>OZ018333.1:32152832-33352832 GCA_963969495.1 Ceratothoa steindachneri | reverse complement strand
ATCTCCCGTAAGCCATGCTTCGACACCTGGGTGAGCGAGGCATGGTCTTTCTGTTTGATTTGTTCAACAGGATTTGGGTAGAGGGTCTCCCCCGGATTCCTGGCGAATCGCTACTGTGCTCGCCTTTCGCAAACCGGGGAGAGATCATTCTACCCCGCCCGGTTTCCGCCCAATCTCTCTAACCCCTTGCGTGTGCAAGTTGATGGAGAAATTGGTAAATGTTAGATTAGCATTTTTTTCTTGACAGCGGAGACCATCTGTCTTCTGCACAGTGAAATTGGTAGATGTTAGATTAGCATCTTCTGCACGGTGCTGCTTCCGCAAGTTCTACTTTGTTCTGCTTCATCTCGAAAGTGCTATCTGCGATGCTTTCTTCGGCTGGCAGCATTTCTCCATAGTGTTTTTTTTTATTTGGAGAATATCTATGATAGCGCGTCGCTACACGCTATCAGGGTTACATGTATAGAAACGAGGGGTTGCTTCCTCGTTTTCTGAGGTCTTATGAAATCATCGATTTCGCTCACCGGGATAGGGTTTCCTCTCCGAGCCCATACCCTAAGACTTCCCTCTAGGGAAGCTGCCGTCAGCTTCCCTCTTTGTTATTCGCATCAACAGTATCACCTCTGTCCCGCCAGATGGTTCTCACCACCCTTTTCCTGGTACGAGTTTGGCGCTCGTTCCTTCCGCCTGTATTGCTGGGTGCTTAGCGAGGATGGTTAGATAGTAAATTTTATCGACGTGACAAAAATATTTGATTAAAAGAAGTGAAATAAGATAATGTGGCTGAGGGGTTGAGTAAAGATTAGAACTTCGGACAAGGTTTTTGAGAAGTGCAATAAACGTCATATTAATTTTCAGATAGCGGCTAGAAGTACCTCACTTGGTCAATGGTATGAATTTCTCTTTACTGGTACAATCGCATCTGATCGCAGGTTGTTTGGTTAGTTTTAAAACAGTCGGTATTAAGTAAAGATGAGCATTCCTAAGAAAACCTAGTAAAGATGGACGATGTAAATAACCAGGATAACCAGTCCCAAATTTGACGATAAGCAATCAGAAAATTGACTGACTATGAGTCCCCCAATTTGAGCACTCTCTTTTCACCACTGGTCTACTTTCCGCTATCTATTCACACACCCTTTCTATCCCCTCACCTGCATACTCTCACATACACGGTTCAAAAAAGCACCCAGCTAAATTTGACTGAGCAAAGCTTTCCCCAGCATAACGCTTTAGTAAAATAAATTTCCTGACCCCCCCAAAAAAATACCCTTCTAACCAACCAACTAACCCTTCTAACTAAACCAAACATTTATTTCCCCAAACAATAATTCAATTAAATTTTGTTTCCAGAAGTGACGCGGATACTTCGTCTTCAAAATCCTCTAGTTAAAAAAGGCTTTCGATAATTTTATTTTGACTCTTCTGCTAATTAATGTCAGATTTTTTTTAAGATTGTTGGGAAAATAATTCCGTTTAGTTAAAAGATTTTATTGAAAGCATTTGATTCTAATCTCATTCTACGCTAGTTCTGCCCCATAATCATAATAGGCCTATTCGCTAGGACACTTTGGGGTCTAATTTAGGTTTACTCTACAGGCGTGTATCGATCGGTTCTAATCAAAGTTAATAACGCCAGTGGATGATTTTTACCTAGTCTATTTCTCGTCCAAAGAGGTGACAACCCTTTTTGTGCTAGTAAGATTTTTCCTAAGCTAATTACATAGCTATATTTGGGGGGGTCAATCCCAATTTTAAAAATGTATTTTTCCGAATTAGACTTAACCACTTGCTTATCGTTATGCTCCGCCCATTTTAGTGTACTCTATCACAGCAGATGACGTGGCATCCACGTAGCTTCTCTACACGTGTCTGCCAGGCGTATGACGATTGGTCATCAAAAATGGCATTGGAGTCCACGAAAAGGCAAACAATATTTTAGACTTGGAAAATCGATAGAAATCCTATTTGATATTAATGTATAATATTTTTTTGTGCTTAGGCAATTATTAACTTGTTATTTTTTTCACTCAGATATCGATTATATTATCGATTTTTGTTCGCTAATAGAAGAGCCTCAAACATTTTTGAAGAGCATCAGTTTCTGCCAGGCTGCGACCCACTTTGGGTGTACGTTTCTTATCTCTTTTCCCGGCCATTTACAAAGCCTACTGAATATACGGCATTTTTGTCATTGTCGACGAATTAAGTGACTGTCATAACATTTAGTTCCAGTTGCGAAACCCATCTCGGTGATGAGTTTCCTCGATAATAACTGAACGTTACCTGAAATCCCGTTATGATTAATAGCGAACACTTTGGAATACGTTGAAAATCAGGATTAAAATAACACTTTTAATGGCCCTTTAATCTGACACTCCATTGCGGCCTCCTTTGTTTACACGCCAAGACCGTTATCAAGGTCCGGGACCGATCACTTTACATCGGCGTGTCTGCTGCGCTCGGTGACACACACAGAATGGTACCGATAAGCCTCAACAATGGCGACGAAATCGAGTAAAAACAAGAAAAACTCCTTATTTAAACGATCGGACTCGGCCCCGAAGCCTACCGTTGTGATCGAGAGCCTACAGGATAATGTTTTAGTCGTTAGGAAAGAAAACGGTGAAAATGTTTACATTAAGGAGGCTCCAGACGCCATTCACGTGAAAGTCGTGGTGCGTATCGCGCTTCTTGAGTGTAGGAATTTAAAAGCCTATCTGCGTTGACTAGCACGCGATGGCCTATTATCTGGACCCGTAAATGTCTTTATTTTCAAATTATTTTCAACCATTTTTTAATTTCATTTTTTCCTTCCGCAGAATCCCACGGGGGGTCAGGGTCCCCCACAATTCTACAGCCCTCCGCCCCCGCAAGGCTACATGACATCGTACCAGCCGGCCCCCGCCTATTCCCCCGTGATGTCACCTCCACTCACCCAACGTGAGTAGGGCGGGGGGAGGGGATTCGGGAGAGCTAATAATAATAATTTTAGTTTTGCGCTCATAAAGTCCATAGTCGTTCACACAGCGCTCTCTATCGACCAAGGAAAAGCTGGGGGGGGGGGGGTGTCTTGAACTCACCAAGGTGTGAGAGGGATGAGCGTAACAGAGGGCAGATCATTCCAAATTCTCGGAGCAAATATAGAGAGAACACGATTACCCAGGCACCACAGACAACTACTAGGAGCAACAGGTAGTTGTTCACCATATGGTACATCCAAGATATTTAAAACGTACTTGTTCAACGGTGACTAATATCCCATCATCACCTTTCAACATCCTCTACTCTCCTCTACATTGATTTTTAGCCCCCCCCTTTCCTCCTTCTCTCACGTACGTTGTCAAACACTCCTTCACTCGACCTTGCATAATCCCTCGTAAGTCATCGATAGAAACAATCACTTTCTCCCATTTCCAAACTTCTCTCTCTTAAGGACTGGCAAAGAAGATGGGAGACGGTCGAAGGGAACTTAAAGTTGCGTGCCATTGCGCCGCGACTGTTCCCATGGACATACCCGCAAGTGCCCCGACAGCTTCAAGTTGCTTTCTGTCGTCTCCGAATCGGACGCACTCGCGGGACGCACCGCCATTTGATGGAGCGCTCGCCAGCGCCCTACTGTGAAGCCTCCCTTGTCACTCAGACTGTTCTGCACATTCTTGCTGAATGTCCCAGTCTGGGCGATCTTCGCGCCTGTTACCTGTCCCGGTACCGGGATGGGCGTGGTCGCTACCGCTTTTCCCTTGTACTTGGGACTAGTTCGTGCACACAAGACTTTTGGAAGGTTGTTTGCCTCCTCCACTTGATTTGACTGTTTGTTATGGGACATGTTCCCGCGCCGGAGCGCCCTTCTTTCTTGCCTTTTTGTTTTTTTTTTGCTTTTGTCCTTTTTATCGTTATTTGTTATTTACATAAGATCACCGGACAAAGAATTAGTCACTTGTAACCATAGTAAGGGCCTCTTGCACGCCACTTTACTCCATATGTCCATGCCATTGAATTTACTGTGTAATGTTCTTTCTGAAATGTATGGTGAAAGACTAGAATTGACTTTTTTGTAGCAATTCCTGCCTGGAAGCAAATCGAGTTGCAATTACAAGCCTGGAGATTCTACGACGGTCCTTGTCTATCATCACCTTCCGTCCACAATTCTGGCGAGAGTTTTTCGCATTTGGGGAGTTCTGCCATTGCTTGTAAACCCGGATGACCCTACTCGTTGAAACACTGTCAAATTCCTCCACCTCCTTTACATGATGACCTTTGGCGCGGCCAAATGTAATCACACCTTTTTGACATTCCGTGACGTCGCTTTTCCGGCCTATTTTAAGTAGAGCTGATTTGCTATCTACAGATCTTAACTCCGTCCGCAACACAAATAAAGCCTAACTAACGTTTCGCCGTAAATTAAACTACGCCTCTCGGCTGCCTAAGGTTTTTACACGCTTCAGATGTTAAATTATGTTTTTTCTCCCTAGGGGACCAAGTCGCCAGATAGCCCCTTAAATAAATAAAAAAAATCCCTAGGGGACTAATTTTGTGTCCGGTGAACTTATTTTTTTAAACATAGCCTAATAGTAGTAGGTTGTGGTGAGTACAGCGACTTATGCCCAAGTAGGCAGTCGCCAGATAGGCTGCTAAAAAAAAATAATACTACCACATTGGATCTCAGGGGCTGTTGGTTGTTCTCCAAGCCACAGATCTTCCGATTCCGATCGCCCTGGAATAATAAGAGTAAGGGGGTCCTGGTTGAGTCAGCACCCCTTTGTGGTTTGATGGGTGTGTATGGGGCTGGCGCGACCACCTCTCTTTGCATCCGAGGAGGTGCCCTTCCCCCCCTCTCCCCGAGAGGCCGGGATATCTTGGGTGGAAGTAACTGGATGCGGGATATAGGTCTCGAGTGGGCAGCTACTGATTTACGTGGGTTCCGAACCACAGGTATCTACAATGTAAGTATGACAACCTCCGTGAATGCTCCCCGAATCTGAATTTCATCCCGCGACTTCCGTGTCATGTAGTTACGGCCCAATCGATCATGATTACAGCGAAGTTAAGCCGCATTAGCTGTGAAACTCGCGGGATGGACTCCGAATCCGGAACTCATGTAAATCACTAGGTCCCCATTGAATCGTGGTTCGATCCCCGCATGAGCGGACACAAACGTCAGCTCACGTAGAGATGGACTACCAATTGGTGCACGCGCTGTGCTCAGCCCTGTATTCGGGTGGGTAGATCTTACACCTCACACATAGCCAATTAGAACACCGCTTTCTTTCCCTCCCGCCTTCACGGCACAACACACGCACACACTGTTCCAAGGAATCCTGTCGATGGGTATCTTTATCCACGTACCTCTGACGCGGAACCGATCCGTCTGTCCCAGGTCGACGGACCTGTATTTATCTAAATGTCCGTGAGCCATTTTTAGACATAATTGCTAACAAGCTAAGCATTTTTTTTTTGTTTATTAACAATTAATGTAAGTGTTTGGGAGGGGGGGAAATCATGTGTTGATAGACAGATCGAAATGAAAGTGGCGAAAAGAGAAGGTAGTATAGGACTTACAAAGGGATGCAATGCCTTGGTCATACAAAGGGATGCAAGGCCTTGGTCATCAAACTTATCGCTTTTTTTTTTTTTTAGTATCTTTCGTTGTTGTTTTAGTTATTATAACGACATTCAAGTCTTTTGTCTTAAAAAAAAATATTGTTTTTGTATGTGAATTGAGCATTTGCTGTTATATTAGAATTATTAGTTATTTATTACTTAGTATTTTTTGTATATAATTTTTTTTACGGATTACATGCCCCCCCCCCAACCACTGGTTTGATGGGAAGCAATAGCTCATTCCTACTCGTAGGTGTGGTCTCCAACAGCTGAAGGTTATGATTCTTATTTAAGTTATTACAAAACCACCTAAATCGCAAAATCGACCGTGCTACGGATGGAAAAGAAATTAGTAGTGATTTTAACCCCCAACTGTACTCATTTAAGAGAACCTAATCTTTAACGTGGGCTCCGAACCACGGAAATATGGTGGAAAGTGATATCGAATCGTATATTTTCATCTCGACCGAATGAATTCTTTAAGAAAGCTATCCACTGCTTAGTTAAACGACGGAAAATCATTGTCAATAATGATTATAAAACTGTTTTTAGTCGTGTGGACGCGACTCATGAGTTACTACTATGTCGGTCGGTTGGTAACTGTTTGACTTTTCAATGAGTTGGCAATAAAATTGTAGCTATTCGGCCGATTCTAACGAAATTTGAAACCCTTATGTTACTTTACATTCTCTTTCGAATGATAAAATTACCAAGGTCCTCCTAAGGTTAGTCTTTGAATTATTGAACGTTTTGAAGGTCATAAATCAGAATAAGTGAGAGGGCGCTGACTTTTTGGTCAGCAGACCGCGTTTGTCCTTGTTTTTTTTAATTTAGCTTAGCATTAGGCTAGAAGATAATTACGGTGACTTATGCCCTTGTATGGGGTCGCCAGATGGACGGTAACCCCCCCAAAAACAACAACAACAAACAAACAAAACAAACCCCAACAACACACGACCAAGCCGATCTCTAAACCTAAGTGGCCACTAGGTCGAACGCAACCACATTTAGCCCCTGATCGATTGGTTCCCAGTGGTCACTAAATCCAAAGATCGTTTATACCCGGGGGGGGGCACTAATCAATTTAGTATTGTTAAAAATGTTCTTTAAAAAATCCATGGTTTTAATGAAATATAAGAATGGATATCACCGCACACCGTCCTACTTCTTTTAGCCGGTTCCTTACTCCCTCACATCATGATTAAAAAGCTTGAAATTATTCTATAATTAAACAAATCATGTTTTAATTTAATTAAATATAAATAATGGACTCGGTGAAAAGTGGATTTAAAAAAAATTAATCCACTGTTTTAATATTACCAAATCGATAATTACTATTTAAATATTATCGTCATTTTTGATGGCACGGGTTCACTCTTAGTTTAGATTCATTTCTGAGAAAGCCATTACCCCCATTCAGTAGCGCTATTATAAGATTTTTAACCCCTTGGCTTTGGTAACCAAGGTAACGGGCAGGCTCGAACAGTAAAGTGCGGTTGCCATGAGTTACGGAGTCGAGGCCAGTTTGATGAGCCTTGATACTGTTGCAAGGGATTGATGGTGGTTGTCCTTTAAGTGTCCCACGGGATTAATGGTGTCCTTTGATCTTATCCCCTAGTATTAATGGGGTCCATTCGTAGTGAGTGTCCTTGGGTATCAATGAGGTCCTTTGATAGATGGTCCTTGGGGGTCTTAATAGCGTCCTTTGATAGTGTCCTTGGGTCTTAATGGGGGTCCTTTGATAGTGTCCAATGGGATTAAGTGAGCCCTAGGATATTAATGGTTTCCAAGGATAGTGTCTCATGGGATTAATGGTGTAGAGTATTAATTAGGCCATTGAGTGTCCTGAGTATTAATGAGGTCCATTTATAGTGAGTGTCCTTGAGTATTAATGAGGTCCATTTATAGTGTCCTTGAATATTAATGGGGTCCATTTATAGTCTACTTGAGTATTGGTGGGGTTCATTTATAATGTCCTTGAGTATTAATGGGGCCAATTTATGTTGTCCTTGGGTATTAATGGGTTCATTTATAGTGTCGAGTATTAATGGGGTCCATTTATAGGGGTTTGGAGTATTAATAGGATCTGTTTATAGGGGTTTAGAGTATTAATGGGCCCATTTATAGTGTCCTTGAGTATTAATGGAGCCCATTTATAGTGCCCTTGAGTATTAATGGAGCCCATTTATAGTGTCTCATGGGATTAATGGTGTTTGGGTGTTTTCTTCCCTCACGAGACTTCTCGGTCCCCCTGTGTTCTGGTCCTTGTTTACTTCTAGACGTGTCTGGCGTTGATGCCCTCGTTAGGTGTCGCCCTTGTTCGATCTTGGAATTTAGATAAAAAGTTCTCAAAGTCTTTCCTTGTTAGCTGCGGCGAAGCGCCAGGTCAAGCCGTCCCTTTTTTTTTCAAAAGGAGTAAAGTTCAATTGTACCCATTTAGAGTCATGAAATGACCCATATGACCATGGGACATATGGTTATTCACCCTGGAGATTTCAAATTTGTCATCGTATTTGGCCCTGAGCGGCGCCATCTAGTGGCAGAAGCCTCATTTAGCCAATCAAAGGCACTTGTAAGTGATTTGAACCATGGGAAACCATCGATGCAATAACCATTTATCATCTTATCACAAAACGCCGTAGGTCATTGGATGGATTTTCTCTCTCGTTTTTGAGCTGTAGCTTTTCATGTTTTCTACTAGTTGTATTATGACATTGACTCTTTTAAAAAGAACCATAAAATCCTGTTTATATTATAATTCTAACTCCCCGAGGAAGGGAAAGATTCCAAGATCTTTTGTCTTTATCAACAAAAAGATTGGAAGTCAGCCTCGTCGGAGTCATCCGCTATTTTGTCGGCTTTTAATTATTCTTTCCTTTGCTACCCTTATTATTATTTTAATCCTTTTCTTCTTATATATCTCTTTCCTTTTCTTCAACTCGCTTTTCTTCTTCCTTCTCTTAACTAATTTAGGAAAGTTTTGCGCCGCTGAATCCGGAAATAAGATTCGTTTCCTCCGATCAGGTCAAGCTTTGAAGCTAAGTCTATTTTTTAAAAGTCCGATAGACATTTTCGATTTATTTTTGTTAATATTTCTCATCTTCAATAGGTTTTTAAGATAAAAAAAATAGTTTTCTAACAAAATTTATTAATTAACCGTTACAAAAGTCCTCTTCAGACCAAAAAACGCGAGGTACTCTTGATGTCTGTTGCGGTACAATGTGATGCGAGCACTGTCGGAGATTTTTTTTTTTCTTTCAATCTGGATGACAACAGTCCAGCAGAGTACTCTGACAAGCTGAGATCGAGAACTAGATCATTTAACTCCTTTTTGGGGAAAAAGGATGTGTAACACCATCGTCAAAAAACACTTAATTTCTTCAATACTGGAGGAATCTTCGTCACTAATGTTAGAAAGTTCACCGAACACAGGTACTGGAATTTCATCACAATGAACTACAGGACGATGAGCTGGCTGAAGATCAGGATTCTTAAGGCTGTCCCGGTTGATTCTGTTAATCCCAGTCAAACCAAGAGCACAGAGGTAGTAGCAGTCGGTGCCATGGTTTGTGGGCTCCCTCCAAACCATAGGAATTCCAAACTTCAGACAACGCTTCCTCGCCCTTGGTCCAACGCATGTCTTGATTTCTGGATTCAACCACATCAAAATTGTCCTAAATCAGCTAAAAACACCCTCAACCAAAGTTGGTGTTGGCCAATGTTATTATTATTATCTATTACTATTATGATCTATTGCTATTATTATTACTATTATTATTATTATCAATTATTAGTATTATAAGCGTCTCGCATCCCTACCCTTTGGTAGCTCAGCTCCTCAGCCGACATGATAATGCAACCAGTATAATGGTCAGTATGACATTTACTCGCAAGCCCGTGGTGGGCACGGCTGTATTTCCACCGACCAGGGAGGCCTTCGTACCCAACGGGAGAGGTTCCTGTTCCACGTCAGGGGTGTGTGTATATGCCCCCCCCCCCCCCCGCCCTTCAGCGGGTTTCGATACGGAAGTGATGTGTGCGTGCGAAAGGGGCGAAAGAGACAGCGGTGTTATGTGACATGGTGCTACAGCCACTGGTCTAAAACGTGACATATCTGGATAATTTCTTAACTAATTTGTTGATGTACATATCCTCGGCTATTCGATTCTCGCTCTAAGGATTGGAAATGACGCGTTGCCAAGGCAACCGCGATGACGTCAGTGTCAATCAACCTAATATCTCGTAAAAAAAATTGTCCAAACTACATATTTTGAGGAGGGGGAGACGTATATACTCGGGGTTAATTTCTTACAATTGGATATTCGTTAAGTGGTTAGAGAAAGATAGCGTTAAAATTTGGTTATACTCTCGAAGAAACCAGAAATTAATGCAAATTACTTATAAATTTGCCGCAGCAAAAGAAAACTGTAGAAATTAATTTAATTATTATTTTGCAGCGTCGCCGCCTCCACTCAATTACCAGAAGAATGACCGAAATTTGCGACCTCACGATAAGGTCCGTGGCAAGTTCCCCCCTCGCCACCAGCCCCTCCCGCACCATCACTTCCAACCACAACAACCCCTCCACCTCAAGACCCAGACCAATCCGAACTTGAACCAACCGCCCCTTATTTCCCCTAAGAAAGGTAAGAACCCCCCAGACCTGTGTACCCCCGTTGATCCAGAATGTTCCCCCGGAGGTTGCCTCGCATTAGAGACCTAATTTATGATTCATGGGGGTATGGGGTCCTTATGGATTCCACACGTGGAAGTGAAGGTAAACATTGAAGGTGGCTAGTTGTTGGATGGGACGTCTCTATGGTGGCTGGTATGTGGCGAATTTCGGTTCGGAGCCTACGTAATCAGTAATCTCACTGAGATGGCCCAAGTGTAAATCCTTGATTACCAAAGAAATAGATTTTCATTCATATTTTACTTACTATATCTGCTCGAACCCCGCCGCGAGAAACAAGGGAGTCCTGTTTTTAGTCGGTTAGTCGTTTGGTAACCAGTTTACTTTTCAATGAGTTTGGGAAGTAATAAGATCGTAACTATTCGGTCGATTCTAACGGAATTTGAAGCCCATATGTTATTTTACATTCTCTTTCGACTGGTATAATTTCCAAAGTCCTCCCAAGGTTAGCCGGGGAATTATTTGGCAATAACATCGTACCTATTAGGTCGATTCCAACGGAATTTGAAACCCTTATATTGTTTAACATTCTCTTTCGAATGGTATAATTGCCAAGGTCCTCCCAAGGTTAGTCCGGGAATTATTAAAAGAAAATTAGCTATGAGTCGGTTTGCCCCACTTTGTTGAGAGTTTTGAAGGTCATAAGTCAGAATAATTAGGAACACGGGACTTAGGTCTCTTGACCTTGTTATTATTTTTAGGATTCAAATTCTACCATTTTTCATACCGCGCGACCCATTCGAGTGGTAGGATTCATACCCAACGACCCATTCGAGTGGTAGGATGCCGTTTATCCAGCAGGAATACTTAGATATTTCTAAAAAAATCTGTCTTTTTATTTGGCATACCAGAATTTATTGTAGTTTTGCTAAAAAAAAAACCCCAATAAAGTATTGACTTTGCTAATGGATGGATGCTTGGCTTAAAGAAATGAGTAACTTTGTACGAAGTTTATTGATAAAAACACTTTAGTATTGTAATGTTCCATTGCGGTGATGTGGCAGCGATAAGGAGATGCTGTAAGGTGAGGGAGAACGTCCCTTAACCGAGATCAATCCGTCTCCTTGGTTACGTGTGGACGGCCATCGGCTTAAAGAGGAATTGCCGTCTCCTTGGTTACGTGTGGACGGCCATCGGCTTACAAGAGGAATTGCCGTCTCCTTGGTTACGTGTGGACGGCCATCGGCTTACAAGAGGAATTGCCGTCTCCTTGGTTACGTGTGGACGGCCATCGGCTTATAAGAGGAATTGCCGTCTCCTTGGTTACGTGTGGACGGCCATCGGCTTACAAGAGGAATTGCCGTCTCCTTGGTTACGTGTGGCGGCCATTGGCTTAAAGAGGAATTGCCGTCTCCTTGGTTACGTGTGGACGGCCATCGGCTTACAAGAGGAATTGCCGTCTCCTTGGTTACGTGTGGACGGCCATCGGCTTACAAGAGGAATTGCCGTCTCCTTGGTTACGTGTGGACGGCCATCGGCTTAGAGGAATTGATATCGCTTTCTGCCATCACTCTTGGACGTTCTAATCAGGGTTGGCAAAAACCCCAGAGTTTTGTAAAAGGCCAATAAAACCCGGGTTTTATTCTGGTTTAAGAAAAAAAACAACCCAAATGCTACAAGCATTAGTAGAATAGCATAGAAAAAGAATAGCTATCTCTATTTTTATAATAATAATTACTTAGTTTAATAATTATATTATAGTGAGACAGGTCACAGTAACAGATCACTGATCGAGAATTGTGGGTACCCATGATAGCCATAACCTGTAGAAGGAGAGATGAATTATGAGTTAGTATCAGAGAAATAACCTTAATTTGATACATATTTGTTAAAATTATAAACATAAATATGAATTTTGAATAAAATAATGATAAGTAGCAGTCATTTCTTGAAAGAAAAAGTAATTTTGAAAAAAAACCCCAAACCTGGGTTTTTTCAAATTTCATTTGAAAAAGCCACCCCCAAACCCGGTAATAAAACCCTGGTTTTTTAGGGCTGGGTTTTTTAATTTACCAACCCTGGTTCTAATAATTTAAATGATTCCGTTGATTACCAGGACTTTGTTGAAATGGTTTAAGATAGTACAGTTTACAAGTCTCGGGCGCGCAGGGCGCGAGTCTCGGTGGGAGGAAACGGATATCGGCCTCCCCCCTAAAGCTTTTCCCGTTCATGGGGCAACGCTGACTCCGTCGAGCCCCCCCCCCTCCCATCCTCCGGCGAGGGAGTCTTCTGGGTGTCATTAAGTATAAAGTTGAGGCTTTCTTTCCGCCCTCTGGTGTGCATCCGTTAGTCGTGTTTGCGTTCTTATCTAAGCGTTTCTCCTTTAAGCGACGTTGGGGAGGGGGGGGGAGACCGAGGCCAGTTAGTAATGGGGACCCTTATTTTCAGAACCGCCCCTGCCACGCAAGCCCGAGGATGAGAACTTAAATGGCGACCCCCCAGACTCCCCGCAAGTCTCCCTCAAGGAACTCCTCTCCCACATCAAGACCCCGGAGGTACGAGCAACACGGAGGGTTGTTTGTTACTTTACCACCGATCTTTACTCTTAGTAAGGCGTTTACAACCCAATTGCATTCTTTGTATTTTACCACTGATAAACGCTCAGTAGGAGAGGTGGGTTTACTACCGATTTCCCCCTCTGAGTAGGGTCTTACCGCCAAAGTTCATTGCTTTCATTTTTTACCACTGATCAACACTCAGTAGGGTATTACCACCAAAGTTGATTCCTTGTATTTTTACCACTTATCTACACTCAGTAGGAGACGTGGGTGTACTACCGATTTCCCCCTCTGAGTAGGGTCTTACCGCCAAAGTTCATTGCTTTCATTTTTTACCACTGATCAACACTCAGTAGGAGACGTGGGTGTACTACCGATTTCCCCCTCTGAGTAGGTTCTTACCACCAAAGTTCATTGCTTGTTTTTACCACTGATCTACACTCAGTAGGAGACGTGGGTGTACTACCGATTTCCCCCTCTGAGTAGGGTCTTACCACCAAATTTCATTGCTTTCATTTTTACCACTGATCTACACTCAATAGGAGACGTGGGTGTACTACCGATTTCCCCCTCTGAGTAGGTTCTTACCACCAAAGTTCATTGCTTTGTTTTTACCACTGATCTACACTCAGTAGGAGACGTGGGTGTACTACCGATTTCCCCCTCTGAGTAGGGTCTTACCACCAAATTTCATTGCTTTCATTTTTACCACTGATCTACACTCAGTAGGAGACGTGGGTGTACTACCGATTTCCCCCTCTGAGTAGGGTCTTACTACCAAAGTTCATTCTTGTATTTTTACCATCAACCATCCCTCTTAGTAGGGGTTTACCACCGAAATTCATTATTTGTGTTTTACCACTGATCTGCACTCAGTGAGGGAGTTACCATCATTCTTCCAGTTTACTAAGGTTTTACCCCCTAATTTCTTTTTATTTTACCACCGATCTGCAGTAGGGGGTGATAGGGGTTTACCACCGCTCTGAACTCATAGGTGACGGGTTTATCACTGAATTTTACTCATAGTAGAGGTTTTAGCACGATGTTAATTCTTTTTACCACTGATGTGCACACAGTTCATGGTTTTACCATTCTTCATTCCTATGTTTTTACCACCCATCTTCCCTTTTAATCAGGATCTTTTTACCATCTGTCTTCAGTTTTACCCCTAATCTATTTTTCTTCCACAGACCCCCCGACCATACCTTGTTCGGGAGATACCCTCGTTGTTTAGACTACCGGGTTATTGTACTCCGCATTTTCACTTTCCCCATATTTACCACTCCTTTACAAAGAACTCCTCACAAACCTCTTTGAGGGGTCCTGGGTATTGGGGCGCGATTAATGGGAAGATCGGTTTTTGACCCATTAAGCCCTTCCCTGCGTGTACTGGGTTTCCCATCTCCTTGCCGCCTTTATCGGGTCCACATGGCTGTACTGCTTTGTCAGGCAACTGTGGGTTTTTAATTCTAGCCACCTTGTAGGGAAAAGAGAGCGCTGTAAGGTGATCAGGTCATTTCCTAGTGGATATGACCTGACCACCCCCAACTCGATATAATCCTGGAGTGGGACGACCCCTCAGGGGGCGGGTTAAGCTGTAATTGAACTTCCACTTCCTACCTGTTGTATGGGTCGCTAACACAGGGGGGAGCGCTACGGCCCGTGCTGTAAGCCCCCTACAATACAGTGTATAGATTAAAGCTTTCTCCCTGTATCTCCCCAGCGGTGGGAGGGAGGAGAGATGTCAGCTGCTCCTCCGGGGAGCTCCAAATGCCCACCTTCGAGTGAGGATGGGAGCAGAGTGCGAATGGACAAAGTGGTTCGCGAAATGTTAAGAGTGAGGAACTAGTGAGTAAGAAGTGTGGTTGGAAGGGTTCCGAGGCGGTCTAGACATCTAAGAAGAGTGAATGGGAGTAGATATGTGAAGAGAATAGACGAGACTGGGTATGAGAACGGTTTGAAGGTGCGTGGTTTATGTGAAAGAGTGTGTGTGCGTGAGAGAGAGATAGAGTTCTGACTGAGGAGGGGGTAGATGATATTGTGAATGATGATTTGCGAGGGGGTGTCTGGATACCCAACAATGAATCCCGATGTTTTTAGAAGGAAGTCAAAGATGCTTGCGTTATGTGAGACGAACATGAAAGGAAAGAAACTGGAGGAAATACTACAGGGCATGGCACCCCATCTGCTCTAGGATGAAAACCCCATAATAGACGACATGCGCCTCATATTCCCCAGGGTGAACATCTAGAGAGGTTGTGAATGTGTTTAAACGAGGGAAATCCAAGTTGCCTGCGTTATGTTAGACGAACAGGAGGGGTCTAACCCTGATGGAGAGGGGGCAGGTTTTAAAAGAGGGAAATCGACGGTGTTTACGTTATGCGAGACGAACATGGTTTTCTTTTACACTGATGGAGGGGATGTGGGTAAATATGCGTTATGTAGACGAGATGCTGCAGCACATGACACGATCGCTAAATGATGGAGGGGTGATGGGGGTACCCCCCCCATCCCCTAAGCCTAGGTCCCGCGATGGACCAGGAACAAGATCTTAGTGAAAGGGACCCTCGAAGGCACTCCCCATTACTCCCCTCCCCAACTGTAGCGCCACTAACCCGACCCCCTCCCCTCCCCCGGCAGGTCAGCGGCGTGGGCCCGTACAGCGCGACGGCCCACTGGACGCCCCCGGACCTCAGTCCCCTGACGGTGAAGGGGATATCTGGGTTCGGTCTTCGCTTCGAGGTCTTCCTCAACAACAGCTTCTACGACTCCATGACCTCCAGCCACATCTCCCTCTCCGACCTCCGACCCGGCTCCGAATACAAGCTACAGTAAGTGATAGTTCGATCTCCGCCCCACGGGGGTCCAATGGGCTTTTTTGACCGATGAGACCTCTCACGGTTTTTTCGAGACCTGTGACCTCCCTCCCAAGACCCCGGGGAAGATTATGGCCTGTACTCGAGTTTCCACCGCACCATCAAGGAGTGTATATAGTTTGATTGTGTGAGGTGCGGTGTTGCAGTCGACAGGCATCCACACACTGGTCACCCACAGCCCGGGGATGGCTACACCGCAGCGGGGAAATGGTGCCACGAGGGAGGTTTCAGCAGGCGAATGTTAGGGGACCGTGCGAGGTGTGTGAAAGTGACGAGATAGAGTGGTGAGTAAAGTGTGACTGGATGTTTCTAGAAGCTGGTATGTGAAGTGTATGGGGAAGTGCTGATTGCGCGTGTAAGAAAGCTAACTGAAGATGTATGGGATGATCAAGAGGTGTTTAGAGCGGGTAAGCTGGGAGAGAGGGATCAAATGTGTGTGGTATTGATTTGGGTGTAAGGCAAAGTTGTGTGAAGTCGCGATGGCTGTTTAATTTCTTTATGGTTGTACTGAGAGAAGTAGTATTTGAATGAGGTCAAAGGAGTGTGGATGTTGGTGTAGGCTGATGACCCGGTTGGTGTTGGTAGCTGAGAGAGAGAGAGATTTGGAGTGTTTCGATAGGGTGTGTGAGAGGAGGGGGCTAAAAGTGAATGTGGGAAAGAGTAAGGCGAGTGGGGGTGATATCCTACTCCGTTCGGTCACCTTTGAATAAGTGTGAAGTTTTATGTATGGTGGAGATGAAGCAGATTGCAACCACAAGGTTTACATCGTAGTGTGTCTGGGATGATTAGGTCAGGGTGTGTATAATGTAACAGGAAGCTGTATGAGAGTAAGCCGGAACCGGCATTGGTGCGTGGAAGAGAGTCTATGGTATGGAAGAAGGAAAGATCTGGAGAGGGATGTGTAGTGTGCGAAAGATGGGTAGAGTGAGGAAGGACTGGATGAGAGGTGATGGTATGAATGAAGTTGGGACTGAGTGTTCCGAGGAGGTGATCTGCCTCCCCTTCCCCTAGCTATGAAGGGCCCATCGGCAAGGGGAAACTGATGTGTGGTTTTGTGCTGACATGGGGGAGGGGGGTAGTTTTAGTGGCATTGATGAGCGCCAACCCCATTGAGGAAAACTGGTTGAAGTGGAAGTCTTTTTGTTTCCTTGTGACTATGTGTGTTTTACCATGTAGTGTAGTGGATGCTCTGATGTGTGAAGGTTGTGGCTCATATTTGTGTGCCTCGTATCAAGGTGATCCTTGACCTTGACCCTAGGTCTGTGGGTGTAGTTGGCAGCTGTGCTGGATGTGATTGTTTTTAGGGTTTTTTTCTGGTCTGGAGAATGTTTGGATATTTTCGAGAGAGATTGGGACCCCAAACAGGGGTTCCATAGTCCATTACTGAGGGTATGAATTGTTTATTGACTGGTTGTGGTTTCTTGGTTTGGTCCGAGTGTTGTGGGCGTTGTCTTGGTGTTCATTTTGGATGTTGTGACATCGTGTTCGAATGTCCTTGACACCGTTACCTCGAGTATTTAGGCTCTGGTGGTGGAGGTGTGTAGCGCTACTCCATCGCTGATCAGGCGTGTGGTTTCTTTTTGTAGCCTTGGCAGAGATGAGTAACTCTGTTTCTGTGTGTATGTGAGAGTTATGTCTTCTGTGTATCCTTTGTAAGTGGAGTGTTGGTATGTCATGTATGTCAAAGAGTGTGGGAGGACAGTGAAACTGGGAGTGGTTGTGCACAACCTCACGGCCCCAGTCGGGTTGGATAAGTGTGGTAGGGTAATGCTCCAGCTACAACTCAGATCTGGATGGATGGCACGGCCTTCCGATCCCAATACCCGCAGTTCTGCTACCACCGGCTCCCAATGCCCTGCAGGAAGACCTCCGACTTCATATCTTCAACACATTTCACTTGCTTTACAAATCTCTCCTTCGGAACTTTCCTCGTGATGCGACCTCGTTGCTATTGCGTTCGAAGTTTCAAGAACCAATTTTTTTTCAGCAATTGTGCCAAATGGAGTCATTCGCTTATTTGCAAAATAACAATTAAAATTATTGGATGAAACATTAATTAAAAATGATTGGATAATTATTAAAATGGGGGCGGGGACATTCTTATTAAAATTATTGGGGAGCATTCTTATTAAAATTAATGGGTGGCATTCTTATTAAAATTAATGGGTGGCATTCTTATTAAAATTAATGGGTGACATTCTTATTAAAATTAATGGGTGGCTTTCCTATTGAAATTAATGGGTTGCATTCTTATTAAAAATTATTGGGTGACATTCTTATTAGAATCATTGGGTGGCATTCTCATTAAAATGGGAAAGGAAGCTTAATCGGGGTCGCAGCCCCCGCGGGGAGGGGGTTGTGATTGTGATGGCACTTGGCACCTCACTCCGTGTTTTCTTCCACTGCAGCCTCGTGTGCGTGTACAACGGCGTGCGGGGGAGCCCGAGCCCCAAGCTCGTCTTCTGCACGAAGCCCACCCAGCCCGACACACCGCACACCCTCCGCCTCATCGACAAGAAGAAGAACTCGCTCGCCTTCAAGTAAGGCATCGACGCCTACCGCCCCTCTATCTATCACCCACCCCATTCCTCCCTGCCCACGCTCATCACCCGCTTCCACCCTCCCTGCCCACGCTCATCACCCGCTTCCTCCCACCCGGCCCACGCTCATCACCCGCTTCCTCCCACCCTGCCCACGCTCATCACCCGCTTCCTCCCACCCGGCCCACGCTCATCACCCGCTTCCACCCTCCCTGCCCACGCTCATCACCCTCAACTATTCGTCCACTCCGCTGGTGGGTACCGTTGGTTCTGTTCCGGGAGGAGCTGTTCTCTCCCGGGCCGAGTCTAATTTGGGGAGGCCTGCGTAATCCGATGGGGTCGCTCCCTCTCGGCATTCCTTTTTCCCTTCGACCTTTTGTCTACCCGCGAGAAGGTCGATGGCGTATCTCGGGGACAGACACACCCCCCCCTCCCCCCCTGCTACCACTGAAACCTGGAGGAGCAGGAAACCTCTACTCTGGGTCTAGGGGTAGCTGGTGCATGGCCCCCCCCGTCGCTTAATGCGCCCCTTCCACCCCTTTCATCGGCCCCCCTTCGTATACTGACCCTCCTGTTCTACGGCTCTGGCTCCTCGAGAGCTGGATGTTGGGGGCGGTGACCCCGACCTCGGAAGGGTGTCACCGAGCCGGACCCGCCCCTCCGACCTTCCTACCACGCCATGGGAGGACTCGGTTTGTGGTTCCCGAGGAGTGGTGGTGATGGGGTATAGTGCATGGCTCTGCCCCATCGACCGGGGCACGCCAGAGCCCCGGCGGTTCCCTTGTCGGGTTCGAAGTATGGCCACCGTGGGCATGGGCAGGGAATTTATTAATCCCTCTCTCCTAGTCCCCACTGTTGGGGGGGGGCTCCCCTCTGACCCCCTTTGAAGCCGCCCTTGGGTAGCGCCACCTCTTCTATGGAGGTGTCCCCCGACAAGGTTCTCAGCGGAGAGGGTTGTTCCCCCCCCCTTTGCAATAGCTTCGGGGGTTTCCTCATTAGCCCCTTGAGCCGAGTTACCTTCAGGCGACTTTCCACTCCTCCCCCCCGATGAGGTCAGGTGAACCACCTCAACCCCCTTAAGGGGGGTAAGGGGTTGCGGCCTCTCCCTGGGCCTTGCCCAGACACCGTTGATCCGACATATGTCACTTTAATGAGGGCCGGCATGCCCGCTCCTCCATGCTGCCCAATGGAGGTGGGCATGCCGCCACCCTTAACTTTGTCCACCCGCCCCACATGGTCTTCCTTAGGGGCAAACTTGGGCTCGGTGCCAGACACTGAACCTAAGTTCGGCCCTGTACAAGCTCCTCCTCAGGTAGCACGGGACCTCGAGGACTCAGAAGGAGAGGAGAGACTCCCTCCTCTTGCTAGTGGCCCCCTTGACGGCCAAGATCTTCTCCATTTCCTGACTGAGGCTTTTCCCTCCTGCCTTCGGGCCCCTTCCAGGGGTGGAGAGAGGCGGATCCACTCCCCGCCCTCCTTTCCTAATAAGAAGACGTCATTCCTCTACTTCCGCAGGGACTCCGGGCACCGACTGGTCCACTGCCATTTGGGCAAGCGACCAGACCCAAAACCGGCTCGTCTGGCACCGAAGCGCCCTCCGGCGGGGAGGCCAAGGATAAGACCAAGAAGACTAACGTTGAGTGGGGAGAGGAGCCTCGTTTACTTCGGGGCCTTTCATTAAGAGATTAACTGACGTTTTTGAGCCCTCTAGCCTCAAACGGTTATTCTCTCTAGATACGGCAGCATGTTGGCTAAGGGCAACATGATCCATCTGAGGAGAGCATTAGCTAGGTTGACTGGTAGAGAACCGAAGGTGAACCCTTTCGCGGACGGGAGCCTTCTAGCAAATGTGTCGGACCCTTCTCAGGCGGCCATGATTAGCACCTATCCAACACTAAATGGTAAGCCAGTGAGTGTGACGCCGTACTCTACCATAACTTTCGTGCAAGGAATGGTTTTTGCGAGGGAACTCTTCGATTATTCCTTAGCAGACTTCATTTTAGAGCTAGCCGACCAAGGGGGCGGTCAAGGTCGAGCGTGTGATGAGAAAACAGGGAGAGGCCTCGAGACCCACCCCTACATTCTTAGTCATGTTCGACTGTGACAGGCTCCCTGAGTAGGTGCGTGGTGCTGGTTGGTATTGCGACCGCGTGAAGGCATTGGTGCCACTTCTGCGGAGGTGCTATTACTGCCACCGCTTCGGTCCTACGAATCGCTCGTGTAGACGTGTAAATTCTGGTTAATCTGAAGTCTGTGTAAGTTGTTCCAAGGCGGTACACGATGAATCCATATCGTGTGTGGTCAACTGCGTCAATTGCGGAGAGCCACACAATGGAAGCAATGTGGCCTGTATTTCCTGGAGAAGGAAATCTGCCCGTTTAGGCTACGGATCATGTCACATTTCGCGAGGCTAAGGACTTGGTCTGGCGCTCCCTGGGATGTCTTATGCCTCGATTTTAAAATGGCACTCTTTGATCTTGCCTCTCCAGGTCTACGAGCACGGTCGTTTCCGCGCCCATTTGGAACCCTTTAGCGGGTTCTACTCACTCGTAAGGCTCCCACGTTCCCACCCAAGGCTGGGCCGGGTGACTCGGAGACGCGAGAGGGATAAAACGACTCGCATGGTGAGCCCAACGCCCCTAATAAGTCCTCGAAGGTGGTGGGGTCTTGCGACCCCACCACCACGGGATGGCCGGGCTGGAGGATGCGCGGTTTACACCTGGCATGACGTCTCCGTTCTTCCTTTCACTTTAGATACCTCCTTTCAGGCAGTGGTTGTGCAGCTGCACCTGGATAGGAGTTATACTATCATTTCTGCGTACATTCCACCGTCAGCCGACTTCGAACCGGGGGACTTCCGCCGCGTGGTGGCACGGTTGCCGAGGCCCTTTCTCTTGCTTGGAGATTTGAACAATAGATACCCCCTCTGGGGAGACTACTCGATCAATTCCAGGGGTCAGGTCCGTGCCCGCCTGATCGGGTCTCTCTGGGTGTGAGAAAGTAGGGAAGGCATCGTAAAAAGTGTTAATTGTATGAATGCGTGTTTGAAGGAGGAAAAGATGGCCGTGGTGGATTGTAATGGAGGCCTCCTGCACAGGGATGATCGCTGACGACGCGATCTTACAACACATTGCACCCAATTGCTATCAAGTGCCATTTGTGTTTATTGGCTGGGTGTAAATGTGGATGTGGGGGGGAGGGGGACCTTAATACTTTTATTGGCGTTGATGTGGAAAGTTAAAGTTAACGATAATAATCACCATCTCCAGGTGGAATGCCCCGCGGGACAACGGATCCAAAATCGTCCACTACACCTTGGAGGTTCAAGGGGGACACTTCGGCCCCTCGTGGGCCCAGATTTACCAGAGTCGCAACAAGGAGTTCTGGTTGACGAAGCTGCAGCCGCAAACGGACTACAAGTTCCGGCTCTCTGCTTCCAATGAAGTCGGCACCAGGTGAGGAATCGGGCGAGGTCTTTCGAAGCCCGTAGGTGGGCTCTTTAACCAGGAGTCCGGACAGATCGCACACCTGGTCTCGGGTAATCGATCCTTCTGGTTAGAGCCGGATAGCATCCGGGTACAGTGTCGTTTCTTCGGCGTCCACGGTTGAGTTGATTTTTTTTTTTTTTTAAGGTTTAACGAGATGCTACAGCGAATGCCAGGTTGATCCACTACCGACGCTAGGGGGGGAGGGGGGAATGGTTTTAAAAGAGGGAAATCGATGGTGCTTGCGTTATGCGAGACGAACATGAGGGGTCTAACCCTGATGGAGAGGGGGGAGGGGGGAGGGGGGAATGGTTTTAAAAGAGGGAAATCGACGGTGCTTGCGTTATGCGAGACGAACATGAGGGGTCTAACCCTGATGGAGAGTGGGGGGCGGGGGTGAATGGTTTTAAAAGAGGGAAATCGACGGTGCTTGCGTTATGCGAGACGAACATGAAGTGCCGTCCTCCGTAGATAAAATGATGCGTGGATTCGTGCTTGATAGGTAAAAAATGGGTGGTGTGTATTGGCTTTGATGTGTACATCCCCTATTTTGTTGGCAAAGCGGTTGATGGTAATCTGGCTTGTTACCAATGTGGTGCAAGTTGCTTGTCGCAGTTCACTAAATTGACAGGACTGTGTGTGTGAAATTGGGCGGAGACCCTGGACCTGGATCTCATTTTATAATAATCCCATGTTAGTTCCTCCCTGACGTACTTTGCGATCAAGTGCACCATCTTAAGGGGAGTTGGGGGGGGGAGCATTGAAATTGTGAATATGTAAATTTGTTCTGCAAATGTAATAATGATTACCTTTATTAAATATAAACTTTAATCATGATTACCATTATTCAATTTCTTTAATCATAATGATCATTATTAAATCGAACTTTAATCATAATTATCCTTATTAAATTTTAGTTCATGATTGCCATTATTAGTTCTGAACTTTAATTATGATTGCCATTCTTATTAAATCTGGACGGTTTTTCATGATTACCTTTATTAAATCCGCACTTATCCTAGTTACCTTTATTAATTCCGCACTTATCCTAGTTACCGTTATTAAATCCGCATTCATTCTAGTTACCTCTATTAAAGCAGCACTTACCTAGTTACCTTTATTAAATCCTCATCTATCGCAGTTACCTTTATTAAATCCGCACCTAGCATAGTTACCTTTATTAAATCTGCATGTACTACAATTACCTTTATTAAATCCTCACTTATCATAGTTACTTTTATTAAAACCCACTTATAGTTACCTTTATTAAATCCTCACGCATCGTATTTCCCTTTATTAAATCCCCACGCATCGTAGTTACCTTTATTAAATCCACACTTATAGTTACTTTTATTAAACCCCACTTATCATAGTTACCTTTATTAAATCCCCACGCATCATATTTACCTTTATTAAATCCGCACTTATTATAGTTACCAATATTACGAACTCTGCCAAATGCCTAAATTGTCCGTGGATTTCTGATCTATTTATAGTAATTAGCCTTTGTCTCCTCTACAAAGATTTGATTAGTGCAAAAACGAGGCCGAAGAAAAATGAATAAAACTTGTAAATATTTTATTTTCATTTTTCTAAACATAACAAATGATTACATCTAAATTTTAACAACACGTTCCCAACGTTTGTTTTGATGCCATATAAATTTTGCTTACACACACCCTCCTCATACAGTGTAATATTCCAACTATTCCATCTACGTGTAGGGATCGCAAAAAGTAATAATCAGATGGTGTAAAGAGGAGATGGATGAGAGAGAGAATTCGACCGATGTTCATCGTTGCTTGATTGAACAAATTCACGTCTGCCTTGCCATTGGTATGGAAGAGAATTAATGCTCTTTCACACAGTATAGAGATTTAAGATAAATACTAAAGAAATCTTTATTTCTAAAATAATAAACGACAAGAAACGAATGCCTTGTTTTTTTAGGCTCTTTATAAGGTTACTTATGTTAACTGTGAAGATGTGGAGGAGAGTCGCTTGCGAATTGAAGATTTCCGAGGAACTCTATTTCACATTCTTAGAATAATTAATCAATTTATATTACCCCGTAATTCGGCAGAGCTCCCTTAAAACAGTTGTCAGTCTATTACATAGAAAACTTGGGGGGAGGGGGAATTCCTATTCAAAACGACATTAATTTCTTGACGGCTTTGCGGAGTGGAAATCGTGCTTACGATCACAACGAAATTAAGCAACATCGGGTGTGCCAAGTTGTCCGCTAAATTCCCGGTTCAGGTCAAATTGCCTCACCTGTCCCCCCGTCCTCCCAACTGTGGTTCGGAGCCTACGTTAATCGGTAGGTCTCGTGAGAAATAAAAGGCATAAAAAAAATTGTGTGGCGTAAAAGAGAGCCGAGGAAAGCGGTGTCCTGTTATACTGGGCAGTGGATGCGAGTAAGTTCATGAGTATGGCTAAATTATGTTGTGTGTGGGAGATATTGACTTTGTGGAAACAGAAAAAGTGATTGGAAATGATGTTTGAGAGAGACATTAGCAAAAAAGTGTTTGCTATGGTGAGGAATAGTTATAAAGAGTGCGTAGGGAAGGAGGGAGGTGTTGTTCGTGTCAGAAAGTAGTGGGGGGGATAGACTTAGAACCCCTTACCTGGTAGGGTAGGAGCGGAGCCATCATGTCTGAAGAGGCGTCTGACCTTTGGTTACCATGACAATGAAACAAAGCGAATGTCATAACAACTGGCTTCTGTAACATAGCTGGAGGGGGAGAGAGTAAGGGTGGTTTTATCCCTTGTCCGCCGAGAGGCACAGTGGTTGCGTGAGTTTATAATCCCCAACCCCACTGCTAAATAGATCCAAAATGTGTGTGAATGCCCTTAAATGGACCTGCATACCTCGTTACGTCGACCTAACCCTTTTCTTATCTCGCTTCCAGCGACGTCAGTCCCGAATTTTTCGCGTCGACGCTCGGCTTGGTACCTAGCGCGCCGGATCCGCCCATCCTGGATAACGCCACGGTCAACTCTCTGAAAGTAGCGTGGACGCAGCGCCCGTTCGATGACACTTTCTCCCTCGAGATGGACAACACCCACAACGACTACGGGTTCCTTCCCGTCTTTAACGGGAGCGAGACTTCCTTCACGTGTCTCAATTTGATGCGGAACGCCAGATACAATTTCAGAGTAAGTCTCGCCTGGTGTCTTGTCTCCTCGGTTCTTTATTCACCGGGTGGCGCCTCTTTGCCGATTGACCAATGGATGGCAGTTTTTGTCTTCTTTGTTTACGAATGTTCAGTGAATGGAATTATTTAGTTTCTTTGATTCTACAATAGATGCTTTGTGGTTTCTTTGCTAATGATTGTATAATGGCTGAGTTTTAGTTTCTTTGTCCATTGGATGGGAGTATTTAGTTTCTTTGATTGTCCATTGGATGGGAGTATTTAATTTCTTTGTCCATTGGATGGGAGGGGGAGTATATAATTTCTTGCTTAGCTTCTAGGATCGCTTAAGACTTATAGAATCTTCTTTTCTAGTGTTATGGGAAGTTTCATTATCGCTTAAAGAATGGCGCAGGATTTCTAGAAACATTTCTAGTATTCCTGAGCTTCTCTAACCCCTCCGAATTCTAGAATAGCCCCAAATTCCTAGAGAATAAGTTTTCTAGTATTGTTGAAGTCCTCTAATTATCGCTTGGAATTTTAGAATCTGGTCTCCGAGTATTATATGATCTCTAGTGCTCGTGATTCTAGAATCTCGGTTCCCTAAAATTATGGGAGTCTCTAACCGCTTATGATTCTAGAATCACCCTTAAGTTTCTAGAATCTGTTTCCTATCATAATGAGAGGTCCTATAATCGCTTGGGATCTGGGTTGGTAAAACTCCCCAAATTTTGAAAAAGCCCCATAAAACCCGGGTTTTATTCTGGGTTTTTCTCAAAAAAACGAATGCTACAAGTATTAGAATCACATAGAAAAAGAATAGCTATCTCTATTTTTATATAATATTAATAATTATATTATAGTAAGAATAGATCACTAATCGAGAATTGTGGGTACCCATGACAGCCATAACCTGCACAAGGAGAGAGGAATTATGAGTCAGTATCAGAGAAATAACCTTAATTTGATACATATTTGTTGAAATTATAAACATAAATATGAATTTTGAATAAAATAATTATAAGTAGCATTCATTTCTTGAAATAAAAAGTGTAATTTTGAATAAACCCGGGTTTTTTCAAATTTCATTTGAAAAAGCCTCACGCCCCGTTAATAAAACCCGTTTTTTTTTGTTTTTTTATTTGCCAACCCTGCTTGGGATTCTAGAATGTTTCAAGATTTCTAAAATCTTGATTTTATAGTATCGTTTAAGAGTAGCTCAGGATTTCTAGCCTCCTGGAGTTTACTAGAATCTCTCTAGTTCCTGTAATCATCGCGGTTTTCCCCCTTTCAGCTTCGTTCCCAAAACAAAAACGGAAAATCGCCTTTCTCGGAAATCGCCTGCTACCACACCTTGCCGGACCTGCCTCAACCGCCGTCGGCGCCCACCATGAAGGGCAAACACCTCTCGGACCGACTCACACTTACGTGGCAGCCCCCGTTCGACCACGGGGGCTCCCCTCTTTCCAACTATCAAGTCCAAATTGACAAAGGGAGTGGTGAGTATCGGTGATCGACTTCGGTCGTGTACAAGCCTGTTCCAGAAGCCCCTATCCTATCCTGGGTTAACGTTTCATAGTCGCAGTCTTTTTCACCCCCCCTCCTTTGGGGGTGGGGCTTTGTGCTCGATAGTGCGTAAATGGGTGTGAGGTAATTTATGTTGGCATTGATGCGCACCTACCCAATTGGTTGATGAATATAATTACCACTTTATTGAATTCTGACGCCTCTGGTTAAGTTCCGCTAGAGTCCTCGTCGAACTCGACCGATTGGGCGAGTTTAGGCGATGATCGCACCGGAACCCTTGCCTGGGTGACCCGCGTTTTCCATGGGAGATGTCTTCTGAGTGCACTTAGGATAGGCTTTGGGGAGGGTGAGTTATGATTATTTTGGTTGTAATTGGGGTATGATTATAGGGGGGGGGACGAGAGGCCTGATCTCATTCAAGTCCATTTCAACCAACCCACACAACCACGCCGGTGGCGTGGCCGCCCCTCCCCCTTCGTCACAGTACACAGTTATTAGAGCATTGATTGAATGGTATAGGTTTGAGTGTGGAAGGTGCGAGGACGCTGCATGAGTGTGTGCTGGTGCCAACGGTGATGTATGGTATGGAAGGAGAAGGAAAGAGGGTTGAAGGAGTGGAATGCGAATGGTCAACTCGAGAGGGATGTGTAGTGTCTGCAAGGACTGGATGAGAGGTGGTTACGGTGGAAATGAGGTGGAACTGAAAGTGTTCTGGGGGTGGTGTGGAGATGTAAAAAAGAATGGATGGAGCTACACCTGCGGAGAAAGTGTGTCCGTTAGGTATATTAAAAGGGCTAAATCAAAGGTTCCCAACCTTTTTTTTCTTGTGGACCCCTCCCTATAGGAATATGCAATATTCCAATATAAAAAATTAAATTACAAATTGTGAAAATGTTAATTAGTAAAACTGAAACGTATTTTTACTTGTAATAACAGAATTCATAATTAAAAAAAAATAATACTATTTAAAACACAAATTTATTCCTAAATATAAATTTATTATAACTGCCAATTTCTGGACTTTTCTATGTCATTAGTTTAGTTTATTATTATTTTTATTTAACATTATTTTATTTATAATATCTTTTGATGAAACCCCCCTTAGCTCATTTTGATGAAACCCCCCTTAGCTCATTTTAATGAAACCCCCCCTTAGCTCATTTTAATGAAACCCCCTTAGCTCATTTTGATGAAACCCCCCTTAGCTCATTTTGATGAAACCCCCTTAGCTCATTTTAATGAAACCCCCTTAGCTCATTTTGCTGAAACCCCCCTTAGCTCATTTTGATGAAACCCCCCTTAGCTCATTTTGATGAAACCCCCCCTTAGCTCATTTTGATGAAACCCCCCCTTAGCTCATTTTGATGAAACCCCCTTAGCTCATTTTGATGAAACCCCCTTAGCTCATTTTGATGAAACCCCCCTTAGCTCATTTTGATGAAACCCCCCTTAGCTCATTTTGATGAAACCCCCTTAGCTCATTTTGATGAAACCCCCCTTAGCTCATTTTGATGAAACCCCCCTTAGCTCATTTTGATGAAACCCCCCTTAGCTCATTTTGATGAAACCCCCCTTAGCTCATTTTGATGAAACCCCCTTAGCTCATTTTGATGAAACCCCCTTAGCTCATTTTGATGAAACCCCCTTAGCTCATTTTGATTAAACCCCCCTTAGCTCATTTTGATGAAACCCCCTTAGCTCATTTTGATGAAACCCCCCTTAGCTCATTTTGATGAAACCCCCTTAGCTCATTTTGATGAAACCCCCCTTAGCTCATTTTGATGAAACCCCCTTAGCTCATTTTGATTTAACCCCCTTAGCTCATTTTGATGAAACCCCCCTTAGCTCATTTTGATGAAACCCCCCTTAGCTCATTTTGATGAAACCCCCCTTAGCTCATTTTGATGAAACCCCCCTTAGCTCATTTTGATGAAACCCCCCTTAGCTCATTTTGATGAAACCCCCCTTAGCTCATTTTGATGAAACCCCCCTTAGCTCATTTTGATGAAACCCCCCTTAGCTCATTTTGATGAAACCCCCCTTAGCTCATTTTGATGAAACCCCCCTTAGCTCATTTTGATGAAACCCCCCCTTAGCTCATTTTGATGAACCCCCCCCTTAGCTCATTTTGATGAAACCTCCTTAGCTCATTTTGATGAAACCCCCCTTAGCTCATTTTGATGAAACCCCCTTAGCTCATTTTGATGAAACCCCCCTTAGCTCATTTTGATGAAACCCCTCTTAGCTCATTTTGATGAAACCCCTCTTAGCTCATTTTGATGAAACCCCCTTAGCTCATTTTGATGAAACCCCCTTAGCTCATTTTGATGAAACCCCCTTAGCTCATTTTGATGAAACCCCCCTTAGCTCATTTTGATGAAACCCCCTTAACTCATTTTGATGAAACCCCCTTAGCTCATTTTGATGAAACCCCCTTAGCTCATTTTGATGAAACCCCCCTTAGCTCATTTTGATGAAACCCCCCTTAGCTCATTTTGATGAAACCCCCTTAGCTCATATTATGGACCCGAAATATATATTTCTTTTCTTGTGGACCCACTCAAATCTTCTATGGGCCCCTCCCGATTGGGAAACGCTGGTCTAAAGGGATTGAATTTAGCTGTAGTTCGATATTTCAGCAAAGGGGTTGGTGCGCATCAACGCAACCTTAAGTTATCATCCCTCTCCCAGTTCTTCACTTTATTAAGCACAACACCCATCACTTTAGCCACGCCGAATTGCCTTTCAAAGCGAGGGGCGTGATAAGTGTAGTAGCACCCTCCCCCCCAGTCCCTCCCATGCTCATCTATCATCCATTTCCTCCTCTGTCTCACACTCATTCACGCAACCAATCCGCCGCCTTTAACACGGGTTTCTCACACCTTCTCGTATATTCCCATCCTTACATCTCCACACCATCCCAAAACACACTTTCAGTTCCACCTCATTTCCACCGTAACCACCTCTCATCCAGTCCTTCCAGACACTACACATCCCTCTCGATTGGACCATTCGCACTCCTCTCCTTCAACCCTCTTTCCTTCTCCTTCCATACCATACACCACCGTTGGCACCAGCACACCCTCATGCAGCTTTCTCGCACCTTCCACACTCAAACCTATACCATTCACTCAACGCTCATAACTTTGCTACCATTTAAGCCCTTATGGTAGCAATCTGCTTCATTTGTACCACCATCACTTACAATACATCTCAAAACTTCACACTTGCACAAGGGTGACACTGGGGAGTAGGATACCACACCCACACCGTGTTCTCACCCCTAAATACCATCACCTTACTCTTTCCCACATTCACTTTTAGCCTCCCTCCTCTCACACACCCTGTCAAAAACTCCAAATCCCTCTCGCTCTTAGCCACCAACACTAACCGGATCATACACCAACATACACAACAGCACCATCACACATCAATCTCACACCTTTACCTCCAGTATTATGCCCTTAATGGGTGGGGGGGGAGATTTGGCTGCTACTAATAATAATGCGTCGTTGTTGCAGGATTCCACACCATTTACTCCGGTCCGGAGCTGGAGTGCGAAGCTACGGGGCTGTCGCCGGGTACCTCGTACCACTTCCGGTGCTCGGCGGAGAGCGAGGGCGGTCGGAGCAAGTGGAGTGTCGAGGGGGTCCTCACGACCAAACCCGTGGTACCGGGGCCATGTAAACCCCCTCGTCTTCTCGGCAAACCCAAAGCCAACTCTCTTCAGCTCAAGTGGGGTAAGTAAGTTGTGGGGAACCTTTGGGATGGGGGGGGGAGTGGCACTGGGATTAGCTCTCCAACCCCCTGGACCGTTTCTTGTTTGCTGTGGCGATCAAAAGGGTCCTTTTATAGTACCAGGGATTTCCCTCCACAAGAGAGATCTTCCGGCGAAAGGGACCTAATTTGAGAGTCCTTGGATGGGATCAGACCAGACAAAAAGTATAAAGACAAGGATTAAATCGGAGCTTATTTAATAACCTTTGAAAACGCCCTCGTAAACGTCATTGCCTTTGAATTTTGCCTTCATTGATCTTGAATCTGGCCTTCAAAATCTCATTGACCTCGAATTTGGCCTTCAAAACCTCATTGACCTTGAATTGGACCCTCAAAACCTCATTGACCTTGAATTTGGCCCTCATTGACCTTGAATTTGGTCTTCAAAACCTCATTGACCCTGAATTTGGCCTTCAAAACCTCACTGACTTTGAATTTGGCCCTCAAAACTTCATTGACCTTGAATTTGGCTTTTTAAAACGTCATTGACCTTGAATTTGACCTTCAAAACTTCTTTGACTTTGAATTTGGCCTTCAAAACTTCTTTGACCTTGAATTTGGCCTTCAAAACTTCATTGACCTTGAATTTGACCTTCAAAACTTCTTTGACTTTGAATTTGGCCTTCAAAACTTTAGTGACTTTAAATTTGACATTTAAATCTTCAATCACTTTGAATTTGACCTTTAAATTTTCAGTCACTTTGAATTTGACCTTTAAATTTTCAGTTACTTTGAATTTGAACTTTAAATTTTCAGTCACTTTGAATTTGGCTTTCAAATCTTCAGTGACCCTGTATTTTCTTGAATGACCTTGAATTTGTCCCTAAAAATTGATTGATCTTGGCCCCCCAAACTCGATTGCCCTTGAATTTGGCTTTCAAATCTTAATTGCCCTTTCAATTTTCATTGGCGTTGAATTGCGCTTAGTCGAGTGGCAGTGTCTACCGTGAGGTCCCTCCCTACCTGCAACTAGGGCAGAAAGCCCGAGTATTAGGTACGGGATGTGTTGGGTCGTCGACTCTACTCACCTTCCTTCAGTACACACAAGGTGGCTACGCCGGCACCATTCTCTATGGTTAAAGTTCAAGGACAATTCCGCCTAAATGGCGGACCGGGTCAGCAAAGCCCATCAACGTTGAATCGAGACGATATGCGTAAATTATCACATTCTGTAATTTCTGATCCTATGGAGACTTTTCTCTTAACCTCCCAATGTATTCGGAGGTCAAAATATCTATTTTCGATGCATTTTTTACTTTCTCTTTTTGTTTCTATGGCGACAATAGAGAGTAATAGCGAATATGCACAGAGAGTCGTCTCCAAGGAGAGGCCTCTCGAGCAGTTGGGGAGGCCGAGGTAACACGAGACAACTACTTCACAATGACTAGTGCTCAAGCCTCTTTGGTCTTCTCGCCATCCTTTTAGGCGACTACTGGTGCCTGCCTCCACCGTTGTTTCCCCCCTAGTGTCCCAGCACCCTAGTCTGATCCGTCGTTCCCATCTTGTCTTTCCCTCAGGTCAGCCCGAGTTCGACGGCGGGAGCCCCGTGACTGAATTCCACATGGAGATGATCGCGCCGGACTCGGAGGTGCGGAGGCCGGTTTACTCCGGACGGGACGTGGAGTGCACCGTGGCCAGGTGAGATCCCCGGCGGGGTCGCTTCCCTCGTTGGTCTGGGTGACGGTTTTTTGCGCGTGCCATGGGTGCTTCTGGTACAGGTGATTGCAGCCACGTCTCTTTTTTTTAAGCTTGTTGCCCGGGCGGGTGTACGTCTTTCTACTCCGCGCCGCCAACCGAATGGGCCCAGGGGCGTGGTCCGAACCCCTGGATGTGGTGAGCGGAGCGGGACACCCCGATGCACCGAAGGCCCCGCATCTGGCTTGCAGGGGTCCCCATGTGGTCGAGGTTTCGTGGAACGAACCCATCAACAACGGGGCCGGCGTCGAATTATACACTGTGCAGAAAGCCGAGGTGAGGCGCCCATCTCTGTAGTTCCTGCACCTGTTATTTTACTAAGCCCCCTTCGGCCCCCACCCCTCCCGTTCTTAGCTAAGCCCCTCCTTCCGCCACACCAGGTGTATTGCCCCAGCACGGAGTCCTCCGAGTCTTCCTCAACGTGCGGCGACCCCGACTCGGAACTGACGTTCAGCACCGCGACCACGGTGGCGACCCGGCACGCCGATGTCAGGGGTCTTACCCCCGCTACCACGTATGCCTTCAGGTATTGCGAGGGGTGTCTGAAGGTGGGGGGGGGTTCTGTGTGGTAGTGCTTGTTCGAGAAGTAACTCTTCTCACCCCCATCCCTCTTTTACCGCGCAGAGTTTGCGCTTCCAACGTGGCTGGGACGGGCTCTTACTCACCCTCTGCAGCGGTCACAACCCCGGCAGCCCCGCCGGCCCCCGTGTCCCACATCACGTCGTGCCCCGAAGCGACCGAAGTGACGCTGCACTGGAGCGAACCTGGGTGCCACGGGGACCCCATCACGCACTACGTCATTGACCGGGGGGACAGCAACACCATCACGACCCCGTGTCCGGTCCTTGAATGGGTCGTTACGGACCTTCGCCCAGAGACCACTTACAAGTAGGTTCCTGATGCCCCCCAACTCCCCGGTGGGTCCTGGGGTTGTGAAATGCAGGGACACCACCTTAATCAATTTGGGGGGCGGCTTCTCTCGATCCATTGGGGGCATTTCTTAGGGTTTCTCCTCGCGGGTATTTCTTAAGGGTTCTCGCGGGCATTTATTAATGTTTCTCCCCCACGGGTATTTCTTAAGGGTTCTCGCGGGCATTTTTTAAGGGTTTACCTCGCGGCATTTCTTAAGGGTTCACCTCGCAGGCATTTCTTAATGGTTATCGCGGGCATTTATTAAGGTTTCTCCCCCACTGGTATTTCTTGAGGGTTCTCCCCGCGGGTATTTCTTAAAGGTTCTTCTCGCGGGCATTTCTTAAAGGTTCTCGCGGGCATTTCTTAAAGGTTCTCCTCGCGGGCATTTCTTAAGGGTTCTTGCGGCCATTTCTTAAGGGTTCTCCTCCACGGGTATTTCTTAAGGGTTCTCGCGGGCATTTCTAAGGGTTCTCGTGGGCATTTCTTAAGGGTTCTCCTCCACGGGTATTTCTTAAGGGTTCTCGCGGGCATTTCTAAGGGTTCTCGTGGGCATTTCTTAAGGGTTCTTCTCGCGGGTATTTCTTAAGGGTTCTCCCCGCGGGTATTTCTTAAAGGTTCTTCTCGCGGGTATTTCTTAAGGGTTCTCCTCCACGGGTATTTCTTAAGGGTTCTCGCGGGCATTTCTTAAGGGTTCTCCTCCACGGGTATTTCTTAAGGGTTCTCGCGGGCATTTCTTAAGGGTTCTCCTCCACGGGTATTTCTTAAGGGTTCTCGCGGGCATTTCTTAAGGGTTCTCCTCCACGGGTATTTCTTAAGGGTTCTCGCGGGCATTTCTTAAGGGTTCTCCTCCACGGGTATTTCTTAAGGGTTCTCGCGGGCATTTCTTAAGGGTTCTCCTCCACGGGTATTTCTTAAGGGTTCTCGCGGGCATTTCTTAAGGGTTCTCCTCCACGGGTATTTCTTAAGGGTTCTCGCGGGCATTTCTAAGGGTTCTCCTCCACGGGTATTTCTTAAGGGTTTTCGCGGGCATTTCTAAGGGTTCTCGTGGGCATTTCTTAAGGGTTCTTCTCGCGGGCATTTCTTAAAGGTTCTCGCGGGCATTTCTTAAAGGTTCTCCTCGCGGGCATTTCTTAAGGGTTCTCCTCCACGGGTATTTCTTAAGGGTTCTCCTCCACGGGTATTTCTTAAGGGTTCTCGCGTGCTTTTCTCGTTTTAATTCCTAACGGGTGTTTATCGAGATTTTCCTTCATCCCCCCTCGATCCCCACTTTAGTGACGTCCCCCCTCACCCTACAGATTCCGGATCCAGGCTGTAAACAGCGTGGGGATGGGTGCGTTGAGCAGCCCCCACAAGGTGTTGACCTTGGCCCTGCCCCCGAAGCCGCCCCAAATCGAGCTGACGAAGGCGAGCTTCAACTCCCTCCGCCTCAAGTGGGGGGATGGTCGCAACCCCGATTTGCTCAAGTACTCGCTTCAAATGGAGTTCCCCAACCCCCGCAACGAGTTGGAGTAAGTCCCCCCTCTTCTGGGGGGGTAACTGTTTTTTTAGGTCACAGGGGAGGTTTATATCACGCGGGGGTTTACCTCCGAGTAGTGTTGGGGGGGGGGTCGAAATGGTAGAGTTGGGAGACGCCGTCCGATGGAGAAGGAGTGTTCCCCCCCCCCTCATCTACCCTGGGACTAGGGAAAAGGAGCCGGGTACAAGGGAGGCATCTTCCGAGAACTCTGGTTATGTTGTGATGAGTTTGGAGGGGGTTCTTTGTGTTGTGTGGCCCTTGAGGGTTCGAGTTTGTTTCATTGAGGATGGTCTGCTCATGTATGGGCATGGGCATGGGCCGCTGGGGGTTCGTGGGCTCTAGGCAATTGCCTTCTGCAGAGCACCTTTTTATGTTCACCGGGTGTTGCAAAAGTCCTGTTACACCTTACGACACGCTCAATAAAGGACACAATGAGAGTTACACTTTCTATTGTTTTAACACAAATGTGTGTTTAGATTTTAATATTAATTAATATGGCCTCCTTCGGGGTTGAGCACTCGAGCCAGGAGAGATCCGAAGGCCGCGCCCACGTTGTTCGTCCTTCCTCCTGCTGGGGTCCACACGCGGGTGACGGAGGACTTTAGCTCTTCGACGTTGCTGAGGCGGAGCTTGCAGGTCACCCGTTGTAGTCGAGGGAATCGAGGTCGGGCGACTGCGGCGGCCAAAAGTCCTTGGACCCCAACCTCCCCTACACGCTCTTGGCCGTGTGGGTCGGCTCATCTTCCTGCTGGAAGACTTAGTCCTCTTCCTTCGTGATCTTTCTCATCCAGGGCAAGACTTTCGTGGCCAAAATGTCCCTGTGATCGACCGCGGTGAGCCTCTAACCCCCCAGCATCTTCACTCCTCAGAGCTTCATCGCGGAGCTCGGGTGCTTCTTGGTCGTGGACTCGTAACGGAGGACCTCCGAGACGTCCTGCCCGACGGTCCTTCTGGGTGGTGTTGACCGGATCGACCGTGAAGGTTTTGCATCAGAAAAAAAGAAAGAAGAGAATTCGATTGCCACGACTCGTCATTCGATCCCGACGTTGAGGTGTCTTTCACACACCTCAAGCTCTTGCCGCCCTCCTTCACGGCCCTGGACACCTTAGCCATAGAGATGTTCTTGCGAGCAGTCATTTTGAGCTTCAGAGGACTAACGGAGGCCTTTCTCACAGTCAAACTTGACCATTTAGGTCTGCCTGAGCGAGGTCGATCTTTGAGGTCTTCCCCGTTCTCGAGCCTCTCCGCGATTCTGTGGACGGTCATCCGGGTGACGCTGAGCCGCTTGGCGATAGTGGACTTGTTAGGGACCGCGCACAGGAAAGTAGAGATATCGATTCTTTTCACTTCCATCTTGACACACAATGGATAAGACGTTTTAATGACAAGTGATGGAAAAGTAGAAGTTTAAGTTTGTTTGGCGGAACTTTTTCTATCACACACACAAGCCTCCCGTAAGGATAAAAAAACACCCCGAGTGTAACATAACTTTTGCAAAACTGGGTAAAATCACGGTTGTTTATCGGTGCCTGTTTAAGGGCACGACTTTTCACCGGTGCCTGTTTAAAGGCACGACTTTTCACCGGTGTCTTTTTAAAAGCACGACTTTTCACCGGTGTCTTTTTAAAGGCACGACTTTTCACCGGTGCCTGTTTATGGTCAATGACTCTTTACCTGTGCCTGTTTAAGGGCATGACTTTTCACCGGTGCCTGTTTAAGGGCATGACTTTTCACCGGTGTCTGTTTAAAGGCACGACTTTTCACCGGTGTCTGTTTAAAGGCACGACTTTTCACCGGTGCCTGTTTAAAGGCACGACTTTTCACCGGTGTCTTTTTAAAGGCACTACTTTTCACCGGTGTCTTTTTAAAGGCACGACTTTTCACCGGTGCCTGTTTATGGTCAATGACTCTTTACCTGTGCCTGTTTAAAGGCACGACTTTTCACCGGTGCCTGTTTAAGGGCATGACTTTTCACCGGTGTCTGTTTAAAGGCACGACTTTTCACCGGTGCCTGTTTAAAGGCACGACTTTTCACCGGTGCTTGTTTAAGGTCATGGCTTTTCACCGGTGTCTATAAGGTAACGTCCGTTTACCGCTCTCTTTAAAGGGCACTGCTTTTTACCGGTGCCTGTTTAAATGGTCGACCTTTTTTGCAGTGAAGATAAACATCTTCACTGGAAGTGCTATGTACGTACGCCTGTGGTGTCGTTAATGGATACGAGGTTATGTTGTAAGGCAATATTGGTTTAGTTTTGGGTCGGGTCCGTCTACTACTTGTAGACCATTATTTTTAAATGTATTTTTTAGCTACTCTTAAAATACTCCTGTTTTTCCCTTCATAATTGCTCTACGTTCATCTCATCATAGTCTACTTTCTCTTTTTCCCTTTTGTCTTGTCTTTTTATCCTATTTTCTCTTTTTTCATTTCTCCTTTGATATGTTTTTGTTTCTTATCGTCTCTCTCGCATTTAACACACCCAACCGATGCTTATAACACCTTAGTTGCCGTCACATTTCGTCGTCTGCGACCCGCAACCGACAACGGAGGATTCTTATTAAGCTTCCTTTTGGCAACGCTCTGTAAAGACTTACCCTTCGGAACAATGAAAAAAAATCACTTTCTCCTTTTTTTTTTTTAACTGTTGGTAAAGAGAGGGTAGAATTTAGTGGAGTGCACACCGGCCCCACATTGTGGTTAAGGTCCTTTCTCATGACCGTTTTTACCCCGCCAGATTTTACCAAGTGTATGGCGGCACACATCAAGCGTTCAAGGTGTGCAAATTAGAGGAGGCCACTACTTACAGATTTCGAATCTGCGCCACTAACTCTGCAGGAGTCGGTCCCTATTCCTCCTTCTTTGATTTCACCACTGCAAAAGCGCCTCCTCTCCCATTGAAAGGTAAAACACGAGCATATATTACCACCTTCTTTGATTTCACCACCGCAAAAGCGCCTCCTCTTCCCTTGAAAGACCCCGCAGTGGGAGTCCCGTCTAGCCTGTTACATTTTGTATCCGAGTGTTTCATGTCCTCCCGACCCGAGTGCAAATCAGGGAGGGCCTCTGGCACCAGGTTGACTTGAACTCTGATGGGGTCAGGGAAAGTTGTCGGTGCATTCCCCCTTCAGTCTCTCTCAGCGCTACTTTATCTTTATTTATTTATTGTACTCGTAAGTAATAGTAGTATTATGACTCTGCCCTCATCCCGCCATCACCTAGCCCCGGGGTGTGATAATAATAGGTGATCACCCACCTTACTCGTTACTGGACCCGCCTATCTCTATTTCTCTTTATTACATACACACCTACCCCATTCCACACTTCCTCTCCTGTTCACGCGGGTTTTGGTTGCCCGGCGCACTTTCGTCCTCTTATGGGTCCTTAGTTGAGTGGCAGTGTCTACCGTGAGGTCCCTACCTGCAACTAGGGCAGAAAGCCCGAGTATTAGGTACGGGATGTGTTGGGTCGTCGACTCTACTCACCTTCCAGTACACGTAGAAGGTAGCTACTCCGGCACCATCCTCTATGGTTAAAGTTCAAGGACAATTCCGCCTAAATGGCGGACCGGGTTGGCAGAGCCGATCAATGTCTAAATGATTACATTCTGGAATTTCTGATCTTATGGAGACTTTGCTCTTAACCTCCCAAGTCATTGGAAGTTCGGAGTATCTATTTTGCATGAGTCAGTATTTTCTATTCTCTTATAACATGGGTACAATACAAGGCAATAGTGGGGATCCGCCTCCAAGCGCGGCCTCGCCCTTCCCTGGTATTGGGGAGTACAAGTTAACACGAGAAACCCCTTTGAACGAAGGAAAGACTTCCCTCTCACCATCTGTATGCTGCAAGGGGCATCTCCACCTCTGAAAAGGGAGGCGCTTTAGGTAGGCAAGGAATAGCAGGGGGCGCCGGTCCTTGCCCCCTTCAATCGTGCATTCAGAGTTGCTGGGGGTCTGCATGCTTGCCCCCTCTCTGACCCGACGCAGGTCGGTTCGCCGGCCAGAGCATACACGACAAAAAGTACCTCCAATGGGATCTTTGATGCCTTGGAGTCGGGGGGGGGGGCACATCGAGGCCTTCCTTGAGATGGACATGGTCCCGAACGTGACCCAGACGCCAGGATCTTGCATGGAATCGAACCCGAGCTCGATGCCAAACACCAAACCTGAGTCCGTCCCTTTACAAACTTCTCCTTTGACCGCTCGGAACCCCTAAGACTCACAGGGAGAGGATGTACCTACTCCTCGAGCTGTTGCCCCTCTGACAGCTAAGACCTTCTCCATTTTGATAAGGATCTTGCTTTAGCCTGCCCAGGGGCTCCTTCCGGCGGCGGAGAGAATCCAGTTCATTCCCCTCTATTCTCTTTTAAAAAGAAAAGAAGAGGAAAACAAAGAGGACTAAGAGTTCCTCTTCCAGGGCGGGACCTCCGGTAACGGACGGTTCCGATGCTTTTTCGGCAAGTGACCAGGCCAAGATCGAAACCTCTGGTGGGGCGGGGTAGACCATGGCCAAAGTCGCAAGAGGGCTAAGCGGAGCCTCGATTATGTCGAGGCTCCTCATTGAGAGACTTTCTCGCGTTTCGAGCCCGCTGGCTTCAAATGCTTCCTTGTTATTTGCTCCACTGATGGCAGCCCGTTGCCAAGGGCAACATGATCTATCAAAGGAGAGTCGAAGGTGACCCGTTTCTCCGACGGGAGCCTTCTGGAGATTGCGAAGCATCCCACAGAGGCAAACATGATTAGTGCACTTCGGACACTTAATGCCTCTTCGCTACAAAGGGTTCACACCTAGCCTCAGCTAAAACCAGGGATCCTCTCACCTTCCCCAGGGTGACCATTTCCCTTAAGGCGAAACGGCCGTGCCCATCAACTGAGTCGTTAGATTCAAATGAAGGTGGCCGTCTTCCAAGGTTCCTAAAGCTGCCCCCTCCCCCACCAGGGAAAGCACCAAGGAGCTTCGGCTCCTACGCCCCCCACCCAAGGCTTGACTGGGTGGTTCGGAGACAGTGAATCTTCCAAAGGAAGGACCCCCGCCGCATAAGATTTCGAGGCAGAGAGAGGAAAAGATGCATATCGAGCCAAACTTTCCCCGACAAGTCCTCGCAGGCGACAGTGCCTGCAGTTCTGCCTCCGGGAAGCGTACGACCAATCCCGTGAGGGTCTTCTCTTCGAAGAGGGTACCCGCATCTCTGAGCTAGTCCTGTAGGGCATATTCCTTCAATGAAATTGCCGCGGACTCGGGGCCAACTGGGAGGAGCTTGCGACCCCACCACCACGGGATGGGGCCTGGCAGGAGGATGCGCCATTTACACCTGCATGATGTCTCCGTTCTTCTCTTCGCTTTAGACACCTCCTTTCAGGCAGTAGCTGTAAAGCTGCACCTGGATAGGAGGTATACTGTTATTTCCGCGTACATTCCACCGTCAGCCGACTTCGAAGCGGGGGACTTCCGCCGCGTCATGCCACGGTTTCCGAGGCCCTTTTTCGTGCTCGGAGATCTGAAAGGTAGACACCCCCTCTGGGGAGACTACTCTATTAATCCCCGGGATCAAGTCCTTGCCAACCTTATCGACGAGCTTGAGATGAGTGTCCTAATTGTAGATGAGTTTACGCATCACTGCCCGAGAACCGCTTCATTTTCCTGCCTCGATCCATCTTTGTTCTCTCCGGATGCAAAGCCTAATTTTGGGTGGGCGGTGGTTGATGACCTCCATGGTATTGATCACTTTCCCATTCAAATGCGATTTACTGGGCCGCTGCTGCCCGAAAGCCCGCCCCAGGGTTGCTTGACGCGAGAGCGGGGGTCCGGAGGTAGGTCGGTTGCTGAAGCCGTTGAGTTCTCCGGCAACCTCATCACCGCGGGGCTGACTACTATTCCTAGGACGTCTGGCCGTTTTGCACGCCGACCACTCCCATGGTGGTCGGCCGAGTGTGAGACGGCCCTCAAACAGAAGCGTTATGCCTACATGCGCTATAAGCGCCGCCCGAACGATTTCACTGTCGCTGAATTTCGTCGGGCTAGGGCTAGGTTCCGGTATATTTCGAAGCACGCCCGCCGCTCTTCTTGGCGGGGGCATACGTGTCTTCACTTAACGGGAAGAAGAGTCAAAAGGATTCGGGGCAAGTTCTCGCAGGACCCCCCTCCCGTTCTCCAGGAGAATGGGACCGCAATCTCGGACCCCGCGTCCGTGGCGGAATCCTTAGCGACCGCTTTTTCCGCATTCTCTAGCCGTGATGCTGCTCCGCCAGCATTCAATTCACGTCGTGATTTCGCGGAAGTTCGCCGCCTGGACTTTACCTCCAGAGGCGGAGAACCCTTCAACGACAAGTTTACTGTGAGTGAGTTGCGTTCCGCTCTCGCTTCGTGCGCGGACACCGCCCATGTTCCGGACGATGTCCCGTACGCCATGCTTCGACACCTGGGTGTGCGAGGCATGGCCTTTGTGTTAGATATGTTCAACAGGATCTGGGTGGAAGGTCTTCTCCCAGACTCCTTGCGAATCGCTACTGTGCTCGCCTTTCGCAAACCGGGGAGAGATCACTCTACTCCGACCGGTTTCCGCCCAATCTCTCTAACCTCTTGCGTGTGCAAGTTGATGGAGAAATTGGTAAATGTTAGATTAGCCTTTTTCCTGGACAGTGGAGGCCATCTGTCTTCCGCACAGTGCGGTTTCCGTAAGTTCCACTCCACGTCGGATGCTCTGCTCCGACTGGAAAATGCCGTCTGCGAGGCTTTCCTTCGTAGACAGCACTACCCCACGGTGTTTTTCGATCTGAAAAAGGCCTATGATACTGCATAGCGATACGGTATCATGGAGACTCTCCACACGATGGGGGCGAGGGGACGCCTCCCAATGTTTATATCTGAATTTTTGAGAGATCGTCGATTCCACGTACGTTTGGGGAAGCCCTCTCCGGCCCAATGGAGCAGGAAGAGGGTGTCCCTCAGGGTATTGTCCTCAGTGCCGCACAATGCCTGGAGCATCAACGTCATCAGCTCGGTGCTGCCGGAAGATGTTTTCGCTACGCTCTACGTGGACGACCTTTCGATCTCTTTTGGCGCTGCCCAGATGCCAACTCTGGAGCGTCGACTCCAACAGGCATTGAACCGCGTCTCTCGCTATGCCGAAGCGCACAGGTTTCGGTTTTCTTTGGCCAAGACTAATGTGATGCCCTTCCGCCGCCACCCACTGCCCCAGCCCGACCCGGACTTGTTCATAAACGGAGTTGGCCTGGAAGTGCTGGATTCGCACCGGTTGCTTATTTTTTCTAGGAGGCTCTTGTGCTCCCGCCATGGACACAGTTCGTTGCATGACGTTCAGCACTTGGGGTGGTAAATAGGGCTAATTAATGCCTTGCTTTTCTATCGATCCTTTGTTCGTCGAGTTTTATGCATCCACATTCGAGCGTGTATTTCGGAAGGTGGACTCGATCCACCACACCCGCCTTCACCTGGTGACCGGAGCCTTCTGCACTTCCCCCATTGATAGCCTACTTGTCGATGCTGGGGAGATGCCACTCGCTCTGCGCCGCGTGCAGTGCATCACTCGCCTGTACGCGCGAGCCCGGCGCCTCCCTCAGTCGCCAACAGCTCTCACCTCATCCGCAGCTGATTTCGATGGTGCCTATGCCGCCGAGAGACCCCAGTCATACCCTAAGCCCTTGTGGTTTAGGGCCAGGAAACTCCTTCGAGAGGTAGATATAGCTCTTGGGCCGGTGTCGCCCCTGGTTCTGCCCAGGACGCCACCCTGGAGGGTACCACATTTGGCTATTTGTTGCCACAAATCAGCGGGGCTCTGCCAGGCGTTGCGTCTGTCTTCACGTCTTAGCTGGTTGTAATACACCGGTCGGTACGGTAGATAACGCGACGTGCCTGGTTCGGATACCAGATTGTGATTTATAGCAACACAGAAAACACCCTGAGTGCTCTCGGGGCATTGGAATCGCTGCATCCCTTGGTTCGCGGTATCCGTGACGCCACGGTTCCCCCGAGTCGTGCGCATGTCTAGATTTTCTCTTCTGGGTTCCTGGACATGCCGCAATTGCAGGTAATGAGCGTCCCAAAGAGTCCGCGAGGAATTAGCGACCAGACCATCGTTTCACTCTTTCTAACCCAGACTACATGGCAGAATCTGTCGCTGGGAGATGTCCGAGGTGGAGATGTTACCTGCCACTGCGCTGCGACTGTTCCCATTGACCTACCCTTCAATGCCATGACGGCTTCAAGTTGCTTTCTGTCGTCTCCGAATCGGACGCACCGCCATTTGATGGAGCGCTCGACTGTCATGCCCCTTAGACTGTTCCGCACATTCTTCTTCAATGTCCCAGCCTGGGTGATCTTCGCGCCCATTACCTGTCTCGGTACCGGGACGAGCCGGGTCGCTACCGCTTGTCCCTTGTACTCGGGACTGGTTCGTACACCCCAACTTGCGGTCTATCTGACACCGGAGTGTGCTTCCATCTTGTTTTGTATTTTTATTACTTGGTTTTGCATTTGTTTTTTTCAATCTAGCCTTGTATTAGGCTGTAAGGTAATTATGGCGACTTTAGCCCTAGTAGTCCTTCGCCAGATGGCCTACTAAAAAAAATCCATTTGAAAGTTAAAACAGGAGCATATTTACCTAGTAGTCAATCGCCAAATGGCCTACTTAAAAAATCCATTTGAAAGTTAAAACAGGAGCATATTTACATAGTAGTCAAATGCCAGGTGGTCTACTTAAAAAATCCCTTTTAAAGTTAAAACAGGAGCATATTTACCTAGTAGTCAATCGCCAAATGGCCTACCAAAAAAATCCCTTTGGAAGTTCAAACAGGAGCATATTTACCTAGTAGTCAATCGCCAAATGGCCTACTAAATTAATCCCTTTGAAAGTTAAAACAGGAGCATATTTACCTAGTAGTCAATCGCCAAATGGCCTACACAAAAAAATCCCTTTGAAAGTTAAAACAGGAGCATATTTACCTAGTAGTCAATCGCCAAATGGCCTACCAAAAAAATCCCTTTGAAAGTTAAAACAGGAGCATATTTACCTAGTAGTCAATCGCCAAATGGCCTACCAAAAAAAATCCCTTTGAAAGTTAAAACAGGAGCATATTTACCTAGTAGTCAATCGCCAAATGGCCTACCAAAAAAAATCCCTTTGAAAGTTAAAACAGGAGCATATTTACCTAGTAGTCAATCGCCAAATGGCCTACTAAATTAATCCCTTTGAAAGTTAAAACAGGAGCCTTTTTACCTAGTAGTCAATCGCCAAATGGCCTACCAAAAAAAATCCCTTTGAAAGTTAAAACAAGAGCATATTTACCTAGTAGGCAATCGCCAAATGGCCTACACAAAAAAATCCCTTTGAAAGTTAAAACAGGAGCATATTTACCTAGTAGTCAATCGCCAAATGGCCTACCCAAAAAAATCCCTTTGAAAGTTAAAACAGGAGCATATTTACCTAGTAGTCAATCGCCAAATGGCCTACACAAAAAAATCCCTTTGAAAGTTAAAACAGGAGCATATTTACCTAGTAGTCAATCGCCAAATGGCCTACCAAAAAAAATCCCTTTGAAAGTTAAAACAGGAGCATATTTACCTAGTAGTCAATCGCCAAATGGCCTACACAAAAAAATCCCTTTGAAAGTTCAAACAGGAGCATATTTACCTAGTAGTCAATCGCCAAATGGCCTACCAAAAAAATCCCTTTGAAAGTTAAAACAGGAGCATATTTACCTAGTAGTCAATCGCCAAATGGCCTACACAAAAAAAAATCCCTTTTAAAGTTAAAACAGGAGCATATTTACCTAGTAGTCAATCGCCAAATGGCCTACCAAAAAAATCCCTTTGAAAGTTAAAACAGGAGCATATTTACCTAGTAGTCAATCGCCAAATGGCCTACCAAAAAAATCCCTTTGAAAGTTAAAACAGGAGCATATTTACCTAGTAGTCAATCGCCAAATGGCCTACCAAAAAAAATCCCTTTGAAAGTTAAAACAGGAGCATATTTACCTAGTAGTCAATCGCCAAATGGCCTACCAAAAAAATCCCTTTGAAAGTTAAAACAGGAGCATATTTACCTACCGCCATCTTCGATTTCACCACCACAAAAGTGCCTCTTGTATCTTACTCCCTTGATAGAGTTTCGGGTGTATGGGCAACTACGCTGCAGCTAGCATTTGTAGAATTGCGTGCCCGTGCCCCAAATGCCTCAGTGCAGGATTTGAGATACCCTCGTTTGTTTGTTTTTTTCTTTCTAATTGCCAGTAACAAAAATAATAATGTTACGAGAATATTTTTCAGTCTCCCCTCCCTCCCTCGACCCATTTAGACCCTTTAGTGTTGAAAGAGGGGCGTTAATATGGTTAAATTAATTTTAACTAAAGATTCTAAATGGGGCTGGAAAACTGCCTTGCTTGTATTCCACCGCGAGTCCTCAAAGAGGGGTAAGCCCGGATAAGGGCCGCTGACCTTAGAACTCGCCCTCTCGAAATTTTTGTCTCTACGAACTAGCTGCGCTGATGCCTGCCGATCCCCCTGCGAGGAAGGTGCTGATGGTGGGAGGGGGGGGGGGATGTAACAAGAGAGGAAATTAAATAACTGGTTGGTTTCAGCGCCCCGGATTTCTGAAGGACCGAATGGAAGCTACATCGTGGAGTGGTGCGGCGTCCGGTGTCCCGGGGACGACCGGGTTCTCTATCGGCTACAAGTCCTCCAGACGGAAAAGGACTCGGACTACCTTCTGGTAAGATGGTTGTGATGGGTTTCTTCATTGCCCCTTCTTAGGTTTAAAAGTTCGCCTTTTCTAATTCCTGGTGGTGGTTATACCCCGGTTGAAAACCACTGCCTTAGCTACTTAACCCCTTGTCTAGGCTTAATGACCTGACCAGTTACCTCATGCCGGGTCAGAAGAGAAGCTTTAGAACCTCTATAAACAACGGCCGCAGGCTGCAAGAGACCAGAACTTGAAGGATCCTGGGTATTGGGGCACGATTAATGGGAAGATCGGTTTTTGACCCATTAAGCCCTTCCCTGCGTGTACTGGGTTCTCCATCTCCTTGCCGCCTTTATCGGGTCCACATGGCTGTACTGCTTTGGCAGGCAACTGTGGGTTCTTTTTAATTCTAGCCACCCTGTAGGGAAAAAGAGAGCGCTGTAAGGTGATCAGGTCATTTCCTAGTGGATATGACCTGACCACCCCCACCTGGATATAATCCTGGAGTGGGACGACCCCTCAGGGGGAGGGTTAAGCTGTAATTGAACTTCCAATTCCTACCTGTTGTATGGGTCGCTACCACAGGGGGGGGGGAGGCTAGAAAACTCACAGCATGCAACAGCCTCCCTCCCCTCTAACTTGGTCCCACAGGAGAGTCATGGGTGGGGCGGGGGCTACAGCCTGTGATGTAGGCCCCTCCCTGTATCTCCCAAGGAGTCAGATTGCAACTGTCAATTGCTCCCGAGCAACTGTAAACAACAACACTTTCAACATTCTCTCACGCTTAATATCCTCCCCTTTCTCTCATCCATAATAACATCCACATTCTTTCATACTCAATATCCTCCACTTTCTCATACACAATACCATCCACTTTCTCTCATACTCAATATCTTCCATATTCTCTCATACTCAATATCTTCCACATTCTCTCATACACAATACCATCCACATTCTCCCATACTCAATATCATCCACGTTCTTCCATACTCAATATCATCCACATTCTTCCATACTCAATATCATCCACATTCTTTCATACTCAATATCATCCACGTTCTTTCATACTCAATATCATCCACGTTCTCTCATACTCGATATCACCCACTTTCTCTCAAACGCCCTATCATTTAAGTTCTTCACATTTTACGCGCGAACGAAATCTGAACGTGTTTGGTGCCTGTTTTTTCCAGGTCTATGTCGGGAGTGAGACCTCGTATATCATGTCTGACCTTCAATCCTCAACTGGCTATTACGTACGCGTGTGCGGAGTTCGGATGAACGGGGAGAAGGAGGTTGCGGCTGGCGCCTACTCTTCCCCAACCCTCTTCACCACCCCAAAGACGGAGGAAGCGGAACCGGTGCCAGGGCAAACATCCTCCATTAAGGTAAGAGCACCGTCTCCTCCCGAAGAAGGGAATCGATTTCTTCGCTACCCCTTGTTACTGGTTTTCTATTTTGGAGCGGGGAGGGTTAGGGTGTTCTTTCGCCCCTAATCGGTGGGGAAGAAGAATCTGTTGTAAATGTTGCAATGGCAAATGCTTTTATCCTTGAATGTTTCGGCCTGGATGGTGGTGAACCAAATTAGGTGGGAGGGTATCAAACATATCCTCTCCCCTGGCTCTGTGGAACACTAGCTAGGAGCCAGTTTTGGGGTATGGTCCTGCCCCTATAGCGGTCGTCCTTCTCCCAGAGGTCCAATATTCCGTGTATCCCTAAGTCTTGTCCAAAGTGTGCAACTTACATGCTGTGGGTATGTGTTGAAGTGTCTGTTTCCTGGTGGACGAGGCGCAGATATCACGTTAGGCTGGCATAGTGTTTGGAATGGTGACTGCATTGGAACCTTGCCAAGGGGACCCAGTGTGTCAATGTCTCAGGAAATGGTTTGAGGGAAGGGTATATTGGTTGTGTGGATGAAAAGCCCAACACGCAAGGCTGGTTTCTAAGCTACCCTGTGGGGCAAGAGAAATAGTGTCAGGTCAATCTCACCTCGATGTAATAATTGAGTTTATACCACCTCACCTGGATGTAATAATTGAGTTTTTACCATCTCACCTGGATGTAATCTGTATGAGATTAATTTGCAATAGAACTTCCACTTCCTAGCTGTTGCAGTTGCCACTAGCCTAGGGGGATGCTATAAAATTCCTACAGCATGCAACAGCCTCGCTCTATTCTAACCTGGTTCCTCAGGAGAGTCTCACAGATGGTAGGACCCCACTTAATTGTGGTAGCGTTATTGGGGATCCTACAACACAGGCTGTAGGATCAAAGCTTTCTCCCTTAATCTCCCGGGAGGGAGAAGGGAGTAGAGATGCCATCTGCTCCCAGGGAGCTATTAACAACATGTGTGGACGATGGATTCCTTTGATTGCCCTATGTGGTTTCTGTGAGTGCATGGAGTATGTTGGCTTTTTTTCTTACTTGTCTGAAGTTTAATCCTGGATCCACTGTGATGTCGAGCACAGTTAGTACTCCTAAGTGACGCGGGGTGGTTGATTGAGGTGGAGATGTTGGCCTGTGTGTGGTGAGGAGCAGAATATTTAAGGATTTTGATGGCGAAACCGGCATTAAGTTTTCTGTTACAATCAGCGTTCATAGATTCTCACGATGTTGAGTTGTAGATCTCGGACTGCTTTGGGTGTGTTCTGAGTGTTAAGATGGAACTCTCTGTTGGCACAAATCTATGGATTAGTGGGCCAAGTTTTAAGAGTAGCAGAAAATGGAGAGAAAGCATTGACTAATTCCAGAAGAAAAGCTTTACACCAATTATGTCCAAGTTTTCCTCGTTAGTAAGGTCATAGAATAGGGTTGTTGTGTTGAGTTAGAATATATTACAACGGTTTTTTATACATCACAACGTTTGAAGTCTGTCTGTTTGTTAAGTTCTTTTAACATTGTTTGAAGTTTTTTTAGACGTTAATCTTGGGACACTTATTTAACGCCTAGGGAGTTAAATCAGCAAATACAAAAGTTAAATGCTTACCTTATGGAGGTTTGCAACTGCTTTTTGCCGTCTCTTACCTCTAAAAACGCTTACTGGTCTTGTAGAAGGTACTTAGGTATAGCTAGCTCGTAGGGAAATATTACTTGAAGCGAGGTCGGGTTCTATCTAGTTTTATGGTTAGTTTGCCTCCTACAAAAACTAACTCCAAGAGTCTTTCCATAGGGATGGAGGGGTGGGTGGGGGGTAAGCTAGTTTGATTTTCCATCCCCCTTGTCCCCGAGCGTGGGGTCCGTCCCGATCGCCCTCGCACGAAGCCAGAGGCCATCATAAAAAATAATTTCTTCGGACTGTCTAAGAGAGAGTAACCGTGCCTTCGAAGTTCGCCCGCGTGTGTAGGAATGTGTTTGCTTGTGTGAGGGGGTGGTGATGTTTATTATGATTTTAACAATTCATAGCCTATGTTTCTATTTCCTTCAGCTTAAAAAGTTGGAGTGGCACTCTATGACGGATCACGAGAAGGCCCTGACCATCCTGATGCTTTTCGCTCTGCTCGCTTTCATCTTCGCCTACGTATTGTCGCCAGAGGTCAGGTAACCATAACTGCTTCTCACTCTCCTGAGAGCTGCCTCCCTTCCTCAGTCACCTGACGCGGATCACCAGAGACGAGGTCTTCCCACGATCTTCCCCTCTCCCCTTCTTGTGACATGGCTTTCATTCGGTCAAATGCCCACCCAATATTTTGGACTTCTGTCCTGCGCAAATCTCGTTTCGAGCATGTTTGTATCATGTTTTTTTGGAGTTGTGTCATTGTTGGATTTCGAGTGGGTGCCATCACCGTTGGTATAACATGGTGGTGGTCCTCTTGGACCTTGTCTTTTTTGCATTATACACAGTATTCATTGTTATAAAGAAACCATTAGAGGCTCATCTTTATTTCTGTCTCGTATTAAAGCGTCTCTTCGGAGAACCCCTTAAACTCGGTTGGAACTCGCAGGTTTGTTAGGGGATGGGGGGGATAAATAACTATTTTTTTTCTCATCCCCCCCACATTTTATGGTTCCCTCCCTACTCCAATGCGAGTGTAAAAAAAAGTTACGGTTGTGGAAGGCACAAAAGAGTTGAAACTAAAAAACAACACAAAAATTGATTTAAAAAAAAGACAAAAAAAAATCTAAAATCAAATAGTTCTTTTAAGCAGCTGAAAGTTTTCTATTTTTTATAGCGTTTTTATAAAGAAAACTTATTTAAACTGTTAGTAATTTTATTTAGTTTATATATATATATATATATATATATATATATATATATATATATATATATATATATATATATATATATATATATATATATATAATATGAAAAGTTTATAAATTCATTCCTACAAATTATTGTGTTTAATTCTATTCTTTTATTTAGGAATATATATATATATATATATATATATATATATATTAAAATATCCATAATGCCTTTTTTCTATGTAAAGAGTTGGATTGCATATAAAAATATATAGAATTCCTGTAACCCAATTGTAGCTTCCTTGACTTTTGACCACAGTGCAATGTTTAATTAACGTGGTAAAAATATAAGGTAAAATTCCTGGACATCTATTTTTTTATTAGGAAAAAGCCCCCATCGTCAGGAAATTATTGACTAGTTGACAATTTACCAAGTGTATACATATTTTTTTTTCCTTTTTTTTTCTTTTTTACCTCTTTCATCTGAAAATGTAAGGTGCTCTAAATGTAATTTAATGTTGTATTTGCCTTGTCTTTTTTGGTTTTAGGAGACGGCCTTTGTTTTATTATCTGGAAAAAAAAAATGATTAAATATTCAGTGTGTTTTTAAAAGCAATGTTGATTGTATTAGTAATAATTGGAGTTGTTTTTTTTTTGTTTCCTTTGCTTTATTCATTTTGTTTCTATTTTTCTAATTTTCTCTTGGTATATACACATTCCTTTTTGAAATTTTAAAATTTCCATTTAACCTTTATATATATATATTATATTTTTGGATAATTATTTATGGAGCTAATTTTTTTTTTTTCTCTCCTTGATGCAGTAGTCCCACTTCACGGCTTTGGTATATTGGAGAATTATTATGGTTAGATTTTGCAGGTATCAAGTGTCAAAGGCTTGGGTGTTTGTACCTTAAATTTTGTGTTTTGGGGTTCAATGATTTGTTGTAAGTACTTACAGACGTGTCTATTTTTAAAGTATTATTTCAGTACATTCATCAATGCTGTGCGAGTTAAATAAATCCTGCAAGCTATTAATTCTTATTAAGTTTTTAACTACTATTTTTTTTTGCCAGCTGTTTTATTGTTGAACTTAAGTAAAAAGAAAGTATTTGTAAGTTTGTTTTTCCACATCAAGGTTTGTAATAATATATTTTACATAGGTAAGGTTTATATATACATACATATATATATATATATATATATATATATATATATATATTATTAGAGAGAGAGAGAGAGAGATAAAGTATTTATAAAAGTTTTCATATATTATATTTCCTATATTTAATAACTTAATATCTACAAGTTTGCCATATAGAAGGAAGCGTGCATTAAAAAAAGTCAAATTGTTAATTAGGTAAGTTAGGACACTGTCCAAGCTAGAGATCAAAATGAAATTATGAATCGACTGAGAAATTTTACTTTTTAGGGTGGGTATTTATGGGACTAAATACTATAAAATGCATGGATGGGCATTGCTGCTGTGATAATGGTCTTTTAAATGGTTGGCTGGTTCGGAGGATTGGGTTGTCCTATTTGTCCACTTGTGGTAACCGCTATAAAAAATGTTTGGATATTTTTCTTTCTTTTTTTTTTTTTGGTTAGAATTATTTAAATTAAAAAACAACAAAAACATTGTGAGGGATATTGCAAAAATAATTGTTTTTCTTTTAGTTTTTGTTAAGTGGGGCTCTGTTATTATTTTGCACCATTAGTCGCTTATGTTGCATTTGATTTCCACATTTTGGGGAGGGGGTCAAAATTCTTTACCTTTTTTTTTTGTCTCATAATAGCCTTATATAATTAAATAGAATTGTTCTTTATACATAGTAGAATATGTTTACTCTCTGGTATTGCCTGCCTATATATATAAATATACGAAATAAAATATATTCTATATATTAACGTGTGTTTGGTTTTCAACCTGCCAGTAATAACGCGCTAACAGTGGGGCTAATAGACTGCCGTTAATACGGTGTCTACTTCCCTTGAAGTCTTTGAAAAGCCCTTGAATATATTTTTTGGCCTTGAAATCCTTGAAAAGTCCTTGAATTTGATGAAAAAGGTAGATGGACCTTTAATTAAAAATAATAAATCACAGAGTGATTGTTCAAATGATTTTTCCAATTCACTATTTATATACTTTTTTAATGTCTATTAGGGAAATAGTAATATTTAAGTTAATCTACTCACTAATGTGAGTGAATATATGTACTCGTAGTAAGCTTTGGATGCATTGTATTTTATGATGGATGCTCGCTATACTTCTGTGACCCCGCAAGGGGCGCGGCGATTTGCCATCCTGGCCGCCGTGGTGACGGGATCAAGCGCTCCGTCCGACCCCAGCTTAGCCTCTTCTTCCTTCAAAACATTCGTTTCCTTGCTTTTCATACAACCTCTCCCACAACTTTCAATGGTCAGCCTCTAATTTCACAGAGGAGATGCTGACCTCCTTCTCAAGCCAACCATCCCGGATCGGGGCTGAGGGGAGGGGGAGGGGACAACGTTCCCTAACCCCTGAGCTCCGGTTCGGGATGGGTTTTTTAAACAACCTGCTTCATCCCCACCCATACCTCCCTCGCATATCTTTTCCTCTCCTCTTCACAATCTATCTTTTTACGCCGCGTCTAAGGTGGAGCCGCCATGCCGATGGACTGACAGGCCACCAGGCGGGAGGGGTGGTTCCAAATAGTGGCGCCTGGCTCTGCCAGGCCAGTAAGCACCTCTCGCAGTGTGGGCTCCTGCAAGAAGTGATGAACGATTGCATCCCGTGAAACAAATAGGGTCACCATGCCCATAGATGAACAAGCCCCCTAAAAACAACCCTCAACTTCCCCTGTTCCATCGACGTAGCCGCCCTCGGGCAGCTCCACCGAAAAAATGGAGTTTCCCTTCCCCCCCTGTGCTTGCGCAGGGAACCCTCCATATTTCTTTAACCGGAGAGGAGGCTTACTCTTCTACGCCTACTGGTGAAGGGGATTCCACCTCACCCCCTTCTCTGGAGGTGCTTTCGGGCACCTCCCTATTTCCAGCGGCAGTCCCTCCTTTTCTTTCCAAGGGGACTGCCAAGAAAGCCAGCAGTCGGCCCTTAGCCAGCCGCTCCCCATCGAAGCGGCTCGGCAGGGCAAACCCCCTTAGGGGGGAGATGGAAGCCAGGCCCCTTCGGGCGCTTCCTTCAAAAGACCTGCTGTCAAGAATATTGAACCTTGCTGGGGTGAAGGCCTGTGCCTCACCACACAAGACTAGTGACGATACTGCCAAGGGGACCTGCGATGTCTTGGGGGGGGGGGGGGAGAGTAGGACAACTGGAGGCCCCCCCTGAGATAGACATGGTCCTTGAGGAAACCCAGCCTCAGACGCTAGGGCCTTCCATGGGGGAAAATCCGGGCTCGCTGCCAAGCACCGAACCCGAATCCTCCCCTATGCAAGGTCCTCCTCAAACGGCTAGGGTTTCCGAAGCAGTACAAGGAGGGGAGGGATCTCGTCTGACCACCAGGACCTTTTCCATTTCGGAGAAGGACCTGGCTGAGGCCGGTCCATCTGGCCTAGAGGCTTCTGTCGGCGGAGGCAAGAAGCGGGTTCATTCCACGCCCTCTTCTCCAAAAAAGAAAAAGACTAAAAAGACAAAAAAGACTCGGGGCTCCTCTCCATCCGCGGGGGCTACGGGGACGGATGGGTCTGCTGCCACTTTAGCAAACGACCAAGCCAAGATCGGCACATCCGCCCCCTCTGCCCCCCCGGTTGCGGAGCCCCTGACTAAGAACAAAAGTGCACAGGGCGGAGCCTCGATGACATCGGGGCCCCTCATTCAGAGGTTACCTGGCGTTTTCGAGCCCGCTGGCTTCAAACGCTTCCTCGTTATTCGCTCCACTGATGGCAGCATGTTGTCCAAGGGCACCCCGTAAGGGGCATGGCGATTTGCCATCCTGGCCGCCGTGCTGACGGGATCCAGCGCCCCGTCCGGCCCCAGCTTAGCCTCTCTTCCTTCCTTCAGATAGCCTGTATTCCTATCCTACCTCGTCGCTTTTCATACAACCTCTCCCACAACTTTCTCTGGTCAGCACCCCGTAAGGGGCGCGGCGATTTGCCATCCTGGCCGCCGTGCTGACGGGATCCAGCGCTCCGTCCGGCCCCAGCTTAGCCTCTCTTCCTTCCTTCAGATAGCCCGATTTCTCCCCTACCTCGTCGCTTTTCATACAACCTCTCCCACAACTTTCTCTGGTCAGCCTCTAATTTCACAGGGTAGAATGCTGACCTTCTTCTCAAGCCAACCACCCCGGATCGGGGCTGAGGGGGGGGGGGGACATTGTTCCCTAACCCCTCAGCTCCGGTTCGGGATGGGTTTTTTTTAACAACCTGCTTCATCCCCACCTACATCTTCCTCACATCCCTTTTCCTCTCCTCTTCACAACCTATATTTTTTACGCCGTGTCCAAGGTGGAGCCGCCATGCCGAAGGACTGCCAGGCCACCAGGCGGGAGGGGTGGTCCCGAATGGCGGCGCCTGGCTCTGCCGGGCTTGTAAGCACCTCTCGCAGTGCGGGCAACTGCGAGAGGTGATGAGCTATTGCGTCCCGTAATCAAAAGAGGGTCACCATGCCCATGTATGAAAAAAAACAAAAACCCCAACCCCCAACTTCCCCAAAAACATCTACGGAGCCGCCCTCGGGCAGCTCCACCGAGAAAATGGAGGTCCCCCCCCTTGTGCTTGCGCAAGGGACCTCCATAATTCTTTAACCGGAGAGGAGGCTTACTCCTCTCCTACGCCTACGGGTGTAGGGGACTCCCCCTCACCCCCTTCTCTGGAGGTGCTTTCGGGCACCTCCCTATCTCCAGCGGCAGTCCCTCCTTTGCTTTCTAAGGGGACTGCCAAGAAAGCCAGCAGGCAGCCCATTGCCGACCGCCCCTCGTGCAAGCGGCTCGGTAGGGCAAACCCCCTTAGGGGGGAGAGGGAAGCCAGGCCCCTTCGGTCGCTTCCCTCAAAAGACCTGCTGGCAAGAATTTTGAACCTTGCTGGGGTCAAGGCCTGTGCCTCCCCACACCACCTGACTAGTGACAATACTGCCAAGGGGACCTGCGATGTTCTGGGAGGGGATGGCCAACTGGAGGCCCCTCCTGTGATAGACATGGTCCTTGAGGAGACCCAGCCCCAGACGGTAGGGCCTTCCATGGGGGGGAATTCGGGCTCGGCGCCAAGCACCGAACCCGAATCCGCCCCTATGCAAGGTCCTCCTCAAATGGCTGAGGGCTCCGAGGCAGTAGAAGGAGGGGAGGGATCTCCTCCGACAGGTGCCCCTACGACAACCAGGACCTTCTCCATTTCGGAGAGGGACCTGGCTGAGGCTGGTCCATCTGGCCTGGAGACTTCTGCCGGCGGAGGTGAAAAGCGGGTTCATTCCCCGCCCTCCTCTCCTAAAAAGAAAAAGACTCAAAAGACGAAGAAGACTCGGGGCTCCTCTCCATCCGCGGGGGCTGCGGGGACGGATGGGTCTGCTACCACTTTGGTAGGCGACCAAGCCAAGATCGGCACATCCGGCCCCTCTACCCCCTCGTGTGCGGAGCCCATGACTACGACTAAGACCAAGAATGCACAGGGCGGAGCCTCGATGACATCGGGGCCCCTCATTCAGAGGTTACCTGGCGTTTTCGAGCCCGCTGGCTTCAAACGCTTCCTCGTTATTCGCTCCACTGATGGCACCATGTTGTCCAAGGGCAACATGATCCATCAGAGGAGAGGATTAGCTAGTGCAATTGGTAGAGAGCCGAAGGTAACCCGTTTCTCGGACGGGAGCCTTCTGGCGAATGCGGCGAATCCCGCCGAGGCGGCCAAGATAAGTGCTCTTCGGACACTTCATGGCACCCCGGTGAGTGTGACGCCGCACTCTACCATGAACTTTGTGAAAGGAGTAGTTTATGCGAGGGAACTCGTTGACTACTCCATTGAGGACATCACCCTAGAGCTGGCCGACCATGGGGCGGTCAAGGTCGAACGTGTGATGAGAAAACAGGGAGGGGCCTCGAGACCCACCCCTACACTCTTCGTCACGTTCGACTGTGACAAGCTCCCTGAGTCGGTGCGTGCCGGTTGGTACCGCTACCGCGTGAAGGCATTCGTGCCACTGCCGCGGCGGTGCTATTACTGCCACCGCTTCGGCCATACGAATCGATCATGTAGACGTGCAAAATCGGGGTCACCCGAAGTCTGTGTAAATTGCTCCAAGGTCGCACACGATAAGTCCAAATCGTGTGTGGCCAAGTGTGTCAATTGCGGAGAGCCGCACCCTGCTTCTTCGAAGCAATGTGGTGCATATCTCCTTGAGAAAGAAATCCTGGCCGTTCAGGCCCAGGATCGACTCTCATTCCGCGAGGCAAAGGACTTGGTCCTGGCGCGCCCGGCTCTGCCTGGGACGTCATATGCCTCAATAGTTAGAAAGGCACCCTCTGCTCCTGGCCCATCCAGGCCAACGAGCACGGTTGTTTCCGCGCCCATTCGGAGCCCTTCTGTGGGCTCTACCCAACCTGGGCGCTCCCCTGGTAAAGCTGGCGGCAAAAAGGGTTCATACCCTGCCCCGGCTAAAACCAGGGCTCCCCCCTCTTCCCCCAGCGTGACCGTTTCGCGTAAAGCGAAACGGCCACGCGCCTCCACCGAGTCGTTAGACTCACAGGAGGCAACACCCCTGAAGATGGTCGCTAGGCCATCTTCCGGGGTTCCTAAAGCTGTTCCCCGAAAGGAGGACAGCAACAAAGGAGCTTCGGCCCCTTTGCCCACCCCCCGAGGTGGAGCGAGTGGCTCGGAGACGGTGGTTCCTCGAAAAGAGGGCCCCCCGCCTCCCAAGCCGCAACGCCCGCCTAAAGTTTCGAGGCGGAGGGAGGAAAAGACTCGCATGGCGAGCCCAACCTCCCCCAATAAGTCTTCGAAGGCGACAGCGCCTTCAGCGCTTTGTCCGGCCAACAGCGCCCGGGGTTCTGCCCCCGGGGTTCTGCCCCCGGGAAGCGTACGGCCATTCCCGTGAGGGTCTTCAATTCGAGGAGGGCCCCCGCGTCTCTTCCGAGCTAGGCCTGGAGGGCATATTCCTTCAATTGAATTGCCGTGGACTCCGGGCCAACTGGGAGGAGCTGCGGAGGCTCGCCTCATCCCGTTCCCCGTTAGCTATTTTTTTGCAGGAGACCATGCTAGGCGCGTGCCCCCTGCCTGCCCTCCCGGGGTATAAGGGTCTTGCGACCCAACCACCGCGGGACGGCCGGGCTGGGGGATGCGCGGTTTACACCCGGCATGATGTCTCCGTTCTTCCTTTCTCTTTAGATACCTCCTTTCAGGCAGTGGCTGTGCAGCTGCACCTGGATAGGAGGTATACTATCATTTCTGCGTACATTCCACCGTCAGCTGACTTCGACGCGGGGGACTTTCGCCGCGTCGTGGCACGGTTGCCGAGGCCCTATCTCTTGCTTGGAGATCTGAACGGCAGGCATCCTCTCTGGGGAGATTACACCATAAATCCCAGGGGACAAGTCCTTGCCGATCTGATCGAAGAGCTTGAGATGGGTGTCCTAAACGTGGATGAGTTTACGCATCACTGTCCGAGAACCGCTTCATTTTCTTGCCTTGACCTATCTTTGTGCTCTTCGGATGCACAGCCTGATTTTGATTGGGGGGTGGTCGATAAACCTCCATGGTAGTGATCACTTTCCCATTCAAATATCATTTTCAGGGCAACTGCCGCCTGAGAGACCACCTCGGTGGTGCTTGGCGCGGGCGCGGTGGCCTGCATTTCAGGAAATGACTGAATTCTCTATCTCAGTCAAGGAGTTTAGGTCGGTAGATGAGGCCGTCGAGTTCTTCTCCGGCAACCTCATCGCCGTGGGCCTGACTACTATTCCTAGGACGTCTGGCCGTTTTGCACGCCGACCACTCCCATGGTGGTCGGCCGAGTGTGAGACGGCCCTCAAACAGAAGCGTTATGCCTACATGCGCTATAAGCGCCGCCCGAACGATTTCACCGTCGCTGAATTTCGTCGGGCTAGGTTCCGGTATATTTCGAAGCACGCCCGCCGCTCTTCTTGGCGGGCATACGTGTCTTCACTTAACGGGAAGACCCCTTTAGCTGAGGTGTGGAAGCGAGTCAAAAGGATTCGGGGCAAGTTCTCGCAGGACCCCCCTCCCGTTCTCCAGGAGAATGGGACCGCAATCTCGGACCCCGCGTCCGTGGCGGAATCCTTAGCGACCGCTTTTTCCGCATTCTCTAGCCGTGATGCTGCTCCGCCAGCATTCAATGCACGTCGTGATGTCGCGGAAGGCCGCCGGCTGGACTTTACCTCCAGAGGCGGAGAACCCTTCAACGACAAGTTTACTGTGAGTGAGTTGCGTTCCGCTCTCGCTTCGTGCGCGGACACCGCCCATGGTCCGGACGATGTCCCGTACGCCATGCTTCGACACCTGGGTGAGCGAGGCATGGCCTTTCTGTTAGATTTGTTCAACAGGATCTGGGTGGAAGGTCTTCTCCCAGACTCCTGGCGAATCGCTACTGTGCTCGCCTTTCGCAAGCCGGGGAGAGATCACTCTACTCCGACCGGTTTCCGCCCAATCTCTCTAACCTCTTGCGTGTGCAAGTTGATGGAGAAATTGGTAAATGTTAGATTAGCCTATTTCCTGGACAGCGGAGGCCATCTGTCTTCTGCACAGTGCGGCTTCCGTAAGTTCCACTCCACGTCGGATGCTCTGCTCCGACTGGAAAATGCCGTCTGCGAGGCTTTCCTTCGTAGACAGCACTACGCCACGGTGTTTTTTGATCTGGAGAAAGCCTATGATACCGCATGGCGATACGGTATCATGGAGACTCTCCACACGATGGGGGCGAGGGGACGCCTCCCAATGTTTATATCTGAATTTTTGCGAGATCGTCGATTCCGCGTACGGGTGGGGGGAGCCCTCTCCGGCCCAAAGGAGCAGGAAGAGGGTGTCCCGCAGGGAAGTGTCCTCAGTGTCACACTCTTTGCCCTGAGCATCAACGGCATCACCTCGGTGCTGCCGGAAGATGTTCTCGCTACGCTCTACGTGGACGACCTTTCGATCTCTTTTGGCGCGGCCTAGATGCCAACTCTGGAGCGCCGACTCCAACAGGCATTGAACCGCGTCTCTCGCTATGCCGAAGCGCACAGGTTTCGGTTTTCTTTGGCCAAGACTAAGGTGGTGCACTTCTGCCGCCATCCACGGCTTCACCCCGACCCAGATTTGTTTCTTAATGGGGTGCGCCTGGATGTGGTTGAGTCGCACCGTTTCCTTGGTCTTGTATTCGACCGACGCCTCACCTGGGAGGCTCACATTCGCAGCCTTAGGGTCTCTTGTACCCGCGCCATGGACATTCTCCGTTCCGTGACGTTCAGCACTTGGGGCGCTGATAGGGCTACCGCCTTACTTTTTTATCGATCCCTTGTTCGCTCGAAGCTCGACTACGGATGCGAGTTTTATGCATCCGCAGCCGAGCGTTTATTGCGGAAGGTGGATTCGATCCACCACACCGGCCTTCGCCTTGCGACCGGTGCCTTCCGCACTTCCCCCATTGAGAGCCTGTTGGTCGATGCTGGGGAGATGCCACTCGCTCTGCGCCGCGTGCAGTGCATCACTCGCCTGTACGCGCGAGCCCGGCGCCTCCCCCAGTCGCCAACAGCTCTCACTGCATCCGCAGCTGATCTCGATGGTGCCTATGCCGCCGAGAGACGCCAGTCATACCCTAAGCCCTTTGGGTTTAGGGCCAGGAAACTCCTTCGAGAGGTAGATATAGCTCTCGGGCCGGTGGCGCCCCTGGTTCTGCCCAGGACGCCACCCTGGAGGGTACCACATTTGGCTATTTGTCGCCACGCCTCTGCTCCCAAAGCTTGTACTGCGCCGGGAGTATTGCGTTCGATCTTTTTGGAGCACACATCGTGTCACGCTGGTACCGTGCCAGTGTATACGGATGGCTCCAAGTCCCAAGAGGGGGTCGGCTTCCACGCCGTATCCCCTCTGTTTGAAGTCAGCGGGGCTCTACCAGGCGCTGCGTCTGTCTTCACGGCCGAGCTGGTGGCAATACACCACTCGGTACGGGAGATTACGCGACGTGCCCGGTTCGGAGACCGGATTGTGATTTATAGCGACTCACAAAGAGCCCTGAGTGCTCTCGGGGCATTGGAATCTCCGCATCCCCTGGTTCGCGAAATCCGTGACGCCACGGTTTTGGCGAGCCGGGCAGATGTCGAGATTATCTTCTGCTGGGTTCCTGGACATGTAGGAATTGCGGGGAATGAGCGCGCCGATGAGGGCGCCAAAGAGTCCGCGAGGACTCTGCGACCGGACCAGCGTTTCGCTCTTCCTCACACCGACTACATGGCAGGAATACGGGCAGCTCTTCGGACTGCTTGGCAAAGAAGATGGGAGACGGTCGAGGGGAACTTAAAGTTGCGTGCCATTGCGCCGCGACTGTTCCCATGGACCTATCCCCCAATGCCGCGGCGGCTTCAGGTTGCTTTCTGTCGTCTTCGAATCGGACACACTCGTGTGACGCATCGTTACTTGGTGGAGCGCTCGCATGTGCCCTATTGCAACGACTGCGTCGTCCCCCAGACTGTTCGGCATATTCTTGTCGAATGTCCCAGTCTGGGTGATCTTCGCGCACGATACCTGTCTCGGTACCGGGATGGGCGGGGTCGCTACCGCCTGTCCCTTGTACTCGGGACGAGTGCGTGCACCATGACTGGTGGACTTATTGACTTTTTGGGGGAGGCCGGCCTTCTCCCCTTTATTTAAGGTTCCTTTTTTTGTTATTGTTTTGTTTTAGATTGCACTCTCCTGCACCGGGGTGAGGGGGACCTCCCCCCGCTGCCGGAGATTGCTTCGATTGTTAAGTTTTTCAAATTTATATTGATTGTTAAGTTTTCATATTTTAACTTTAAAGTAGCCTAATTCTAGGCTGTCGTGTTTTTCGGCGACTTATGCCCAAGTGGGTAGTTGCCAGATGGGCTCTATAAAAAAAAAAAAAAAAAATTCTCTGGTCAGCCTCTAATTTCACAGGGTAGAAGCTGACCTTCTTCTCAGCCAATCGTCCCGGATCGGGGCTGAGGGGGGAGGGGACAATGTCCCCTAACCCCTGAGCTCCGGTCTGGGGTGGTTGGCTTTTAACAACCTGCTTCATCCCCACCCATACCTTCCTCACATCCCTTTTCCTCTCGTCTTCAAAATCTATCCGTTTTACGCCGTGTTCAAGGTGGAGCCGCCATGCCGAAGGACTGCCAGGCCACCAGGCGGGAGGGGTGGTCCCAAATGGCGGCGCCTGGCTCTGCCGGGCCTGTAAGCACCTCTTGCAGTGCGGGCTACTGCAAGAGGTGGTGAGCGATTGCGTCCCGTAAAACAAAGAGGGTCACCATGCCCAATGATGAAACAAAAAAACATCTCCCCTTAATTCCCCCTATAACAACAACGGAGCCGCCCTCGTGCAGCTCCACAGAAAAGATGGAGGTCCCCCACCCTGTGCTTGCGCAGGGGACCCTCCATACCTCTTTAACCGGAGAGGAGGCTTACTCCTCTCCTACGCCTACGGGTGTAGGGGACTCCCCCTCACCCCCTTCTCTGGAGGTGCTTTCGGGCACCTCCCTATCTCCAGCGGCAGTCCCTCCTATGCTTTCTAAGGGGACTGCCAAGAAAGCCAGCAGGCAGCCCATTGCCGACCGCCCCTCGTACAAGCGGCTCGGTAGGGCAAACCCCCTTAGGGGGGAGAGGGAAGCCAGGCCCCTTCGGTCGCTTCCCTCAAAAGACCTGCTGGCAAAAATATTAAACCTTGCCGGGGTCAAGGCCTGTGCCTCCCCACTAAAGACTTATGACGCTGCCAAGGGGACCTGCGATGTCCTGGGAGGGGATGGCCAACTGGAGGCCCCTCCTGTGATAGACATGGTCCTTGAGGAAAACCAGCCTCATACGGTAGGGCCTTCCATGGGGGGGAATCCGAGCTTGGCGCCAAGCACCGAACCCGAATCCGCCCCTATGCAAGGTCCTCATCAAACGGCTGTGGATTCTCAGGCAGGACAAGGAGGGGAGGGATCTCCTCCGGATGAATCCCCTGCGCCCACCGGGACCTTCTCCATTTCAGAGAAGGACCTGGCTGAGGCCGGTCCATCTGGCCTGGGGGCTTCTACCGGCGGGGGTGAGAAGCGGGTTCATTCCCCGCCCTCCTCTCCTAAAAAGAAGAAAAAGACAAGAAAGACGAAAAAGACTCTGGGCTCCTCTCCATCCGCGGGGGCTGCGGGGACGGATGGGTCTGCTGCCACTTTGGTAGGCGACCAAGCCAAGATCGGCAAATCCGGCCCCTCTACCCCCTCGTGTGCGGAGCTCCTGACCAAGACTAAGACGAAGAATGCACAGGGCGGAGCCTCGATGACATCGGGGCCCCTCATTCAGAGGTTACCTGGCGTTTTCGAGCCCGCTGGCTTCAAACGCTTCCTCGTCATTCGCTCCACTGATGGCACCATGTTGTCTAAGGGCAACATGATCCATCAGAGGAGAGGATTAGCTAGTGCAATTGGTAGAGAGCTGAAGGTGACCCGTTTCTCGGACGGCAGCCTTCTGGCGAATGCGGCGAATCCCGCCGAGGCGGCCAAGATAAGTGCTCTTCGGACACTTCATGGCACCCCGGTGAGTGTGACGCCGCACTCTACCATGAACTTTGTGAAAGGAGTAGTTTATGCGAGGGAACTCGTTGACTACTCCATTGAGGACATCACCTTAGAGCTGGCCGACCATGGGGCGGTCAAGGTCGAACGTGTGATGAGAAAACAGGGAGGGGCCTCGAGACCCACCCCTACACTCTTCGTCACGTTCGACTGTGACAAGCTCCCTGAGTCGGTGCGTGCCGGTTGGTACCGCTACCGCGTGAAGGCATTCGTGCCACTGCCGCGGCGGTGCTATTACTGTCACCGCTTCGGCCACACGAATCGATCATGTAGACGTGCAAAATCGGGGTCACCCGAAGTCTGTGTAAATTGCTCCAAGGTCGCACACGATAAGTCCAAATCGTGTGTGGCCAAGTGTGTCAATTGCGGAGAGCCGCACCCTGCTTCTTCGAAGCAATGTGGTGCATATCTCCTTGAGAAAGAAATCCTGGCCGTTCAGGCCCAGGATCGACTCTCATTCCGCGAGGCTAAGGACTTGGTCCTGGCGCGCCCGGCTCTGCCTGGGACGTCATATGCCTCAATAGTTAGAAAAGAACCCTCTGCTCCTGGCCCATCCAGGCCAACGAGCACGGTTGTTTCCGCGCCCATTCGGAGCCCTTCTGCGGGCTCTACTACACCCGGGCGCTCCTCTGGTAGAGCTGGTGGCAAAAAGGGTTCACACCCAGCCCCGGCTAATACCAGGGCTCCCCCCTCTTCCCCCAGCGTGACCGTTTCCCGTAAGGCGAAACGGCCACGCGCCTCCACAGAGTCGTTAGACTCACAGGAGGCAACACCCCTGAAGATGGTCGCTAGGCCATCTTCCGGGGTTCCTAAAGCTGTTCCCCGAAAGGAGGACAGCAACAAAGGAGCTTCGGCCCCTTCGCCCACCCCCCGAGGTGGAGCGAGTGGCTCGGAGACGGTGGTTCCTCGAAAAGAGGGCCCCCCGCCTCCCAAGCCGCAACGCCCGCCTAAGGTTTCGAGGCGGAGGGAGGAAAAGACTCGCATGGCGAGCCCAACCTCCCCCAATAAGTCCTCGAAGGCGACAGCGCCTTCAGCGCTTTGTCCGGCCAACAGCGCCCGGGGTTCTGCCCCCGGGAAGCGTACGGCAATTCCCGTGAGGGTCTTCAATTCGAGGAGGGCCCCCGCGTCTCCTCCGAGCTAGGCCTGGAGGGCATATTCCTTCAATGGAATTGCCGTGGACTCCGGGCCAACTGGGAGGAGCTGCGGAGGCTCGTCTCGTCCCGTTCCCCGTTAGCTATTTTTTTGCAGGAGACCATGCTAGGCGCGTGCCCGCTGCCTGCCCTCCCGGGGTATAAGGGTCTTGCGACCCCACCACCGCGGGATGGCCGGGCTGGGGGATGCGCGGTTTACACCCGGCATGATGTCTCCGTTCTTCCTTTCTCTTTAGATACCTCCTTTCAGGCAGTGGCTGTGCAGCTGCACCTGGATAGGAGGTATACTATCATTTCTGCGTACATTCCACCGTCAGCTGACTTCGACGCGGGGGACTTCCGCCGCGTCGTGGCACGGTTGCCGAGGCCCTATCTCTTGCTTGGAGATCTGAACGGCAGGCATCCTCTCTGGGGAGATTACTCCATAAATCCCAGGGGACAAGTCCTTGCCCATCTGATCGAAGAGCTTGAGATGGGTGTCCTAAACGTGGATGAGTTTACGCATCACTGTCCGAGAACCGCTTCATTTTCTTGACTTGACCTATCTTTGTGCTCTTCGGATGCACAGCCTGATTTTGATTGGGGGGTGGTCGATGACCTCCATGGTAGAGATCACTTTCCCATTCAAATATCATTTTCAGGGCAACTGCCGCCTGAGAGACCACCTCGGTGGTGCTTGGCGCGGGCGCGGTGGCCTGCATTTCAGGAAATGACTGAATTCTCTATCTCAGTCGAGGAGTTTAGGTCGGTAGATGAGGCCGTTGAGTTCTTCTCCGGCAACCTCATCGCCGTAGGCCTGACTACTATTCCTAGGACGTCTGGCCGTTTTGCACGCCGACCACTCCCATGGTGGTCGGCCGAGTGTGAGACGGCCCTCAAACAGAAGCGTTATGCCTACATGCGCTATAAGCGCCGCCCGAACGATTTCACTGTCGCTGAATTTCGTCGGGCTAGGGCTAGGTTCCGGTATATTTCGAAGCACGCCCGCCGCTCTTCTTGGCGGGCATACGTGTCTTCACTTAACGGGAAGACCCCTTTAGCTGAGGTGTGGAAGCGAGTCAAAAGGATTCAGGGCAAGTTCTCGCAGGACCCCCCTCCCGTTCTCCAGGAGAATGGGACCGCAATCTCGGACCCCGCGTCCGTGGCGGAATCCTTAGCGACCGCTTTTTCCGCATTCTCTAGCCGTGATGCTGCTCCGCCAGCATTCAATGCACGTCGTGATGTCGCGGAAGGCCGCCGGCTGGACTTTACCTCCAGAGGCGGAGAACCCTTCAACGACAAGTTTACTGTGAGTGAGTTGCGTTCCGCTCTCGCTTCGTGCGCGGACACCGCCCATGGTCCGGACGATGTCCCGTACGCCATGCTTCGACACCTGGGTGAGCGAGGCATGGCCTTTCTGTTAGATTTGTTCAACAGGATCTGGGTGGAAGGTCTTCTCCCAGACTCCTGGCGAATCGCTACTGTGCTCGCCTTTCGCAAGCCGGGGAGAGATCACTCTACTCCGACCGGTTTCCGCCCAATCTCTCTAACCTCTTGCGTGTGCAAGTTGATGGAGAAATTGGTAAATGTTAGATTAGCCTATTTCCTGGACAGCGGAGGCCATCTGTCTTCTGCACAGTGCGGCTTCCGTAAGTTCCACTCCACGTCGGATGCTCTGCTCCGACTGGAAAATGCCGTCTGCGAGGCTTTCCTTCGTAGACAGCACTACGCCACGGTGTTTTTTGATCTGGAGAAGGCCTATGATACCGCATGGCGATACGGTATCATGGAGACTCTCCACACGATGGGGGCGAGGGGACGCCTCCCAATTTTTATATCTGAATTTTTGCGAGATCGTCGATTCCGCGTACGGGTGGGGGGGAGCCCTCTCCGGCCCAAAGGAGCAGGAAGAGGGTGTCCCGCAGGGAAGTGTCCTCAGTGTCACACTCTTTGCCCTGAGCATCAACGGCATCACCTCGGTGCTGCCGGAAGATGTTCTCGCTACGCTCTACGTGGACGACCTTTCGATCTCTTTTGGCGCGGCCCAGATGCCAACTCTGGAGCGTCGACTCCAACAGGCATTGAACCGCGTCTCTCGCTATGCCGAAGCGCACAGGTTTCGGTTTTCTTTGGCCAAGACTAAGGTGGTCCACTTCTGCCGCCATCCACGGCTTCACCCCGACCCAGATTTGTTTCTTAATGGGGTGCGTCTGGATGTGGTTGAGTCGCACCGTTTCCTTGGTCTTGTATTCGACCGACGCCTCACCTGGGAGGCTCATATTCGCAGCCTTAGGGTCTCTTGTACCCGCGCCATGGACATTCTCCGTTCCGTGACGTTCAGCGCTTGGGGCGCTGATAGGGCTACCGCCTTACTTTTTTATCGATCCTTTGTTCGCTCGAAGCTCGACTACGGATGCGAGTTTTATGCATCCGCAGCCGAGCGTTTATTGCGGAAGGTGGATTCGATCCACCACACCGGCCTTCGCCTTGCGACCGGTGCCTTCCGCACTTCCCCCATTGAGAGCCTGTTGGTCGATGCTGGGGAGATGCCACTCGCTCTGCGCCGCGTGCAGTGCATCACTCGCCTGTACGCGCGAGCCGGGCGCCTCCCTCAGTCGCCAACAGCTCTCACTGCATCCGCAGCTGATCTCGATGGTGCCTATGCCGCCGAGAGACGCCAGTCATACCCTAAGCCCTTTGGGTTTAGGGCCAGGAAACTCCTTCGAGAGGTAGATATAGCTCTCGGGCCGGTGGCGCCCCTGGTTCTGCCCAGGACGCCACCCTGGAGGGTACCACATTTGGCTATTTGTCGCCACGCCTCTGCTCCCAAAGCTTGTACTGCGCCGGGAGTATTGCGTTCGACCTTTTTGGAGCACACATCGTGTCACGCTGGTACCGTGCCAGTGTATACGGATGGCTCCAAGTCCCAAGAGGGGGTCGGCTTCCACGCCGTATCCCCTCTGTTTGAAGTCAGCGGGGCTCTACCAGGCGCTGCGTCTGTCTTCACGGCCGAGCTGGTGGCAATACACCACTCGGTACGGGAGATTACGCGACGTGCCCGGTTCGGAGACCGGATTGTGATCTATAGCGACTCACAAAGCGCCCTGAGTGCTCTCGGGGCATTGAAATCTCCGCATCCCCTGGTTCGCGATATCCGTGACGCCACGGTTTTGGCGAGCCGGGCAGATGTCGAGATTATCTTCTGCTGGGTTCCTGGACATGTAGGAATTGCGGGGAATGAGGGCGCCAAAGAGTCCGCGAGGACTCTGCGACCGGACCAGCGTTTCGCTCTTCCTCACACCGACTACATCGCAGGAATACGGGCAGCTCTTCGGACTGCTTGGCAAAGAAGATGGGAGACGGTCGAAGGGAACTTAAAGTTGCGTGCCATTGCGCCGCGACTGTTCCCATGGACCTATCCCCCAATGCCGCGGCGGCTTCAGGTTGCTTTCTGTCGTCTCCGAATCGGACACACTCGTGTGACGCATCGCTATTTGATGGAGCGCTCGCCTGCGCCCTATTGCAACGACTGCGTCGTCCCCCAGACTGTTCGGCACATTCTTGTCGAATGTCCCAGTCTGGGTGATCTTCGCGCACGATACCTGTCCCAGTACCGGGATGGGCGGGGTCGCTACCGCCTGTCCCTTGTGCTTGGGACAGATTCGTGCACACTGACTTGTGGACTTGTTGACTTTTTGGGGGAGGCCGGCCTTCTCCCTATTATTTAAGCAAGGTTTGTTTGTTTTTTGTTTTTTTTGTTGTTTTTTTGCATTTGTTTTTGTTTTTTTGTTTTTTCTTTAGTTGCACGCTCCTGCGCCGGGGGGACCTCTCCCCGACGCACCAGCTTGCTTCCTTTCCCCCTTTTGGGGTGTTGTTTTTTTTTTTTTCTCTTAAATTTCATTTTAAAGTAGCCTAGAACTAGGCCAGTTTTAATACGGCGACTAATGCCCAAGTAGGCAGTCGCCAGATGAGCTCTTAAAAAAAAAAAAAAAAATTCCGCCGCGTCGTGGCACGGTTGCCGAGGCCCTATCTCTTGCTTGGAGATCTGAACGGCAGGCATCCTCTCTGGGGAGATTACTCCATAAATCCCAGGGGACAAGTCCTTGCCCATCTGATCGAAGAGCTTGAGATGGGTGTCCTAAACGTGGATGAGTTTACGCATCACTGTCCGAGAACCGCTTCATTTTCTTGACTTGACCTATCTTTGTGCTCTTCGGATGCACAGCCTGATTTTGATTGGGGGGTGGTCGATGACCTCCATGGTAGTGATCACTTTCCCATTCAAATATCATTTTCAGGGCAACTGCCGCCTGAGAGACCACCTCGGTGGTGCTTGGCGCGGGCGTGGTGGCCTGCATTTCAGGAAATGACTGAATTCTCTATCTCAGTCGAGGAGTTTAGGTCGGTAGATGAGGCCGTTGAGTTCTTCTCCGGCAACCTCATCGCCGTGGGCCTGACTACTATTCCTAGGACGTCTGGCCGTTTTGCACACCGACCACTCCCATGGTGGTCGGCCGAGTGTGAGACGGCCCTCAAACAGAAGCGTTATGCCTACATGCGCTATAAGCGCCGCCCGAACGATTTCACTTTCGCTGAATTTCGTCGGGCTAGGGCTAGGTTCCGGTATATTTCGAAGCACGCCCGCCGCTCTTCTTGGCGGGCATACGTGTCTTCACTTAACGGGAAGACCCCTTTAGCTGAGGTGTGGAAGCGAGTCAAAAGGATTCGGTGCAAGTTCTCGCAGGACCCCCCTCCCGTTCTCCAGGAGAATGGGACCGCAATCTCGGACCCCGCGTCCGTGGCGGAATCCTTAGCGACCGCTTTTTCCGCATTCTCTAGCCGTGATGCTACTCCGCCAGCATTCAATGCACGTCGTGATGTCGCGGAAGGCCGCCGGCTGGACTTTACCTCCAGAGGCGGAGAACCCTTCAACGACAAGTTTACTGTGAGTGAGTTTGCCTTCCGCTCTCGCTTCGTGCGCGGACACCGCCCATGGTCCAGACGATGTCCCGTACGCCATGCTTCCTACACCTGGGTGAGCGAGGCATGGCCTTTCTGTTAGATTTGTTCAACAGGATCTGGGTGGAAGGTCTTCTCCCAGACTCCTGGCGAATCGCTACTGTGCTCGCCTTTCGCAAGCCGGGGAGAGATCACTCTACTCCGACCGGTTTCCGCCCAATCTCTCTAACCTCTTGCGTGTGCAAGTTGATGGAGAAATTGGTAAATGTTAGATTAGCCTATTTCCTGCTCAGCGGAAGCCATCTTTCTTCTGCACAGTGCGGCTTCCGTAAGTTCCACTCCACGTCGGATGCTCTGCTCCGACTGGAAAATGCCGTCTGCGAGGCTTTCCTTCGTAGACAGCACTACGCCACGGTGTTTTTTGATCTGGAGAAGGCCTATGATACCGCATGGCGATACGGTATCATGGAGACTCTCCACACGATGGGGGCGAGGGGACGCCTCCCAATGTTTATATCTGAATTTTTGCGAGATCGACGATTCCGCCTACGGGTGGGGGGAGCCCTCTCCGGCCCAAAGGAGCAGGAAGAGGGTGTCCCGCAGGCAAGTGTCCTCAGTGTCACACTCTTTGCCTTGAGCATCAACGGCATCACCTCGGTGCTGCCAGAAGATGTTCTCGCTACGCTCTATGGACGACCTTTCGATCTCTTTTGGCGCGGCCCAGATGCCAACTCTGGAGCGTCGACTCCAACAGGCATTGAACCGCGTCTCTCGCTATGCCGAAGCGCACAGGTTTCGGTTTTCTTTGGCCAAGACTAAGGTGGTGCACTTCTGCCGCCATCCACGGCTTCACCCCGACCCAGATTTTGTTTCTTAATGGGGTGCGTCTGGATGTGGTTGAGTCGCACCGTTTCCTTGGTCTTGTATTCGACCGACGCCTCACCTGGGAGGCTCATATTCGCAGCCTTAGGGTCTCTTGTACCCGCGCCATGGACATTCTCCGTTCCGTGACGTTCAGCGCTTGGGGCGCTGATAGGGCTACCGCCTTACTTTTTTATCGATCCTTTGTTCACTCGAAGCTCGACTACGGATGCGAGTTTTATGCATCCGCAGCCGAGCGTTTATTGCGGAAGGTGGATTTGATCCACCACACCGGCCTTCGCCTTGCGACCGGTGCCTTCCGCACTTTCCCCATTGAGAGCCTGTTGGTCGATGCTGGGGAGATGCCACACGCTCTGCGCCGCGTGCAGTGCATCACTCGCCTGTACGCGCGAGCCCGGCGCCTCCCTCAGTCGCCAACAGCTCTCACTGCATCCGCAGCTGATCTCGATGGTGCCTATGCCGCCGAGAGACGCCAGTCATACCCTAAGCCCTTTGGGTTTAGGGCCAGGAAACTCCTTCGAGAGGTAGATATAGCTCTCGGGCCGGTGGCGCCCCTGGTTATGCCCCGTACGCCACCCTGGAGGGTACCACATTTGGCTATTTGTCGCCACGCCTCTGCTCCCAAAGTTTGTACTGCGCCGGGAGTATTGCGTTCGACCTTTTTGGAGCACACATCGTGTCACGCTGGAACCGTGCCAGTGTATACGGATTGCTCCAAGTCCCAAGAGGGGGTCGGCTTCCACGCCGTATCCCCTCTGTTTGAAGTCAGCGGGGCTCTACCAGGCGCTGCGTCTGTCTTCACGGCCGAGCTGGTGGCAATACACTACTCGGTACGGGAGATTGCGTGACGTGCCCGGTTCGGAGACCGGATTGTGATCTATAGCGACTCACAAAGCGCCCTGAGTGCTCTCGGGGCATTGGAATCTCCGCATCCCCTGGTTCGCGAAATCCGTGACGCCACGGTTTTGGCGAGCGGGGCAGATGTCGAGATTATCTTCTGCTGGGTTCCTGGACATGTAGGAATTGCGGGGAATGAGCGCGCCGATGAGGGCGCCAAAGAGTCCGCGAGGACTCTGCGACCGGACCAGCGTTTCGCTCTTCCTCACACCGACTACATCGCAGGAATACGGGCAGCTCTTCGGACTGCTTGGCAAAGAAGATGGGAGACGGTCGAAGGGAACTTAAAGTTGCGTGTTATTGCGCCGCGACTGTTCCTATAGACCTATCCCCCAATGTCGCGGCGTCTTCAGGTTGCTTTCTGTCGTCTCCGAATCGGACACACTCGTGTGACGCATCGCTAGCTGATGGAGCGCTCGCCTGCGCCCTATTGCAACGACTGCGTCGTCCCCCAGACTGTTCGGCACATTCTTGTCGAATGTTCCAGTCTGGGTGATCTTCGCGCACGATACCTGTCCCAGTACCGGGATGGGCGGGGTCGCTACCGCCTGTCCCTTGTGCTCGGGACAGATTCGTGCACATTGACTTGTGGACTTGTTGACTTCTTGGGGGGAGGCCGGCCTTCTCCCTATTATTTAAGCAAGTTTTTTTTTTTTTTTTGCATTTGTTTTGTTTTTTTATTGTTTTGTTTTTCTCCTTTAGTTGCACGCTCCTGCGCCGGGGGGACCTCTCCCCGACGCACCAGCTTGCTTCCTTTCCCCCTTTTGGGGTGCTTTTTTTTTCTCTCTTTAATTTTATTTTAAAGTAGCCTAGAACTAGGCCAGTTTTAATACGGCGACTAATGCCCAAGTAGGCAGTGGCCAGATGAGCTCTTAAAAAAAAAAAAAAAAAAAAAAACCCCGGAGAGGAGGCTTACTCCTCTCCTACGTCTACAGGTGTAGGGGACTCCCCTTCAGCCCCTTCTCTTGAGGTGCTTTCGGGCACCTCCCATCTCCAGCGGCAGTCCCTCCTTTGCTTTCCAAGGGGACTGCCAAGAAAGCCAGCAGGCAGCCCATTGCCGACCGCCCCTCGTGCAAGCGGCTCGGTAGGGCAAACCCCCTTAGGGGGGAGAGGGAAGCCAGGCTCCTTCAGGCGCTTCCCTCAAAAGACCTGCTGGCAAAAATATTAAACCTTGCCGGGGTCAAGGCCTGTGCCTCCCCACTAAAGACTTATGACGCTGCCAAGGGGACCTGCGATGTCCTGGGAGGGGATGGCCAACTGGAGGCCCCTCCTGTGATAGACATGGTCCTTGAGGAGACCGAGCCTCAGACGGTAGGGCCTTCCATGGGGGGGAATCCGGGCTCGGCGCCAAGCACCGAACCCTAACCGCCCCTATGCAAGGTCCTCATCAAACGGCTGTGGATTCTCAGGCAGGACAAGGAGGGGAGGGATCTCCTCCGGATGATGCCCCTGCGCCACCATGACCTTCTCCATTTTGGAGAAGGACCTGGCTGAGGCCGGTCCATCTGGCCTGGGGGCTTCTACCGGCGGGGTTGAGAAGCGGGTTCATTCCCCGCCCTCCTCTCCAAAAAAGAAAAGGACCAAAAAGACGAAGAAGACTCGGGGCTCCTCTCCATCCGCGGGGGCTACAGGGACGGATGGGTCTGCTGCCACTTTGGCAAGTGACCAATCCAAGATTGGCACATCCGGCCCCTCTGCCTCCCCGGGTACGGAGCTCCTGACGATGACAAATACCAAAAGTGAACAGGGCGGAGCCTCGATGACATCGGGGCCCCTCATTCAGAGGTTACCTGGCGTTTTCGAGCCCGCTGGCTTCAAACGCTTCCTCGTTATTCGCTCCACTGATGGCACCATGTTGTCCAAGGGCAACATGATCCATCAGAGGAGAGGATTAGCTAGTGCAATTGGTAGAGAGCCGAAGGTAACCCGTTTCTCGGACGGGAGCCTTCTGGCGAATGCGGCGAATCCCGAAGAGGCGCCCAAGATAAGTGCTCTTCGGACACTTCATGGCACCCCGGTGAGTGTGACGCCGCACTCTACCATGAACTTTGTGAAATGAGTAGTTTATGCGAGGGAACTCGTTGACTACTCCATTGAGGACTGTGGAGAAATGGCTACATTAAGCATCCTGGAGGAGTATAGGTACATTCAAGCCCCCCCCCCCCTTCATGAGGAGAAGCGTGGGAAAGGTAGCCGGCGAAAATGCTTACCATGTGTGATCTCCCCGCCGCTGTGGGCAGTTGGAGCTAACATATGTTTGAAGGCGACCACCTAAGATCCTTAAACGACGCTCTAACGATCGAATTACCTACGAGACCCATAAACCCGTGGTTATGGAAAAAAAAGCGGTGCGAGTCAGAAGGCACGCCAAGTAGCGGTGCGGTTGCGAGCCTATAATTTGCGAGCTGACTTGGGCACCCCAGTGCCACCTCAGGAATTCTTGCTCTCCCCAGATGCTAACTCACCATTCGCTCCCCCTCCCCTTTGCATCTGTGGCCTGTCACTTCCCCCTTTAGATGGGGTGGCAAGTCGCCTATAAATAAGCCCCCCAAAGAAAGAGAAGAGGATTATCTGAAGTCGATACGCCAGAATAGGATTAGGTCGTGAAGATCGATCCATCGGCCAGACAAGAAGATTATTAGAAGTCGATTCGCCAGAAGAAAGATTAGTTCGTAAAGATCGATCCTTCAGCCATACAAGACTATTTCCGTGAGAAACGATAGGATGAGATTGAGAAAATCGACTCCCCCCCCTTTCAGGGCCGTATTAACCTAAATAGTCAAGTTTTATATCGGTGCCATACCGAAGAACCCCGTAAGGGGCACGGCGATTTGCCATCCTGGCCGCCGTGCTGACGGGATCCAGCACTCCGTCCGGCCCCAGCTTAGCCTCTCTTCCTTCCTTCAGATAGCCCGATTTCTCCCCTACCTCGTCGCCTTTTCATACAACCTCTCCCACAACTTTCTCTGGTCAGCCTCTAATTTCACAGGGTAGAATGCTGACCTTCTTCTCAAGCCAACCACCCCGGATCGGGGCTGAGGGGGGAGGGGACATTGTTCCCTAACCCCTCAGCTCCGGTTCGGGATGGGTTTTTTTTTTAACAACCTGCTTCATCCCCACCCACATCTTCCTCACATCCCTTTTCCTCTCCTCTTCACAACCTATATTTTTTACGCCGTGTCCAAGGTGGAGCCGCCATGCCGAAGGACTGCCAGGCCACCAGGCGGGAGGGGTGGTCCCGAATGGCGGCGCCTGGCTCTGCCGGGCTTGTAAGCACCTCTCGCAGTGCGGGCAACTGCGAGAGGTGATGAGCTATTGCGTCCCGTAATCAAAAGAGGGTCACCATGCCCATGAATGAAAAAAAACAACAAAAAACCCAACCCCCAACTTCCCCAAGAAAATCGACGGAGCCGCCCTCGGGCAGCTCCACCGAGAAAATGGAGGTCCCCCCCCTTGTGCTTGCGCAAGGGACCCTCCATAATTCTTTAACCGGAGAGAAGGCTTACTCCTCTCCTACGCCTACGGGTGTAGGGGACTCCCCCTCACCCCCTTCTCTGGAGGTGCTTTCGGGCACCTCCCTATCTCCAGCGGCAGTCCCTCCTTTGCTTTCTAAGGGGACTGCCAAGAAAGCCAGCAGGCAGCCCATTGCCGACCGCCCCTCGTGCAAGCGGCTCGGTAGGGCAAACCCCCTTAGGGGGGAGAGGGAAGCCAGGCCCCTTCGGTCGCTTCCCTCAAAAGACCTGCTGGCAAGAATTTTAAACCTTGCTGAGGTCAAGGCCTGTGCCTCCCCACACCACCTGACTAGTGACAATACTGCCAAGGGGACCTGCGATGTCCTGGGAGGGGATGGCCAATTGGAGGCCCCTCCTGTGATAGACATGGTCCTTGAGGAGACCCAGTCTCAGACGGTAGGGCCTTCCATGGAGGGGAATTCGGGCTCGGCGCCAAGCACCGAACCCGAATCCGCCCCTATGCAAGGTCCTCCTCAAATGGCTGAGGGCTCCGAGGCAAAAGGAGGGAAGGGATCTCCTCCGACAGGTGCCCCTACGACAACCAGGACCTTCTCCATTTCGGAGAGGGACCTGGCTGAGGCTGGTCCATCTGGCCTGGGGACTTCTGCCGGCGGAGGTGAAAAGCGGGTTCATTCCCCGCCCTCCTCTCCGAAAAAGAAAAAGACTAAAAAGACAAAAAAGACTCGGGGCTCCTCTCCATCCGCGGGGGCTACGGGGACGGATGGGTCTGCTGCCACTCTGGCAAGCGACCAAGCCAAGATCGGCACATCCGCCCCCTCTGCCCCCCCGGTTGCGGAGCCCCTGACAAAGAAGACTACTACCAAGAGTGCACAGGGCGGAGCCTCGATGACATCGGGGCCCCTGATTCAGAGGTTACCTGGCGTTTTCGAGCCCGCTGGCTTCAAACGCTTCCTCGTTATTCGCTGCACTGATGGCACCATGTTGTCCAAGGGCAACATGATCCATCAGCGGAGAGGATTAGCTAGTGCAATTGGTAGAGAGCCGAAGGTAACCCGTTTCTCGGACGGGAGCCTTCTGGCGAATGCGGCGAATCCCGCCGAGGCGGCCAAGATTAGTGCTCTTCGGACACTTCATGGCACCCCGGTGAGTGTGACGCCGCACTCTACCATGAACTTTGTGAAAGGAGTAGTTTATGCGAGGGAACTCGTTGACTACTCCATTGAAGACATCACCTTAGAGCTGGCTGACCATGGGGCGGTCAAGGTCGAACGTGTGATGAGAAAACAGGGAGGGGCCTCGAGACCCACCCCTACACTCTTCGTCACGTTCGACTGTGACAAGCTCCCTGAGTCGGTGCGTGCCGGTTGGTACCGCTACCGCGTGAAGGCATTCGTGCCACTGCCGCGGCGGTGCTATTACTGTCACCGCTTCGGCCATACGAATCGCTCATGTAGACGTGCAAAGTCGGGGTCACCCGAAGTCTGTGTAAATTGCTCCAAGGTCGCACACGATAAGTCCAAATCGTGTGTGGCCAAGTGTGTCAATTGCGGAGAGCCGCACCCTTCTTCTTCGAAGCAATGTGGTGCATATCTCCTTGAGAAAGAAATCCTGGCCGTTCAGGCCCAGGATCGACTCTCATTCCGCGAGGCAAAGGACTTGGTCCTGGCGCGCCCGGCTCTGCCTGGGACGTCGTATGCCTCAATAGTTAGGAAGGCACCCTCTGCTCCTGGCCCATCCAGGCCAACGAGCACGGTTGTTTCCGCGCCCATTCGGAGCCCTTCTGCGGGCTCTACCCAACCCGGGCGCTCCCCTGGTAAAGCTGGCGGAAAAAAAAGGTTCATACCCTGCCCCGGCTAAAACCAGGGCTCCCCCCTCTTCCCCCAGCGTGACCGTTTCCCGTAAGGCGAAACGGCCACGCGCCTCCACCGAGTCGTTAGACTCACAGGAGGCAACACCCCTGAAGATGGTCGCTAGGCCATCTTCCGGGGTTCCTAAAGCTGTCCCCCGAAAGGAGGACAGCAACAAAGGAGCTTCGGCTCCTTCGCCCACGCCCCGAGGTGGAGCGAGTTGCTCGGAGACAGTGGTTCCTCGAAAAGAGGGCCCCCCGCCTCCGAAGCCGCAACGCCCGCCTAAGGTTTCGAGGCGGAGGGAGGAAAAGACTCGCATGGCGAGCCCAACCTCCCCCAATAAGTCCTCGAAGGCGACAGCGCCTTCAGCGCTTTGTCCGGCCAACAGCGCCCGGGGTTCTGCCCCCGGGAAGCGTACGGCCATTCCCGTGAGGGTCTTCAATTCGAGGAGGGCCCCCGCGTCTTCTCCGAGCTAGGCCTGGAGGGCATATTCCTTCAATGGAATTGCCGTGGACTCCGGGCCAACTGGGAGGAGCTGCGGAGGCTCGTCTCGTCCCGTTCCCCGTTAGCTATTTTTTTGCAGGAGACCATGCTAGGCGCGTGCCCGCTGCCTGCGCTCCCGGGGTATAAGGGTCTTGCGACCCCACCACCGCGGGATGGCCGGGCTGGGGGGTGCGCGGTTTACACCCGGCATGATGTCTCCGTTCTTCCTTTCTCTTTAGATACCTCCTTTCAGGCAGTGGCTGTGCAGCTGCACCTGGATAGGAGGTATACTATCATTTCTGCGTACATTCCACCGTCAGCTGACTTCGACGCGGGGGACTTCCGCCGCGTCGTGGCACGGTTGCCGAGGCCCTATCTCTTGCTTGGAGATCTGAACGGCAGGCATCCTCTCTGGGGAGATTACTCCATAAATCCCAGGGGACAAGTCCTTGCCGATCTGATCGAAGAGCTTGAGATGGGTGTCCTAAACGTGGATGAGTTTACGCATCACTGTCCGAGAACCGCTTCATTTTCTTGCCTTGACCTATCTTTGTGCTCTTCGGATGCACAGCCTGATTTTGATTGGGGGGTGGTCGATGACCTCCATGGTAGTGATCACTTTCCCATTCAAATATCATTTTCAGGGCAACTGCCGCCTGAGAGACCACCTCGGTGGTGCTTGGCGCGGGCGCGGTGGCCTGCATTTCAGGAAATGACTGAATTCTCTATCTCAGTCGAGGAGTTTAGGTCGGTAGATGAGGCCGTTGAGTTCTTCTCCGGCAACCTCATCGCCGTGGGCCTGACTACTATTCCTAGGACGTCTGGCCGTTTTGCACGCCGACCACTCCCATGGTGGTCGGCCGAGTGTGAGACGGCCCTCAAACAGAAGCGTTATGCCTACATGCGCTATAAGCGCCGCCCGAACGATTTCACTGTCGCTGAATTTCGTCGGGCTAGGGCTAGGTTCCGGTATATTTCGAAGCACGCCCGCCGCTCTTCTTGGCGGGCATACGTGTCTTCATTTAACGGGAAGACCCCTTTAGCTGAGGTGTGGAAGCGAGTCAAAAGGATTCGGGGCAAGTTCTCGCAGGACCCCCCTCCCGTTCTCCAGGAGAATGGGACCGCAATCTCGGACCCCGCGTCCGTGGCGGAATCCTTAGCGACCGCTTTTTCCGCATTCTCTAGCCGTGATGCTGCTCCGCCAGCATTCAATGCACGTCGTGATGTCGCGGAAGGCCGCCGGCTGGACTTTACCTCCAGAGGCGGAGAACCCTTCAACGACAAGTTTACTGTGAGTGAGTTGCGCTCCGCTCTCGCTTCGTGCGCGGACACCGCCCATGGTCCGGACGGTGTCCCGTACGCCATGCTTCGACACCTGGGTGAGCGAGGCATGGCCTTTCTGTTAGATTTGTTCAACAGGATCTGGGTGGAAGGTCTTCTCCCAGACTCCTGGCGAATCGCTACTGTGCTCGCCTTTCGCAAGCCGGGGAGAGATCACTCTACTCCGACCGGTTTCCGCCCAATCTCTCTAACCTCTTGCGTGTGCAAGTTGATGGAGAAATTGGTAAATGTTAGATTAGCCTATTTCCTGGACAGCGGAGGCCATCTGTCTTCTGCACAGTGCGGCTTCCGTAAGTTCCACTCCACGTCGGATGCTCTGCTCCGACTGGAAAATGCCGTCTGCGAGGCTTTCCTTCGTAGACAGCACTACGCCACGGTGTTTTTTGATCTGGAGAAGGCCTATGATACCGCATGGCGATACGGTATCATGGAGACTCTCCACACGATGGGGGCGAGGGGACGCCTCCCAATGTTTATATCTGAATTTTTGCGAGATCGTCGATTCCGCGTACGGGTGGGGGGAGCCCTCTCCGGCCCAAAGGAGCAGGAAGAGGGTGTCCCGCAGGGAAGTGTCCTCAGTGTCACACTCTTTGCCCTGAGCATCAACGGCATCACCTCGGTGCTGCCGGAAGATGTTCTCGCTACGCTCTACGTGGACGACCTTTCGATCTCTTTTGGCGCGGCCCAGATGCCAACTCTGGAGCGCCGACTCCAACAGGCATTGAACCGCGTCTCTCGCTATGCCGAAGCGCACAGGTTTCGGTTTTCTTTGGCCAAGACTAAGGTGGTTCACTTCTGCCGCCATCCACAGCTTCACCCCGACCCAGATTTGTTTCTTAATGGGGTGCGCCTGGATGTGGTTGAGTCGCACCGTTTCCTTGGTCTTGTATTCGACCGACGCCTCACCTGGGAGGCTCACATTCGCAGCCTTAGGGTCTCTTGTACCCGCGCCATGGACATTCTCCGTTCCGTGACGTTCAGCGCTTGGGGCGCTGATAGGGCTACCGCCTTACTTTTTTATCGATCCTTTGTTCGCTCGAAGCTCGACTACGGATGCGAGTTTTATGCATCCGCAGCCGAGCGTTTATTGCGGAAGGTGGATTCGATCCACCACACCGGCCTTCGCCTTGCGACCGGTGCCTTCCGCACTTCCCCCATTGAGAGCCTGTTGGTCCATGCTGGGGAGATGCCACTCGATCTGCGCCGCGTGCAGTGCATCACTCGCCTGTACGCGCGAGCCCGGCGCCTCCCTCAGTCGCCAACAGCTCTCACTGCATCCGCAGCTGATCTCGATGGTGCCTATGCCGCCGAGAGACGCCAGTCATACCCTAAGCCCTTTGGGTTTAGGGCCAGGAAACTCCTTCGAGAGGTAGATATAGCTCTCGGGCCGGTGGCGCCCCTGGTTCTGCCCAGGACGCCACCCTGGAGGGTACCACATTTGGCTATTTGTCGCCACGCCTCTGCTCCCAAAGCTTGTACTGCGCCGGGAGTATTGCGTTCGATCTTTTTGGAGCACACATCGTGTCACGCTGGTACCGTGCCAGTGTATACGGATGGCTCCAAGTCCCAAGAGGGGGTCGGCTTCCACGCCGTATCCCCTCTGTTTGAAGTCAGCGGGGCTCTACCAGGCGCTGCGTCTGTCTTCACGGCCGAGCTGGTGGCAATACACCACTCGGTACGGGAGATTACGCGACGTGCCCGGTTCGGAGACCGGATTGTGATTTATAGCGACTCACAAAGCGCCCTGAGTGCTCTCGGGGCATTGGAATCTCCGCATCCCCTGGTTCGCGAAATCCGTGACGCCACGGTTTTGGCGAGCCGGGCAGATGTCGAGATTATCTTCTGCTGGGTTCCTGGACATGTAGGAATTGCGGGGAATGAGCGCGCCGATGAGGGCGCCAAAGAGTCCGCGAGGACTCTGCGACCGGACCAGCGTTTCGCTCTTCCTCACACTGACTACATGGCAGGAATACGGGCAGCTCTTCGGACTGCTTGGCAAAGAAGATGGGAGACGGTCGAGGGGAACTTAAAGTTGCGTGCCATTGCGCCGCGACTGTTCCCATGGACCTATCCCGCAATGCCGCGGCGGCTTCAGGTTGCTTTCTGTCGTCTTCGAATCGGACACACTCGTGTGACGCATCGTTACTTGGTGGAGCGCTCGCATGTGCCCTATTGCAACGATTGCGTCGTCCCCCAGACTGTTCGGCATATTCTTGTCGAATGTCCCAGTCTGGGTGATCTTCGCGCACGATACCTGTCTCGGTACCGGGATGGGCGGGGTCGCTACCGCCTGTCCCTTGTACTCGGGACGAGTGCGTGCACCATGACTGGTAGACTTATTGACTTTTTGGGGGAGGCCGGCCTTCTCCCCTTTATTTAAGGTTCCTTTTTTTTTGTTGTTGTTTTGTTTTAGGTTGCACTCTCCTGCACCGGGGTGAGGGGGACCTCCCCCCGCTGCCGGAGATTGCTTCGATTGTTAAGTTTTTCCAATTTATATTGATTGTTAAGTTTTCATATTTTAACTTTAAAGTAGCCTAATTCTAGGCTGTCGTGTTTTTCGGCGACTTATGCCCAAGTGGGTAGTTGCCAGATGGGCTCTATAAAAAAAAAAAAAAAAAACATACCGAAGAAGCCTTTTCCGTCTGCAAAGAAGTCCGACTGAAGAAAAGCAAAGCCGCTCACACTCGAGTGATTCTCACATCTCAAGCACCGTAAGAGTGAGAGGAGAAGAACTCTGCCCCAACGAGCTCCCGTTCTTTAATTAAGTTGAAGAATCAGCCCCCGTCACAGGCGACAAGCAATCCCTCCTCGAAAATTTCAACCAGCGGCCACACCACTTCAAAGCGAGAGATAAGTCCTCCAGCGACATCCGGCAATCCCTAATACCTACCTGTAAGTTAACAATAACATTTATATCTCTATTGCGATAGTAGAAGTTTAGTACGTCCCACGTTTTAAAGGAGAGTAGAAACCATTATTCTTGAACCTAGGTCATATGTGTTTGTAGATGACAGTACGTTAATTTAATGTTTTATGCTAATCAAATAGGGTCGTGATAAAAATACTAATTGGCAATTGGTATGTTTTCTGGAAGCCTACTTGTTTATGTTTTGTCATTGAAAAATCTTTGAGGCCAAATATAGAAATGTGTTTACTGTTGGTTCGTAATATTTAATTTAAAATACATGTTTATTTTGGTAGATTCTGGTGTTTCCTCTTATCCTTATGTTTTTAAAAATAGCTCTTCCTTAAGGACTAAACCACTAAAATAGCACTCTTAGAACAAAGCCTACTTCATCATAGAAGTAACTCACGCCCCTTAAAGCATACCGCTACTAAAAGGGTGTCAAAGAGTAGAGGGATCAAAACCAAGGGTCATTCTACGACATATAATAAAAGTGGTGTCAGGTGTGGGGTTTTATATTAGAAAGAACCCAGCAGTGTCTATTTAAGGAAGAGCTAACACATAAAAGGAACACCAGGAATAATAGGATATTTGACGGTGGGAAATTGGTAAAGTTAGAGGTGGATACCATCTAAAGGAAATTGTTAGGCCAAGTGGTAAGTTTCGGTGGTGGAATAGGTCAGGCTTGATTAAAAACAAGGTAGATGACTGACATAAGCGTGATGGCATTGTTTGACCTCTATCGGAAGCAAGGTCAAAGCCTCGGACTGGAAGGAACCGATCTGAGTTCGTTTATTCAGGAGAAAGAGAGAAACGAAAGAGAAGAAAGAAGAGAGGAACGTAAAATGAAAATGGAAGCTGATGAAAGAAGAGAAAAAGCGAAAATGGAAGCTGATGAAAGAGAGAAGATAAGGGCCCACGAAAGAGCTCTTAGCAAAGACGAGTTAGAGGTGCAGTCAGTGTCATCTAGAACAGGAGTGTCACCAGCGGCCAGCATGAAACTCCCGGAGTACAAGGACGAAGAAGATTTATGTTCATATCTCTCCCATTTTGAGAAAATATTTGAAGTCAATAATTGGGACCTAGAAGAAGATGGGTTCGCCAGACTGTTACCGCTACTCAATCGTAGGATCAGAGAGATATTCGTACCTTTACCCTCAGAAGCGACTGTGGACTATTCCACTCTCAAAGCCGAACTTCTCTCAGCAACAAACCTTAACCCGGAAGAATATAGGATGAAGTTCAGGCATTCTCGTATAAGACCTGGACAAACATACAAACATTTTGGCTTTGAGCTTCGTCGAAGCCTAAGTTTTGAATGGAGTCAGAAGGGGTAGAGAACGAAGTCGCTGCGGTCGTCGACTTCATGCTTAGAGATCAGTTACTAAGTACACTACCCCAGGAAATCCGTGCATTCGTTAAGGACCGAAAAGCTTCTACCTTCAACGAGTGTCTGGACGAGGCTGACCTCCACGCGGTAAATCATCGGTTATATCCTAGGGAGTACAAGAAAGAGAAGGCTCCCTCTCCAAAGAAAAATGGGCCGCCACCCAGGCATTTGCAGAAGAAGCCCTTTAAGTTCTCAGTAGCAAAAGGAACTTATAAGCCAAATTTTGGAGGAGAAAAAAATCAAAAAGAAGTTAGGATTCCACAAGGATCATACCCTAATACCGGCACGTATCCCAGGAAGCCCGTCACTTGTTATACCTGCGGGATAATAGGTCACCTGAGTTTCCAGTGCCCACAGAACTCCCGACTGAGGGAGACCTCGAGACAACAGGTGCAAAACCTGACTGCTGCGATCCCAGCAGGACAAGCTGATTCGTCCTACGTCCCCGCGCCAACATCCGAAGGGCCCCAGCAACAGGTAAACTTTCTATTCAACAAAAGTTCGCCAGGCGGCCTACAATTTGAAGAGGGCACTGTTAATGGGTGCCGAGTATCCACTTTAGTCAGAGACACCGGATGTACGTGCATAGTGGTATCCGACAAGTTGCTGCCCCCAGTAAACCCTGACCATAAGAAATTCGCAATCGTCCACGACTTTTTAGGACGCGACAATCGATTCCCCGTCGTGAGATGTCATATACAATGCAGATATTTCACCGGTTGGACGGACGTGGTAGTAGCCCCGATTAAGTTCTGCGCAGTACTAATCGGACAAAACCCCCTAATTCCACAGCAAGAATTGGCTCAACAAGTAGTCACGCGGGCACAAGAAGCCCAGAGGAAAGAGCAACCTGCTAAGTTGACCCCGAGGATTACCCTCGAAGACAATGGGTTCAAATTGACTTCCTTCGCCAGTGCTCAGAAGGAATGCCCCACTCTTAAACCTCTATGGGAGAAAGCTATTAAAGGTGAAATTCTCCAAGTGAAAGGAAAGAAGCCTATCCAGTATATCGTAGAAGACTCACTTCTCTACCGTACTATCAGCGAGGAGGATAAGGAGAACAAGAAAGCACTGTGTGAACCTCAAGAATACACGCAAAGAATTTTGAATACCGCGCATGATGGAATATTAGCCGGACACTTTGGGCACAACAAAACGGCGCAGCAGATATTCCGACACTTTTATTGGCCCCAGGCCGCCAGGGAAATTGTGGCCTATTGCCGATCATGCGACGTGTGTCAGAAGGATCCCTCCAGAGGACGGGTACCTCCCGCTCCCTTACAAAAGGTGCCCGTTATAACCGAACCTTTCTTTCGAGTGGCAATTGATTTGGTGGGACCAATTCACCCCCCTTCAAGTGGAGGACACTCCTACATCCTCACCCTAGTGGATTGTGCCACCCGGTTCCCAGATGCCGTGGCCCTACGGAAGATTGACACTATTTCCTGCGCGGAAGCATTATTTTCAATTTTCGCACGAGTAGGCCTGCCTAAAGAAATTCTTTCGGATAGAGGGCGCCAATTCACCTCAGAACCGATGGATGCCGTTTACCCGGTTACGCCCCTGCAAGTCCTACACACCGTGTGTGTGGAACAAGACGAGGAATACGAACTTCCCTCGCTCTCACCTACCCCGGAAGACCCTCGGGTGGATTTAAAGATAAATCCCCACTTAGAAATTCAACAAAAAGCGGAAATGTTGAACTTGCTCATGGAATTCCCAGAAGTCATTTCTAAAAACCCCGGATGTGCCAAGGATTTTATCCATGAAATAAAACTAAAAACTAATTCAGTGGTTCGGAGCAAACCATATCCTTTACCGATCCACCTACGAGAAGCCTTCAATAAGGAAGTCCGGAATTTACTAAAATTGGGAATTTTAGAGCCATCGGAGTCCGATTATTGCTCCCCCATAGTAATGGTTAAGAAACCGGATCAATCATTTCGGATGTGCGTGGACTTCCAAAAATTGAATTCAGTGACCGTTTTCGACGCCGAGCCCATCCCACTAATAGATCAAAATCTCCATTTATTTGAAGACGCTAAATTCATCACCGAATTGGATTTGTGTAAATCGTACTATCAAATACCTCTCGCTAAGGAGTCCAAAAAACTGACGGCGTTTGCGACCGAGAGAGGTCTGTTACAGTTTACCAGGCTACCCTTCGGACTACTTACAGCCGGTAGCAATTATAATAGGATGATGAGGCGAATTATCGCTGGACTAAGTGACGTGTCGTTTTACTTCGACAACGTGTACGTAGCTACCCGTACATGGGAGTCACACTTACACGCCTTACGCTCATTGCTGGAGAAATTGAAGGAGCAAGGTCTAACCGCCGGGCCGACCAAGTGTTATTTTGCCTACGAATCCATTGACTTACCTGGGATTCAAAATAGGACAAAAACACTTGACTACCCAGCAAGAAAAAGTGGACGCCATAGTCAAGATGCCCCGGCCGAAAACAAAGAAACAACTCCGATCGTTTATGGGAGCGGCCTCGTTCTATAGGCGTTTTGTACCACACTTCGCTTCCATTGCGGCCCCACTTAATGATTTGTTAAAAAAGAGAGCGTCAGACCCTGTCACGTGGAACCCCCATGCAATAACTCAGTTGGAGGTTCTAAAAGGAAAACTCGTAACTGCGCCCATTCTTCGCTTACCTAATCCCAACAAGATCTTCGGCCTTCGCACGGACGCTAGTCGGGACGGGTTAGGTGGAGTATTGCTTCAATACGAAGATGACGAAACAGCCTATCCCATAGCTTATGTCAGTAGAAAACTGTTGAGTAGAGAAAAAGCCTACGCTACTATCGAAATCGAAGCTTTGGCCATAATATGGTCCATAGGGAAATTCAAATATTATCTAATAGGGCGCGACTTTAAGTTGGAATGCGACCATAAACCGTTGTCATACTTAGGTAAAAATAAGTGTAAGAATGGAAGACTCCTGAGATGGAGTTTACTCTTGATGGAGTACCAGTACTCCATTCACTATATAAAAGGGTCCAACAATTGTATGGCCGACTCGTTAAGTCGGAACCCTGTCGACGATTAAGGAGCAGCCCAACTATTGTATTATAGCAAAGTTAAGTGTAAATCAGTAGAATTGTAAGTAAGTAGGGGCGAGTAACCCCCTAGTGGTAGGTAAGAAAATCCTAAGTTGGCACAGTAATATAGGAATTAATGTAAGGTCAGGTGAAATGTTATCGAGGCATTCAAGAGTGAACTAGAATTTATTGTATAATATAATGTTCCGTAAGTTACCCATGTATATTATTGTAAGCGTCGGATTGGAACCCCCTCCCGTTATTTTCTTAAGGATAGAGGTAAATGTGGAGAAATGGCTACATTAAGCATCCTGGAGGAGTATAGGTACATTCAAGCCCCCCCCCCCTTCATGAGGAGAAGCGTGGGAAAGGTAGCCGACGAAAATGCTTACCATGTGTGATCTCCCCGCCGCTGTGGGCAGTTGGAGCTAACATATGTTTGAAGGCGACCACCTAAGGTCCATAAAACGACGCTCTAACGATCGAATTACCTACGAGACCCATAAACCCGTGGTTATGGAAAAAAAAAGCGGTGCGAGTCAGAAGGCACGCCAAGTAGCGGTGCGGTTGCGAGCCTATAATTTGCGAGCTGACTTGGGCACCCCAGTGCCACCTCAGGAATTCTCGCTCTCCCCAGATGCTAACTCACCATTCACTCCCCCCCCCTTTGCATCTGTGGCCTGGTCACTTCCCCCTTTAGATGGGGCGGCAATCCGCCTATAAATAAGCCCCCCAAAGAAAGAGAAGAGGATTATCTGAAGTCGATACGCCAGAATAGGATTAGGTCGTGAAGATCGATCCATCGGCCAGACAAGAAGATTATTAGAAGTCGATTCGCCAGAAGAAAGATTAGTTCGTAAAGATCGATCCTTCAGCCATACAAGACTATTTCCGTGAGAAACGATAGGATGAGATTGAGAAAATCGACTCCCCCCCTTTCAGGGCCGTATTAACCTAAATAGTCAAGTTTTATATCGGTGCCATACCGAAGAAGCCTTTTCCGTCTGCAAAGAAGTCCGACTGAAGAAAAGCAAAGCCGCTCACACTCGAGTGATTCTCACATCTCAAGCACCGTAAGAGTGAGAGGAGAAGAACTCTGCCCCAACGAGCTCCCGTTCTTTAATTAAGTTGAAGAATCAGCCCCCGTCACAGGCGACAAGCAATCCCTCCTCGAAAATTTCAACCAGCGGCCACACCACTTCAAAGCGAGAGATAAGTCCTCCAGCGACATCCGGCAATCCCTAATACCTACCTGTAAGTTAACAATAACATTTATATCTCTATTGCGATAGTAGAAGTTTAGTACGCCCCACGTTTTAAAGGAGAGTAGAAACCATTATTCTTGAACCTAGGTCATATGTGTTTGTAGATGACAGTACGTTAATTTAATGTTTTATGCTAATCAAATAGGGTCGTGATAAAAATACTAATTGGCAATTGGTATGTTTTCTGGAAGCCTACTTGTTTATGTTTTGTCATTGAAAAATCTTTGAGGCCAAATATAGAAATGTGTTTACTGTTGGTTCGTAATATTTAATTTAAAATACATGTTTATTTTGGTAGATTCTGGTGTTTCCTCTTATCCTTATGTGTTTAAGAATAGCTCTTCCTTAAGGACTAAACCACTAAAATAGCACTCTTAGAACAAAGCCTACTTCATCATAGAAGTAACTCACGCCCCTTAAAGCATACCGCTACTAAAAGGGTGTCAAAGAGTAGAGGGATCAAAACCAAGGGTCATTCTACGACAAGGACATCACCCAAGAGCTGGCCGACCATGGGGTGGTCAAGGTCGAACGTGTGATGAGAAAACAGGGAGGGGCCTCGAAACCCACCCCTACACTCTTCCTCACGTTCGACTGTGACAAGCTCCCTGAGTCGGTGCGTGCCAGTTGGTACCGCTACTGCGTGAAGGCATTCGTGCCACTGCCGCGGCGGTGCTATTACTGTCACCGCTTCGGCCATACGAATCGCTCATGTAGACGTGCAAAGTCGGGGTCAACCGAAGTATGTGTAAATTGCTCCAAGGTCACACACGATAAGTCCAAATCGTGTGTGGCCAAGTGTGTCAATTGCGGAGAGCCGCACCCTGCTTCTTCGAAGCAATGTGGTGCATATCTCCTTGAGAAAGAAATCCTGGCCGTTCAGGCCCAGGATCGACTCTCATTCCGCGAGGCAAAGGACTTGGTCCTGGCGCGCCCGGCTCTGCCTGGGACGTCATATGCCTCAATAGTTAGAAAAGCACCCTCTGCTCCTGGCCCATCCAGGCCAACGAGCACGGTTGTTTCTGCGCCCATTCGGAGCCCTTCTGCGGGCTCTACCCAACCTGGGCGCTCCCCTGGTAAAGCTGGCAGGAAAAAGGGTTCATACCCTGCCCCGGCTAAAACCAGGGCTCCCCCCTCTTCCCCCAGCGTGACCGTTTCCCGTAAGGCGAAACGGCCACGCGCCTCCACCAAGTTGTTAGACTCACAGGAGGCAACACCCCTGAATATGGTCGCTAGGCCATCTTCAGGGGTTCCTAAAGCTGTTTCCCGAAAGGAGGACAGCAACAAAGGAGCTTCGGCCCCTTCGCCCACGCCCTGAGATGGAGCGAGTGGCTTGGAGACGGTGGTTCCTCGAAAAGAGGACCTCCCGCCTCTAAAGCCGCAACGCCCGCCTAAGGTTTCGAGGCGGAGGGAGGAAAAGACTCGCATGGCGCGCATAACCTCCCCCAATAAGTCCTCGAAGGCGACAGCGCCTTCAGCGCTTTATCCGGCTAACAGCGCCCGTGGTTCTGCCTTGGGAAGCGTACAGCCATTCCCGTGAGGGTCTTCAATTCGAGGAGGGCCCCCGCGTCTCCTCCGAGCTAGGCCTGGAGGGCATATTCCTTCAATGGAATTGCCGTGGACTCCGGGCCAACTGGGAGGAGCTGCGGAGGCTCGTCTCGTCCCGGTCCCCGTTAGCTATTTTTTTGCAGGAGACCATGCTAGGCGCGTGCCCGCTGCATGCGCCTCCCGGAGTATAAAGGTCTTGCGACCCCACCACCGCGGGATGGCCGTGCTGGGGGATGCGCGGTTTACACCCGGCATGATGTCTCCGTTCTTCCTTTCTCTTTAGATACCTCCTTTCAGGCAGTGGCCGTGCAGCCGCACCTGGATAGGAGGTATACTATCATTTCTGCGTACATTCCACCGTCAGCTGACTTCGACGCGGGGGACTTCCGCCGCGTCGTGGCACGGTTGCCGAGACCCTATCTCTTTCTTGGAGATCTGAACGGCATGCATCCTCTCTGGGGAGATTACTCCATAAATCCCAGGGGACAAGTCCTTGCCGATCTGATCGAAGAGCTTGAGATGGGTGTCCTAAACGTGGATGAGTTTACGCATCACTGTCCGAGAACCGCTTCATTTTCTTGCCTCGACCTATCTTTGTGCTCTTCGGATGCACAGCCTGATTTTGATTGGGGGGTGGTCGATGACCTCCATGGTAGTGATCACTTTCCCATTCAAATATCATTTTCAGTGCACCTGCCGTCTGAGAGACCACCTCGGTGGTGCTTGGTGCGGGCGCAGGGGCCTGCATTTCAGGAAATGACTGAATTCTCTATCTCAGTCGAGGAGTTTAGGTCGGTAGATGAGGCCGTTGAGTTCTTCTCCGGCAACCTCATCGCCGTGGGCCTGACTACTATTCTAAGGACCTCTGGCCGCTTTGCACGCCGACCACTCCCATGGTGGTCGGCTGAGTGTGAGACGGCCCTCAAACAGAAGCGTTATGCCTACATGCGCTATAAGCGCCGCCCGAACGATTTCACTGTCGCTGAATTTCGTCGGGCTAGGGCTAGGTTCCGGTATATTTCGAAGCACGCACGCCGCTCTTCTTCATACGTGTCTTTACTTAACGGGAAGACCCCTTTAGCTGAGGTGTGGAAACAAGTCAAAAGGATTCGGGGCAAGTTCTCGCAGGACCCCCCTCCCGTTCTCCAGGAGAATGGGACCGCAATCTCGGACCCCGCGTCCGTGGCAGAATTCTTCGCGACCGCTTTTTTCGCATTCTCTAGCCGTGATGCTGCTCCGCCAGCATTCAATGCACGTAGTGATGTCGCGGAAGGCCGCCGGCTGGACTTTACCTCCAGAGGCGGAGAACCCTTCAACGACAAGTATACTGTGAGTGAGTTGCGTTCCGCTCTCGCTTCGTGCGCGGACACCACCCATGGTCCGGACGATGTCCCGTACGCCATGCTTCGACACCTGGGTGAGCGAGGCATGGCCTTTCTGTTAGATTTGTTCAACAGGATCTGAGTGAAAGGTCTTCTCCCAGACTCCTGGCGAATCGCTACTGTGCTCGCCTTTCGCAAGTCGGGGAGAGATCACTCTACTCCGACCGGTTTCCGTCAATCTCTCAAACCTCTTGCGTGTGCAAGTTGATGGAGAAATTGGTAAATGTTAGATTAGCCTATTTCCTGGACAGCGAAAGCCATCTGTCTTCTGCACAGTGCGGCTTCCGTAAGTTCCACTCTACGTCGGATGCTCTGCTCCGACTGGAAAATGCCGTCTGCGAGGCTTTCCTTCGTAGACAGCACTACGCCACGGTGTTTTTTGATCTGGAGAAGGCCTATGATACCGCATGGTGATACGGTATCATAGAGACTCTCAACACGATGGGGGCGAGGGGACGCCTCCCAAAGTTTATATCTGAATTTTGCGAGATCGTCGATTCCGCGTACGGGTGGGGGGAGCCCTCTCCAGCCCAAAGGAGCAGGAAGAGGGTGTCCCGCAGGGAAGTATCCTAAATGTCACACTCTTTGCCCTGAGCATCAACGGCATCACCTCGGTGCTGCCGGAAGATGTTCTCGCTACGCTCTACGTGAACGACCTTTCGATCTCTTTTGGCGCGGCCCAGATGCCAACTCTGGAGCGTCGACTCCAACAGGCATTGAACCGCGTCTCTCGCTATGCTAAAGCGCACAGGTTTCGGTTTTCTTTGGCCAAGACTAAGGTGGTGCACTTTGGCCACCATCCACGGCTTCACCCCGACCCAGATTTGTTTCTTAATGGGGTGCGCCTGGATGTGGTTGAGTCGCACCGTTTTCTTGGTCTTGTATTCGACCGACGCCTCACCTGGGAGGCTCATATTCGCAGCCTTAGGGTCTCTTGTACCCGCGCCATGGACATTCTCCGTTCCGTGACGTTCAGCGCTTGGGGCGCTGATAGGGCTACTGCCTTACTTTTTTATCGATCCTTTGTTCGCTCGAGGCTCGACTACGGATGCGAGTTTTATGCATCCGCAGCCGAGCGTTTATTGCGGAAGGTGGATTCGATCCACCACACCGGCCTTCGCCTTGCGACCGGTGCCTTCCGCACTTCCCCCATTGAGGGCCTGTTGGTCGATGCTGGGGAGATGCCACTCGCTCTGCGCCGCGTGCAGTGCATCACTCGCCTGTACGCGCGAGCCCGGCGCCTCCCTCAGTCGCCAACAGCTCTCACTGCATCCGCAGCTGATCTCGATGGTGCCTATGCCGCCGAGAGACGCCAATCATACCCTAAGCCCTTTGGGTTTAGGGCCAGGAAACTCCTTCGAGAGGTAGATATAGCTCTCGGGCCGGTGCCCCGTAAGGGGCGCGGCGATTTGCCATCCTGGCCGCCGTGCTGACGGGATCCAGCGCTCCGTCCGGCCCCAGCTTAGCCTCTCTTCCTTCCTTCAAAACACTTGTTTCCTCTCTTTTAATAAAACCTCTCCCACAACTTTCTCTGGTCAGCCTCTAATTTCACAGGGTAGATGCTGACCTTCCCTTCAGCCAACCGTCCCGCATCGGGGCTGAGGGGGGGGGGGCAATGTTCCCTACCCCTAAGCTCCGGACGGGGGTGGCTGGTTTTTAACAACCTGCTTCATCCCCACCCATACCTTCCTCACATCCCTTTTCCTCTCCTCTTCACAATCTATATATTTTACGCCGTGTTCAAGGTGGAGCCGCCATGCCGATGGACTGCCAGGCCACCAGGCGGGAGGGGTGGTCCCAAATGGCGGCGCCTGGCTCTGCCGGGCTTGTAAGCACCTCTCGCAGTGCGGGCTACTGCGAGAGGTGTGCACTATTGCATCCCGTGTTAAAAAAGGGGTCTCCATACCCAATGATGAAGACCAAAAAAAAAAAACTCAACCCCTAACTTTCCCTGAAACATCAACGGAGCCGCCCTCGGGCAGCTCCAGCAAAAAAATGGAGGTCCTCCCCCCTGTGCTTGCACAGGAAACCCTCCATATTTCTCTAACCGGAGAGGAGGCTTACTCCTCTCCTTCGCCTCCGGGTGCAGAGGACTCCTCCTCACCCCCTTCTCTGGAGGTGCTTTCGGGCACCTCCCTTTTCCCAGCGGCAGTCCCCTCTTTTCTTTCCAAGGGAACTGCCAAGAAAGCCAGCAGGCAGCCCTTAGCCAGCCGCTTCCCATCGAAGCGGCTCGGTAGGGCAAACCCCCTTAGGGGGGAGATGGAAGCCAGGCCCCTTCGGTCGCTTCCCTCAAAAGACCTGCTGGCAAGAATTTTAAACCTTGCCGGGGTCAAGGCCTGTGCCTCCCCACACAAGACTGGCGACACTGCCAAGGGGACCTGCGATGTCCTGGGAGGGGATGGCCAACTGGAGGCCCCTCCTGTGATAGACATGGTCCTTGAGGAGACCCAGCCTCAGACGGTAGGGCCTTCCATGGGGGGAAATTCGGGCTCGGCGCCAAGCACCGAACCCGAATCCGCCCCTATGCAAGATCCTCCTCAAATGCCTGAGGGCTCCGAGGCAGTAAAAGGAGGGGAGGGATCTCCTCCGACAGGTGCCCCTACGACAACCAGGACCTCCATTTCGGAGAGGGACCTGGCTGAGGCCGGTCCATCTGACCTAGGGGCTTCTGCCGGCGGAGGTGAGAAGCGGGTTCGTTCCCCGCCCTCCTCTCCAAAAAAGAAAAGGACTAAAAAGACGAAAAAGACTCGGGGCTCCTCTCCATCCGCGGGGGCTACGGGGACGGATGGGTCTGCTACCACTTTGGTAGGCGACCAAGCCAAGATCGGCACATCCGGCCCCTCTACCCCTCGTGTGCGGAGCCCCTGACCAAGACTAACACCAAGAGTGCACAGGGCGGAGCCTCGATGACATCGGGGCCCCTGATTCAGAGGTTACCTGGCGTTTTCGAGCCCGCTGGCTTCAAACGCTTCCTCGTTATTCGCTCCACTGATGGCACCATGTTGTCCAAGGGCAACATGATCCATCAGAGGAGAGGATTAGCTAGTGCAATTGGTAGAGAGCCGAAGGTGACCCGTTTCTCGGACGGCAGCCTTCTGGCGAATGCGGCGAATCCCGCCGAGGCGGCCAAGATAAGTGCTCTTCGGACACTTCATGGCACCCCGGTGAGTGTGACGCCGCACTCTACCATGAACTTTGTGAAAAGAGTAGTTTATGCGAGGGAACTCGTTGACTACTCCATTGAGGACATCACCCTAGAGCTGGCCGACCATGGGGCGGTCAAGGTCGAACGTGTGATGAGAAAACAGCGAGGGGCTTCGAGACCCACCCCTACACTCTTCGTCACGTTCGACTGTGACAAGCTCCCTGAGTCTGTGCGTGCCGGTTGGTACCGCTACCGCGTGAAGGCATTCGTGCCACTGCCGCGGGGGTGCTATTACTGTCACCGCTTCGGCCATACGAATCGCTCATGTAGACGTGCAAAGTCGGGGTCACCCGAAGTCTGTGTAAATTGCTCCAAGGTCGCACACGATAAGTCCAAATCGTGTGTGGCCAAGTTTGTCAATTGCAGAGAGCCGCACCCTGCTTCTTCGAAGCAATGTGGTGCATATCTCCTGGAAAAAGAAATCCTGGCCGTTCAGGCCCAGGATAGACTCTCATTCCGCGAGGCTAAGGACTTGGTCCTGGCGCGCCCAGCTCTGCCTGGGACGTCATATGCCTCAGTAGTTCGAAAGGCACCCTCTGCTCCTGGCCCATCCAGGCCAACGAGCACGGTTGTTTCCGCGCCCATTTGGAGCCCTTCTGCGGGCTCTACCCAACCCGGGCGCTCCCCTGGTAAAGCTGGCGGCAAAAAGGGTTCACACCCAGCCCCGGCTAAAACCAGGGCTCCCCCCTCTTCCCCCAGCGTGACCGTTTCCCGCAAGGCGAAACGGCCACGCGCCTCCACCGAGTCGTTAGACTCACAGGAGGCAACACCCCTGAAGATGGTCGCTAGGCCATCTTCCGGGGTTCCTAAAGCTGTCCCCCGAAAGGAGGACAGCAACAAAGGAGCTTCGGCTCCTTCGCCCACGCCCCGAGGTGGAGCGAGTGGCTCGGAGACGGTGGTTCCTCGAAAAGAGGCCCCCCCCCCGCCTCCGAAGCCGCAGCGCTCGCCTAAGGTTTCGAGGCGGACGGAGGAAAAGACTCGCATGGCGAGCCCAACCTCGCCCAATAAGTCCTCGGACGCGACAGCGCCTCCAGCGCTTTGTCCGGCCAACAGCGCCCGGGGTTCTGCCCCCGGGAAGCGTACGGCCATTCCCGTGAGGGTCTTCAATTCGAGGAGGGCCCCCGCGTCTCCTCCGAGCTAGGCCTGGAGGGCATATTCCTTCAATGGAATAGCCGTGGACTCCGGGCCAACTGGGAGGAGCTGCGGAGGCTAGCCTAGTCCCGTTCCCCGTTAGCTATTTTTTTGCAGGAGACCATGCTAGGCGCGTGCCCCCTGCCTGCCCTCCCGGGGTATAAGGGTCTTGCGACCCCACCACCGCGGGATGGCCGGGCTGGGGGATGCGCGGTTTACACCCGGCATGATGTCTCCGTTCTTCCTTTCTCTTTAGATACCTCCTTTCAGGCAGTGGCTGTGCAGCTGCACCTGGATAGGAGGTATACTATCATTTCTGCGTACATTCCACCGTCAGCTGACTTCGACGCGGGGGACTTCCGCCGCGTCGTGGCACGGTTGCCGAGGCCCTATCTCTTGCTTGGAGATCTGAACGGCAGGCATCCTCTCTGGGGAGATTACTCCATAAATCCCAGGGGACAAGTCCTTGCCGATCTGATCGAAGAGCTTGAGATGGGTGTCCTAAACGTGGATGAGTTTACGCATCACTGTCCGAGAACCGCTTCATTTTCTTGCCTTGACCTATCTTTGTGCTCTTCGGATGCACAGCCTGATTTTGATTGGGGGGTGGTCGATGACCTCCATGGTAGTGATCACTTTCCCATTCAAATATCATTTTCAGGGCAACTGCCGCCTGAGAGACCACCTCGGTGGTGCTTGGCGCGGGTGCGGTGGCCTGCATTTCAGAAATGACTGAATTCTCTATATTAGTCGAGGAGTTTAGGTCGGTAGATGGGGCCGTTGAGTTCTTCTCCGGCAACCTCATCGCCGTGGGCCTGACTACTATTCCTAGGACGTCTGGCTGTTTTGCACGCCGACCACTCCCATGGTGGTCGGCCGAGTGTGAGACGGCCCTCAAACAGAAGCTTATGCCTACATGCGCTATAAGCGCCGCCCGAACGATTTTACTGTCGCTGAATTTCGTCGGGCTAGGGCTAGGTTCCGGTATATTTCGAAGCACGCCCGCCGCTCTTCTTGGCGGGCATACGTGTCTTCACTTAACGGGAAGACCCCTTTAGCTGAGGTGTGGAAGCGAGTCAAAAGGATTCGGGGCAAGTTCTCGCAGGACCCCCCTCCCGTTCTCCAGGAGAATGGGACCGCAATCTCGGACCCCGCGTCCGTGGCGGAATCCTTAGCGACCGCTTTTTCCGCATTCTCTAGCCGTGATGCTGCTCCGCCAGCATTCAATGCACGTCGTGATGTCGCGGAAGGCCGCCGGCTGGACTTTACCTCCAGAAGCGGAGAACTCTTCAACGACAAGTATACTGTGAGTGAGTCTCGTTCCGCTCTCGCTTCGTGCGCGGACACCACCCATGGTCCGGACGATGTCCCGTACGCCATGCTTCGACACCTGGGTGAGCGAGGCATGGCCTTCCTGTTAGATTTGTTCAACAGGATCAGGGTGGAAGGTCTTCTCCCAGACTCCTGGCGAATCGCTACTGTGCTCGCCTTTCGCAAGCCGGGGAGAGATCACTCTACTCCGACCGGTTTCCGCCCAATCTCTCTAACCTCTTGCGTGTGCAAGTTGATGGAGAAATTGGTAAATGTTAGATTAGCCTATTTCCTGGACAGCGGAGGCCATCTGTCTTCTGCACAGTGCGGCTTCCGTAAGTTCCACTCCACGTCGGATGCTCTGCTCCGACTGGAAAATGCCGTCTGCGAGGCTTTCCTTCGTAGACAGCACTACGCCACGGTGTTTTTTGATCTGGAGAAGGCCTATGATACCGCATGGCGATACGGTATCATGGAGACTCTCCACACGATGGGGGCGAAGGGACGCCTCCTAATGTTTATATCTGAATTTTTGCGAGATCGTCGATTCCGCGTACGGGTGGGGGGAGCCCTCTCCGGCCCAAAGGAGCAGGAAGAGGGTGTCCCGCAGGCAAGTGTCCTCAGTGTCACACTCTTTGCCCTGAGCATCAACGGCATCACCTCGGTGCTGCCGGAAGATGTTCTCGCTACGCTCTACGTGGACGACATTTCGATCTCTTTTGGCGCGGCCCAGATGCCAACTCTGGAGCGTCGACTCCAACAGGCATTGAACCGCGTCTCTCGCTATGCCGAAGCGTACAGGTTTCGGTTTTCTCTCGCCAAGACTAAGGTGGTGCACTTCTGCCGCCATCCACGGCTTCACCCCGACCCAGATTTGTTTCTTAATGGGGTTCGCCTGGATGTGGTTGAGTCGCACCGTTTCTTTGGTCTTGTATTCGACCGACGCCTCACCTGGGAGGCTCATATTCGCAGCCTTAGGGTCTCTTGTACCCGCGCCATGGACATTCTCCGTTCCGTGACGTTCAGCGCTTGGGGATCTGATAGGGCTACCGCCTTACTTTTTTTATCGATCCTTTGTTCGCTCGAAGCTCGACTACGGATGCGAGTTTTATGCATCCGCAGCCGAGCGTTTATTGCGGAAGGTGGATTCGATCCACCACACCGGCCTTCGCCTTGCGACCGGTGCCTTCCGCACTTCCCCCATTGAGGGCCTGTTGGTCGATGCTGGGGAGATGCCACTCGCTCTGCGCCGCGTGCAGTGCATCACTCGCCTGTACGCGCGAGCCCGGCGCCTCCCTCAGTCGCCAACAGCTCTCACTGCATCCACAGCTGATCTCGATGGTGCCTATGCCGCCGAGAGACGCCAGTCATACCCTAAGCCCTTTGGGTTTAGGGCCAGGAAACTCCTTCGAGAGGTAGATATAGCTCTCGGGCCGGTGGCGCTCCTGTTCCTGCCCAGGACGCCACCCTGGAGGGTACCACATTTGGCTATTTGTCGCCACGCCTCTGCTCCCAAAGCTTGTACTGCGCCGGGAGTATTGCGTTCGACCTTTTTGGAGCACATATCGTGTCACGCTGGTACCGTGCCAGTGTATACGGATGGCTCCAAGTCCCAAGAGGGGGTCGGCTTCCACGCCGTATCCCCTCTGTTTGAAGTCAGCGGGGCTCTACCAGGCGCTGCGTCTGTCTTCACGGCCGAGCTGGTGGCAATACACCACTCGGTACGGGAGATTACGCGACGTGCCCGGTTCGGAGACCGGATTGTGATCTATAGCGACTCACAAAGCGCCCTGAGTGCTCTCGGGGCATTGGAATCTCCGCATCCCCTGGTTCGCGAAATCCGTGACGCCACGGTTTTGGCGAGCCGGGCAGATGTCGAGATTATCTTCTGCTGGGTTCCTGGACATGTAGGAATTGCGGGGAATGAGCGCGCCGATGAGGGCGCCAAAGAGTCCGCGAGGACTCTACGACCGGACCAGCGTTTCGCTCTTCCTCACACTGACTACATGGCAGGAATACGGGCAGCTCTTCGGACTGCTTGGCAAAGAAGATGGGAGACGGTCGAAGGGAACTTAAAGTTGCGTGCCATTGCGCCGCGACTGTTCCCATGGACCTATCCCCCCAATGCCGCGGCGGCTTCAGGTTGCTTTCTGTCGTCTTCGAATCGGACATACTCGTGTGACGCATCGCTATTTGATGGAGCGCTAGCCTGCGCCCTATTGCAACGACTGCGTCGTCCCCCAGACTGTTCGGCACATTCTTGTTGAATGTCCCAGTCTGTCCCTTGTACTCGGGACAGATTCGTGCACATTGACTTGAGGACTTGTTGACTTTGGGGGAGGCCGGCCTTCTCCCTATAATTTAAGCAAGGTTTGTTTTTCGTTTTGTTTTTTGCATTTGTTTTTTTTCCCCTTAAGGTCGCATGCTCCTGCGCCGGGGGTACCTTTCCCCGACACAAGAGCTTGCTTACTCATCATCCATGCTAGTCTCAGTGCATCCCCTCCACTCCTACCTTATCCCCTGACGCTCCCTATGACACCCCAAGATAGCAACCAAACCACCTCTAACCCAACACCACCAAACCACTCTCGCCCTCACCCTAGGCTAGCTTCAATCACTGGGTTACTCTCCCCTCTTCGACGCCTGTCGAGGCAACCCGTCAACACTCTTCCATATGATCTTAAGCACAGCACTTCGTTCCTCTTCGAAAGAAGATTTGTTGCCCTTCCATTTCGCTTCGACTTCAAAGACAAAAGAATCCCCTATCTTGGTAATTAAATTAGAAATTTCATGCTAAATAAATGTATAAAATACTTTACCTTCTCTTAAATATGGCAATATTCCTTTTCACTAACATCCTTAATAAATGCAATTTTCCATTCCGCTCGAATTCTCATTAACTTCAATTTACTGTTATAAACAGCATAATTTTGTAGAAGTGTAAGTACCTTATTTAATTGTATTATTTTGCAGACCACTTTAGCTCTTTGTACTTCCGTATAATGGAAGAAGAAAAAAAAAACAAGTAAAGAACTACTAGTAAAGAACCTCGTACCCCTCTTTGTTTCTCTCCTCACTCCATTTGGTGTCAGACTCCCATCAATACTGCATAATACCAAATTTCAATGTTGTTCAATTTCCAATTTACCATTATTTCATTCTCGCTTTTAATCAATTCACCCTCGTTCTAATTATCTCAAATCCTTGCCCAGATTGCCTATTCTTTAAACCCAAGTTCACACGTTGAACCTTAAAAAAAATTTGCTGGATTGGATCTGAAGAGTGCTCTCAAAAGAGTTGCCCCCCTTTCCCCCCTCGCGAGGTATTAGCAATTCTTTTGTAAAGAGTCCACAAAAGGACGTTGAGTCACGACCAGATTTGGAGTCAGCTTTGTGAATGAATGCAAGGCATTTACCGAGGAAGTGATCAGGCAGTCGCTCAACCGAATTAAGAAACCCATTTGGGTGCCCCAACAGTGGTATCAAAATACGGTGACAAACACCTCTGGTAATTATACCACTCTCGAAGGGCCTTACCTCAGTTACCTTCAGACTATCGCCTATAAACTATCAAATGCAAGATCTATTATCCCATTATTTCAATTCACTCGTTATGAAAGTTTTACCCATTCATACTTCGTGCCCTAATTCATGCGAATTAAGTTCGTACTTTGAAAATATTAATATAATTGCATTAACTATCTTCCAAATTCTTATATTTATCAAATTTATATTTTATAATATCTTATCCTCAAAGTTCACTTATGGCTATTCTATATATATCGTTATTTTCACCTATTCCTATCCGATTCCTCTCTCTCCCATTCTCGGGGTGCCTAACGCCGCCATTATGTAATTCTTTCATTTATAATAATTGCTATATAACCATTTCATATTTATAAATTTCCCATTGTAATTATATACATTAACCTTTTTATTATTCAATACACAATCTATCAAATACATTATTTGTTCCATTTGTTATATTGTCGTCTGCTGGTCAGAAAATATATTTGTTCGTGAAACTGAATTCATTTTTCCAATCTCTCCTTTATTTTTATTGTAACGCGTTTATAAGGATTCGAACCACTTTATACAGCACGTTCACACAATAGACATCCGCCCGATGATTTCCCTGTCGAGTTTTACTACAGTAGTATCTAGTACTACAGTAAACACGTCCAAGAATAGGTTGGATACTTTACTTTGCAAATAATAACGTTACCGAAAATAGCTGTTCTTTGCTTCCCACTTCATCATTCCCTCCCTCAAGGTCATCATTCCTCCCTCAAGGTCATCATTCCTCCCTCAAGGTCATCATTCCCCCCCCCAAGGTCATCATTCCCCCCTCAAGGTCATCATTCTTCCCTCAAGGTCATCATTCTTCCCTCAAGGTCATCATTCGCATGCACTCCTTCGCAGGCAAACTCAGTTCCCGCTACCAAATTACACTCCTGTCTAATGTTCCCCTCGTCTCTGATGAAGCTCTACTAGACTTCTGTTGAGCTACACCGAATGGGGGTTTCGGTAGCGTACATATACCCAATCTCTCTCTCTCTCTCTCGCTCCTCCACCCTAGCCCAATTGCACTTCCGCAAAGAAAACTACACCAGTTACCGTCTGCTTCCATAGCGTGAACTATTGTCCTACAGTTGATGAACCCCTAGCCTCCCCCTCGTCTATCCCCCTCTTCCGGCACAGTACCCCCTCAGGACAGCGCCGGGGTACCACCCGAGTGTAGTGAAGCAGTTCGCGCTATGAACCTACAACACCGCAGTCGTCTTCCACAACATAAGTGAAGATGAACCAGGCCGGGGCGAGGCTACGTAGGCGTCTTAAACAGACCTTCAGCTCCTGAGGGAAAGGAGGAGGAGGTCTATCAAATCTTCGCTTCTTCTTCGCCCGAACTGCTTCACTACACCCCGGGATCACCATGATACCACCCGAGGGTGGAGTGTGCCGGAAGACAGGGATAGACGAGTAGACAGCTGTTCCCGCCTATCCACAAGGAAGGCGACTCGCTCCTATTCGGAGGGGTGGATGCCGAGAGGTCATGCCTTCAATTCGCTTCGATCTGAGTCTTTATCAGATAACCCATTTTTTTCCCTACACATGATAATTATAATCCCCTCTTCTCTATACATGGGCTGAGCCCCCCCCCCCTCTTTATTATATTACAAATCTCATTTGATGAAAATTTTAAAAGTGACAGTTTTGGGGAGCCGTAGGGAACTCTCGCCAATCCCAGCGGTGCGCCAAGTCTAGCGCACGCGCACAAGCACTTTCACCCTCACACATCACCTACACAGCAATTTAGAAAGCGCCTCTTTCACGCCTTTTTATGCGCGCGCACCACATACCACGCGCCCTTCACCCTGAATTCGCCTAAGACGTTTTTATTCCACACTCCCCAGAACTGTAACGGATGGCTCCCCCTTGGGCCACAAAAGGATTCCAAACATTAGCTGGCAAGTGCTAAATACATAGGGCTACAGTTTCTCCCGCTACTTCTTACCCCCCAAAGACCGATCGCGTTGACCTCATGCTTGCCAATTATTGTCATTTTAATTTTTATGTTGATTTCATTCTTAAAATGGATAAAAAAAATCTAATTTTTATGTTAGTTTCATTCTTAACAAAAATGGGCAAAACAAGAAATTGTCAATTAATTGTAAAATAACGAACTATTCACATTGATACCTTTTTGCCCTCCAACTGCATGCTGCAGTTGACATTTAGAAGATTGCTTGATCCCCCCCCCCCGGCTCCGACCTTAATGGCGGCAGAAGGATCTTCTATATATTTTTACCTTTTCTCATCTTCACCTTTACAAACTTTCTGCGCCCTCGTTGGTTTTCGCTTTTAAGTTTGATGGTGTGGGGGTGGTTGGGGTGGAGATCCCTTTTTATATTTAGGAACAAAAATAAAGCGAAAACCACCGAGGGCATCTCCCGCAGAGTTTGTAAGGAGAAATCTCTAGAGAAAGTGACGACATGTAGCCGCAGTTCCCCGTGTAGGCATTGGGGCCGGAAGGCTACGTAATTACCGACATTTGGAAGGTACGCAATTCTCCAGATGTCGGCTGCAGCATGCTGGTCCAACTAAATCTAATGCCCCACCAGAACAAATAACAAGAGAATCTCGCTACAATCCCCCATGGGTAACAAGCTGCGAATTTAAACTAGTTTCAACCAGTTTATACGAGTCTAAACAAATTTAAACGAGTCCAAACGAGTCTAAACAAATTTAAACGAGTCCAAACGAGTAAACAAATTTAAACGAGTTTAAAAGAGTTAAAAATAAATGTAAACAGGTCTAAACCAGTTTAGACGAGTCTAAGCAAATCTAAACAAGTCTAAATGGGTTAACGAGTTTAAACGAGTCCTAACAAATTTGTACATGTATAAGCGAATATAAACTAGTCTTAAACATGTTTAAGCAAATGTAAACAAGTCTAAATGGGTCTAAACCAGTTTAAACGAGTTTATTTACAAATTGTTTTCGTCAATAATTTGGTCAATGAATTTATTCCATTGTTTTTGCCACAAGTCGAGCAAAGCCGCCTTTTCCCGGCGGACCAAAGCCGAATATCTGAAAAGGGAAAAACAAGAGACGAGTTTTAGGGGTTTTGATTTGTTACTTAAGACCAGGAAATTATGCCAAGGACGGCATCTACGCCAAAAGTTTTATAAGGAGATATATAAAGAAAATGTCTAAGGAGGAAGTGAAGGTGTGTGGGAGATGTAGAGCTGCAGATCCTTGTGTGGGCTTTGTGGCCGGGAGGGCACGCAACTGTCCAGATGTCAGCTGCAAGATGGTTAAGTGTCGAAAAGGAAATTTGTAAATTGTGGATGCGAAAAGAGGGTAGAATGTGGTTAGTATAGCTGACCACTTTCACATTACACTGCATCATCCCAGTATACACAGATAAGGGACTGACCCCTCCCCCCTGTCCTGTAACGGGAGGACAAGTATGCCCAGATAAGGGACTTAACGCCCCCCTTGTCCTATAATGGGAAAAAGGAAGGCTAAGGTATGTCACTAAAGCGGTTCGTTCTAGGAAGTCTGTTGGATCTACTGGCGAAGATGTAGAACGTCCCCCGAACCTGCCATATGCACTCAAGTTAGGTACCCATTGCTATAGTAACGCGTCACGTCTGTATACATGGCAATGTAACTGGAACTTTGGAACTTATCTGGGCCTTACATAGTTCAAGGAACCCACCACGAGAAATTTGGGGGCATTCGATAGGCAAGCGCCCCCCCCCCCAGCAATGGAGCTAGGATTGACCAATAGACCGCAGCCAAAAACTTTCACACCATCTAACAGTTTTCATTCTGGCAGAATGAAGTTCTGTTCGAGAACCCCCGAATGAGAGTAAAGTTCTAAAACACTTTCTTACCGGATGGAGTTCAAAGCCAACTTTTTCAGAAATTTGAGATCGGTCCTGGCGCCTCCGAGACCCATGAAAGCTTCGTAGTAGTCGTGGGACAAGGGCAAAGCCTCCCACATGGCAGGATCGTCAGACGAGATAACAATTGGGAATGACTTAGCGATTAAATCGGCAGCCGGGTGATTCCTCAAGTCATTGACCAACATAAGTACCTGAAGCAAGTTTATGAGTGGATAGTCAAAATTCGAGTCAATTCTTTTTTTCTTTTTTTTTTGCATTTTTGCTAACAGAGAAATTCCGGACCATAGAAATTAGCCCAAATAGTGGGTACGACCGAGCTCTAGTTCAATCCATTTTACAGGTTAGTGCGAGGGGGGGAGGAGGTAAGGAAAGACCAAAAGAGTAGTGGAAGTCTTAAGGAGTGGCTAGGATCTTTTTAGCAATGAATCATATTAAGAGTACTATGGTTGAATTAGTGATAGTGCGCGAAATTGTATGCGTAGCAATGGAAGCGTTACCTCATTCTCTTTGATACAAGAGAGCTTTCAAAGGTTCGCCTGGGAGTGTGATGGCAGAGAACGAAGACAATTAAAGATCGCTCATGTCCAACTTCAGGGGTGTTGCCCCTTGCGAGTTTAACGAGTGTGGAAGCGCACGCCGTTTCCACTTACTGAAAATGGTCACGCTGGGTGAAGGAGGGGGAGCCATGGTTTTACCCGGGGCTGAGTGTGAATATTTGTGCCCACGGCTTTACCAAGGGAGCGCCCGGGGTAGGTAGAACTCGCAGAAGGGTTCCGAATGGGCGCGGAAATGACCGACCTCGTAAGCCTCGAGGGATCAGGAACATAGGGTGTCTACCTTAGCATTCAAGTATAGGATATCACAGGCAGCGCCGGGCAGGTTAGGACCAACTCCTTAGCCTTACGAAAACAGAGACGATCCTGGGCCTGAACGGCCAGGATTTCCTTCTCAAAGAGATGCACACCACATCGCTTCGAAGAAGCGGGGTGTGCGGCTCTCCGCAATTGACACACTTTGCCACACACGATTTGGACTTATCGTGTGCGGCCTTGGAGCATCTTTCACATATTTCGTGTAACCCCGACTTTGTACGTCGACAGTAGCGATTAGTATGGCCGAAGCGGTGTCAGTAATAGCACCTCCGCGGCAGTGGCATGAATGCCTTCACGCGGTAGCGATACCAACTGGCACGCACCGACTGACTCGGGAAACTTGTCACACTCGAATGTGACGAAGAGTGTAGGGGTGAGTCTCGAGGCTCCTCCTCGTATTCTCGTCACACGTTCGACCTTGACCGCCCCATGGTCGGCCAGCTCTAAGGTGATGTCCTCTATTGAGTAGTTCACGAGTTCCCTCACATAAACTACTCCTTTCACGACGTTCATGGTAGAATGCGGCGTCACACTCACAGGTGTGCCATCAAGTGTCTGAAGTGCACTAATCAAGGCCGCCTCAGAACGATTCGACGCATTCGCAAAAAGGTTCCCGCCGGAGAAACCGGTCAAATGCGGCTCTCTACCAATCAGACTAGCTGAATCTCTCCTCTGATGGATCATATTGCCGTTAGCAAACAAGCTGCCATCAGTGGAGCGAATAACGAGGACGTTTTTGAAGCCAGCGATCTCGAAAACGCCGGTTAATCCCTGAATAAGGGGCCCCGATGTAATAGAGGCTCCGCTCTGCGCACTTTTAGTCTTAGTCCGGGATTCTCCACCTGGGAGAGGGCCAGAGCCGGACGTGCAGATCTTGGCTTGGTCGCATACCGAAACAGCAGCAGACCCGTCCGTCCCCGCGGCTCCTACGGAGGAAGAGGAACCCAGAGTCTTTTTTGTCTTTCTATTTCTTTTCTTTCCATCTGGCCCAGGCCAGATGGACCGGCCTCAGCAAGATCCTTCTCTGAAATGGATAAGGTCTTGCCTGTCATAGAAGCACCAGCCGGGGGAGGAGATCCCTCTTCTCCTTGTAGGGCCTCGGGGAGGGGGGTACGAGCCGTCTGAGGAGGACCTTGCACAGGTGCGGAGTCAGGTTCAGTGCTCGACACCGAACCCAGGTTCGACCCCATGGAAGATCTTACCATCTGGGGCTGGGTCACCTCAGGGACCAAGTCCATTTCAAGAGGGACAGGGGCCTCCATGTTACTGGGAAATGGATAGGTTTGTTTGTTGTTGTTTTTTTATCATCTGGCATGGTGACCCTATAGTCTTTACGGGACGCAAACGCTCACTACCCCACGCAGTAGCCCGCTATGCGAGGGGTGAACAAGGGGCCTGCCAAGCCAGCTGCAGCCATTTGTGGCCACCCCTCCCGCCTAGTGACTTGGCAGCCCATCCGCATGGCGGCTCCACCTTCGGCAGAGCGTAAAAATGTATATGCAGTGAAAAGAGAAAGGGTAGGTGAGCAAGATAATGGTGGGGGTGAAACAGGTTGTTACCCCCCCCCCCCAAAAAAAAACCCGACAACAAACAACAACTTTACCATCTTATTTTCAAACATTTTAGGTAATCATCCCTTTCTACAACTAAGTACCAACTCGCCAGAAAATTTGAAACAACTCTACTCAAACCATCTATGGGAAGGCATTTAACTTATCCAAAACTATCAATCTGAGCTTGTTGCCAATCATTAAGCACTTTATTAACCAGTAAAGACTAGTCCCTGCTTACATCGGGGGAGGTCGATACCAACAATGGCCAAAAGGAATAAAACCTAGAGAGTCTAAATCTAGTTGCTATTACCCCTGGACAACGGGGGGTGGAGGGAGGGCCACTCTTGCAGGGAGAGACCAAATGCAATTGTCAACAAGGAGCAACAGCTTGCGGCCTTCGGCAATCAGGTCAGGATTGTGTGGGTTTTTGTATGCTTTGTTTAGGTTGATGAGCGCACCGAAACCTTGCAAAGGCGACTCTTATGACGTGGGGGATGTTAAGGTTATTTTAACCCCTGATATTGCACATCGTACTGTGTGTGTGTGTGTGTGATTTGTCTTGTCACGGTGTGGTGTTAGCATCCCTTTCCAGTAAATTGGTCCCTGTTCAAGCGCCAGTTACCTACCTGGTTCGATATGGGCGCGACTTCTATTGCTATATCTCTCTCCCTCACCATTTTCATGGCCACAGGGTGCTTCACGATAGCATACGCATGCCCGATCCTAGTGGCATTTAGAAGTAAGGCATCGAAAATATTCTCGTCAGTTGTCATCCCCTGCCAGTCTGAAAACCCCCCCGGGGAATCAAAATGGGAATTAAAAAGATTAGAGACAAATATTTTAAAATTCCGATGAGATTTAACGTAATTGGCAACTCTTGAGGTGCCAGAGGCTTCTTTTTCTCACTACTCTACTTATTTTTTATGCCACCAGGGGCCTAAGTGCCGTAATAAAATATTCAAACTAGTACTAGACTACTTTAAAATTCGGATAAAAAGCCAAACGCTAACAAATTAAAGCAAGAAGAGAAGAAGTAAACACACCGGCGTCGGCAATAGGCCCTTGACCCACTCCATTTGATATATCTACTCTATCCATTCCTCGACTTAGAAGTTATGATAATATATGGCATATTTATCCCCTTAGGAAACAGGGTGCTGCAGAAGAGGCCCACATGACTATAGGTGAAAATGTGGGAATATTGCTATGCGTTTTCAAATCCGTTATTCTCTCACCAGAAGAATTTAAATATATTCACAAATACACAAAAATCTAGGAAATTCTGGTTCTTACTCGTTTCCCCAGCGTGGAAAAAGAAGGGAATCGGAGGGTCTCGTTCCTTCAAACTCAAGAGAGGATCAACGAAGGATTTCAGAGGTTGCCCAAGGTCCTCTTGACCACCGAGGTCAAAACCCGCTACGAAGTCAGGGAAAAGGTCGCGAAGATGAGTCATAATCTTAACGTATTCCCACATCTTTTTTTCATCCACTCTGGAATGGTAAAAGGCCTTACAAATTGAAGAAACCCAGAAAGTTGTTCACTTTGTTGTTTTTTTTAGTACACCACTACTAATATATACCATTATCCAAAATGAAATTTAATGGAGACATCTTACGATCGTGGTGGACTGTATATGAACTTGGCTCCGTAGAATTGCGAATATCGACTAGAGACATTTTTCAGGACATCATTGTAAATGCCAATGACCTGTTCTGGACTGAAGACCTGACCGTCTTTGTCATACAACTGGGAATTGGATATAATTAGGCATAATTATAAAATGCCCAAGATAATCAAACAATACCTTAGGGCTGAGATTGTTTAGGTCAAAACGACCGACAAGAATTGAGAAGCACTTTGAGTTTGATGTGCTCCTCGAGATGGCCTGTTGACAGGCCATGGAGTTGTCGCATAGCCATTTACGAACGTCGCGTTGTACCAGAAATACCGCAATGTGCGCATGCGCCTCAAACCAAAGTACTTATCTACTAACGTTTCTTTACTGGACCTCTCACTGTGTGTGTTGGGGAGGGGGGGGGGGGCTCCCACAAATCCGTGCAAGCAGTTTTAGCTAGACGTGATCACTTCCATAGTCAATTACACTTATTTTTAATTTCTTTATCACATACACACAAACATACGTCACTCTAGGGCCTCTTGGAATCAACCTAAGGGGGTTTAAACCCCCTAGATCCCTGAGATTGAACGGATGGCACTCTCTTGAGCCACGAAAGATTCCTCTAGTCGCTGGTCACTTGGCAACCCAACCCACCCTAACCTAACCCATCTCGACTTAACCAAAACCTGACCTGACCCAATTAACCTACTCTTACCCAACCCTTTCCAACTTAACCCTACCTAGGGTTCGAACCCTACGTTAAACAGAATGTCCTGCACAAACGGTGCGAATTTGTGGTAAACCTCTTATCTGAAAACAACCAACTCTCCATAATTTACCTTTGCCACCACACATTTTCACTCCATCTTCATCACGTGTTGCCGTTAACACGAGAGCATGCGTGCCCTCCAGGCCCCAATGCCAGGGGTAGGATCAGAAGGGATATACATACATACATACACACATACATACACATATACACACACACATATACACACACACATACACACACATATATATACACACACATATATATATATATATATATACACACATATATATATACACACACATATATATACACATATATATACACACATATATATATACACACACATATACACACACACATACACACATATACACACACCCATATACACACATATATACACACACACACATATATATATCTTGCATACATTTTCACTTCATCTTCATTTTCTTGGCAGACCTCTTAGGGAAGGGGGGGAAAGGTAGGGAAGGGGGGGAGGAAAGGTAGGGAAGGGGGGGAGGAAAGGTAGGCAAGGGGGGGGAAAGGTAGGCAAGGGGGGGGAAAGGTAGGCAAGGGGGGAAAGGTAGGCAAGGGGGGGAGGTAGGCAAGGGGGGAAGGTAGGGGAGGGGGGGAAGGTAGGGAAGATGGGGGAAAGGTAGGGAAGATGGGGGAAAGGTAGGGAAGGTGGGAAAGGTAGGGAAGGTGGGGGAAAGGTAGGGAAGGGGGGGGAAAGGTAGGGAAGGGGGGGAAAGGTAGGGAAGGGGGGGGAAAGGTAGGGAAGGGGGGAAAGGTAGGGAAGGGGGGAAAGGTAGGGAAGGAGGGAAAGGTAGGGAAGGAGGGAAAGGTAGGGAAGGAGGGAAAGGTAGGGAAGGAGGGAAAGGTAGGGAAGGGAGGGAAAGGTAGGGAAGGGGGGAAAAGGTAGGGAAGGGGGGGAAAGGTAGGGAAGGGGGGGAGGTAGGGAAGGGGGGAAAGGTAGGGGGGGGGAGGTAGGGAAGATGGGGGAAAGGTAGGGAAGATGGGGGAAAGGTAGGGAAGGGGGGAAAGGTAGGGAAGGGGGGAAAGGTAGGGAAGGGGGGAAAGGTAGGGAAAGGGGGAAAGGTAGGGAAGGGGGGAAAGGTAGGGAAGGGGGGAAAGGTAGGGAAGGGGGGGAAAGGTAGGGAAGGGGGGAAAGGTAGGGAAGGTAGGGAAGGGGGGAAAGGTAGGGAAGGAGGGAAAGGTAGGGAAGGAGGGAAAGGTAGGGAAGGAGGGAAAGGTAGGGAAGGAGGGAAAGGTAGGGAAGGAGGGAAAGGTAGGGAAGGAGGGAAAGGTAGGGAAGGGAATAAGTGGGGAGAAGATGTATATTGAGAGCGTTGGGGGAGGAAGGGCACGAGATCGACCAGATGCCAGGTGTAGGAGGGATTCCCATGCAAGGAAAAAGAGAATGGGGGATTTTCCCTCCCCCCTCTCCCGACAGGTGTGGCAACAATATAAATTTCCTTTCGTCTTCGAGTGGTAAAAGGAAATTTCCACTCACGGATCCGATCGTGCCTCTGAATTCCCAGTAAGAGACGCGATCCTCCGCCATTTCGAGCACCGCCCTCTCGAGGGAGCGCTTTTGGGCCTCGTAGTAGCCCATGAAGCCCCCGAGTTGACGGAAGAGGGTCTCGAATCTTGTCCAGATGCTGTTAATATCGGGGTAAGTGTCTGGAAAGAGGAATATCGGGGGGATGGGGTTAATGAAGACCATCTGGTGACTGCCAACAGGGGATCGAGCCCCCGTAATCAATTGGAGCCTCATAGGCCACATTAAAATAAGAAAAACAAAACGACAAACTAAATCAAATACAAGACGGAATATCAAAAAATAATCTGTTATCGGGAGGGAGGGAGGGAGGGAGGGAGGGAGGCACGCCCCCCCCTTGTCTCAGGATATTGAGACCAACACCAAAGAGTCTAATAAAATGGGCCTTTTTTTTAACAAAAATTCCCCATCTGCCGACTGTGTTTAAGGGTAAGGTACCAAGATTAAAATTATAGCATAGTATTAGACTATTCTAAAATTCGCAAAACAAAAATACAAGAGGGAAGTTCGTTCCGGCGGCGGGAAGAGTCTAGTCTCTCCCCGGCGCAGGAACATGCGATCTACCACAAGGAAAGTTAGATAAAATAGAGGAGTCCAACCTCCTCCAAAAAATCATATAGTCCGCATGTCTGTACACGAACCCGTCCCGAGTACAAGGGACAAGCGGTAGCGACCAAGCTCGTTTCGGTACCGGGACAGGTAGCATGCGTGAAGATCACCTAGACTGGGACATTCAACAATAATGTGCCGAACAGTCTGGGGTACAACGCAGTTGTAACAATAAGGCGCGGGTGAGCGATCCATCAAATGGCGATGCGTTCTGAATGCAGAAGTGTTCCGAATGGGCGCGTAAACGACCGTGCTCGTAGGCGTGGATGAGCCAGGAGCAGAGGGCGTCTTTTAAAATTGAGGCATAAGACGTCCCAGTCAGCGCCGGACGCACCAGGACCTAGTCCTTAGCCTTGCAAAATAACAGACGATCCTGGGCATGAACGACCAGGATTTCCTTCTTCAGGAGAAGGAAATTGATCCGGAATCGACACACTTGGCCATACATAAGGACTTATCGTGTGCGGCCTTAGAGCAACTTACAGAGACTTCGAGTAAACCCGACTTTGCACGTCTACAGGAGCAATTCGTATGACCGAAGCAGTGGCAGTAGTAGCACCTCCGCTACAGTGGTAAAAATGCCTCCATGCGGTAATGATACCAACCGGCAGACATCGACTCAGGAAGCCTGTCACAGTCGAACGTGACCAAGAGTGTATGGGTGGGTTTCGATGCCCCTCCCTGTTTTGTCATCACACGTTAGACTTTGACCGCTCCATGGTAGGCCAGCTCTAACGTGATGCGACTGATGTCATCGATGGAGTAGTCCAAGAGTTCCCTCGCATAAATCACTCCTTTCACGAAGTTCATGGTATAGTGCGGCGTCGCACTCACCGGGGTGCCATTAAGTGTCCGAAGGGCACTAATCATGGCGGCTTCGGAGGTATCTGACGCATACACCAGAGGCCTCCCACAAGAGAAACGGGTCACCTCGGCTCTCTACCAATCACACTAGCTAGAGCTCTCATCTGATGGATCATGTTACCCTTAACCAACATGGTGCCATCGGTGGAGTGAATAACCCGAAAGAGTTTGAAGCCAGCGGGCTCGAAAACGCCAGATAGTCTCTCAATGAGGACTTAACGTAATAGAGGCTCCGCAGAACACACTTGCGACTTTGGTCTTGGTTTGGCACTCCCTCACCCGGGGGCGTCTCGGGGCCGGACGTGCCGATCTTTGCCTGGTCGCTTGGCGAAACGTGTGCTACAACTTACCTAGAGGACAAGAGTGGAATTCCGGCTTAACTTTCCTCAAATCCTGCCACGCTTCCACGGCTCTGCAAGAGGGGTCCTCCCATTGAGTGAAGACACTTATACCCGCCATTAAGCGAGTCGAGCGTGCTTGAAACCAAGTGTAATCTGTACCTCGGCTGATTAAGTTCACAAAGGGTGAAATAGTTCGAATGGCACCTATAGCGCTTATAATCATCTCGCTTCGCGCTGAGAGCAGCCTCACACTCGACCCATCACCAAGGAAGCAGACTGCGTGCAAAACGGCCAGGCTTGAGGCGAATACTGTGCCGAAGAAGAACTCGACGGCCGCATCAACAGACCTAAACTTCTACACACATACATGTCAGCTATTTCCTCGAATGAGCCCCACCGTGTTCGATACAGGCACCACATAGGTGGCCTCTGGAGGGGCCGCGGCCCAGTAAAAAAAAAATATTTGAATGGGAAATGGATCGCTACTTCCCATCCAAAGTCCGCCCGTGCACTATGAAGGAAAGAGAAGCGGTTCTAAGACATGTGAATTCTTCAATATTAAGAAGACCGATATTAAGTGAACAATGTGTGGAAGAGATGCCTGTAAATCCTCAAGCATGTGTTGAGCGAAGTGTGTTCGCAATCTTCTGAATGTCAGCTGTAGCGGGATACCCCCTGTATGTTATTCTTTAAACTAGTTTATCCATTGGGAGAGGGACCGTTCTACCTCTCCCGGGTGTCTCCCCATACACTGAGGCACGCTCGAACCCTGTTGTGTGTCGGTGGAATTTCACTTCTTTATGAGTATGGATGCCTTCATTGGATTACATAAATTACGGGCAGGGTGAGGGGATTTATGGACGGCCATGTTCACTAATAGAAAAAAAATGGAAACTACGTAAACCGTTTTTCAACTGTGTGGATGGCGTGCATCATCGCCACAAAATATCCCATCCCCCTCTTAAGCATATCTAATCATAAAACAAAGGGAAAAAGTCAATTGAAAGGGAGTTGAGGACTGTTAAGGCGGTTGTGCACTTACTCTTTACGTCAGAGGTTCGGAGCGTAAGTATTTCCTGCAGGTGGTTGTCAAAGTCCTGTGGACTGGGGTAGGTTGCTCTCACCTGGCTGACGAGGGTCCAGTTGCAAGAATGATCCGGGGTAAAGAAAAATCTGAAGCCATTTTAATAAGTTAGTCGAGGTTTTCCGTTCCTGCCTTTGGTTAATAATGGCGCACACGGGACTGGGTTTGGGAGGCCATAGAAAGTTAGGTTGACCTCGTGCTTGGAGACAGACAGACAGACACATACAAACACGCAGACAGAGAGACATACAGACACACACAGGCACACACAGGCACCGACAGGCACAGACACACACAGACACAGGCACAAACAGACACAGAGAGAGAGACACACAAACAGACACACACAGAGACAAACAGACACAGATACACAAACATAGATTGACAAACAGAGAGCGAGAGATCAAAATTGAAAGAGCCAAAGAATGAGAGAGCGAAATAGAAAGAGAAATAGAGAGAGCAAAAGAGAGGGAAAGAGAAAGAAAGTGTGTAAAGAGAGTGTAGTTGTGTGTGTGTGTGTGTGTGTAGAAGAGAGAGTGGAGAGAACAAAGCGCTCTCACGACAGACGCAACGCGAGGGGTAAAACAAAAAATCCCGGTCGGGGAAGAGGCGGCATTGAGTTGCCGATTAGGGATTTTGCGGATCCAATTCTACAAGACCAAATTGGCTCCAATGAACGGCCGCAGTGTGTCGCCTACGAGGGGCGGGTCCGGAGTAGGTTTACAGGTGGACTTATTTTGAGCCTCATCACTCGGTGGATGAAATACCCGGAGCCATAGCAACGAAAGCTGCTACTAGATGACATGATCGGGGTATGTAGCGGGTATATACAGGAAGGGCATTTATTTCCTTTTATGCCACGACCTCCCAACCCCACCCTCCGACCCGTTTATTAATCCAACATAATGATCAAAATGCCAAATACTGGTAAGCCCGGGAGTACAAGGAGAAGCTGCAATAAAGACGGTAGTTTAGTGTTTTACCACCAAACAGAGAGCTGAGGTACCATCCGTAGCCTAATGGAGAACCACCCGTTTTATGCCAGGGATTTATTATGTCAACAGCGATCTGCTGGCGACTGCCACCGAGGGAATGGTCTCAAAAAACAGCTAAATCTTAGGCCACGTGAAAAAAAGAAGCAATGGGGTTGATGAAGCCCAGGTTGGGTCACCAGTCTAGCCGACTCTTTACCGCCTTCATCGCCCCTAATCCTTACATGTCCACGAACCCACGAATTATCTCTACCCAGCGGTGTATTGCCCCCAGCTCGGCCGTGAAGATGGACGCAGTGCCTGGTAAAGCACCACCAACTTCCGAAGGGAGAATCCAAGGAAGCCTCACCCTCTTGGGATAAGAGACATCCGTATAAACCGGGACGGCTTTAGCGTAACAGGAAGTGCGCTCCCAAAAGGTCGAATGCAGTACTACCGGCGCTGGGGAAACAGAGGCATGGCGACAATAGAGGTGGTACTCTCCAGGATGGCGTCTTGGGAAGAACCAGAGTCGCCATCGGCCCAAGAGCTACTTCGAACTCTGGTAGGAGTTGCCTAACCCTAAAGACGAAGGTCTTGGGGTATGCCTGACGTCTGTCCGGGGCATTGAACCCATCGAGGTTGGCCATGGAGGCAATGAGAGCAGTTGGCGATTGAGGGAAATGCTGGACCCGAACGTACAAGCGCATAATGCATGGATTAGGACAGAGGGAGTGACATCTCCCAGGCATCAACAAGTACGCTCTCAATGAGGGACGTGCGGAAGCCACCGGTCGCCAGGCGGAGACCGGTGTGGTGGATAGAGTCTACTTTCCACAATACACGCTCGGCTGCGGATGCGTAAAAACTCGAAACAGTAGTCAAGCTTCGACCGAATAAAGGATCGGTAGACGAGTAGAGGGGTAGCAATATAAGCAGCCCAGGGGCTGAACGTCACAAGAGGGGAAAATTTAGCGTAAACCAGCTGGGGTTAGGTGGTCTCTTCGTGGCTTGCTAAACACTAGCACAGCATCCATCTAGCAAGAGTATGGGAGGAAATCGCTCGGTCCAGATCTTGCTAAACAAATCTAACAGAAAGGCCATACCTCGCTCACACAGGTGTCGAAGCATGCCGTACGGGACATCACTCGGACCAGAGACGGCGCATGCGCGCAAAGCAAGAGCGGAACGCAACTCACTCAATGTAAACATTTCGTTGAAGGGTTCTCATCCTCTGGATGTCAAGTCTGGTCGGCGGCTTTCAGTGACATCACTACATGATTTAAATACTGGCTGAGCAGCATAGCAGCTAGAGACTGTGGAGAAAGGAGTCGCGAAAGACTTCCAAGCGGGCACAGTTTCCGAGATTGTGGTCCCGTTCTCCTAGAGAACTTTAATGGAGTCATGCGAGAAATTGCCCAGAATCTTTTTAACTCTTCTACACCTCTGCAAGAGTTGTCATCTCGTTAAGTCAAGACACCTAGGCCGTCCAGGAAGAGCGGCGGGCGTGCTTTGAAACATACCGAAACCTAGTCCTAGTTCGGAGGAATTCATCGACCTTGAAATCGTTCGGGCGGCACTTATAGCGCATGTAGCCATATCACTTCTGTTTGAGGGAAGTCTCGTACTCGGGTGACGGCAAGAAAGCGGACGGCGTGCAAAACCAAAAGATGTTCTAGGAATAGTACTTGGATTCATGACGATGTTGCCGGAGAAGACCTCTACTGCCTCATCAACGGTGAAGTACATCATCCGCCCCAAGAAGCACTAAGGTGGTTTCACAGGCGGCAGCAGCCCCAGCAATAATAGTTCAATGGGAAAGTGGTCAATACCACGAAGTTGATTGACCACCTCCCACTCAAAATAAAGCTGTGCATTCTGAGAGCAGAGGGACAGATCTAGATAGGGAAATGAAGCGGTTCTTGGGCAGTGATGCGTAAACTGATCCACATTTAGGACACCTATGCCCAGCTCGTCGGTCAGGTCGGCAAGGACCTGACCCGTGAGATTGCTCGTGTAGTCCCTCCAGAGATTGTGCTCTCTTGTCAAATCCACGAGGAAGAGAAAGGACCTCGGCAACCGTGCCACAACGAGGCGAGGGTCCCCCGCGTCGACGTCGGCTGACGGTGGCATATACGCGGAAATAACAGTACATCTCCTATACAGGTGCAGAAGCACAGCTACTGCCTGAACGGAGGTATCCAAAGCGAAGAGAAGAACGGATACATCATGCCGGGTGTAAACCGCGCATCCTCCTGTCCGGTCCCCATCCCTTGGTGGTGGGGTCGCAAAACCCTTACACCCCGGGAGTGTGGGCAGGGGGCACGCGCCTAGCATGGTCTCGTGCAAAAAGATAGCTAATAGGGAACGCGAGCAGACGATCCTCAGCAGCTCCCCTCAGTTGGCCCGGAGTCCGCGGCATTTCCATTCAAGGAATCTGCCCTCCAGGCCTAGCTCGGAGATGCGGGGGCCCTCTTCGAACAGAAGACCTTCACAGGAATGGACGTACGCTTCCCGGAGGCAGAACCCCGGGCGCTGTTGGTCGGACAATGCGCTGAGGGCGCTGTCGCCTTCGAGGACTTATTGGGGGAGGTTGAGCTCGCCATGCGAGTCTTTTCTTCCTTCCGCCTCGAAAACTTAGGCGAGCGGGGCAGCTTCAGAGGCGGTGGTCCCTCCGAACCAGCCAGCTTACCACTGGGTGTGGGCGAAGTGGCCGAAGCTCCTTTAGTGCCGCCCTCCTTTAAGGGGGCAACTTTATGAACCCCAGAAGATGGTCTGGCGACCAACTTCAGGGGTATTATTATTATATTAGGTGTTTTACCACCGTAGACACCATGGGGTGATTCAACAGTGAATCTTGAGTAGAATTATGTGGCGCAAATTTCAGGAATATAAGAAGCATTCTGGAGTATAAAAAGGGTACACGAAAATAAGATATCTATTATAGTGAGAGCAAAAGCTTTCAGTAAAGAGGCATAAAAATAAAATTTAAGTCATATTAAAATCATAAATTTCTATTAAAATCATAAATATCTAATTAAATAACAATATAATAGTAATTTGGATAAAAGCAACACATTATAGGTCTCGAAGGAGACCTATGTCTGTTAAATCTTTAAGTCTTGAAACCTGGTACGAAATGATCCCAGGTTCCATTGCAGAATGGTAGATGGAGAGAAGCTTTAACGCATTATTTTGGTAGGTAGGAGAACCTACTTTTCTGGGAGCGGGATGGAAGTTGAGTTTCTTGAGTGCCAATAACTGGGATCTTTTGCACATTAGTCTCTGGTAGAAGAGGTGTAACATGATATTTTGGGGTTGTGGAGGTTTTTGTAGACTAAGTAAGGAGACGGCTTTTTTTTTGTACTGTGAGTAGTACGAGTCTCCAGTTGTAGGAAAGTCTCAGAAGTCTCACTAGGCTGATTTTTTTTATGTTTCCAGTCTTGAAGTTGCATACAGTTGTGTTACAGGCGAGCTTGGGTCTGTGACTGTCTTGGGTTGCTGTTTTTCTTTAGGTGGAATAGAGGTAGTCTTTTGCGATCGTGAAGGCGGTTGAGTTTGAGTGCGAGGATCGTCAGACTTACGCAGATGGTCTTTTAAGAGCTTTTCTGTTTGTTCTTTCTTCAAAATAGGTGATGCATCCATTTTATTTGCAGACTGTACTTTTGGAGGAGATCTCCTAGTTTTCACAAGAGGAGTAGGTCCTGTTTCACGCTCCACATCCATGATAGCATCAGTGCTGATGGCATCTCTGTGGCGTGGATGTGGAAGGACTATGTGCAGCGGTTGACGTTGTAGGGAGATTAGGTGTGGTCCTTGCTGAGGACACTGCGACATTGCTCTCTTGGCCAGGAGCAGGGTATAAAGGCTCATAGATAGGGTGTAGGTCTAAGATTCTTTGGAGAGCTACAAAACGAGGAATTCGCTCTCTCATCTGTAGGTCCAAGACATCTTTCTCACAATTGTATTTTGGACATTGGCTATCATTATTGTAGTGAGGTCCCAAGCAATGGAAGCAAGACACCTTACTTGTGCATGCATCCTTGCGATGACCTCCACCACTACATCGGGCACATGTGTCTACCTCTCTACGGCAATGTTTTGCTACATGGCCAAAGCGCTGACATTTGTAACACTGCTGCGGGTGGTAGTGGTACTGGTGCACCTCAACCAATACCCAGCGAGTGACACGAAGCACTGGCGGACAGGAGTGGGGGCTAAAAGTGTCGGTTGGTACTAATTGTCCATCTCGTCTCTGTTGTACTCTACGGACATCTGTGACACCTTGGTCCTTCAGATGTTCATGTATTTCCTCCTCTGATGACTGCCGTAGTGTAGGGGTGCGAATTACACTCTTAACAGTGTTATAGTGGCGGTGTGCAGTAACAGTGATTTGCTTTCCTGCTAGAGACTTTAATGATCTGATCTTGGTGGCCTGCCCACTAGTTTGGGCCTCGACCAGTAGAGAACTTTTTGTAGCCTTGGCAATTTTTAATGTCTGGCCAACTTTAGACTGGATGTCTTGATCCAGTTTAATGTTATTTACATCTGTAGCTAACTCTAATCCAGGAAACTGGATGAGGAAGTATTTCTCAAAGTAGGGAGTTGGAGCTGTGGCTGCACAATTAAAATCAAAAGTAGCTTGCAGTTGATGCTGTCTCTGTCTTCCCTCTACGTCTCACTACTGGAATCCAAGGATTCTCAGCTGTGGACCTACGTGGATTATGAGTGGAACGTGATACGTAAGGTTCCAGTGTTACAACATTTGAGTCTCTAGTGTCTTGGGTAGTACATAGTGGACGGAGCCACTGACTCAGCATTAGATTGTCGTTTGGGAACCTCCCTAAAGCCTTCATTGTCATTTTCATTTATAATTTCAGGATGATTGTCTGTATTGTTCTCGTTTGTGGAAACCACAGTTGTGCATTCAGGTTCAGTGCTTAATTCAGTAGGTGCTGCTGCAATATTCTACATAGAAGTATGTAGTGTGAACTTTTTAGGTTTGTCAGCAGCAATACCAGATGAGCGAGGAGCAACCACCTCATCTGGCTTGTTTGCTGTAGCTCCACTATTAGTAATAGCAGGAGCTGAAGGAGCATCTAAATCAAAATCCTTAAGACGGTCTAGGTTAGTCAGAGACTCAGTCCCTGTGCCAGAGAGATCAGTCCGAAAATGAGATTTAGGTTTTTTAAGATTTTCAATGGTGGGCATGGGGACCCTATTGTGAGTGCAGGATGCAAACGCCAATCACCCCCTGCAGTAGCCAGCTCTGAAAGGGGTGAATAAGAGGCCGGCTAAGCCGGCTGCCACCATTCGAGGCCACACCTCCCGCCCAGTGGCCAGGCAGCCCATCAGCATGGCGGCTCCACCTTGGGCTCAGCGTAAAATTAATAGGCTAGAGAAATGAAGAAAAGGGGTGCAAGGAAGATGAAGGTGGGGGGAGAGGCAGGTAGTTAAAACTCACCGCCCCAAACTGGATCTCAGGGGTGAGGGGACAACGTCCCCTCTTTATTTATCTAATTAAGCTATCCTCTACTGATCTTATCGATGTTGAGTCTGTTAGTAGAATCTCGCCACCACTTTTCTATGTTATTACAATCCAAAACATAAGGAAATAAAGGTAAAAAAGTGTGCATTCCAAGGAGGGGCATACACACACATCTGGTATCATAGACTTACCGGAACTTTATGGCTGAATTATTGCCTGTCTCACACATATAGAGATCGTCCCAGTAAGTGATCTCGGAGATGATCCATTTAATGGAAGTCAGAGCCGATTGATGCGAGTGAAGGATCGCCCCTGCTCAACAGGAAGAGGGAAGGCGATTATTTAAAATTTGTTTAACTTTTCACAGAGGGGAAACGTCAATTTTATTAATAACATTGTCACGTTGTTTTACACACAAAAGCATTCCATAATCTAACCATATAATCAACTCTGTGGTTACCAAATTATTAAAGTAAAATGATGAATAATCAACACACGGAAAACACTAAATATAAAACCGATGATGAATTGTACGAATTAATACATGGACATGGGATAAATTCATAAACATTATCAAAATTCTCTGGTTTTAACACGATACTGTTTTGTGAATATCCTGAAGAACAAGCGCTAAGGCTAGAATGGGACAATTATATTTCATTGTGGTAGCCCACCTGGCGAGGGCCTACTTGGGCATAAGTCGCCGTAAACCACACGGCCTACTACTAGGCTATACTAGAAAACAAATAATAATATGGAATTAACAAATAACGATAAAGATTTTTAAATTTATTTTAAGAGCTCATCTGGCGACTGCCTAACTTGGGCATAAGTCGCCGTATTCACCAATGCCTAGTACTAGGCTACTTTAAAATAACGTGCAAAAAAACCCGACAGAAAATAAAAAAAAAAATAAAAAAAAGGAACGAGGCAAGAGGCAGGAAGCAAGCTCCAGCGTCAAGGGAAGGTCCCCCGGCGCAGGAATGTGCTACCTACGAATATAAAAAACAACAACAACAAAAACAACAACAAATAGTTAAATAGAGGGGAGAATGCCAGACTTCCCCCAGTTCCCATCTTGTACTATTTTTTTCCTCCCATCTTCTACTTTTTTTTCCTCCCATATTCTTTGCTAAGCAGCCCGAAGAGCTACCCGTATTGCTGCCATGTAGTCGGTGTGAGGAAGAGCGAAACGCTGGTCCGGTCCCCGAGTCCTCGCGGACTCTTTGGCGCTCTCATCGGCGCGCTCATTCCCCGCAATTCCTACATTTTTTTTTTTTTTTTTTTTTTTTTTTTTATAGAGCCCATCTGGCAACTACCCACTTGGGCATAAGTCGCCGAAAAACACGACAGCCTAGAATTAGGCTACTTTAAAGTTAAAATATGAAAACTTAACAATCAATATAAATTTGAAAAACTTAACAATCGAAGCAATCTCCGGCAGCGGGGGGAGGTCCCCCTCACCCCGGTGCAGGAGAGTGCAATCTAAAACAAAACAATAACAAAAAAAGGAACCTTAAATAAAGGGGAGAAGGCCGGCCTCCCCCAAAAAGTCAATAAGTCCACCAGTCATGGTGCACGCACTCGTCCCGAGTACAAGGGACAGGCGGTAGCGACCCCGCCCATCCCGGTACCGAGACAGGTATCGTGCGCGAAGATCACCCAGACTGGGACATTCGACAAGAATATGCCGAACAGTCTGGGGGACGACGCAGTCGTTGCAATAGGGCACATGCGAGCGCTCCACCAAGTAACGATGCGTCACACGAGTGTGTCCGATTCGAAGACGACAGAAAGCAACCTGAAGCCGCCGCGGCATTGGGGGATAGGTCCATGGGAACAGTCGCGGCGCAATGGCACGCAACTTTAAGTTCCCCTCGACCGTCTCCCATCTTCTTTGCCAAGCAGTCCGAAGAGCTGCCCGTATTCCTGCCATGTAGTCGGTGTGAGGAAGAGCGAAACGCTGGTCCGGTCGCAGAGTCCTCGCGGACTCTTTGGCGCCCTCATCGGCGCGCTCATTCCCCGCAATTCCTACATGTCCAGGAACCCAGCAGAAGATAATCTCGACATCTGCCCGGCTCGCCAAAACCGTGGCGTCACGGATTTCGCGAACCAGGGGATGCGGAGATTCCAATGCCCCGAGAGCACTCAGGGCGCTTTGTGAGTCGCTATAAATCACAATCCGGTCTCCGAACCGGGCACGTCGCGTAATCTCCCGTACCGAGTGGTGTATTGCCACCAGCTCGGCCGTGAAGACAGACGCAGCGCCTGGTAGAGCCCCGCTGACTTCAAACAGAGGGGATACGGCGTGGAAGCCGACCCCCTCTTGGGACTTGGAGCCATCCGTATACACTGGCACGGTACCAGCGTGACACGATGTGTGCTCCAAAAAGATCGAACGCAATACTCCCGGCGCAGTACAAGCTTTGGGAGCAGAGGCGTGGCGACAAATAGCCAAATGTGGTACCCTCCAGGGTGGCGTCCTGGGCAGAACCAGGGGCGCCACCGGCCCGAGAGCTATATCTACCTCTCGAAGGAGTTTCCTGGCCCTAAACCCAAAGGGCTTAGGGTATGACTGGCGTCTCTCGGCGGCATAGGCACCATCGAGATCAGCTGCGGATGCAGTGAGAGCTGTTGGCGACTGGGGGAGGCGCCGGGCTCGCGCGTACAGGCGAGTGATGCACTGCACGCGGCGCAGAGCGAGTGGCATCTCCCCAGCATCGACCAACAGGCTCTCAATGGGGGAAGTGCGGAAGGCACCGGTCGCAAGGCGAAGGCCGGTGTGGTGGATCGAATCCACCTTCCGCAATAAACGCTCGGCTGCGGATGCATAAAACTCGCATCCGTAGTCGAGCTTCGAGCGAACAAAGGATCGATAAAAAAGTAAGGCGGTAGCCCTATCAGCGCCCCAAGCGCTGAACGTCACGGAACGGAGAATGTCCATGGCGCGGGTACAAGAGACCCTAAGGCTGCGAATGTGAGCCTCCCAGGTGAGGCGTCGGTCGAATACAAGACCAAGGAAACGGTGCGACTCAACCACATCCAGGCGCACCCCATTAAGAAACAAATCTGGGCCGGGGTGAAGCCGTGGATGGCGGCAGAAGTGCACCACCTTAGTCTTGGCCAAAGAAAACCGAAACCTGTGCGCTTCGGCATAGCGAGAGACGCGGTTCAATGCCTGTTGGAGTCGGCGCTCCAGAGTTGGCATCTGGGCCGCGCCAAAAGAGATCGAAAGGTCGTCCACGTAGAGCGTAGCGAGAACATCTTCCGGCAGCACCGAGGTGATGCCGTTGATGCTCAGGGCAAAGAGTGTGACACTGAGGACACTTCCCTGCGGGACACCATCTTCCTGCTCCTTTGGGCCGGAGAGGGCTCCCCCCACCCGTACGCGGAATCGACGATCTCGCAAAAATTCAGATATAAACATTGGGAGGCGTCCCCTCGCCCCCATCGTGTGGAGAGTCTCCATGATACCGTATCGCCATGCGGTATCATAGGCTTTCTCCAGATCAAAAAACACCGTGGCGTAGTGCTGTCTACGAAGGAAAGCCTCGCAGACGGCATTTTCCAGTCGGAGCAGAGCATCCGACGTGGAGTGGAACTTACGGAAGCCGCACTGTGCAGAAGACAGATGGCCTCCGCTGTCCAGGAAATAGGCTAATCTAACATTTACCAATTTCTCCATCAACTTGCACACGCAAGAGGTTAGAGAGATTGGGCGGAAACCGGTCGGAGTAGAGTGATCTCTCCCCGGCTTGCGAAAGGCGAGCACAGTAGCGATTCGCCAGGAGTCTGGGAGGAGACCTTCCACCCAGATCCTGTTGAACAAATCTAATAGAAAGGCCATGCCTCGCTCACCCAGGTGTCGAAGCATGGCGTACGGGACATCGTCCGGACCATGGGCGGTGTCCGCGCACGAAGCGAGAGCGGAACGCAACTCACTCACAGTAAACTTGTCGTTGAAGGGTTCTCCGCCTCTGGAGGTAAAGTCCAGCCGGCGGCCTTCCGCGACATCACGACGTGCATTGAATGCTGGCGGAGCAGCATCACGGCTAGAGAATGCGAAAAAAGCGGTCGCTAAGGATTCCGCCACGGACGCGGGGTCCGAGATTGCGGTCCCATTCTCCTGGAGAACGGGAGGGGGGTCCTGCGAGTACTTGCCCCGAATCCTTTTGACTCGCTTCCACACCTCAGCTAAAGGGGTCTTCCCGTTAAGTGAAGACACGTATGCCCGCCAAGAAGAGCGGCGGGCGTGCTTCGAAATATACCGGAACCTAGCCCTAGCCCGACGAAATTCAGCGACAGTGAAATCGTTCGGGCGGCGCTTATAGCGCATGTAGGCATAACGCTTCTGTTTGAGGGCCGTCTCACACTCGGCCGACCACCATGGGAGTGGTCGGCGTGCAAAACGGCCAGACGTCCTAGGAATAGTAGTCAGGCCCACGGCGATGAGGTTGCCGGAGAAGAACTCAACGGCCTCATCTACCGACCTAAACTCCTCGACTGAGATAGAGAATTCAGTCATTTCCTGAAATGCAGGCCACCGCGCCCGCGCCAAGCACCACCGAGGTGGTCTCTCAGGCGGCAGTTGCCCTGAAAATGATATTTGAATGGGAAAGTGATCACTACCATGGAGGTCATCGACCACCCCCCATTCAAAATCAGGCTGTGCATCCGAAGAGCACAAAGATAGGTCAAGGCAAGAAAATGAAGCGGTTCTCGGACAGTGATGTGTAAATTCATCCACGTTTAGGACACCGATCGCAAGCTCTTCGTTCAGCTCGGCAAGGACTTGTCCCCTGGGATTTATGGAGTAATCTCCCCAGAGAGGATGCCTGCCGTTCAGATCTCCAAGCAAGAGATAGGGCCTCGGCAACCGTGCCACGACGCGGCGGAAGTCCCCCGCGTCGAAGTCAGCTGACGGTGGAATGTACGCAGAAATGATAGTATACCTCCTATCCAGGTGCAGCTGCACAGCCACTGCCTGAAGCGAGGTATCTAGAGAGAAAGGAAGAACGGAGACATCATGCCGGGTGTAAACCGCGCATCCCCCAGCTCGGCCATCCCGCGGTGGTGGGGTCGCAAGACCCTTGTACCCCGGGAGGGTGGGCAGGGGGCACGCGCCTAGCATGGTCTCCTGCAAAAAGATAGCTAACGGGGAACGGGACGAGACGAGCCTCCGCAGCTCCTCCCAGTTGGCCCGGAGTCCACGGCAATTCCATTGAAGGAATATGCCCTCCAGGCCTAGCTCGGAGGAGACGCGGGGGCCCTCCTCGAACTGAAGACCCTCACGGGAATGGCCGTACTCTTCCCGGGGGCAGAACCCCGGACGCTGTTGGCCGGTCAAAGCGCTGGAGGCGCTGTCGCTTTCGAGGACTTATTGGGGGAGGTTGTGCTCGCCATGCGAGTCTTTTCCTCCCTCCGCCTCGAAACCTTAGGCGGGCGCGCGGCTTCGGAGGTGGGGGGGCCTCTTTTCGAGGAACCACCGTCTCCGAGCCACTCGCTCCACCTCGGGGCGTGGGCGAAGGAGCCGAAGCTCCTTTGTTGCTGTCCTCCTTTCGGGGGACAGCATTAGGAATCCCCGAAGATGGCCTAGCGACCATCTTCAGGGGTGTTGCCTCCTGTGAGTCTTAACGACTCGGTGGAGGCGCGTGGCCGTTTCGCCTTGCGGGAAACGGCCACGCTGGGGGAAGAGGGGGGAGCCCTGGTTTTAGACGGGGCTGGGTATGAACCCTTTTTGCCGCCAGCTTTACCAGGGGAGCGCCCGGGTTGGGTAGAGCCCGCAGAAGGGCTCCGAATGGGCGCGGAAACAACCGTGCTCGTTGGCCTGGATGGGCCAGGAGCAGACGGTGCCTTTCTAACTACTGAGGCATATGACGTCCCAGGCAGAGCCGGGCACGCCAGGACCAAGTCCTTAGCCTCGCGGAATGAGAGTCTATCCTGGGCCTGAACGGCCAGGATTTCTTTCTCCAGGAGATATGCACCACATTGCTTCGAAGAAGCAGGGTGCGGCTCTCCGCAATTGACACACTTGGCCACACACGATTTGGACTTATCGTGTGCGACCGTGGAGCAATTTACACAGACTTCGGGTGACCCCGACTTTGCACGTCTACATGAGCGATTCGTATGGCCGAAGCGGTGACAGTAATAGCACCGCCGCGGCAGTGGCACGAATGCCTTCACGCGGTAGCGGTACCAACCGGCACGCACCGACTCAGGGAGCTTGTCACAGTCGAACGTGACGAAGAGGGTAGGGGGTGGGTCTCGAAGCCCCTCCCTGTTTTCTCATCACACGTTCGACCTTGACCGCCCCATGGTCGGCCAGCTCTAGGGTGATGTCCTCAATGGAGTAGTCAACGAGTTCCCTCGCAAAAACTACTCCTTTCACAAAGTTCATGGTAGAGTGCGGCGTCACACTCACCGGGGTGCCATGAAGTGTCCGAAGAGCACTTATCTTGGCCGCCTCGGCGGGATTCGCCGCATTCGCCAGAAGGCTGCCGTCCGAGAAACGGGTCACCTTCGGCTCTCTACCAATGCACTAGCTAATCCTCTCCTCTGATGGATCATGTTGCCCTTGGACAACATGGTGCCATCAGTGGAGCGAATAACGAGGAAGCGTTTGAAGCCAGCGGGCTCGAAAACGCCAGGTAACCTCTGAATGAGGGGCCCCGATGTCATCGAGGCTCCGCCCTGTGCACTCTTGGTGTTAGTCTTGGTCAGGGGCTCCGCACACGAGGGGGTAGAGGGGCCGGATGTGCCGATCTTGGCTTGGTCGCCTACCAAAGTGGTAGCAGACCCATCCGTCCCCGCAGCCCCCGCGGATGGAGAGGAGCCCCGAGTCTTTTTCGTCTTTTTAGTCTTTTTCTTTTTTGGAGAGGACGGCGGGGAATAAACCCGCTTCTCACCTCCGCCGGCAGAAGCCCCCAGGCCAGATGGACCGGCCTCAGCCAGGTCCCTCTCCGAAATGGAGAAGGTCCTGGTTGTCGTAGGGGCACCTGTCGGAGGAGATCCCTCCCCTCCTTTTACTGCCTCGGAGCCCTCAGCCATTTGAGGAGTACCTTGCATAGGGGCGGATTCGGGTTCGGTGCTTGGCGCCGAGCCCGAATTCCCCCCCCATGGAAGGCCCTACCGTCTGAGGCTGGGTCTCCTCAAGGACCATGTCTATTACAGGAGGGGCCTCCAGTTGGCCATCCCCTCCCAGGACATTGCAGGTCCCCTTGGCAGTGTCGCCAGTCTTGTGTGGGGAGGCACAGGCCTTGACCCCGGCAAGGTTTAAAATTCTTGACAGCAGGTCTTTTGAGGGAAGCGACCGAAGGGGGCTGGATTCCCTCTCCCCCCTAAGGGGGTTTGCCCTACCGAGCCGCTTCGATGGGGAGCGGCTGGCTAACGGCTGCCTGCTGGCTTTCTTGGCAGTCCCCTTGGAAAGAAAAGAGGGGCCTGCCGCTGGGAAAAGGGAGGTGCCCGAAAGCACCTCCAGAGAAGGGGGTTAGGGGGAGTCCCCTGCACCCGTAGGCGAAGAAGAGGAGTAAGCCTCCTCTCCGGTTAGAGAAATATGGAGGGTCCCCGGTGCAAGCACAGGGGGGGGGGACCTCCATTTTTTTGCTGGAGCTGCCCGAGGGCGGCTCCGTCGATGTTTCAGGGAAAGTTGGGGGTTGAGTTGTTTTTTTTATCTTTATCATTGGGCATGGTGACCCTTTTTTTAACACGGGATGCAATAGCGCACACCTCTCGCAGTAGCCCGCACTGCGAGAGGTGCTTACAAGCCCGGCAGAGCCAGGCGCCGCCATTTGGGACCATCCCTCCCGCCTGGTGACCTGGCAGTCTATCGTCATGGCGGCTCCACCTTGAACACGGCCTAAAATATATAGATTGTGAAGAGGAGAGGAAAAGGGATGTGAGGAAGGTATGGGTGGGGATGAAGCAGGTTGTTAAAAACCAGCCACCCCAGACCGGAGCTCAGGGGTTAGGGAACATTGTCCCCAACCCCCTCAGCCCCGATGCGGGACGGTTGGCTGAAAGGAAGGTCAGCATCTACCCTGTAAAATTAGAGGCTGACCAGAGAAAGTTGTGGGAGAGGTTGTGTGAAAAGAGAGGAAACAAGTGTTTTGAAGGAAGGAAGAGAGGTTAAGCTGGGGCCGGACGGGATGCTGAGTCCCGTCAGCACGGCGGCCAGGATGGCAAATCGCCGCGCCCCTTACGGGGGGTCTAGGGGAGAGAGTATTTCGGCCACCCGAAAACGAGGGGCGAACGAAGAGGGCTTCGACAGGAGTTGACGAGAGAAGTCGGAAAGATCACTCGGTAGCGATCATTAAATGGAATTACCTCACCGGCTGGGGCTAATTCCAATACACAAAAATAGTTCAGCTGTCACTGCTTTGTTGTTAGCACCTGACTTGGAACTAGGGGAATTTTCTTAGGGTCCGGACGAGACTTCTCAACTCTGTGTTTCCTCATGGGAGTCGAGAACTATTTATGTCCGAGGCTCTCCCCCGGGGATGGGGATTAGCGGGAAACAGCTCTACTCTCGAATGGCCTCGAATCTTCTTGCAGAGGCTATTCTATCCCGCGTATAGGTGAATCGTGGTGGACACGGTTCGAGGCTACGGCTTGTGGAAGGGGGGGGGGGGGGGGTAGGCTTACCAATTTAAGCCTAACCGAGCCTTCTACAGCGCATGGAGGTTCCGTTCTGAACAAGAGATTCCACGTGGAATTCCCTCACGTTGTTTTCTTTTCTTTTTAGGAGAGGATGGTGGGGAGTGAACCCTCTTCTCCCATCCGCCGGCAGATTCCCCCAGACTGGATGGACCGGCTTCAGCAAGGTCCTTCTCTGAGATGGAGAATGTCCTGGCAGTTGTAGGGGCACTGGCTAGAGGAGGAGATCCCCCTCCCTCCTTTTACTGCCTCGGAAACCCTAGCCGTTTGAAGAGAATCTTTCATAGGGGCGGACTCGAGTTCGGTGCTTGGCGCCGAGCCCGGATTCGCTCCCATGGAAGGCCCTACCGTCTGAGGCTGTGTTGCCTCAAAGATCATGTCTATCTCGGGTGGGGCTTCCAGTTGTCCCCCCCCCCCTCCAGGCCATCACAGGTCCTATTGGCAGGTGTGTCATGAGTCTTGTCTTGGAAGACAGGCCTTAACCCCAGCTAGGTTTAATATTCTAGTCAGCAGGTCTTTTGAGGGAGGCGACCGATGGAGCCTGGCTTCCGTCTCCCCCTTATAGGGGTTTGCCCTACCCAGAAGTTTTAATGGGGAGCGGTTGGCTATGGGCTGCCTCCTGGCTTTCTTGGCAGTCCCCTTGGAAAGTAAAGGGGAGACTACCACTGTAAAGAGGGAGGTGCACGAAGGCACCTCCAGACAAGGGGGTGAGGGGGACTCCCCTACACCCGTAGGCGAAGGAGAGGAGTAAGCCTCCTCTCCGCTTACAGAGATTTGGAGGGTCCCCTCCGAGAGCACAAGGGGGACACCTCCATTTTTTATGTGGACCTGCCCGAAGGCGGCTCCGTTGATTGTGATGGGGAAAGGGGATGAAGGTTTTTTTTTTCTAGATTTTCATCATCGGGCACGGGGACCCTATTCTTTCTCCTGAAAAGAAACTTTCATCACTCCTCGCAGTAGCCCGCTCTGCAAGGGGTGCGTACGGTGCTGGCAGAGCCATATACCGCCATTCAAGTCCACCCCTCCCGCCTGGTGACCTGGCAGCCCTTCAGTATGACGACTCTACCTTGGGCACAGCATAAAATTGATAAGAGTGTGAAGTGAGAAGGAAAGGGGATGTGAGGAAAGTATGGTTGGAGATGAAGCAGGTTGTTAAAAACCCACCATCCTAAACCAGAGCTCAGGTGTTAGGGAACATTGTACCCTCCCCCTCCCCTCAGCCCTGATCCAGGATAGTTGGCTGAGAAGTGAGAAGGAGGTCAGCATCTACCCTGTGAAAATAGAGGCTGAGCAGAGAAAATTGAGGGAGAGGATGTAGGGAAAGTGAGGAAGTAGGGAAGAAATACAGCCTGTCTGAAAGAAGTTGAAGAGGCTAAGCTGAGGCCGTACGGGACGCTAGGTCCCGTCAGCAAGGCGGCCAGGAAGGAAAATTGCCGCGCCCCTTATGGGGTGTGACAATTAGAATCCATAAGAACAATTCTTGGGGGGGGGGGAGGCTTGAACCCAATTTGATCCCCAATTGGACAAACAAGAGCTGGGAAAGGATACAAATCTCCAACTCTAAATAGACAGCTGTAGATTCAAAAGGGATTCCAAGGAAACCGACTCGTAAGTGAAATGACACAGCTTACCCATGTCGAGACCGGCACCCTCTCATTGGACTGGACAAAAACGAGCTTTAATGATAGATAATGACACAAACCTACCTTTTGGCATCGCGCGGATAAATTTGAAGACTCTCGAATTGTCAATTTCATCCTTCGCTTCGAGGAAATTGAAAGCGGGGAGGAAATCGAGTGTGAGAAAGCTGTAGTTCATCTCCTGCTGCTTGATATCCTTCAGAAAGGTGTTGACCCGCTCCTCGCAAGGGGACAATACGAGCTCATGACCTGCAGGATTGATATATTTGAACCTTATTACGGTTCAGATTCGTTATTTTTAGTGTTTCAGATCTTTGTATGAACTTGTTCATGGAAGAAATACACACTACTGGACCTAAGGTGAACGAGGTTTGTTAATACATTTAAAATGTTATGAAGACGATGGAAAGAGCCAAGAGAGATGATGACGGGAGTATGGAAGACCATAGGTCCATCATTTATGGGAAAAGCCTACACTTGGCGAGAGTAGGCCGCACTAGCGGAGAATTACCCCCCGTTTCTAGCGAAGTGGAGAATACGGAAGAGAGTAGAAGGGCAATGTGAGAGTGGTAATGGTTACCGACGTCTTCCGGCGATACATCGAAGTCCAATAGCGTTTCATCTGAAATGGGAGATGGATAAAGGCGGGAGGGCGTCTCCACGGAGGGAGAGAGGTGACCAGAGTTCAAAAAGGAGGGTGGTTCATTCCTATAGCATTCTTCCTTAGAGGATTCCCCCTGTTAAAGACTATCAGGAGAAAGGGGGGGAGGACATAAGATTACTAGGGAGTCCTTATGAAAACCAATCACTGGAAGTGTTACCGAAACTAGTGTAGTGCTAGATATGTGATTGTCGTCCCATGAAGTTCAGTGTTGAGATATATAGAGGGCGATAGAGGATGGTTGAAGATACAGGAATGAAATTTACAGGGAGATTAGATAAAGGTACACGGAAATCCTAATTATCTGATGGTCACCTGTCAGATAATTGCCTTAATCCATCTCCCAATGAGGGAGGGGGGTGGATCTGCTTCCAAGCCCCTTTATCTACGAGGCTCCGAGGACCGAAAAGAGTAAAAACTCCTCAATGAACTAATGTAGAAGAAAAGAGGAAAATAAAACATACTAGAAAGATGTTTAGGTACCCCAAGGTACCAGGCTTCAAAGTCCAATGAAGAACGGTCGAAACATTAATAATTTGTTTACTAGATGGTTTTTTGTTTTGAAAATGGGGGAAATATTAGATTAAATACCATTTTTAATATATTTTTTGTTCCGACAAAAGGGGCGTTTAACTTTCTAACCAAAAATAGATTGAAATTTAAGATTAATGGTAAATATACAGAATGAATTAAACTTAATTTAGGGACAACTGTTGGTATTTAATTAACCACAAATTAAGCCAGAGAAGATTCAAGAAAACTCGGAACATTAACTAATAGATTAGCGCAATATAATAAAGCGAATGGTAACAAAATAAGAAAAAAAATACCAAATGTATTAAAGCCGTTTTAGAAGTAGATCATTGTGGTAAGAGTTTCAACGAGTGAATGAGGATTGACATCTGTCACGCACTGGGTCGTGATTAACCTTTGATACTAACCAATTTATTTCCCGGCGTGTATTACCCAAATATATGCAGGGATAATTTGACTAAAATTAAAAAATGAAAAAGATTCGTAAGATGGATTGGATTTTTTTTTTTTTTAGGAGCTCATCTGGCCACTGCCTACTTGGGCATTAGTCGCCGTATTAACCTGCCTAGTACTAGGTTACTTTAAAATCAGATTCAAAAACAAAAAAAAAACAAACCCAACACTAAAATTTTTAAATAAAATAAAAGGGAAAAAGCAACGAGCAAGAACCAAGCTCCTGCGTCGGGGAGAGGTACCCCCGGCGCAGGAACGTGCGACCTATAAGGGAAAAAAACAAACAAGGTCGGCATCTACCCTGTGGAAATAGATTTTTTTTTTTTTTTTTTATAAGAGCTCATCTGGCGACTGCCTACTTGGGCATTAGTCGCCGTATTAAAACTGGCCTAGTTCTAGGCTACTTTAAAATGAAATTAAAGAGAAAAAAAAAACAACACCCCAAAAGGGGGAAAGGAAGCAAGCTGGTGCGTCGGGGAGAGGTCCCCCCGGCGCAGGAGCGTGCAACTACAGAAAAAAAAAACAAAAAAAAAACAAACAAACCTTGCTTAAATAATAGGGAGAAGGCCGGCCTCCCCCAAGAAGTCAACAAGTCCACAAGTCAGTGTGCACGAATCTGTCCCAAGCACAAGGGACAGGCGGTAGCGACCCCGCCCATCCCGGTACTGGGACAGGTATCGTGCGCGAAGATCACCCAGACTGGGACATTCGACAAGAATGTGCCGAACAGTCTGGGGGACGACGCAGTCGTTGCAATAGGGCGCAGGCGAGCGCTCCATCAGATAGCGATGCGTCACACGAGTGTGTCCGATTCGGAGACGACAGAAAGCAACCTGAAGCCGCCGCGGCATTGGGGGATAGGTCCATGGGAACAGTCGCGGCGCAATGGCACGCAACTTTAAGTTCCCTTCGACCGTCTCCCATCTTCTTTGCCAAGCAGTCCGAAGAGCTGCCCGTATTCCTGCCATGTAGTCGGTGTGAGGAAGAGCGAAACGCTGGTCCGGTCGCAGAGTCCTCGCGGACTCTTTGGCGCCCTCATCGGCGCGCTCATTCCCCGCAATTCCTACATGTCCAGGAACCCAGCAGAAGATAATCTCGACATCTGCCCGGCTCGCCAAAACCGTGGCGTCACGGATATCGCGAACCAGGGGATGCGGAGATTCCAATGCCCCGAGAGCACTCAGGGCGCTTTGTGAGTCGCTATAGATCACAATCCGGTCTCCGAACCGGGCACGTCGCGTAATCTCCCGTACCGAGTGGTGTATTGCCACCAGCTCGGCCGTGAAGACAGACGCAGCGCCTGGTAGAGCCCCGCTGACTTCAAACAGAGGGGATACGGCGTGGAAGCCGACCCCCTCTTGGGACTTGGAGCCATCCGTATACACTGGCACGGTACCAGCGTGACACGATGTGTGCTCCAAAAAGGTCGAACGCAATACTCCCGGCGCAGTACAAGCTTTGGGAGCAGAGGCGTGGCGACAAATAGCCAAATGTGGTACCCTCCAGGGTGGCGTCCTGGGCAGAACCAGGGGCGCCACCGGCCCGAGAGCTATATCTACCTCTCGAAGGAGTGTCCTGGCCCTAAACCCAAAGGGCTTAGGGTATGACTGGCGTCTCTCGGCGGCATAGGCACCATCGAGATCAGCTGCGGATGCAGTGAGAGCTGTTGGCGACTGAGGGAGGCGCCGGGCTCGCGCGTACAGGCGAGTGATGCACTGCACGCGGCGCAGAGCGAGTGGCATCTCCCCAGCATCGACCAACAGGCTCTCAATGGGGGAAGTGGGGAAGGCACCGGTCGCAAGGCGAAGGCCGGTGTGGTGGATCGAATCCACCTTCCGCAATAAACGCTCGGCTGCAGATGCATAAAACTCGCATCCGTAGTCGAGCTTCGAGCGAACAAAGGATCGATAAAAAAGTAAGGCGGTAGCCCTATCAGCGCCCCAAGCGCTGAACGTCACGGAACATGTCCATGGCGCGGGTACAAGAGACCCTAAGGTGTCAAATATGAGCCTCCCAGGTGAGGCGTCGGTCAAATACAAGACCAAGGAAACGGTGCGACTCAACCACATCCAGGCGCACCGCTTTAAGAAACAAATCTGGGTCGGGGTGAAGCCGTGGATGGCGGCAGAAGTGCACCATATTAGTCTTGGCCAAAAAAAACCGAAACCTGTGCGCTTCGGCATAGCGAGAGACGCGGTTCAATGCCTGTTGGAGTCGACGCTCCAGAGTTGGCATCTGGGCCGCGCCAAAAGAGATCGAAAGGTCGTCCACGTAGAGCATAGCGAGAACATCTTCCGGCAGCACCGAGGTGATGCCGTTGATGCTCAGGGCAAAGAGCGTGACACTGAGGACACTTCCCTGCGGGACACCCTCTTCCTGCTCCTTTGGGCCGGAGAGGGCTCCCCCCACCCGTACGCGGAATCGACGATCTCGCAAAAATTCAGATATAAACATTGGGAGGCGTCCCCTCGCCCCCATCGTGTGGAGAGTCTCCATGATACCGTATCGCCATGCGGTATCATAGGCCTTCTCCAGATCAAAAAACACCGTGGCGTAGTGCTGTCTACAAAGGAAAGCCTCGCAGACGGCATTTTCCAGTCGGAGCAGAGCATCCGACGTGGAGTGGAACATACGGAAGCCGCACTGTGCAGAAGACAGATGGCCTCCGCTGTCCAGGAAATAGGCTAATCTAACATTTACCAATTTCTCCATCAACTTGCACACGCAAGAGGTTAGAGAGATTGGGCGGAAACCGGTCGGAGTAGAGTGATCTCTCCCCGGCTTGCGAAAGGCGAGCACAGTAGCGATTCGCAAGGAGTCTGGGAGAAGACCTTCCACCCAGATCCTGTTGAACAAATCTAACAGAAAGGCCATGCCTCGCTCACCCAGGTGTCGAAGCATGGCGTAAGGGACATCGTCCGGACCATGAGCGGTGTCCGCGCACGAAGCGAGAGCGGAACGCAACTCACTCACAGTAAACTTGTCATTGAAGGGTTCTCCGCCTCTGGAGGTAAAGTCCAGCCGGCGGCCTTCCGCGACATCACGACGTGCATTGAATGCTGGCGGAGCAGCATCACGGCTAGAGAATGCGGAAAAAGCGGTCGCTAAGGATTCCGCCACGGACGCGGGGTCCGAGAACTTGCCCCGAATCCTTTTGACTCGCTTCCACACCTCAGCTAAAGGGGTCTTCCCGTTAAGTGAAGACACGTATGCCCGCCAAGAAGAGCGGCGGGCGTGCTTCCAAATATACCGGAACCTAGCCCTAGCCCGACGAAATTCAGCGACAGTGAAATCGTTCGGGCGGCGCTTATAGCGCATGTAGGCATAACGCTTCTGTTTGAGGGCCGTCTCACACTCGGCCGACCACCATGGGAGTGGTCGGCGTGCAAAACGGCCAGACGTCCTAGGAATAGTAGTCAGGCCCACGGCGATGAGGTTGCCGGAGAAGAACTCAACGGCCTCATCTACCGACCTAAACTCCTCGACTGAGATAGAGAATTCAGTCATTTCCTGAAATGCAGGCCACCGCGCCCGCGCCAAGCACCACCGAGGTGGTCTCTCAGGCGGCAGTTGCCCTGAAAAGGATATTTGAATGGGAAAGTGATCACTACCATGGAGGTCATCGACCACCCCCCAATCAAAATCAGGCTGTGCATTCGAAGAGCACAAAGATAGGTCAAGGCAAGAAAATGAAGCGGTTCTCGGACAGTGATGTGTAAACTCATCCACGTTTAGGACACCCATCTCAAGCTCTTCGATCAGATCGGCAAGGACTTGTCCCCTGGGATTTATGGTGTAATCTCCCCAGAGAGGATGCCTGCCGTTCAGATCTCCAAGCAAGAGATAGGGCCTCGGCAACCGTGCCACGACGCGGCGGAAGTCCCCCGCGTCGAAGTCAGCTGACGGTGGAATGTACGCAGAAATGATAGTATACCTCCTATCCAGGTGCAGCTGCACAGCCACTGCCTGAAAGGAGGTATCTAAAGAGAAAGGAAGAACGTAGACATCATGCCGGGTGTAAACTGCGCATCCCCCAGCCCGGCCATCCCGCAGTGGTGGGGTCGCAAGACCCTTATACCCCGGGAGGGCAGGGAGGGGGCACGAACCTAGCATGGTCTCCTGCAAAAAAATAGCTAACGGGGAACGGGACGAGACGAGCCTCCGCAGCTCCTCCCAGTTGGCCCCGAGTCCACGGCAATTCCATTGAAGGAATATGCCCTCCAGGCCTAGCTCCGAGGAGACGCGGGGGCCCTCCTCGAATTGAAGACCCTGACGGGAATGGCCGTACGCTTCCCGGGGGCAGAACCCCGGGCGCTGTTGGCCGGACAAAGCGCTGAAGGCGCTGTCGCCTTCGAGGACTTATTGGGGGAGGTTGGGCTCGCCATGCGAGTCTTTTCCTCCGTCCGCCTCGAAACCTTAGGCGGGCGTTGCGGCTTCGGAGGCGGGGGGCCCTCTTTTCGAGGAACCACCGTCTCCGAGCCACTCGCTCCACCTCGGGGCGTGGGCGAAGGAGCCGAAGCTCCTTTGTTGCTGTCCTCCTTTCGGGGGACAGCTTTAGGAACCCCCGAAGATGGCCTAGCGACCATCTTCAGGGGTGTTGCCTCCTGTGAGCCTAACGACTCGGTGGAGGCGCGTGGCCGTTTCGCCTTACGGGAAACGGTCACGCTGGGGGAAGAGGGGGGGGCCCTGGTTTTAGCCGGGGCAGGGTATGAACCCTTTTTGCCGCCAGCTTTACCAGGGGAGCGCCCGGGTTGGGTAGAGCCCGCAGAAGGGCTCCGAATGGGCGCGGAAACAACCGTGCTCGTTGGCCTGGATGGGCCAGGAGCAGACGGTGCCTTCCTAACTATTGAAGGCATATGACGTCCCAGGCAGAGCCGGCCGCGCCAGGACCAAGTCCTTTGCCTCGCGGAATGAGAGTCGATCCTGGGCCTGAACGGCCAGGATTTCTTTCTCCAGGAGATATGCACCATATTGCTTCGAAGAAGCAGGGTGCGGCTCTCCGCAATTGACACACTTGGCCACACACGATTTGGACTTATCGTGTGCGACCTTGGAGCAATTTACACAGACTTCGGGTGACCCCGACTTTGCACGTCTACATGAGCGATTCTTATGGCCGAAGCGGTGACAGTAATAGCACCGCCGCGGCAGTGGCACGAATGCCTTCACGCGGTAGCGGTACCAACCGGCACGCACCGACTCAGGGAGCTTGTCACAGTCGAACGTGACGAAGAGTGTAGGGGTGGGTCTCGAGGCCCCTCCCTGTTTTCTCATCACACGTTTGACCTTGACCGCCCCATGGTCGGCCAGCTCTAAGGTGATGTCCTCAATGGAGTAGTCAACGAGTTCCCTCGCATAAACTACTCCTTTCACATATTTCATGGTAGAGTGCGGCGTCACACTCACCGGGGTGCCATGAAGTGTCCGAAGAGCACTAATCTTGGCCGCCTCGGCGGGATTCGCCGCATTCGCCAGAAGGCTCCCGTCCGAGAAACGGGTTACCTTCGGCTCTCTACCAATTGCACTAGCTAATCCTCTCCTCTGATGGATCATGTTGCCCTTGGACAACATGGTGCCATCAGTGGAGCGAATAACGAGGAAGCGTTTGAAGCCAGCGGGCTCGAAAACGCCAGGTAACCTCTGAATCAGGGGCCCCGATGTCATCGAGGCTCCGCCCTGTGCACTCTTGGTGTTAGTCTTGGTCAGGGGCTCCGCACACGAGGGGGTAGAGGGGCCGGATGTGCCGATCTTGGCTTGGTTGCCTACCAAAGTGGTAGCAGACCCATCCTTCCCCGCAGCCCCCGAGGATGGAGAGGAGCTTCGAGTCTTTTTCTTTTTTGAAGAGGAGGGCGGGGAATGAACCCGCTTTTCACCTCCGCCGGCAGAAGCCCCTAGGCCAGATGGACCGGCCTCAGCCAGGTCCCTCTATAAAATGGAGAAGGTCCTGGTTGTCGTAGGGGCACCTGTCGGAGGAGATCCCTCCCCTCATTCTACTGCCTCGGAGCCCTCAGCCATTTGAGGAGGACCTTGCATAGGGGCGGATTCGGGTTCGGTGCTTGGCGCCGAGCACGAATTCCCCCCCATGGAAGGCCCTACCGTCTGAGGCTGGGTCTCCTCAAGGATCATGTCTATCACAGGAGGGGCCTCCAGTTGGCCATCCCCTCCCAGGACATCGCAGGTCCCCTTGGCAGCGTCATAAGTCTTTAGTAGGGAGGCACAGGCCTTGACCCCGGCAAGGTTTAATATTTTTGCCAGCAGGTCTTTTGAGGGAAGCGACCGAAGGGGCCTGCCTTCCCTCTTTCCCCTAAGGGGGTTTGCCCTCCCGAGCCGCTTTGATGGGGAGCGGCTGGCTAAGGGCTGCCTGCTGGCTTTCTTGGCAGTCCCCTTGGAAAGAAAAGAGAGGACTGCCGCTGGGAAAAGGGAGGTGCCCGAAAGCACCTCCAGAGAAGGGGGTGAGGGGGAGTCCCCTGCACCTGTAGGCGAAGGAGAGGAGTAAGCCTCCTCTCCGGTTAGAGAAATATGGAGGGTCCCCTGTGCAAGCACAGGGGGGGGGACCTCCATTTTTTCTCTGGAGCTGCCCGAGGGCGGCTCCGTTGTTCTTGGGGAAGTTGAGGGTTGGGTTTTTTTGGTTTGATTTTCATCATAGGCATGGTGACCCTTTTTTAAATACGGGATGCAATAGCGCACACCTCTCGCAGTAACCCGCACTGCGAGAGGTGCTTACAGGCCCGGCAGAGCCAGGGGCCGCCATTTGGGACCACCCCTCCCGCCTGGTGGCCTGGCAGTCCATCGGCATGGCGGCTCCACCTTGGATACGGCGTATAAATGATAGATTTTGAAGACGAGAGGAAAAGGGATGTGAGGAAGGTATGGGTGGGGATGAAGCAGGTAGTTAAAAACCAGCCACCCCAGACCGGAGCTCAGGGGTTAGGGAACATTGTCCCCTACCCCCTCAGCCCCGATGCGGGACGGTTGGCTGAAAGGAAGGTCAGCATCTACCCTGTGAAATTAGAGGCTGACCAGAGAAAGTTGTGGGAGAGGTTCTGTGAAAAGAGAGGAAACAAGTGTTTTGAAGGAAGGAAGAGAGGCTAGGCTGGGGCCGGAAGGGGTGCTGAGTCCCGTCAGCACGGCGGCCAGAATGGCAAATCGTCGCGCCCCTTACGGGGCCCGGGTTGGGTAGAGCCCGCAGAAGGGCTCCGAATGGGCGCGGAAACAACCGTGCTCGTTGGCCTGGATGGGCCACGAGCAGAGGGCGCCTTTCTAACTACTGAGGCATATGACGTCCCAGGCAGAGCTGGGCGCGCCAGGACCAAGTCCTTAGCCTCGCGGAATGAGAGTCTATCCTGGGCCTGAACGGCCAGGATTTCTTTCTTCAGGAGATATGCACCACATTGCTTCGAAGAAGCAGGGTGCGGCTCTCCGCAATTGACACACTTGGCCACACACGATTTGGATTTATCGTGTGCGACCTTGAAGCAATTTACACAGACTTCGGGTGAGCCCGACTTTGCACGTCTACATGAGCGATTCGTATGGCCGAAGCGGTGACAGTAATAGCACCGCCGCGGCAGTGGCACGAATGCCTTCACGCGGTAGCGGTACCAACCGGCACGCACCGACTCAGGGAGCTTGTCACAGTCGAACGTGACGAAGAGTGTAGAGGTGGGTCTCGAAGCCCCTCCCTGTTTTCTCATCACACGTTCGACCTTGACCGCCCCATGGTCGGCCAGCTCTAGGGTGATGTCCTCAATGGAGTAGTCAACGAGTTCCCTCGCATAAACTACTCCTTTCACAAAGTTCATGGTAGAGTGCGGCGTCACACTCACCGGGGTGCCATGAAGTGTCCGAAGAGCACTTATCTTGGCCGCCTCGGCGGGACTTTTTTTTTTTAATTAAGGGGCTCTCTGGCGACTGCCGACTTAGGCATTAGTCGCCGTAAACAAACAGCCTAGTTCTAGGCTACTTTAAAAATTAAACAGGAAACAATAAAAAGAAATAACAATAACAATAAAAAAGCAATAACAAAAACAACAACAACAACAATTAAACCGAGTTAAATGAAAGGGAGAAGGCCAGCCTCCCCCAAAAAGTCAATAAGTCCACTAGTCATGGTGCACGCACTCGTCCCGAGTACAAGGGACAGGCGGTAGCGACCCCGCCCATCCCGGTACCGGGACAGGTGTCGTGCGCGAAGATCACCCAGACTGGGACATTCGACAAGAATGTGCCGAACCGTCTAGGGGACTACGCAGTCGTTGCAATAGGGCGCAGGCGAGCGCTCCATCAAATAGCGATGCGTCACACGAGTGTGCCCGATTCGAAGACGACAGAAAGCAACCTGAAGCCGCCGCGGCATTGGGGGATAGGTCCATGGGAACAGTCGCGGCGCAATGGCACGCAACTTTAAGTTCCCTTCGACCGTCTCCCATCTTCTTTGCCAAGCAGTCCGAAGAGCTGCCCGTATTCCTGCCATGTAGTCGGTGTGAGGAAGAGCGAAACGCTGGTCCGGTCGCAGAGTCCTCGCGGACTCTTTGGCGCCCTCATCGGCGCGCTCATTCCCCGCAATTCCTACATGTCCAGGAACCCAGCAGAAGATAATCTCGACATCTGCCCGGCTCGCCAAAACCGTGGCGTCACGGATATCGCGAACCAGGGGATGCGGAGATTCCAATGCCCCGAGAGCACTCAGGGCGCTTTGTGAGTCGCTATAGATCACAATCCGGTCTCCGAACCGGGCACGTCGCGTAATCTCCCGTACCGAGTGGTGTATTGCCACCAGCTCGGCCGTGAAGACAGACGCAGCGCCTGGTAGAGCCCCGCTGACTTCAAACAGAGGGGATACGGCGTGGAAGCCGACCCCCTCTTGGGACTTGGAGCCATCCGTATACACTGGCACGGTTCCAGCGTGACACGATGTGTGCTCCAAAAAGGTCGAACGCAATACTCCCGGCGCAGTACAAGCTTTGGGAGCAGAGGCGTGGCGACAAATAGCCAAATGTGGTACCCTCCAGGGTGGTGTCCTGGGCAGAACCAGGGGCGCCACCGGCCCGAGAGCTATATCTAGCTCTCGAAGGAGTTTCCTGGCCCTAAACCCAAAGGGCTTAGGGTATGACTGGCGTCTCTCGGCGGCATAGGCACCATCGAGATCAGCTGCGGATGCAGTGAGAGCTGTTGGCGACTGAGGGAGGCGCCGGGCTCGCGCGTACAGGCGAGTGATGCACTGCACGCGGCGCAGAGCGAGTGGCATCTCCCCAGCATCGACCAACAGGCTCTCAATGGGGGAAGTGCGGAAGGCACCGGTCGCAAGGCGAAGGCCGGTGTGGTGGATCGAATCCACCTTCCGCAATAAACGCTAGGCTGCGGATGCATAAAACTCGCATCCGTAGTCGAGCTTTGAGCGAACAAAGGATCGATAAAAAAGTAAGGTGGTAGCCCTATCAGCGCCCCAAGCGCTGAACGTCACGGAACGGAGAATGTCCATGGCGCGGGTACAAGAGACCCTAAGGCTGCGAATATGAGCCTCCCAGGTGAGGCGTCGGTCGAATACAATTTTTTTTTTTTTTATAGAGCCCATCTGGCAACTACCCACTTGGGCATAAGTCGCCGAAAAACACGACAGCCTAGAATTAGGCTACTTTAAAGTTAAAATATGAAAACTTAACAATCAATATAAATTTGAAAAACTTAACAATCGAAGCAATCTCCGGCAGCGGGGGGAGGTCCCCCTCACCCCGGTGCAGGAGAGTGCAATCTAAAACAAAACAATAACAAAAAAAGGAACCTTAAATAAAGGGGAGAAGGCCGGCCTCCCCCAAAAAGTCAATAAGTCCACCAGTCATGGTGCACGCACTCGTCCCGAGTACAAGGGACAGGCGGTAGCGACCCCGCCCATCCCGGTACCGAGACAGGTATCGTGCGCGAAGATCACCCAGACTGGGACATTCGACAAGAATATGCCGAACAGTCTGGGGGACGACGCAGTCGTTGCAATAGGGCACATGCGAGCGCTCCACCAAGTAACGATGCGTCACACGAGTGTGTCCGATTCGAAGACGACAGAAAGCAACCTGAAGCCGCCGCGGCATTGGGGGATAGGTCCATGGGAACAGTCGCGGCGCAATGGCACGCAACTTTAAGTTCCCCTCGACCGTCTCCCATCTTCTTTGCCAAGCTGTCCGAAGAGCTGCCCGTATTCCTGCCATGTAGTCGGTGTGAGGAAGAGCGAAACGCTGGTCCGGTCGCAGAGTCCTCGCGGACTCTTTGGCGCCCTCATCGGCGCGCTCATTCCCCGCAATTCCTACATGTCCAGGAACCCAGCAGAAGATAATCTCGACATCTGCCCGGCTCGCCAAAACCGTGGCGTCACGGATTTCGCGAACCAGGGGATGCGGAGATTCCAATGCCCCGAGAGCACTCAGGGCGCTTTGTGAGTCGCTATAAATCACAATCCGGTCTCCGAACCGGGCACGTCGCGTAATCTCCCGTACCGAGTGGTGTATTGCCACCAGCTCGGCCGTGAAGACAGACGCAGCGCCTGGTAGAGCCCCGCTGACTTCAAACAGAGGGGATACGGCGTGGAAGCCGACCCCCTCTTGGGACTTGGAGCCATCCGTATACACTGGCACGGTACCAGCGTGACACGATGTGTGCTCCAAAAAGATCGAACGCAATACTCCCGGCGCAGTACAAGCTTTGGGAGCAGAGGCGTGGCGACAAATAGCCAAATGTGGTACCCTCCAGGGTGGCGTCCTGGGCAGAACCAGGGGCGCCACCGGCCCGAGAGCTATATCTACCTCTCGAAGGAGTTTCCTGGCCCTAAACCCAAAGGGCTTAGGGTATGACTGGCGTCTCTCGGCGGCATAGGCACCATCGAGATCAGCTGCGGATGCAGTGAGAGCTGTTGGCGACTGGGGGAGGCGCCGGGCTCGCGCGTACAGGCGAGTGATGCACTGCACGCGGCGCAGAGCGAGTGGCATCTCCCCAGCATCGACCAACAGGCTCTCAATGGGGGAAGTGCGGAAGGCACCGGTCGCAAGGCGAAGGCCGGTGTGGTGGATCGAATCCACCTTCCGCAATAAACGCTCGGCTGCGGATGCATAAAACTCGCATCCGTAGTCGAGCTTCGAGCGAACAAAGGATCGATAAAAAAGTAAGGCGGTAGCCCTATCAGCGCCCCAAGCGCTGAACGTCACGGAACGGAGAATGTCCATGGCGCGGGTACAAGAGACCCTAAGGCTGCGAATGTGAGCCTCCCAGGTGAGGCGTCGGTCGAATACAAGACCAAGGAAACGGTGCGACTCAACCACATCCAGGCGCACCCCATTAAGAAACAAATCTGGGTCGGGGTGAAGCCGTGGATGGCGGCAGAAGTGCACCACCTTAGTCTTGGCCAAAGAAAACCGAAACCTGTGCGCTTCGGCATAGTGAGAGACGCGGTTCAATGCCTGTTGGAGTCGGCGCTCCAGAGTTGGCATCTGGGCCGCGCCAAAAGAGATCGAAAGGTCGTCCACGTAGAGCGTAGCGAGAACATCTTCCGGCAGCACCGAGGTGATGCCGTTGATGCTCAGGGCAAAGAGTGTGACACTGAGGACACTTCCCTGCGGGACACCCTCTTCCTGCTCCTTTGGGCCGGAGAGGGCTCCCCCCACCCGTACGCGGAATCGACGATCTCGCAAAAATTCAGATATAAACATTGGGAGGCGTCCCCTCGCCCCCATCGTGTGGAGAGTCTCCATGATACCGTATCGCCATGCGGTATCATAGGCTTTCTCCAGATCAAAAAACACCGTGGCGTAGTGCTGTCTACGAAGGAAAGCCTCGCAGACGGCATTTTCCAGTCGGAGCAGAGCATCCGACGTGGAGTGGAACTTACGGAAGCCGCACTGTGCAGAAGACAGATGGCCTCCGCTGTCCAGGAAATAGGCTAATCTAACATTTACCAATTTCTCCATCAACTTGCACACGCAAGAGGTTAGAGAGATTGGGCGGAAACCGGTCGGAGTAGAGTGATCTCTCCCCGGCTTGCGAAAGGCGAGCACAGTAGCGATTCGCCAGGAGTCTGGGAGGAGACCTTCCACCCAGATCCTGTTGAACAAATCTAATAGAAAGGCCATGCCTCGCTCACCCAGGTGTCGAAGCATGGCGTACGGGACATCGTCCGGACCATGGGCGGTGTCCGCGCACGAAGCGAGAGCGGAGCGCAACTCACTCACAGTAAACTTGTCGTTGAAGGGTTCTCCGCCTCTGGAGGTAAAGTCCAGCCGGCGGCCTTCCGCGACATCACGACGTGCATTGAATGCTGGCGGAGCAGCATCACGGCTAGAGAATGCGGAAAAAGCGGTCGCTAAGGATTCCGCCACGGACGCGGGGTCCGAGATTGCGGTCCCATTCTCCTGGAGAACGGGAGGGGGGTCCTGCGAGAACTTGCCCCGAATCCTTTTGACTCGCTTCCACACCTCAGCTAAAGGGGTCTTCCCGTTAAGTGAAGACACGTATGCCCGCCAAGAAGAGCGGCGGGCGTGCTTCCAAATATACCGGAACCTAGCCCTAGCCCGACGAAATTCAGCGACGGTGAAATCGTTCGGGCGGCGCTTATAGCGCATGTAGGCATAACGCTTCTGTTTGAGGGCCGTCTCACACTCGGCCGACCACCATGGGAGTGGTCGGCGTGCAAAACGGCCAGACGTCCTAGGAATAGTAGTCAGGCCCACGGCGATGAGGTTGCCGGAGAAGAACTCGACGGCCTCATCTACCGACCTAAACTCCTTGACTGAGATAGAGAATTCAGTCATTTCCTGAAATGCAGGCCACCGCGCCCGCGCCAAGCACCACCGAGGTGGTCTCTCAGGCGGCAGTTGCCCTGAAAAGGATATTTGAATGGGAAAGTGATCACTACCATGGAGGTCATCGACCACCCCCCAATCAAAATCAGGCTGTGCATCCGAAGAGCACAAAGATAGGTCAAGGCAAGAAAATGAAGCGGTTCTCGGACAGTGATGCGTAAACTCATCCACGTTTAGGACACCCATCTCAAGCTCTTCGATCAGATCGGCAAGGACTTGTCCCCTGGGATTTATGGTGTAATCTCCCCAGAGAGGATGCCTGCCGTTCAGATCTCCAAGCAAGAGATAGGGCCTCGGCAACCGTGCCACGACGCGGCGAAAGTCCCCCGCGTCGAAGTCAGCTGACGGTGGAATGTACGCAGAAATGATAGTATACCGCCTATCCAGGTGCAGCTGCACAGCCACTGCCTGAAAGGAGGTATCTAAAGAGAAAGGAAGAACGGAGACATCATGCCGGGTGTAAACCGCGCATCCCCCAGCCCGGCCGTCCCGCGGTGGTTGGGTCGCAAGACCCTTATACCCCGGGAGGGCAGGCAGGGGGCACGCGCCTAGCATGGTCTCCTGCAAAAAAATAGCTAACGGGGAACGGGATGAGGCGAGCCTCCGCAGCTCCTCCCAGTTGGGCCGGCGTCCACGGCAATTCCATTGAAGGAATATGCCCTCCAGGCCTAGCTCGGAGGAGACGCGGGGGCCCTCCTCGAATTGAAGACCCTCACGGGAATGGCCGTACGCTTCCCGGGGGCAGAACCCCGGGCGCTGTTGGCCGGACAAAGCGCTGAAGGCGCTGTCGCCTTCGAGGACTTATTGGGGGAGGTTGGGCTCGCCATGCGAGTCTTTTCCTCCCTCCGCCTCGAAACTTTAGGCGGGCGTTGCGGCTTCGGAGGCGGGGGGCCCTCTTTTCGAGGAACCACCGTCTCCGAGCCACTCGCTCCACCTCGGGGCGTGGGCAAAGGGGCCGAAGCTCCTTTGTTGCTGTCCTCCTTTCGGGGAACAGCTTTAGGAACCCCGGAAGATGGCCTAGCGACCATCTTCAGGGGTGTTGCCTCCTGTGAGTCTAACGACTCGGTGGAGGCGCGTGGCCGTTTCGCTTTACGCGAAACGGTCACGCTGGGGGAAGAGGGGGGAGCCCTGGTTTTAGCCGGGGCAGGGTATGAACCCTTTTTGCCGCCAGCTTTACCAGGGGAACGCCCAGGTTGGGTAGAGCCCACAGAAGGGCTCCGAATGGGCGCGGAAACAACCGTGCTCGTTGGCCTGGATGGGCCAGGAGCAGAGGGTGCCTTTCTAACTATTGAGGCATATGACGTCCCAGGCAGAGCCGGGCGCGCCAGGACCAAGTCCTTTGCCTCGCGGAATGAGAGTCGATCCTGGGCCTGAACGGCCAGGATTTCTTTCTCAAGGAGATATGCACCACATTGCTTCGAAGAAGCAGGGTGCGGCTCTCCGCAATTGACACACTTGGCCACACACGATTTGGACTTATCGTGTGCGACCTTGGAGCAATTTACACAGACTTCGGGTGACCCCGATTTTGCACGTCTACATGATCGATTCGTATGGCCGAAGCGGTGGCAGTAATAGCACCGCCACGGCAGTGGCACGAATGCCTTCACGCGGTAGCGGTACCAACCGGCACGCACCGACTCAGGGAGCTTGTCACAGTCGAACGTGACGAAGAGTGTAGGGGTGGGTCTCGAGGCCCCTCCCTGTTTTCTCATCACACGTTCGACCTTGACCGCCCCATGGTCGGCCAGCTCTAGGGTGATGTCCTCAATGGAGTAGTCAACGAGTTCCCTCGCATAAACTACTCCTTTCACAAAGTTCATGGTAGAGTGCGGCGTCACACTCACCGGGGTGCCATGAAGTGTCCGAAGAGCACTTATCTTGGCCGCCTCGGCGGGATTCGCCGCATTCGCCAGAAGGCTCCCGTCCGAGAAACGGGTTACCTTCGGCTCTCTACCAATTGCACTAGCTAATCCTCTCCTCTGATGGATCATGTTGCCCTTGGACAACATGGTGCCATCAGTGGAGCGAATAACGAGGAAGCGTTTGAAGCCAGCGGGCTCGAAAACGCCAGGTAACCTCTGAATCAGGGGCCCCGATGTCATCGAGGCTCCCCCCTGTGCATTCTTGGTCTTAGTCGTAGTCATGGGCTCCGCACACGAGGGGGTAGAGGAGCCGGATGTGCCGATCTTGGCTTGGTCGCCTACCAAAGTGGCAGCAGACCCATCCGTCCCCGCAGCCCCCGCGGATGGAGAGGAGCCCCGAGTCTTCTTCGTCTTTTGAGTCTTTTTCTTTTTAGGAGAGGAGGGCGGGGAATGAACCCGCTTTTCACCTCCGCCGGCAGAAGTCCCCAGGCCAGATGGACCAGCCTCAGCCAGGTCCCTCTCCGAAATGGAGAAGGTCCTGGTTGTCGTAGGGGCACCTGTCGGAGGAGATCCCTCCCCTCCTTCTACTGCCTCGGAGCCCTCAGCCATTTGAGGAGGACCTTGCATAGGGGCGGATTCGGGTTCGGTGCTTGGCGCCGAGCCCGAATTCCCCCCCATGGAAGGCCCTACCGTCTGGGGCTGGGTCTCCTCAAGGACCATGTCTATCACAGGAGGGGCCTCCAGTTGGCCATCCCCTCCCAGGACATCGCAGGTCCCCTTGGCAGTGTTGCCAGTCTTGTATGGGGAGGCACAGGCCTTGACCCCGGCAAGGTTTAAAATTCTTGCCAGCAGGTCTTTTGAGGGAAGCGACCGAAGGGGCCTGGCTTCCCTCTCCCCCCTAAGGGGGTTTGCCCTACCGAGCCGCTTTGATGGGGAGCGGCTGGCTAAGGGCTGCCTGCTGGCTTTCTTGGCAGTCCCCTTGAAAAGAAAAGATGGGACTGCCGCTGGGAAAAGGGAGGTTCCCGAAAGCACCTCCAGAGAAGGGGGTGAGGGGGAGTCCCCTGCACCCGTAGGCGAAAGAGAGGAGTAAGCCTCCTCTCCGGTTAGAGAAATATGGAGGGTCCCCTGTGCAAGCACAGGGGGGGGGACCTCCATTTTTTCGGTGGAGCTGCCCAAGGGCGGCTCCGTCGATGAGCAAGGGGGAGTTAAAGGGGTTTGGTTTTTTTTTTTGGTTGTTCATCTATGGGCATGGTGACCCTATTTTTGCCACGGGACGCAATAGTTCATCACCCCTCGCAGTAGCCCGCACTGCGAGAGGTGCTTACAAGCCCGGCAGAGCCAGGCGCCGCCATTCGGGACCACCCCTCCCGCCTGGTGGCCTGGCAGTCCATCGGCATGGCGGCTCCACCTTGGACACGGCGTAAAAAAAGATAGATTTTGAAGAGGAGAGGAAAAGGGATGTGAGGAAGGTATGGGTGGGGATGAAGCAGGTTGTTAAAAAACCCCCATCCCGAACCGGAGCTCAGGGGTTAGGGAACAATGTCCCCTCCCCCCCCAGCCCCGATCCGGGGTGGTTGGCTTGAGAAGAAGGTCAGCATCTACCCTGTGAAATTAGAGGCTGACCAGAGAAAGTTGTGGGAGAGGTTGTATGAAAAGCGACGAGGTAGGGAAGAAATCGGGCTATCTGAAGGAAGGAAGAGAGGCTAAGCTGGGGCCGGACGGAGCGCTGGATCCCGTCAGCACGGCGGCCAGGATGGCAAATCGCCGCGCCCCTTACGGGGGGTCCCCTGTGCAAGCACAGGATGGGGGACCTCCATTTTTTTGCTGGAGCTGCCCGAGGGCGGCTCCGTCGATGGAACAGGGGAAGTTGAGGGTTGGGTTTGTTTTTTTTTTATATTCATCATTGGGCATGGTGACCCTTTTTTAAAAACGGGATGCAATCGCGCACACCTCTCGCAGTAGCCCGCACTGCGAGAGGTGCTTACAAGCCCGGCAGAGCCAGGCGCCGCCATTTGGGACCACCCCTCCCGCCTGGTGGCCTGGCAGTCCATCGGCATGGCGGCTCCACCTTAGACGCGGCGTAAAAAATATAGATTGTGAAGAGGAGAGGAAAAGGGATGTGTGGAAGGTATGGGTGGGGATGAAGCAGGTTGTTAAAAACCAGCCACGCCAGACCGGAGCTCAGGGGTTAGGGAACTTTGTCCCCCCCCCCTCAGCCCCGATGCGGGATGGTTGGCTGAAAGGAAGGTCAGCATCTACCCTGTGAAATTAGAGGCTGACCAGAGAAAGTTGTGGGAGAGGTTGTGTGAAAAGAGAGGAAACAAGTGTTTTGAAGGAAGGAAGAGAGGCTAAGCTGGGGCCGGACGGAGCGCTGGATCCCGTCAGCACGGCGGCCAGGATGGCAAATCGCCGCGCCCCTTACGGGGGCCTCGGCGGGATTCGCCGCATTCGCCAGAAGGCTCCCGTCCGAGAAACGGGACACCTTCGGCTCTCTACCAATTGCACTAGCTAATCCTCTCCTCTGATGGATCATGTTGCCCTTGGACAACATGGTGCCATCAGTGGAGCGAATAACGAGGAAGCGTTTGAAGCCAGCGGGCTCGAAAACGCCAGGTAACCTCTGAATGGGGGGCCCAGATGTCATCGAGGCTCCGCCCTGTGCACTCTTGGTCTTAGTCAGGGGCTCCGCACACGAGTGGGTAGAGGGGCCGGATGTGCCGATCTTGGCTTGGTCGCCTACCAAAGTGGTAGCAGACCCATCCGTCCCCGCAGCCCCCGCGGATGGAGAGGAGCCCCGAGTCTTTTTCGTCTTTTTCTTTTTTGGAGAGGAGGGCGGGGAATGAACCCGCTTTTCACCTCCGCCGACAGAAGCCCCTAGGCCAGATGGACCGGCCTCAGCCAGGTCCCTCTCCGAAATGGAGAAGGTCCTGGTTTTCGTAGGGGCACCTGTCGGAGGAGATCCCTCCCCTCCTTTTACTGCCTCGGAGCCCTCAGCCATTTGAGGAGGACCTTGCATAGGGGCGGATTCGGGTTCGGTGCTTGGCGCCGAGCCCGAATTCCCCCCCATGGAAGGCCCTACCGTCTGAGGCTGGGTCTCCTCAAGGACCATGTCTATCACAGGAGGGGCCTCCAGTTGGCCATCCCCTCCCAGGACATCGCAGGTCCCCTTGGCAGTGTCGCCAGTCTTGTGTGGGGAGGCACAGGCCTTGACCCCGGCAAGGTCTAAAATTCTTGCCAGCAGGTCTTTTGATGGAAGCGACCGAAGGGGCCTGGCTTCCCTCTCCCCCCTAAGGGGGTTTGCCCTACCGAGCCGCTTCGATGGGTAGCGGCTGGCTAAGGGCTGCCTGCTGGCTTTCTTGGCAGTCCCCTTGGAAAGAAAAGAGGGGACTGCCGCTGGGAAAAGGGAGGTGCCCGAAAGCACCTCCAGAGAAAGGGGTGAGGGGGACTCCCCTGGACCCGTAGGCGAAAGAGAGGAGTAAGCCTCCTCTCCGGTTAGAGAAATATGGAGGGTCCCCTGTGCAAGCACAGTGGGGGCGGACCTCCATTTTTTTGGTGGAGCTGCCTGAGGGCGGCTCCGTTGATGTTCTTGGGGAAGTTGGGGGTTGTTTTTTTTTTTGATACTCATCATTGGGCATGGTGACCCTCTTATTTACACGGGACGCAATAGCTCACCATCTCTCACAGTTGCCCGCATTGCAAAAGGTGCTTGCAGGCCTGGCAGAGCCAGGCGCCGCCATTTTGGACCACCCCTCCCGCCTGGTGGCCTGGCAGTCCATCGGCATGGCGGCTCCACCTTAGACGCGGCGTAAAAAATATAGATTGTGAAGAGGAGAGGAAAAGGGATGTGTGGAAGGTATGGGTGGGGATGAAGCAGGTAGTTAAAAACCAGCCACCCCAGACCGGAGCTCAGGGGTTAGGGAACATTGTCCCCCACCCCCTCAGCCCCGATGCAGGACGGTTGGCTGAAAGGAAGGTCAGCATCTACCCTGTGAAATTAGAGGCTGACCAGAGAAAGTTGTGGGAGAGGTTCTGTGAAAAGAGAGGAAACAAGTGTTTTGAAGGAAGGAAGAGAGGCTAAGCTGGGGCCGGACGGGGTGCTGAGTCCCGTCAGCACGGCGGCCAGGATGGCAAATCGCCGCGCCCCTTACGGGGAAGTCGTGGGAGAGGTTGTAGGGGATGTGAGGAAGTAGGGGGAGGTGAGGAAGTAGGGGGAGGTGAGGAAGTAGGGGTAGGCGAGGAAGTAGGGGTAGGTGAGGAAGTAGGGGTAGGTGAGGAAGTAGGGGTAGGTGAGGAAGTAGGGGGAGAAACGCAGGCTGTCTGAAGGAAAGTGAAGAGGCTAAGCCGGGGCCGGACGGGGCGCTGACTCCCGTCATCACGGCGGCCAGGAAGGCAAATCGCCGCGCCCCTTACGGCGCTAAAAAGATATATATGGCAACTCTTTCAAATACCTTATTTGAACGGGATGGTAAAAGCCTCTCTTAAAAGTTCTTATTAAAAAGTTGGGAAAACCAATTTAATAAAGGACCGAGTCCTTATGCATGGAATTCGGTTTTTTATTATATCTATGATAATGAAAGTTTGCCTTCTCTCCCATATCAAAGACGACTTTATCCATATTTTGTCAGTTATTTCTGAAAAATGTACCTGCTGGAGTCAACCTCCTCAAATTTAGTTTCGAAAATTCAATATTTTGAAGGACTGGCCTACCTAGTACTGGCTACCAGCAGGATTACAGAAAATATTTAAGAAAACTCTTAAACTTTTTCAGGAAAAATAACGAATTGGTGACTGCAACTAATTCAGGCTTGCCAGATTTGCCTAATAAAAATATGTACAGGACACCCTGTTTTGTTCATATCCAGTTACTAATTCGGATATCGATATTACATCATGGGAAACTGCATGTTAAAAATATTAGTAGCATGGTCATCTAGATTAAATTAATAAAATCAACTAGGTTAAGTTTTTGCAGGCGAGTCTATGGTACCAAAACATTCATTTCTTAGTAATTAAAATATGTTTACATATGACAAATACTTGAGGACAAAATCAATACAGGAGCAAAAAAAAAAACACAAAAAAACGGTAAATAATACACAAATTTCTTTTTTATATTACTTTTCCATTTGGTAAAAGTTGCGTGTCGCACCTTTAAAAATGCGCAGTCCTTTTAACAAAACTTGAGGGCACCTACCCAGCATTTCTCCAAGGTCCTCCTCGACAAGGTAGCTGCGTTCTGCCCAATAGACTTGATGAGAACTTAGAGATACATTTGCTTCTTCGCTGAGTGGCAACGAAGATGAAAATACCAACATAATGAAGCAAATTATATTAACTAAATTCATGTTTGTCACTTAAAAAAAATCTGTTTGGGGCAAAGAACAATCATTAATCCAGAATTAATATTCATGCGTAAATCAAGCAGAAGTCGAGCCTTATACGAAGAAGAAAATGAGACTGCAAAAAGCTAATTAATCAATAGCCTATTGGAGGCATCTCCTGTTTCCATCGCCAAGTTGAGTGCCCCCGAGCATCCTCATCCATAAATCTATCTATTCTTATAACTCCGCAGGGAGGACGCGTCTACTCTTTTGTAATGCCGCAAATGAAAACAAGATTTCTCATAAGTCAGATAGGCTACACCACGAAAGGAACGAATTGTGTTATTTAAATTTAACTTAATCTTTTTTATTTTAAAACCAGGCAATGGCTTCGCCACTCCCCCCTACGAGGGAAGCTTGCGCTTCGCACAAGATTAAAATTTAAAATTAAAAAAAAAAAAAATCAGCCATGGTTAAATTTTTATGAATTTTCCTAACTTCGCCAATTATAATAATTTTGAAAGAGGGGAAATTTAATTTAGTTATAGAAGATATATAAAAATAAATTTTATAAACTTCACCATTTGTAATGCTTTGTTTTAAAAAATAACAAAAACATAAGTCATAACCAAACTAAGCTGAAATTATTATTCAAATACTTAAAAAAATCCCCTTAAATTATAGTGTTAGTTATGAACAGCAACACGGTAAAGTGTATAAACTGTGGGCAAGGTCATAGGACTATGGCCATGTCATGCCCCGCCAAGAAAGAAATTATGAGAAGAAAGCAGGAAGCCAAGAAGAATGAGGAGACGCGTAGAGCGAACACGTCCTACGCCCAGGCGGCTAAGGCGGCCATCTCCGAGGTGGACGCCAAGAAGACATATCTGAAGATAGAAAACGAGGGTTCCACCAAAATAATGACATGCATCCTCCATGCACATGTCATGAACTTGGCACGCCCGGGCACATTTGCAAAAGTCCTGAACCAAATGTTGGCTAAGAACGGTATGGATCAAATGTGGTTCCCGGACAACCCACCCTCGGGGGACGTGCTGCACCTGCAGATGGCCCCGAAGGAACAGAAGGAACAGAATTCTGCAACTACGACGCTAACAAACACAACCAAGAAACCTAATAATAAAGCACGGAAAGTAGCAGTCGAGGCAACAACTCCTGCTCCCACCCATGGAAAACAAGTATCGGCTGAAATCGACAACCCAGATAATAGCAGTTCTTCGGAATCCTCAGATTCCTCAGACACTGATACGCCCAAACCCCAGAATAAGAAAGATCAAAAGAAGAGAGTAAAGAAAATAAGGGCGAACTATATCAACCTTAGGATATACGCCTGTGAGCAATTCCCCTTCCCGGAGGAGATGGAAGCCAGGAGCATATTCCAGGGCATAAGATCTAAGATCTACAAATGGGAATATGACTCAGAAGTAGATCCCGAGATTGTGGAGGAGGCCCTGCTCGCGCAAAATGTGATCCTGCATCACAGCACATGCGAGCAAATCTCCAACGCTGAGTTTAGAAAGAAGAGAAACGGGAGGAAAAAGAACGTTACCCAGAAACACTAAGCGGCAAATAAATGGAGAGAGTAAGCAACAGAATGAGGATTCTGACACTCAACGTGAATGGATGGGAGGAGAAAGCCACGGCATATGGTAACATATTCCGTGTGCACGACCCCGACATCATTCTCATCACGGAGCACGGTATCGACACTACAGCTGGTCGCATTAAAATACCGGGCTACAGAGTGATCATGAAGAACCATTCCCAGGAAAGGTTTGATGGTGCTGCAATAGCTGTCAAGAGGAACATCTCCTTCAAACAACTACCAGAACTCGATGAGTCCTTCGTGGCAATCGAGGTTCACACCCTGGTCGGAGACCTCGTGATAGCTGCAGCATATCAACCCCCTCGACGAGCATATCTCCCGTTATGCAACTTCTACACACTGTTCGGGCACCGCAGAATGGCATTCTTAGGGGGAGACCTCAATGCCAGATGCCGTGCGGCAGGCTATGGTAACACCAACGATAGAGGCCGAAACTTGGAATTGATTATGGGAAGAAAGAACATTCAAAGGATAGGGCCGGATTTTCCGACCTATATCACTTCCCGGTCAGCAACTAAGCCTGACATAATCTTAACAAGTGAAGGCTTTCCTTTCAACTACCATAGTGAGCCAGGCCCGACAGTCCCTAGTGATCACATAGCGATTCTCACCACAATATCTCTCGCACCAATCCAGCTCCCAGCCCCTCTCCGGATAAATTACGCCATGGCCAACTGGGATCGTTACAAGCAACGACTCAGTGACTATGCGCCAGCTGACCTCAGCACGGCGTCGTTAGAGGAGATCGACAGGGAGTTGGAGAGGATAACAACGTCCATACTAAACGCGGACCGCGAGAGCATACCCGTTACAGGGTATAAAACACCTCCTCAGCCCAGATGGACAGAGGAGATGAGAGATATCGCTCGCGTTCACAGGGAAGTGTTCGAAGAAGTACGACGGGAGGGTCCCAGCCGGGAAAGGAGCTTGCTGCTCCGACGCCTAAGCTCAGAGCTTAGAGAGGCTATCAACCTCCAACAGGGGGAAATATGGAACAACTTGATAGCCAAAGTCGACAGCGAACTTAGCCCGGCCAAGTTCTGGCGCCAAGTCAGAAACTTAAAGGGACTTACACCAAGACTCAAGACTCGGATAATGGAGAACGGAGACCACATTGAGAACCCGGTGGTTCTCGAGGATATGTTCAGGAACTTCTGGAAAAACGTTTTCAGGATTACACCCGAAGAAAACGTTGAGTTCGACCAGGAATTCGAAGGCCAACTGATTGAACAACTTAATCAGGAAACGCATCGCACACACCCACTACAGCAAGTCAACGAAGGCAGGGAGATGGCGGGCCACGGACGTCCCATAACATCAGAGGACGTCAAGGCCACTGTAAAAGCCTTTCGACAAAAGGCACCAGGCTGGACGGGTATTACCAGAAACAACTTGGTTAACGCCCCACAGCATATCATTCAGGGAATCGTTAATATCTTCAACGCTTCCCTGAACACGGGCTACTTCCCGGAAGGTCTCAAGATTGCGAAGATGATCTTCATACCCAAGGGAGGTAAACCCCCTGATCAACTGGTAAACTACAGGCCAATCGCCCTGCTGGAGTTCATTGCAAAAGTCTACGAGAGACTCCTAGCTGACAGGCTTCAACAACAACTAGCCGAGCTGGGAGCCCACAACCCTCAGCAGCACGGGTTCCGCAAGGGACGAGGGACGGAAACAGCCCTCGCCCTCCTTGCGGAGAAACTCGCTTGCAGTAAAGCTGAGAGGCGGTACGTAGACGTGGTGCTGCGTGATGTTAAGAAGGCCTTCGATAAGGTTTGGCTGAGAGGATTACAATACAAGATCCTCAACCTCCAGCTTAACCCACTCCTGGAAAGGATCCTTTGTAATTACATCTCCGATAGGAGAGCCCAAATTTCAATCGAGGGCTGCAAAGGACCCGAATTCGAACTAGAAGCGGGAGTTCCACAAGGCAGCTGTCTCAGCCCTCTGCTGTACCTCGTGTACACAATAGACCTGCCTGCTCCAGTGAGGTACGATTCGATGTATCTGCAATACGCAGACGACATCACACAAATCGTCCTGAGTCCATTCAGGAACGCTGGAAGCCAGGCGAGGGCGACAGCTGTCGAAATAGAAAATATCAATAGATATGAAAGAAAGTGGAAAATAAAAACCAGCCGCCAGAAGTTCACGATCGTTCCAATGAACCGCCGAAAAACTGATGACGTTGTCGTCAATAATGAACACTATCCGTACTCCAATGAGGGTAATGTCCTGGGCTTACGCCTCTTTAAATCTGGATATAAGACCCACATAAATACCAGAGTCTCCCTAGCCAAACGAGAGCTGAAGAAGCTTTACCGCTTCAGAGGCCTTAGCGTGCCTAACAGCAAGAAACTGTATATGGCCCTGGTACGCCCAGTCCTGGTGTACCCGGCCGTGATCACGCAGATGGCAAGCTGTACCTCTCTCAGAATGATGCAGAGAGTGCAGAACAAAGCCACGCTGCTGATTACAGGCACGCGAAGGATCGACCGTATTCGGCAATCGACTCTTCACCAGAGAATCGGTCTAAAGCCGATCAATACGGAGATCCAAAGGCTAGGGAGAACGACATGGGACAAGATAGATCTAACTATACTCCCGAATTTGAACCTAAACTTAACCATTCGTGCAAACCGGAGACGCGCTATAGGTAGAACTGCTTTGTTCCCAAGCAGTAGAACCTGCGCGAGAGAAGTGGTACTACCTATATTTACGTAGTACTAGTCCACTTCTCTTAAATTATGTGACCCTAAGATTCCAAGACTAAAAAGTTTGATGATTGGACAACCAAGTTGACAAATTTTAAGAAACATATTGAAAAAAGAGGCGTAGTGCCCACGTTAAAAATCCCCCCTCCCCCCCCCAAATGTAAATAAATATAGTAAAAAATTAATAATATAAAACTAAATTTAAATATAAAAGAGGCGAAGTGCCCAAAACTAATAATAATCAAAAGTCAAGAATAAAAAGAGGCGAAGTGCCCAACTCCCAATACCCAACTGTTAATAAATTAACTAAAAGTCAACAAAATCCAAACTAAGAAAAGAGGCTAAATGCCCATATTAAGAGACTACAAAGCAACCAACACTGAGAATCATTCAGCAAGAAAGTCAACCTTGAAAGGCTTGAATGCTTCGAAGGCGAAAATACCTAAAAAGAAATACAAATATTATGACGGAGGAAACTGGCTGTCAATGACAGCCAGCTACTTTTTGACGGAGGAAATAAAAAATTTTTTTAAATACACAACATGAAGAATGCTAGTGATGCCCTAACACCAGGGCAAACTAGAAAACTTATTCACACCTTTATATACCTACCACACAATTTCACCACTTTAACCTAATTTGTAATTTGTAAATTTGTAATTATAAAAACTTTTCAAAGCCTTTTACTTAAAAAAATTAGCTAGTACTTTCAAACGTGAAAAAAGTAAATAAAAGTGAATCCTTTGTACGTTTTGGTAGGCGAGAATATTTCTGCAGGTGGTTTACTTTGGCTCCAGTGGCCTTTTAGTGAACCAATGTAGTTTAACTTAGGATGAACGGCCTTTTAATGTCTAAGTCGAAGCACCTTACGCGTATTATAAGTCTACACCGAGATTGTCTGTAATAAAAAAGGCGCCATTTTTATTGAAATAAGTTATTCCAATAAAAATAGGACCATTTTTATTGTAAAAACGTGTCCGTGAAATGCGAAGAAAAACATTAAAATAAGTTAAAATCCCGCCGCGCGTAACCAAGTTAGGGCACTTCTTTTATTCTTTAAAACTTGCTTCATCATTCATTCATTTTTAAGCAATTTTCAAAAGCTAATTTCAACGTTAAAATGGTAGTTATTGATTTAAGTATATTTTTTGGGGGGAACATTTTCTATATTTTAACGAGGGGAGTTCAAAATACAAGGTTATTATTTTGGTATTAGAACATGGCATTATCTACTTAAAATTAACCAAACTTCTTCATAACGGATCCAGTAAGTTCATCCCCCTGTATACCCCAACTCAAAATATTTGGGGTAACTCTTAACTTTCATTTAAATGCACTAAAAAAATACAGCTTTTATGTGAGTGTTGTCTATTATGATTTTTAAGCGTTTTCACGTTATTTTTTATTCTAAGGTTATTTTAGATCACTATGGTTCAATAACAAAAAACCCTAAGATTCATCTAATTATAACCATGTAAAATACAAACAAAAAAATCACTTATTCGTAAACACGAATAATGAAGTTTGAAAGGAAGCAGGGGACTGCTCGTGGGGGAGATATCACTGGGGAAACTCCCCTACGATGATCCTTAGTTTCAATCAATTAGGAGGGAGGGGTCTGGGGGGCACAGCCCCCTAGTATATAATCATAATTGTTTATAGAATAATGTTCTAACGTTTTTATTTAACCAAACGCGCATGAATATTCATGCGCGGGTGAACGAAACATAACGCATCTTAGGGTCGTTTGCGGCTGGAAAAAATACACTTTTTCGGGCGCGCCGCCGATCTTCAAGTTTACCAAAGTGGATTACCAAACGCATCTTAAACATTAAAGCGAAAAATAAGTATATATATACATAGATATATAGATTAGAGCTACAACAGATTTTAATATGTTTCGTAAAAATACACATGAAAATATACGATAACATAGCTGTTAATAATTTACGGAACGATAAACTCCGGGATAGAGCCATTCACAGTTTCCTTTAGGTATAGATAAGAGGCATCATTAAATTCTAATATTAAAATTATATTGAATTGGGGGGGGCAAACAATAGTCAGTATCATACTGTAAATAATTTTAAAACAGTAAAACGAGAATTTTTTTATGTTTTACAATTGAGAAGCTACATAGCTTGATATTAGGACTAAATCCAGCTACTTTAACAATTATCTGTCTAAAATAAATAGTTATCCCTAATTATTAAAATATAGTAAATATTTAAATGCAAAAAAAAATTTGATTTTAGATATTAGAATTATTTATATAAACATTTATATTACTAATAGAAAAATGACTAGAAAAAAACACCAGATTCATACTTCGAAATTTGAAGGTGAAATGGTATGAAGACGCGCTGGCAGCAACCATTAAGTACAATAATTCGCAAACTATGAGGATACTACCAGACTTATGAAACACTACTTACAGTCGAGCTTTCTTTTTATCACATGCGCACACAACCATTGCAACAGTGAGGAGCAGCAATACGGAAGACAGTAAATAAACAACGGTCCAAGAGAAAATATTTATTGCAAATCTCCGGAGACACGAAAGAAAATCATGGGAACCGAGACTGGATTCCCAACACTCAAATTGCCTTCAAATCCTCGACTCAAAAATCTTCAAGATGAATGAATGACTGGTTTAAAGACCAAATTGTCGTGACCCAACAACCGAACGGAGAAGAACCATCAAAACAGAAGAGGATGCCGCCAAATCACAGGACGAACAAGAAAGCGAAAACCATCAAAAGGAACCTTGCCATTTAGAACTAAGTGGAGTAAATCGAATAACCTCCCCCCCCCCCTCCCTTCCAAGTTATACAAAGGATACAGGAGAGATTATGCGAACAAAACCGGACCAGGGTGACGAGTTGACCAAATATCTGCAGTAAAACATAAATAAGAGGCGCTGTCTAGTTTAATCTTCAGTAGAGCTCTTGTCACTTTCTCTTCTTCTATAAGATTTCGGCTTAGCGTTCGCCTTGAAATGACGTCAACTGAAGAATTTAGACTTGCGGTAGTGGTATTTGTGATTATTGTGAGTGAAATTGGTTTTCACAGTGAAATGAGAATATATGGTTTGCATATAAAATTTTATATATAAAATGTAGCTATATGAATATCCTATAGCTATATAGGACTGGTACATTAATTCATAAATATATTATTACTCCTTCATATTCAGAATTACATAGTAAAATATTGACTTTCAGTATTATTAGGAATATGTACATTATCAAGCTTTATTTCCTTCATCTTTGACGGGCGGGCATGATAGTTTTGACATAATGATATACAAGTATTGCTACTATATCGAAATACATCGTTATAGGAATTCATCTAATAACTACATATAACCGATCAGTAATTGTACTAATTATTCATGAAATTTTTTTATTCAATATCTTCAAGTAAATGATAGCGCGCTTTAAGAATATATGTATGTGGCTTCATGAAATTATTGTATACGTCTTCCTTTATTTGCTATTTGTAACTCGCCTTTAATTAATCTCATAAATGCTGGTTGCTCCATGGTTGATAGGAGATGCACACCTTGTATGATAAAATCTGCAATCAGCTTATTAACAACAGATTGTTCGACCTTCTTAGGATTCACCCCAAAACACTCCGGTAATGTCTTTAGTTTAACACCGCTGAATGAAGGACCATCAATTAATAGTGAACTTTTTTTTTTTTTAATCTTTTCTTTGAGCTGTCACATAGTTATCCGCATTTTACCCAAAGCAGGATGCTTTCTATGTTGATAAATGTACATGATCAGAAAATTGAAGGACATTTGTTTCACGTTAAATTCAATCGGCATATACTATAAATAAAGGTGTTGCAAAAGGAAGCAGGTAGGTTCGTGCATGGTAAACCTACGCTACTTAACATTATCGTTAGCTACTAGCAATTTTGCCATTTTTTTAAAATAAGAAATAGTGAAACTTGTCAATTTAATTCAGCTTTAATAAATTCTTACCTTCAAATGAAGGCGTAGATTGGAAGTAGCATTGCTCGCCGCAGAGATTTCGCCATTGCATTATGTACATACACACTTCACTTTTTCCGTCGGAAGATTTCATTCTAAATACATTGTATTTAAATACTTTCAAAAGTATTTAAATACATGATCTCAAATGTATTTACAAATACAATTTTAAATACCTAGATGTATTTAAATACTGCCCACCTCTGGATATAATCATTTCACAACGCGGAGCTAACACAAATATGACGTAATGAAAATATTGACTATTGATGTGTTAAATGTAAACCATTCAATAGAGATAGGACAGACCGGCCATAGCGAGCAATCCTTAGCTAGATGGTAATTGCCATTATTCTTCAAAGCTCTTTAAATCAAGCTTATAAATTTTGCATATTTTTACCATTATTAATAACTAGTCAAAGATTCACCGATTTGTAAATTTCAAACTTCAAATATTTGTAATTTTCTCGGCCTAGATTTATAATGAATCTCTTTACGAAATTCTTCAGAAAATACGGAAAAAACGGCCCTTTTTGTGGTATAGTCTAATAATTTGCTCTTGCTTTATTGGTAAAGGACCACTATTGATATAAAAGAAAAACTCATTAATTTTGGTTAGAAAACGGTCTAATAAATAGTTACCCTTAAATATTAAAAATAATAACAAATACTAATGAAATAAGCGATTTAATGTTAATATTATAAATTATTTGCAGAGTCTTTTATGAAATTTATATTTATTTAGAAAATTTAAAGTAGAAAAAATAACCAAATTATATTTAGAAATTCTAAGGAAACTTTCGATTAAGCGAAGTTAAACCACTATTTATTTGATGCTCTTCAGAGCTTATAATTTCTCTATTACATAAAACCTTTTTATATATCTAACACCTCTCTCGTAAAGCAACCCCGCTAACCTAGCTACTAGTGTCGTCGGGCTAGATCTTCGTCTGGACATTGGACATTGGACAAAATAAGAGATGAAATATAGGTAGAATTAGAGAGTGAATAGTAAGAGAGTAAAGTGGTTAAAGGGCGAGTTTAAAGAATAGATGGTGTGTAGGAGAAAGAATAAAAAGATCCCTGGTGAAAGGGTAGCTCTGTCAATGTAAAGTTTTTGTGGTTGTTTGATATATTTTCGATAAACTATGAATTACAAATCCATAGTTTATATAATTAAATTAAACATGGTTAATTTAATTATGATTTCGATCCTATTGATCGGTTGATTGCTTTAGGCATTCAAGCCTTTATTTTTGACGGGGGTTTTATTCCCGCTATGACTTTAGTAAAAAGTTTTTGGTTATCAATTAATTGGATTTTTTAAAAGTGAGTGTGAAATTATTTTAATCTTGCGTTTTGCAAGTGGTTTTTAATTTGATTTGAATATGCTAAAAGGAACCTGCAAATTACTTTGTATTTTGTCAGTTCTGTCAGGTGTATTTTGGGATCACGTCATTTTCTGTCTGTAGTTTACTACTTCTAAAAGGTCTTTTTTGTCGGTCTGCTTCGATTTCTAAGTGTGTACGAGAGAATTCAGGGGTCAAGCGGGCGCCAATGGCCTGCCATATCCTCTTAGCTCTCTCGTGGAGCGCCACATTGATCGGAGTTAATCCAACCGAGGCGTGGAGCTCCCTCTGTTTTTTTGTGTTCTCTTCTTCGGGTATTTGTAATGAGTAAAACCGCCTTGTTCTGGATGGTTTGTAGTTTCGCAATGTGGGTCCTGGCGCACGCATTCAACGGCACCGGGGGGTACAAGAGTCTCGAGCAAATGCACGCATTGAATATCTTGAGCTTATTTGAGCGGGTTAGGTCCATGAACCTATAAAACTCCCTCAAATCTCTCTTGACATTCGCGACTGATCGTCCGATATGACTCTTGTATCCTCCTGTGGTGATTTTGAGCCCCAGAACCGTCCCTTCCGAGCAGTAGGGGATTCTCTCCCCCTCTACCCGTATATCATTGAAGGTCTTGCGAAACATGGGAATTATTTTGAATTTTTGGGCATTGGTCGAAATCTTCCATTTCCTCTCGAAAGAGTTGATGTTGGAAATCTCCCTAGCCGTATTTCTCGCCATAAATTCCCTGTGAACGTAGGCGGCTGTACAAATTTGCGATATATCGTCAGCGAACTGAACGTATATCGTACCTTCGGAAAGAGGTTGTGGTAGGTCACGTGTATATATGTTGTATAAAAGGGGGGAGAGACCCCCCTTGTGGGACCCCAGATTCGAGCTCGAACTCGGGGCCTTTGTGCTCTTTGATCTGTATATACGCTCTCCTCTCCATTATATAATCGCATAGAATCCTTTCAAGAATGGAGTCGAGGCCTACTTGCAGGATCTTAAATTGCAAGCCTCTCTTCCAAACCTTGTCAAATGCTTTTCTGACATGGCGGAGCACCAGGTCGGCATGCCTTTTACTTGCTTTGATCTTTGCAAGTTTTTCCGTAATAACGGCTAGTGCCGTGTCAGTCCCTCTTTTCTTTCTGAAGCCGTGCTGTTGCTCGTTATGCAGGTTGGCTTCGTCGAGAAAAGAGTTGACCCTATTTGCCAATATTTTCTCGAAGACTTTGCCAGCAAATTCTAAGAAAGATATCGGTCGGAAGTTTGCAGGGCAGTCCTGGGGCTTTCCCGATTTGGGAATAAAGATCATCTTGGCCACTTTCCACTGATCAGGAAAGTAGCCTGTGTTCAGAGCGGCATTCATGATGTTAAGAAGCCCACTCAGAACATTAGGCGGGGCCTTAATGAAATTCTCCCTGGTCAGCCCCGTGGTACCCGGTGCTCTTTGACGAAAGGATTTTAGTGCGACGGAGAGCTCTTGGGCAGTTATTTTACTCCCATAGCCCTCCATCGCTCTTTCCTGCGACACACAATGATGAGGGGAGGTTTTATGTATTTGCGTGTTTAACTGTTGGATAATGTTATTTTCGAAATCGAGGTCATAATTGTCATTTTCTTCGGGAGTAATTTTAAAGATTGAAGACCAGAAAATCCTAAAAATTTCCTCAATCTCTGTAGTCTCGTCAATTTCTTTCTCGTCATGCTTGAGTACAATTTTCTTTTGAGGGGGTTGTCCTTTTAAACGTTTGTACGTCTGCCAAAAAGTCCGTGAGTCTCTCTCTACGTCAAGTCCCTCAATTAGTCTGTCCCGTACCTGTATTTGTTCGTCTGTAATGAGTGTCTGGAGTTCGTCTTTTATCTGTCTTATTCGTCTATGGGCATTGTGGTTGGGGCCTGTCAGCGCTATTACATTGGACAGGTCTTTATACTCTTGGGCCAGGGCTTTCATGGGGGGGGGGGTCCAAATAGGAGCTGGAAGGGTTTTATATTTAATGCGGGGAATGCTATTTTTATCTGCTTTTATAAGGAGGTCAGTGATTTTATCCAGCTCTTCATCTATTTCTTCTAAATTGGCATCAATTAAAGGGTCTGGGATATAATTTAGGCGATTTTTGTAGCTTTCCCAGTCCGCCTGCTTATAGCTTTTGCGTTCTGGGATTGCAATTTGAATGGGGTTTACGCTAATTGTGATTTTAATTGCCTGGTGGTCACTTGGAATAATGGGGCCTGGTTCAATGTAATAGTTGTATGGAAACCTGATACTGGATAAAACAATATCAGGCTTCGTTGCTGCATAACCTGTAATGAATGTCGGGAATTCTGGTCCGATTCTAGTCCCGTATTTTCTGTCAAGTAGGACTTCAATGTTTCTACCTGCATTGTTGTAGGAGGTATACCCTGACGCTGCACATCTTGCGTTCAGATCTCCAGCAAAGATTGCATTTTTCTTATGGATGAAGACCTGTAGAAGGTTGTGCAGGGGTACATAGCCGCGTCTTGGGGGTTGGTACCCCGTGGCCACAACTAGACCCCCCAGGGTAGTGCCTACCTCAATGGCAAGGTAAGATTCATCTTAAGTCGGGTAGTCTTTTGTATTTTAAACCTTTTTTGACGGCTATTGCGCAGCCGTCATACCGTTCCTGGCTGTGATTCTTGGTGATGACGTCGTATTGAAAAATCTTTATCTCTTTATGAGCGGTCATTCCGTGTTCATTAATCAGTATAATGTCGGGGTCACTTTGTCGCAGAATGTTGCCATAGATGGAACCTTTTCCGTCCCATCCATTGACATTCATCTGTATGATTGTTAGTCTGTTGGTCATTTTGAGTAATGTAGGTTCTTTTAGTGTGTGGAGTTAAAGTAGACGCTTATTCGCGATCTACTTTACCCCCATGTGGTGTATTGGGCGGGGTGCGCTCCCTGCCGTTTCTTTTCTTTCTGAATTCCGTGTCGGTGATCGTGTAAAAACAGTCCGTGGCCAGCTTAACCTTATTTTGTGAGAGAGCTTCCTCAACCTGTCGTTCCGGTACCTCATCAGAGCATTCCCATTTGTATCGTCCGGTCCTAAGACCTTCCGATACTTCACGGGAGTCCAATTCAGTTGGGAATGGGGCAGATTCAGGGGCGTACAATTTAAGGTTGAAGCCTTTCGAGTGGTATTTGAGTTGGTGCTCCCTTCCTCTAGATGAGGAGGTAGACCGTGGGCCGCGAGTTTTGGAGATTTTTCTCGACCTAGGGGACCTAATCTCCTTGGGTCGAACTGCCTCCTTTGTTGGTGTGGATGTGGGGGTGTGTGTTTTTGTTTTTTGTGGTGTGGATTTTTTGGGGGTGAGTGGCGCCTGTTTCTGTGTTTGCGTTTCCTTAGGTTTGTTGAGTCGGGGGTCACGTGAGATGGCTGTGTTTTGGGTTTGTATTTTCTGGCACTTTTCTTGGCATTGAGGAGCAACGGTTATTCGCATAACCTCCTCTGAAGGGGGATTATCGGGGAACCACATCTCGCTAAGTCCGTTCTTCACGAGCATACGGTTTACTTCTGTGGCAAAGGTACCAGGGCGTGTAATGTTTTGTATGTGTGCATAGTATATGCAGCACATAATTTTTGTGGAGTGTTCGTTTTCAATATGTAAGAATGTTTTTTGGTTATGGTTATTTGACTCGGCGGTGGCGGCTTTCGCTACTTTAGCGTAGGTGGAGTTGGCTTTCTTCTCTTCCGATTCACGTTTAAGCTTGCTTTGATTGCTCAATTCCTGCTTTTTAATCGGACATGCCATAGACATGGTCCGGTGGGGGCCTGAGCAATTAAGACATTTGGTGGTATTGTTCTTGCATTCGCGCCAAAAATGGTCACGACCGGCGCAGATGGAGCACAATTTAAGATCTTTATTTTCAGGGCAGTTGGACGTGGTGTGTTTGTTGTATTTGTAGCACCTGAACACATTTGCAAATCAACAAACTCCTCACGTTCCATCTGCTCTGGGCAAATTCTCACGTTGAAAAGAAGTAATCCATTGTCTTTAGCCTTTTGAGCCATAGCCGTGTCTTCAAATACCACTTTAAACACGTGTGTGTATGTTTTGAATTTGAAAACCTCCGCTACCTTTGCTCATTCGTGGTTATTTTCGATTTCCCGTTTAATATCGTCGGCTGAGTGGCTCCCAACCCAGGGGTCAAGGCGCCTGCAGATCAAACTGCGGTGGGTCCGTATTTGTGGTGGTGTCTGTGGTCTAAGGTTGATTGTTTTGAGGCATTCAACGGCTTTCCCGGAGGTCAAGGCTTCACAATCAGCCTCCCTCGCGCAGATAGCCGAGTAACCATTGTTTAAGTCCACTAGTCTTACCAGAGCAATTCGCAGGGATCCGTATACTGTTTCAAATACCTTTTCGCGGTCAGGTTTCGGGCCCTCCGGGAGGACCCGAAGAGTTATACGCAGGGTTTCTCTCATGTTATGTGCATCCTATGATGCGTTACAGTTTGTATGTGTGTAATGTTCACTGTGTTCACTTTTGTTTTTAGACGGAAAGAGGTGAGAGAGAAAAAGGGGTTCAATGTCCAAAAATTTTTTTACTTTACCTCAAAATAACTTTTTCCAGGCAAGCGGGTGGGCCAGGGAAGGTTTTGGTCTCCGAAGCTGGTACGTAGTCCTCTGGCGGGCGGGCTTGACATCTAAGCACCAGGCAGCTCGCTGTAGCCACAATCACAAACTGCCCGTCTCATCCTCATTGAGCCGCAGTGGACATGCTACTGGTCAAGTGAGTCCGCCTGGCCGTCACGCAGCCACGATCACCCAAAACAAGATACTTAGCTACTGGCTTCTCGTCACCATTTTTCCTCCTTATCTACAACACAAATTAAGACATCCCATGGGAAAGCCATACCACCAACATCGAGGACCCGAAGCGAGCCTCAGTAACTAGCGTCGAAGCCACCATCGTCTCCGCTGGGCAGGCCACATCATGAGGATGGAACCATCCCGGTTCCCCATGATCATGTTGTATGGCGAACTAACTAATGGTACGAGACAACGAGGAGCCCAAAAGCGACGCGTCAAGGATCAGCTAAAGCGCACCATGACCTTAACTAACCTTGATTGATCCCTCCTCGTGGGAACAAACTGCAAGGGACCGTTCAACCTAGATGAGAGCCGTCCGTGATGGTACTGCGGCGTTGGAGGAAGGGAGGAGACAAAAGGCAGAAGAGACTGGAAGAACCTCGTCCTCACCACCACCCTCCCATGTGATCAGTGCCCACGACTGTTCTGCCACAGATTAGGTAGGCCTTCTAAGTCGCATCACTCCCAAACATCAATAGATAAGAGATGACGGAATCAATGCTCGGACACGAGTTGGTGACTACGACTACTTTTTTGCACGTTCTTATGAAGAGAAGAAGAATATTAAAAAATAGAAAGAGTTTTAATTTGGGTCTAAAAAAATTAAATCTGTTAAAATAACTTAGAAATGGATAAATCATGATTTTTTTTTTGTTGCCAAAGTCCAATAAAAAAGTTACCCATATAGATTGAAACATAATTGAAATGCTCAAAATGTTTGAAAATTAAGAGTATAATTTATTTGTATGGAATTTTCTAAAATTTGTATTTATTTAGAAAAAAAATCATGTACAACAAACTTCGAAATTTTAAGTACTTTCGGTACTTTAAATCACTCACACACACACATACACACACCCAATCATACCAAAAAGCAAAAACCACACAACATAGAAAGCATTACCCTACCATAATAAGCACATCAACCATCTCCCTCTCTACACTATATTTCTATCTATCCTATATCATCTTCATCACATTCACCACTTTTTATTATCCCTATGGACATGGGATAAGATAGACCAAAATATACTCCCGAACTTGAATCTGAATATTAATATTCGTGCAAACCGGAGACGCGCTATAGGTAGAACTGCTCTGTTCCCAAGTAGTAGAACCTGCGCGAGAGAAGTGGTACTACCTATGTTTACGTAGTGTTAGTCCACTACTCCAAAGAACTATGACTTTAAAACTCAAAAATTTGACAATTAGTCCAATAATATGAACAACTTTAAATAACGTTTGAAAAAAGAGGCGAAGTGCCCACATTAAAGTCCCCTCCCCTCCTATAAACATAGTAAGAATTAAAAAATTAAAACTAAATTTAAATATAAAAGAGGCGAAGTGGCCAACCCTAATAATCAAAATTTAAGAATAAAAAGAGGCGAAGTGCCCAATTCCCAATACCCATTTGATAAGATAACAAAACAAAGTCAACAAAAATCAAACGATGAAAAGAGGCGAAATGCTCGAGTTAAAGAGATTACTGAGAACTCAAAACTTGAGATTCATTCAGATGAAAAACAACCTTGAAAGGCTTGAATGCTTCGAAGGAGGAAATACCCATTACGTAAATAAATTATATATATATATATATATATATATATATATATATATATTATAACGGAGGAAACTGGCTGTCAAAGACAGTCAGCTACTTTTTGACGGTGGAATTTTTAATTTTTAAACAAAACAAGAAGAATGCTAGTGATGCCCTAACACCAGGGCAAACTAGGAAACATATTCACACCTTTATATACCTACCACACAATTTCACCACTTTAACCTAATTTGTAAATTTGTAATGTAGTCTACCTGTATATTGAATTAATCCAACATTTCCTGCAGTGAAACAGCATAATTATTTTGGAACTAAAAGAAATATGAATAACTACGTTCTTTACAAAAAAAATATTACTTTCAATCTTCTATAGGCCTGGCCTAATTCTCTTTTGCGATTTATTCGGCGCGCAAATCACCATTTTCAGTTAATAGCACTTGGAAGCAGTATTTTCCAAGGTATAAAGATATTAATTATTTGCCGGTGCTATGACGTCATAAGCCTAAATAAAAAATAGTTTCATTGCACCGAATCAAGAAAAACATTACAAACGATGATACTAATTTAAGTACGATGTAGCAGGTTGGGGACGTTAGTCCAGTTAGTATAGTGGTTATCGCTCTTGCCCGGCATTCGTCGGCTCGGCAGTTCGATACTATTTACTAGGGTTTCTATTCTGAATAACTGAAATTAAACGTCTAATTTTAATGTCTAATTACCATAAACGGAAAAAAACTAGGGGATCTTTTCTGTTTGGCGGCAGGTGGATCTTTTGTACCAAATTTTCACCAATAATGCACTTTTGAGTCCTGAAGACGAATATAATTTATTTTTTGGAGAAAGGAGGTATTAAAAAACAAAATTTAATGCGCACAAGTTTAGAGCATTATTCTATAAACAATTATGACTATATACTGGGGGGCTGTGCCCCCAGAACCGCCCGATTGATTGAAACTCAGGATTATCGTAGGGGGAACCCCCCGCAGTGCTAAACCCCCCACGAGCAGTCCCCTTGAATTCCTACTTATGTAAATTTATGTGGCGAAAACGCAATAGAAATGAAAATTTGTTTAAAAAATATTATGGGATACTTATATCTAAATACAAATTAATGTTTGATGAAATAATAAAGGGAGTGAACAATAATATTGGGAAATCTTATGGCTGTTTAAGTGCATTTTATTTCTATTTCGTTTTTTTTTTCAAAATGTATCGGACAAACCAAAATTTACAGTTTGAAATTTCTCTTAAGATACTTCCTTTCATTTCTCCCCTCCAAAAATGTTATAGTCATATTCAGTACTCAAAACTGCATCATTGGTGAAAGCTTGGTACAAAAGATCCGCCTGTCGCCAAACAGAAAAGACCCAAAATATGAGTAAGCTAAAAAAAAGAAATCCAACCTCATAATACACCGCAGAGTAATGCAATGAAGTAAGTCTACTTTCCGCTATCTATTCACACACCCTTTCTATCCCCTCACCTGCATACTCTCATACATACACAAGGGTCGAAGAGAAATATAGAGAGGGAGAAGAACAATGAATATAAAAAAGTGCAATAAAACACGGCAATAAATGTCCTGTTTTAACGAGATGTTCATAGATTATTTTCTTGCGGATTATGGAATAAAGAATTTTTTTAAGTTCAGAAAAAAGATACGTGGATAATATAATCAAATAAAGGCTAGAGAGAAAAGGAATTCAGTAAATAGGGATTCAAATTGCTATTAGTGGTTACATATTTTGATTACTATATACTTATAAAAATAAACAGATTGTGTATATATAGAAATTGGTATGAATGTATAAAAGTTAAAAAGAATATCGAGTATGAAAGATTAAGGTTAGAATAAATGTCAAAATTTGTATGCAAGTATAAAAGTTCGAAAAATTATGTAAAAACTTGTATGAAAGTTTATATATATATATATATATATATATATATATATATATATATATATATATATATATATATATATATATATATATATATAGTAATCAAAATATGTAACCACTAATAGCAATTTGAATCCCTATTTACTGAATTCCTTTTCTCTATAGCCTTTATTTGATTATATTATCCAGGCAACCTGGTACACACTCACACACTCATCAAAACGCACAACATCATTATTACCCTACCATTAACAACGCATCAATCATCTCTCCTCTACACTATTATTTCTATCTATCCTATATTATTCTCCCTCATTCACCACTTTTTGTTATCCCTATCCCTATATCAAAAAGCAAGAATTTTCAAAGCATTAAGATTCAAAAGAGTGAAAAAAAATAATAATGAAAGATGACCCAATGACGAGGGCAAAATATCAACGGTGTGTTTTCACCAAACTATCTCTCCCACTATCTATCTACTACTAAAAACTTTGAACATCACATTTAATACATCTCGCATTTATCTGAATGAAGATGGGTTGAAAGTATCGTGTTCTGAAATTAATGTCGATTTGAATATACTTAACGTAAATTGTTCCATTACAAATATAAACTAGTTTTAAGAAGTTCTGGTAATATATTGAGGCATTTTAAGATTAAAATTGTTAAAAACCCTTATCAGTGTGACTAAAGAGCATAATTTAGATTGGTTAGTATTTCTCCCTCACTTCTATCTCCTTATTTCATCTGATTATCACTTATTCTGATTCCTGCACCATCCTGAATGACAAAAAAATATGGTAGAAATTGATAAATGCTCATATTTCATCAAAACCAGCTGGATTTTTGTCAAAATCATGCATTCACTGCCTAGTTAAACACTGGTTTGTTTAAATTGTATATTGCAGATGCAAGATCTGACACAATCCTATGCATGCATTTTGTGGGTGGGTTTTGACAGATGTGAATGACCTTTGATAGGCCCTTGTGGCTTTTGTCATCCATGAAATTATGTTATGTTATGTAATATGGCTATTTTAGAAGTTTTCTTTTTAGACCCCCCCCCTCCCGACTATTTTCTGAGACAACTTAAAGCCGTGGCTAAAAAAATCCTTCGTGTAATTTCATTGAGAATGACAAAAATGAATCGCTTCGATGGGTCTTAGCAATATGATAAATTAAATAACTTATCGGGCAAAATATAAACTTGTAGCGGGAAAAGGTCAAAATTACGCATACATTCAAAGGCATTTTTTTGTATAAGTTAGGGCATGAAGTAGACCAAAACAATCAATACAAATATGGCCTTCGATTATAATCGCTTATGGACAAAGAGAATAGGGGAAAGAAGACGAGAGAGGAGATAAAGCTTGAACAGAGAGAAACAACGTCCACTGAGTAATCCCAATTACAATGAAGTTTAAGTGGGGGAGGAGGCGTGTGAGGGGAGGACGATAGGGTGTGTGGGTAATCCCAAGTTCAAGACCTAGCCAATTTATAGCGCATGCGCAAAACGTGACGCAATGGATGATTAATCATGGCGCATTGCACCCAGAACTCGCCAGAACATACGGGGAGGTTTGGATGGTTACATATATCTGAAAAGTGCCTAAAACAAAAGTTAGAAGACATAAATATCATAAATCCTAGATTTTGATGGATATCTCAGAAAGCAAAATGGAATGGTAATTTAGTCTTGGAAATAATACTATAATTGAACTTAATAATACTAAATGATACCACAAAACTATGTCGTTATAATAAAGAGAGATCAGATAGGAGAAAAAATGCCCTTAATTTTATTATAGTAACCATTTTTACAAAATGTTCTTTGATATGTAAATAAATGAAAATAAAGAAATGATGGACCTGTCTGACCATTATATAATAAAGGAACTGTTTAAAATAACAGGGAGGGATAGAAGAATGATAAAAAAAACCCAGCAGTAACAATACTATAACTTGACATTGATAAAAGATAGAAACAGTTACTAGAAGTAGAACTCCAAAACATAGTAATGCAAGGCAAAAAATAGAGAGAATAAAGAGGAAGCAGAAGAAATTCTATTGAAAATATTCTATAAAGTTTCCAGGGAAATTTGATGGAGCCTACGTGGATGTCTAAGGAGATAAAAGAAGGAATTAATACACGAAAATATAGAAAAAAATGGAAATTGGAAAAATAAAAATGGAGAAAAAGAATAGATAAATATATTCAAAGACAAAAGGCACGATGTTTGATAAGAACGGCTATGCAAAACTACGAAAGAAAAATAACGGAAAAAAAAGAATGGTAGACAAGGAGAAAATATAAATAATCTGTAAGACACAAACAAATCAACTAACTGAAATATATCAGTAAAATGGACAGATGTAAATACAAAAGTAAGACAAATTGTAAGCTATTGGTCTAATACAGGGTGACCAAAAAAACAGGGGCCCCAACTTTCCAATAGGCTTCATTTCTTAATTCGACAAACGGGAAATTAAGCTATTCAAAGTGGGCGCCCGTTTTGGGAAGGTCACCCTCTATATAAAAAAAAATATGTAACTAAAAAAAAATCAAAATATCAACAAAAAATGAGTAAATCATGATTGGGTATGGATATCCAGTCACTTCAGAATGGAACAATTACACTGTACATCTCGGAAATGAGAATAACCTTTTCTATGGGTATTTTTTGCGCAAATCACGAATATAACATTAGTCGCTTTCTGCGACCCTCCCGTTTCTCCTAAATTATTATCTTACGTTAAATACCCTGATGGTTCCGTAGGGATTGAAGCAAACAGGATTGGGCCGAAACTGACAACTCTAAAAGTTATAAGCGGATTTTGATATAATTTTAATGCAGTGTTCCTAAGGTATTTTTCAACCTAACCTATGAAATTTATGAAAGTATACGATATTATTTTAGTTATATGGGTCCAAATTCGTGGTAACTTACTAAAAATGCTTCCTATTTTTACTTTTTATTTAATATTTGTTGCTGCTACTATTTATATTATTTTTCACATCCTACAGTGTTTTTTTTTTCTTTAAGACAGAGTTAAAATGCCTAGAGAATGCAAAATTCCCCACAGTTGGATGAACATGCTCGAATTAGAGTATATAGGAAGCGTTCTGCAGATCTACACAATTCCTTCACTTTTGAAAACAACTTCACTTATTGTAATGATAAGAGGACTATTCAATGCTCTTGCGCTGACCTATCAACTAAATGAGTGGAGGCTATTCATAGATGCATCCCTTTACAGCATAAAAGCTGTTCTGTTCCACATTGGTACACCATGACGGGAAAGAAGAATTTTCACATTTCACCTAACTCTGAAAACGTTTTTCGGTGATAAAGCAAAGAGGCTTTTTTTACGTGAATTTATTCACGTTTCCTTACGGGGAAGAAAAGAGAATTTACTTATTAAAAGAGAGTACTACGAGCCCAAGAATGTCGGGCTAATTCGACCAAGCATTCTCCCCCCCCCCTGCCGGGGCTGGGGAGCTGAAGTGAACTGAACTGCATTCCATTTTGCCACGTTCCAACTATGCCGTTCGTGTGATAGGCATAATTGGGGGCGCCCAGGAAAGCAGGTTTGTGGACTAGCCCACTGCAGAACTCGGCGTCAGTGGTTGCCCGGTTAAGAGGCGATGCTGAAAGCTTCGGGGAAGAGTTCGCTCTAATCTCTGAGGGTAGTTTCCGGCCAAGACCACAGGGGGACATGCAACCGTCCCTGTGTAAGTTGGAAGCAGCATCGATAACCAAACCCCGGACGGGGCGGCACCACTCGGGTGGTGGTAGTTGATTCAATCACCACCCATCATTAAGTCCGTCACAACCAACCGTCTGAGGGGCCTCCCCGGGTTCACCCACATTCATTCATCCATTCATCCAGCAGTTCATGTTCACGGAGGCTCGCTTGCGACGGTGGGTGGGGGGGGGGATGCCCCCCCCCCTCTAAAAAAGTAAATCTCTTTTAAAATATTGAAGAATTGTTTATTCTGGATAAACAACCCACACTAAATAGTTGGTAAACGCACTAAGAACCAGAAGCAGGAGCTACCCCACAGTGGTTCATCGCCCCTTGGGGCCAGTGCAATGGCACAGAACCAACTCCCCCGGGTGCCTCTGCGCACCATGAGCGACCATAATAGACCCGCCAGAGAGACGGTCTTTGAAGCCGTCTACGGTAAACTAAAAATTGCCATGGTGAGACTTCTGGAAGTCCCCGTGGGCTATGTTGCCGTCTGTGAGACGGAAAAAGACATTGAGGCATTAACCAAGGAAGAAGCCATTGAGGTTCTCCGGGAGCTTGGCCTAACACCTGCTATCCCCCCGCAGATCCAATCACACAGGAGTGTGATATGTAGAAAATTAGATCCGTGGATCGGAGAACACTCAAAAGAGGAAATTAAGGAAGAAATCCTCAAAAACCACGCTTGGGCAAAAGTAACTGATATAATCAAATTTAGAAATAAAAGAGACAATTCGGATTACTCCCATGTATTTAAAATAATTTTTGGGGAAACTACCATGGCAAGGAAGGCAAAGGAGTCTGGGCTCCTGCTTTTCAATGCCAAAGTCAGCGGGGAGCAGATAGAGAGGGAGGAATTCCACTCTGTTCAATTCTGCTTCCGCTGCTATAAAATGGAGGCACATACGACCAGGGAATGTAAAGCACCCGAGGAGCTATGCTCTAGATGCAGCGAACCAGGACATCACTGGAAGAGCTGCCAGAGCCCCAGAGAGAGGTGTATTAACTGCGGACAAGGGCATCGGACGATGGCTATGGCCTGTCCGAAAAAAAAGAAATTATACGAAACAAACAGAAAATTTCTCAAGAAGCGGAGACTAGGAAAGCGCACACCTCGTACGCCCAAGTCGCCAAATCTGCCCAATCTGCTGGAAATGTTAACAAGACCTACTTAAAGCTCCAAAATGAAGACTCCACTAAAATTCTAACGTGTATCTTATACGCACACGTTAGAAACCTGACCCAACCTGGTTGCTTCGCTAAGGAATTAAATCAAATGCTGGCGAAGAATGGCCTGAACCAAATGTGGTTCCCGGACGACCCCCCTTCAGGGGACGTTCTCCAACTGCAGATGGTAACCAAGGAGGCTCAACCAGCTAACGTCAAGGAGAACAAGCCACAGGAAAAACCCAAAAGACCAGACCCAAGAATTGAAGCGAAGAAAGAACGAGAAGCAGCGGTCAGATCTAAGATCGTAAACAGGACGGTTAAGGAGAGCTCCGATGAATCTGAATCTACGGAGTCCTCAGACAGTGATGCCGATTCGTGCATCAAAAAGGCAAAAAAGGAAAAGAGAACAACGAAAAAGGCCCTAGACGCGGATGAGATAAATCTAAGGATTTATGCATCCGAACAACTCCCCTTCCCAAAGGACAACGATACCAACAGGATACTAGTTGGTATCAAAAAGAAGTACTACAAGTGGGATTACGATGCCCAGTGTGACGAAGAGGTAGTCGAAGAGGCCCTCAATAGTCATAACATCACCCTCTATAGGGACACACTGGAAGAACTGCCCACGTCAGAATATAAAAAGAAGAGGAACGGGAGAAAACGTCCTTTCACCAAGAAACACTAGAAGCCAGAAAAGAGAATGGAAAACCCGAACAACAGGTTGAAAATAGTAACACTCAATGTCAATGGATGGGAGGGAAAAGCAACGGCGTATGGAAACATATTCCGTGTGCTAGACCCCGACATCATATTGATTTCAGAGCACGGTATCGACACAACATCGTACCAAATAAAGATACCGGGCTACAGAGTGATTGCTAAAAACCATTCTCAGGAGAGGTTTGACGGCGCCGCGATTGCAATCAAAAAGAATCTCTCGTTCAGGCACCTTCCAGAACTGGACGAGTCATTCGTGGCGATTGAGATGCCCACACTAGTGGGCAACCTCGTGATCGCGTCGGCGTATCAACCCCCTCGCAGAGCGTACCTGCCCCTCAATAACTTTTACACCTTGTTTGGCCACGGCAGGATGGTGTTCCTTGGGGGAGACCTCAACGCCAGATGCCGAACGGCTGGCTATGGTAATACAAATAACAGAGGCCACAACTTGGAAATGATTATGCGACGTAAAAACATCCAGAGGATAGGACCGGAATTTCCGACCTATATTACCTCTCGGGCAGCAACCAAGCCCGACATAATCATGACAAGTGGTGGCTTCCCGTTCAATTACTATAGCGAGCCAGGACCAACAGTACCCAGCGACCATATAGCGATACTCACCACCATCTCACTCGCTCCGATCCAGATTCCGGTCCCTCTCCGCAAGAGCTACGCCTCGGCCGACTGGGAACGCTACGGAGAAATCCTAGGCGTTTACGAACCAGCCGACCTAAGTGAGGCCACATTAGAAGAGATCGACGGGGAACTGGAAAGGATAACAGCCCTCATCATTGAGGCTGACCGCGAGTGTGTACCCCTGACAGGGTACAAAACTCTTCCACAACCTCGTTGGACCGAAGAGATGAAGGAGATCGCTAGGGAGCACAGGGAGGTGTACGAGGAAATAAGAAGAGCAGGTACAAATCGGGAGCGAAGCTCGCTGCTCCGTCGCCTACGTGACGAACTAAAACAGGCTATAAACCAACAACAGGCTGAAATCTGGAACAGCCTAATAGCCGGGTTGGACAGCGAGTTGGCCCCTGACAAATTCTGGCGACTAGTAAAACAACTGAAAGGACTCCCAAGTAGAGGAAAGACCCGCATCAAGGAGGGCGATGACTACTTGGAGGATACGGCGGTACTGGAGGATAGATTCCGCACGTTTTGGAAAGATATCTTCTCTATAACACCAGAGGACGATGCGGAATTTGACCAGGAGTTCGAGGACCATCTGATTGAGGAACTCAATCAGATCATACACCGAACGCACCCACAAGCCTACGTTGACGAAAGGAGGGAAATGGCGGACCATGGCCGACCAAAAACAACGGTAGAGGTCATGGAAGTCTTAAAAACCTTCAAGCAAAAGGCACCAGGCTGGACGGGCATCACCAAGAACAATCTGGTGCATGCCCCTCGGCAGATCATTCAGGGAATCACAAACATCTTCAATGCTTCCCTGAATACGGGCTACTTCCCCGACGGGCTAAAAATGGCCAAAATCATTTTTATCCCTAAAGGGAACAAGCCCCCAGATCAACTGGTGGACTATAGGCCAATTTCCCTTCTAGAGTTTGTAGGTAAAATCTACGAAAAGCTTCTAGCCAACAGGCTACAAGATCAGCTGTCCGAGCTGGAAGCTCACAACCCCCAGCAGCACGGGTTTCGCAGAAGGAGGGGGACTGATACAGCCCTTGCCCTCCTCACCGAAAAGCTAGCCCGCTGCAAAGCTGAAGGGAGGTACGTAGATGTGGTGTTGCGCGACGTGCAGAAGGCCTTCGACAAGGTTTGGCTGAGAGGTCTACAATACAAGATCTTAGGCCTCCAGCTAAACCCGGTCCTGGAAAGGGTCCTCTGTGATTACATCATGGAAAGAACAGCCCGTATCTCTATCGAGGGCTACAGAGGACCCAAGTTTGAACTAGAGGCGGGAGTTCCACAAGGTAGTTGTCTGAGTCCGCTGTTGTACATTGTGTACACGTTGGACTTACCTGCTCCAGTTGGGGAGGATGTGATGTATCTGCAGTTTGCAGACGACATCACCCAGATCATCCCCGGTTCCTATAGGAACGCTGGAGTTCAAGCAAGGGAAACAGCTACCGAAATCGAAAACATTAATCGTTTCGAAAGAAAGTGGAAAATAAAAACAAACCGCCGCAAGTTCCAAATCCTCCCTATGAACCGCCGGAAACGTGACGATGTCATCGTCAGAGACGAACTTTACCCATACTCGAACGAGGGTAAAGTACTGGGTCTGCGTCTTACCTCAACGGGGTACAAGGCGCACATTAACAGCCGTGTCTCCCTAGCCAGAAGAGAACTTGGAAAACTTTATAGGTTCAAAGATCTCAGCTTAAAAAACATCAGCAAACTTTACAACCTTCTGGTTCTTCCAGTGCTGGTGTACCCCGCGGTGGTTATGCAGGCGGCCAGTTCTACCTCTCTTAAACACATGCAGAGAGTTCAGAACAGGGCTACCCTGCTTATAACCGGCGCGAGGAGGCTGGACCATATTCGGCAGACGGAACTGCACGCAAGAGCAGGACTTCAGCCACTGAATATGGTCCTTCAAAGGCTAGGGAGAAAGACCTGGGAAAGGGTAGAAAACGAGATTCTCCCGCAAATAGATGCGGGCCTCGAGATACCGCAGCATGCTATTAGACGGGCTACGAGGAGAGCACTATTCCCCAGTGGAAGAACGTGCTCCCGTGAAAACCAAATAGCCCTGTTCAGATAGCTAGCAAACCTTCGTTCAGGACGCTAAAAACCAGTCCTCAAGACAACCGTTCCTTTAAGAAGTTTCAACAAAATACACTCAGGAGCAATAACTCCAAATCGAGAGACAAAGTAAAAGAGGCGAAGTGCCCAACAAACCAAACTCGGAAAACCTAAATTGATCAAAAGAGGCGAAGTGCCCAACCCCCCCCCCAAAAAAAAAATAAGAAAGAACCCAAATAATAATAAATCCAAAATTAAACAAAAGAGGCGTAGTGCCCAATGATATCCCAAAACTAAAATTAATAAACAACAACAAAATTAACAAAAGAGGCGTAGTGCCCACACAACAAATAAGTAGAAGAAAACCGTAAAATGACAAACAAAAGAGGCGTAGTGCCCAAATAATAAATAAACAGAAAAAGCAAAACAAGAAGAAAAATGGGGAGTAATTCCTCCATTGGCGATGTATAAAAATCACCAAAACAAGCAAATTAAGCAAATAATACATAGGCTACGAGTTAGCAAAACTATAATTGAAAGGCTTGAATGCCCTCTTCAAACCGACGGAGGAAAAAGTATATATAAAGAAGAAATATTTATGCAAATTTTATATAAAAAGCAAGACAAATTAAAAAGGAAAAATGAAAAGTAGCTTAACGCTACAGGAAGGTCAGCTGACGCTGTTCCAACCAAACGGAGGAATACATGAAAACCGAAAAAGAGTAGAATGCCTGTGATGCCCTCTGCTCCAGGGCAAAACTACAATCTCCTTCAGCACTATCATCATCTACTACACCTTTCACCCCCTTCAACATCAAGTCAAGTCAAGTCAAGGTACACCATTCTTTCAGTTTCAGTTGCTCACTCAGTCATTTTAAGAAAGACTTTGACTTTGTTAAAGTGGGGGTGCATGTGAGGGGAGGACGATAGGGTGTGTGGAGAGATAGAGAAAATAGACAAGTGGAGAAGAGAGAAAGAAGTGTGGTAGAGGTGCAAAGAGATGCCTAGGGTCTGGTGATCAGACTTATCACTTTTATTTGTTTTCTTGGATGCGTGTATTCATTGTTGTTGTATTGGATTTTTTAATAATTATAAAATTATAATTATTATGGCGTTCAAGCCCTTTGTCTTAGCAACTTTAGTTTTTTATGGTTTATGTTGTGCATTGCCTGTTTTGTATATGTTTTTAAATATATTTAAGTGCGTGCTTGTTGTATTGTTTTATTGTGTGTGTGTTTTAATAGTATTATTGTTTCTTTTTTCTTCTTTGGTTGTTTTCTTCTTTCGAAGTTCTCGTCGTAATCAGGGGGTTATTTTCTTCTTGGTAGGGTAGTCTTCTTCGGTGGGTTGTCATAGCAATTTTCGAGTTCTTTTTTTCTTGTTTTGGTTCTTGTTTACACAGGTATTTTTTTCTCATTTTACGCATAGAACGGCACTTCGTCTCCGCCAGCTACTCGGTTGGCGGAGCTGGGGAATCTGGGGCGACAGTCAGCTCTTCTGTTCTGGTTAATCATCTGGGTGATTTCATCACTCGGTTCTCGATTAACCAGATCCTGCATTTTCCGGGTCCGTTCTTCTATGACTTTGTTAATGGGATTTTTTTTTTTTTATTTTTATAGAGCCCATCTGGCAACTACCCACTTGGGCATAAGTCGCCGAAAAACACGACAGCCTAGAATTAGGCTACTTTAAAGTTAAAATATGAAAACTTAACAATCAATATAAATTGGAAAAACTTAACAATCGAAGCAATCTCCGGCAGCGGGGGGAGGTCCCCCTCACCCCGGTGCAGGAGAGTGCAACCTAAAACAAAACAATAACAAAAAAAGGAACCTTAAATAAAGGGGAGAAAGCCGGCCTCCCCCAAAAAGTCAATAAGTCCACCAGTCATGGTGCACGCACTCGTCCCGAGTACAAGGGACAGGCGGTAGCGACCCCGCCCATCCCGGTACCGAGACAGGTATCGTGCGCGAAGATCACCCAGACTGGGACATTCGACAAGAATATGCCGAACAGTCTGGGGGACGACGCAGTCGTTGCAATAGGGCACATGCGAGCGCTCCACCAAGTAACGATGCGTCACACGAGTGTGTCCGATTCGAAGACGACAGAAAGCAACCTGAAGCCGCCGCGGCATTGGGGGATAGGTCCATGGGAACAGTCGCGGCGCAATGGCACGCAACTTTAAGTTCCCTTCGACCGTCTCCCATCTTCTTTGCCAAGCAGTCCGAAGAGCTGCCCGTATTCCTGCCATGTAGTCGGTGTGAGGAAGAGCGAAACGCTGGTCCGGTCGCAGAGTCCTCGCGGACTCTTTGGCGCGCTCATTCCCCGCAATTCCTACATGTCCAGGAACCCAGCAGAAGATAATCTCGACATCTGCCCGGCTCGCCAAAACCGTGGCGTCACGGATTTCGCGAACCAGGGGATGCGGAGATTCCAATGCCCCGAGAGCACTCAGGGCGCTTTGTGAGTCGCTATAAATCACAATCCGGTCTCCGAACCGGGCACGTCGCGTAATCTCCCGTACCGAGTGGTGTATTGCCACCAGCTCGGCCGTGAAGACAGACGCAGCGCCTGGTAGAGCCCCGCTGACTTCAAACAGAGGGGATACGGCGTGGAAGCCGACCCCCTCTTGGGACTTGGAGCCATCCGTATACACTGGCACGGTACCAGCGTGACACGATGTGTGCTCCAAAAAGATCGAACGCAATACTCCCGGCGCAGTACAAGCTTTGGGAGCAGAGGCGTGGCGACAAATAGCCAAATGTGGTACCCTCCAGGGTGGCGTCCTGGGCAGAACCAGGGGCGCCACCGGCCCGAGAGCTATATCTACCTCTCGAAGGAGTTTCCTGGCCCTAAACCCAAAGGGCTTAGGGTATGACTGGCGTCTCTCGGCGGCATAGGCACCATCGAGATCAGCTGCGGATGCAGTGAGAGCTGTTGGCGACTGGGGGAGGCGCCGGGCTCGCGCGTACAGGCGACTGGGGGAGGCGCCGGGCTCGCGCGTACAGGCGAGTGATGCACTGCACGCGGCGCAGAGCGAGTGGCATCTCCCCAGCATCGACCAACAGGCTCTCAATGGGGGAAGCGCGGAAGGCACCGGTCGCAAGGCGAAGGCCGGTGTGGTGGATCGAATCCACCTTCCGCAATAAACGCTCGGCTGCGGATGCATAAAACTCGCATCCGTAGTCGAGCTTCGAGCGAACAAAGGATCGATAAAAAAGTAAGGCGGTAGCCCTATCAGCGCCCCAAGCGCTGAACGTCACGGAACGGAGAATGTCCATGGCGCGGGTACAAGAGACCCTAAGGCTGCGAATGTGAGCCTCCCAGGTGAGGCGTCGGTCGAATACAAGACCAAGGAAACGGTGCGACTCAACCACATCCAGGCGCACCCCATTAAGAAACAAATCTGGGTCGGGGTGAAGCCGTGGATGGCGGCAGAAGTGCACCACCTTAGTCTTGGCCAAAGAAAACCGAAACCTGTGCGCTTCGGCATAGCGAGAGACGCGGTTCAATGCCTGTTGGAGTCGGCGCTCCAGAGTTGGCATCTGGGCCGCGCCAAAAGAGATCGAAAGGTCGTCCACGTAGAGCGTAGCGAGAACATCTTCCGGCAGCACCGAGGTGATGCCGTTGATGCTCAGGGCAAAGAGTGTGACACTGAGGACACTTCCCTGCGGGACACCCTCTTCCTGCTCCTTTGGGCCGGAGAGGGCTCCCCTCACCCGTACGCGGAATCGGCGATCTCGCAAAAATTCAGATATAAACATTGGGAGGCGTCCCCTCGCCCCCATCGTGTGGAGAGTCTCCATGATACCGTATCGCCATGCGGTATCATAGGCTTTCTCCAGATCAAAAAACACCGTGGCGTAGTGCTGTCTACGAAGGAAAGCCTCGCAGACGGCATTTTCCAGTCGGAGCAGAGCATCCGACGTGGAGTGGAACTTACGGAAGCCGCACTGTGCAGAAGACAGATGGCCTCCGCTGTCCAGGAAATAGGCTAATCTAACATTTACCAATTTCTCCATCAACTTGCACACGCAAGAGGTTAGAGAGATTGGGCGGAAACCGGTCGGAGTAGAGTGATCTCTCCCCGGCTTGCGAAAGGCGAGCACAGTAGCGATTCGCCAGGAGTCTGGGAGGAGACCTTCCACCCAGATCCTGTTGAACAAATCTAATAGAAAGGCCATGCCTCGCTCACCCAGGTGTCGAAGCATGGCGTACGGGACATCGTCCGGACCATGGGCGGTGTCCGCGCACGAAGCGAGAGCGGAACGCAACTCACTCACAGTAAACTTGTCGTTGAAGGGTTCTCCGCCTCTGGAGGTAAAGTCCAGCCGGCGGCCTTCCGCGACATCACGACGTGCATTGAATGCTGGCGGAGCAGCATCACGGCTAGAGAATGCGGAAAAAGCGGTCGCTAAGGATTCCGCCACGGACGCGGGGTCCGAGATTGCGGTCCCATTCTCCTGGAGAACGGGAGGGGGGTCCTGCGAGAACTTGCCCCGAATCCTTTTGACTCGCTTCCACACCTCAGCTAAAGGGGTCTTCCCGTTAAGTGAAGACACGTATGCCCGCCAAGAAGAGCGGCGGGCGTGCTTCGAAATATACCGGAACCTAGCCCTAGCCCGACGAAATTCAGCGACGGTGAAATCGTTCGGGCGGCGCTTATAGCGCATGTAGGCATAACGCTTCTGTTTGAGGGCCGTCTCACACTCGGCCGACCACCATGGGAGTGGTCGGCGTGCAAAACGGCCAGACGTCCTAGGAATAGTAGTCAGGCCCACGGCGATGAGGTTGCCGGAGAAGAACTCGACGGCCTCATCTACCGACCTAAACTCCTTGACTGAGATAGAGAATTCAGTCATTTCCTGAAATGCAGGCCACCGCGCCCGCGCCAAGCACCACCGAGGTGGTCTCTCAGGCGGCAGTTGCCCTGAAAATGATATTTGAATGGGAAAGTGATCACTACCATGGAGGTCATCGACCACCCCCCAATCAAAATCAGGCTGTGCATCCGAAGAGCACAAAGATAGGTCAAGGCAAGAAAATGAAGCGGTTCTCGGACAGTGATGCGTAAACTCATCCACGTTTAGGACACCCATCTCAAGCTCTTCGATCAGATCGGCAAGGACTTGTCCCCTGGGATTTATGGTGTAATCTCCCCAGAGAGGATGCCTGCCGTTCAGATCTCCAAGCAAGAGATAGGGCCTCGGCAACCGTGCCACGACGCGGCGAAAGTCCCCCGCGTCGAAGTCAGCTGACGGTGGAATGTACGCAGAAATGATAGTATACCTCCTATCCAGGTGCAGCTGCACAGCCACTGCCTGAAAGGAGGTATCTAAAGAGAAAGGAAGAACGGAGACATCATGCCGGGTGTAAACCGCGCATCCCCCAGCCCGGCCGTCCCGCGGTGGTTGGGTCGCAAGACCCTTATACCCCGGGAGGGCAGGCAGGGGGCACGCGCCTAGCATGGTCTCCTGCAAAAAAATAGCTAACGGGGAACGGGATGAGGCGAGCCTCCGCAGCTCCTCCCAGTTGGCCCGGAGTCCACGGCAATTCCATTGAAGGAATATGCCCTCCAGGCCTAGCTCGGAGGAGACGCGGGGGTCCTCCTCGAATTAAAGACCCTCACGGGAATGGCCGTACGCTTCCCGGGGGCAGAACCCCGGGCGCTGTTGGCCGGACAAAGCGCTGAAGGCGCTGTCGCCTTCGAGGACTTATTGGGGGAGGTTGGGCTCGCCATGCGAGTCTTTTCCTCCCTCCGCCTCGAAACTTTAGGCGGGCGTTGCGGCTTCGGAGGCGGGGGGCCCTCTTTTCGAGGAACCACCGTCTCCGAGCCACTCGCTCCACCTCGGGGCGTGGGCAAAGGGGCCGAAGCTCCTTTGTTGCTGTCCTCCTTTCGGGGAACAGCTTTAGGAACCCCGGAAGATGGCCTAGCGACCATCTTCAGGGGTGTTGCCTTCTGTGAGTCTAACGACTCGGTGGAGGCGCGTGGCCGTTTCGCTTTACGCGAAACGGTCACGCTGGGGGAAGAGGGGGGAGCCCTGGTTTTAGCCGGGGCAGGGTATGAACCCTTTTTGCCGCCAGCTTTACCAGGGGAGCGCCCAGGTTGGGTAGAGCCCACAGAAGGGCTCCGAATGGGCGCGGAAACAACCGTGCTCGTTGGCCTGGATGGGCCAGGAGCAGAGGGTGCCTTTCTAACTATTGAGGCATATGACGTCCCAGGCAGAGCCGGGCGCGCCAGGACCAAGTCCTTTGCCTCGCGGAATGAGAGTCTATCCTGGGCCTGAACGGCCAGGATTTCTTTCTCAAGGAGATATGCTTTACATTGCTTCGAAGAAGCAGGGTGCGGCTCTCCGCAATTGACACACTTGGCCACACACGATTTGGACTTATCGTGTGCGACTTTGGAGCAATTTACACAGACTTCGGGTGACCCCGATTTTGCACGTCTACATGATCGATTCGTATGGCCGAAGCGGTGGCAGTAATAGCACCGCCGCGGCAGTGGCACGAATGCCTTCACGCGGTAGCGGTACCAACCGGCACGCACCGACTCAGGGAGCTTGTCACAGTCGAACGTGACGAAGAGTGTAGGGGTGGGTCTCGAGGCCCCTCCCTGTTTTCTCATCACACGTTCGACCTTGACCGCCCCATGGTCGGCCAGCTCTAGGGTGATGTCCTCAATGGAGTAGTCAACAAGTTCCCTCGCATAAACTACTCCTTTCACAAAGTTCATGGTAGAGTGCGGCGTCACACTCACCGGGGTGCCATGAAGTGTCCGAAGAGCACTTATCTTGGCCGCCTCGGCGGGATTCGCCGCATTCGCCAGAAGGCTCCCGTCCGAGAAACGGGTTACCTTCGGCTCTCTACCAATTGCACTAGCTAATCCTCTCCTCTGATGGATCATGTTGCCCTTGGACAACATGGTGCCATCAGTGGAGCGAATAACGAGGAAGCGTTTGAAGCCAGCGGGCTCGAAAACGCCAGGTAACCTCTGAATCAGGGGCCCCGATGTCATCGAGGCTCCGCCCTGTGCATTCTTGGTCTTAGTCGTAGTCATGGGCTCCGCACACGAGGGGGTAGAGGGGCCGGATGTGCCGATCTTGGCTTGGTCGCCTACCAAAGTGGTAGCAGACCCATCCGTCCCCGCAGCCCCCGCGGATGGAGAGGAGCCCCGAGTCTTCTTCGTCTTTTTCTTTTTAGGAGAGGAGGGCGGGGAATGAACCCGCTTTTCACCTCCGCCGGCAGAAGTCCCCAGGCCAGATGGACCAGCCTCAGCCAGGTCCCTCTCCGAAATGGAGAAGGTCCTGGTTGTCGTAGGGGCACCTGTCGGAGGAGATCCCTCCCCTCCTTCTACTGCCTCGGAGCCCTCAGCCATTTGAGGAGGACCTTGCATAGGGGCGGATTCGGGTTCGGTGCTTGGCGCCGAGCCCGAATTCCCCCCCATGGAAGGCCCTACCGTCTGGGGCTGGGTCTCCTCAAGGACCATGTCTATCACAGGAGGGGCCTCCAGTTGGCCATCCCCTCCCAGGACATCGCAGGTCCCCTTGGCAGTATTGTCACTAGTCAGGTGGTGTGGGGAGGCACAGGCCTTGACCCCAGCAAGGTTCAAAATTCTTGCCAGCAGGTCTTTTGAGGGAAGCGACCGAAGGGGCCTGGCTTCCCTCTCCCCCCTAAGGGGGTTTGCCCTACCGAGCCGCTTGCACGAGGGGCGGTCGGCAATGGGCTGCCTGCTGGCTTTCTTGGCAGTCCCCTTAGAAAGCAAAGGAGGGACTGCCGCTGGAGATAGGGAGGTGCCCGAAAGCACCTCCAGAGAAGGGGGTGAGGGGGAGTCCCCTACACCCGTAGGCGTAGGAGAGGAGTAAGCCTCCTCTCCGGTTAAAGAATTATGGAGGGTCCCTTGCGCAAGCACAAGGGGGGGGACCTCCATTTTCTCGGTGGAGCTGCCCGAGGGCGGCTCCGTAGATGTTTTTGGGGAAGTTGGGGGTTGGGGTTTTTGTTTTTTTTCATACATGGGCATGGTGACCCTCTTTTGATTACGGGACGCAATAGCTCATCACCTCTCGCAGTTGCCCGCACTGCGAGAGGTGCTTACAAGCCCGGCAGAGCCAGGCGCCGCCATTCGGGACCACCCCTCCCGCCTGGTGGCCTGGCAGTCCTTCGGCATGGCGGCTCCACCTTGGACACGGCGTAAAAAATATAGGTTGTGAAGAGGAGAGGAAAAGGGATGTGAGGAAGATGTGGGTGGGGATGAAGCAGGTTGTTAAAAAAACCCCATCCCGAACCGGAGCTGAGGGGTTAGGGAACAATGTCCCCTCCCCCCCTCAGCCCCGATCCGGGGTGGTTGGCTTGAGAAGAAGGTCAGCATTCTACCCTGTGAAATTAGAGGCTGACCAGAGAAAGTTGTGGGAGAGGTTGTATGAAAAGCGACGAGGTAGGGGAGAAATCGGGCTATCTGAAGGAAGGAAGAGAGGCTAAGCTGGGGCCGGACGGAGCGCTGGATCCCGTCAGCACGGCGGCCAGGATGGCAAATCGCCGCGCCCCTTACGGGGTTGTTAATGGGAATTATCCCCGCCTCTCTGTGCAGGTCTTCTTGCCGTCTTCTTTCATGCCTGCGTGTACCCGTTATTAGGTACATGCATTTATTTTGCACTACTTGAAGACGCCTCTTTTGTGTTTTTGAGACACATGAGAGGGTGGAGGCGGGGTAAAGCAACGTAGATCTTACAAGGGCATTGTAGATCTTCTTCTTGTTGCTTTCACGTAGATTTCTGAAGCTGTATAGAGTTCTGACAGCGGACGAGGCTCGAGAAATTCTTTCTTCGACGTGCTTTTTGTACCCGGTAGAGGTGATTTTCATACCGAGTACATTGCATTCGTTGGTGTAGGGGTATCGCGTATGCCCCACACGCACGTCTGCCCTTAAGGTGCGTCCGATGGGGACCACCTTGAATTTCTCTTGGTTTGTTCTTATTTTCCACTGAGCCTCGTAGTTATTAAGGTTCGCGATTTCCATCGCTGTCATGCGAGCTTGCCACGGCGCATTCCTCCATGGAGATACGATTATCTGGCTGAAATCATCGGCGTATTGAATATTGAGGGAATTGGGGTACACAGGGTCTGGGACGTCCGCGGTGTATATCGAGTAAAGGGTGGGGGTTTTGGGGATGCAAGCCCTATCTGCAATAATTAGATGTTCGTTGAGGTCGTCGAGTGCCTCGTCTATCTCTTCGAGAATTGCCTCGTCCAGATCTGGTGGACGATAGGCCTCGAGGAGACCAGCGTACCGTGCCCAGTCGGCTCTCCTGTAGTCTTTTCTGACTGGAGCTTGGACTTGTATAGGGTTCCTATTGATGGTAAGTAGGATCCCTATATGATCACTACATGGCACCTGGACCGGTTCCATGTAGTAATTGAACGGCAGCTGACGATCAGCCAGACAAATGTCTGGTTTTGTGGCACTTCTTCCTCGAGTATAGGTTGGGAAGTCCGGGCCTATTCTATGGACCATGTTTCGGTCCATCATAGTATCCAGGCACCTTCCGATTCCGTTGAAGGTCCTGTACCCAGACTCTCGACATCTGGCATTAAGGTCCCCCATTAATATGGTGGGGGTCCTTCTGCCAAATAGGCCAGAGAGAGAATGAATAGGTAAATATTCTCGTCTCGGCGGCTGGTACCCGGTGGCGATGACCAGCTTTCCTATATCGAGTTCGACCTCTATTGCAAGATAGGATTCTTCCAAGTTTCTTATGGGTTTATACTTGATCCCTCTTTTGATGGCGATGGCGGCACCGTCGCACCGCTCTTGAGAGTAATTCGTGACTAACACGTCGTAGTTCCAGATCTTCATTTCAGAACTACGAGTGTCAATCCCATGTTCAGAAATCAAGATGACATCTGCATCTATTTCCCTGAACACGTTTCCGTAGAGAGTTCTTTTGGTTGTCCAGCCATTGGTGTTGATTTCCATGATTCTTAGTGAGTTCCGCTCCATGGTAAGATGAGTTACCTGTGTTTCTTCTTTGTTTTCTTACTCTTGGGGGCCTGTGGGGCGGGTCTGGGGTGCCCAGGCTTTTCATTCTTCGGGGGAGGACTAGGAGTCTTTGACCGACTCTTCGTCGCTCTAGTGCGAGTGCATGGGCCCTCGTCACTATCCGAAGATGTCGTTTCTGCTTCTTCTCTGTCGTTTGTCTCGTCCTCTTCTTCGGATTCCTCCGATGAGTGAGACTCCATGACTTCATTAAGTGACGTGTGAGAACTTGGCTTTTATTCTAGACCGCATAAGTTACAAGGAGCTTTAGTGGCTAATTTGTGCCGACTTGAAAGTCTTAGCCCTACTTAATAGGCTACACCAAGTTTATGTACTTCTTTTGCAAGTGGGACAGTAGGGCCAGGTCAGAATATTATGTACGCTCAGAATGGTCACCTCGGGAAACTATGACGTATGGATGCCATAATGTAATTCATGAGCCACTAATTAAGGAGAAAATCATTTTGCCATTACGGCATATAAAACTAGGCCTAATGAAGAATTTACCAAAGCACTGCAACATAAGCCATGTTTCCAGTACCTCAAAACTATCTTCCCCTAAAATAAGTGATGCCAAGATTAAAGAAAGCCTATTTGTACGCGATCAGAGGCGACAATGGATGAAAATAAACTAGCGGCCTGGAATTCAAAGATGTATGCAAAGGACTTCTGGGAAAGCACCAAGGGACCCAGCGAGAGCGTAGAGTGGAGAGCCTAATCAAGTGCTACCAAGCTCTTTGATGCAATATGTCGTTGAAGATGCACTTTCTTCATTCTCATCTCTCCTTCTTCCCAGAGAATGAAGGAGATGCGAGTGATGAAAATGGAAAGAGGTTTCATCAAAACGGGTATAAGGGAAAATGGAGCCATGCTATGCTGGCTGACTTCTGCTGGAACCTGAAGCGTGACACAGCTGAGACGTCTTACAAACGAAGAAGTAAATACTAAAATGTTTGTTAATACATTATATAATGCTACCAAAAATGCTGATTCATTATATATTCATGAATTAATTACAATGGACACATTTAATCTGAGTTTGTGAGCGAAATACATTTATGGTATTGTGGAAATCGGTATTAATTGCATAATTATTAAATCGGCAATTTACAAGAATGTTACGTGATGGGAAATTTTTGTTATCAAATTCGAATTCAGCAAAACTCAACTTCATAATAAAATGCACATAAAATTCATGTTTTTTTTCTTGACACTGAAATTTGTTGTAGTGTTATCATTAGGTAGCAAAGCATAAGAGTGAAAACATTAAGAAACGGTGGAAACTTAAAAAAGAAGAAAAGAAATGAGAGCAATTTCCATGTAATGAAGCAAAACAACCAAGTACTGATAATATAAAAGGGCAAATCTGGAAATGAATGGTGGGAAACCGAACCAACACTGAAAATATTAACAAAGAACTTAAGTTATCAAAAATCAGTACTCTTGATAAATTTAATTTAAGGGCGTGTAGCACTTTGTGGAAAAGTAATGTGCTCCCACACATATTGGCTGGAACATCTATTATAGGATGGAAAAAGAACGAATTTGATATGTTACAAAGAAGTGAAAATTATGTATGGAAGAACATATTTGGTGCACCAGCTTATACGCTAGCTGTAGTGCTTAGAAGTAAAAGAGGAGCCTCAAACAGTCTCTGGAGATATGAAGTATAAGGGAAATGATATAAAATAACATCATGGATGAAGAGTGAGCTGAATAAGAGAATTTTAGAGACATTGGAAAGACAAAAATAGTGCAAAGTATAGATAAATAACGGAAGAGAATATATGACGAACATAAATGCTAAAGTAAAAGATGAGAACAAAAAAACGCGCTATATAGAGACGAGTGCAAGAACTTTAATAGGATAAAAATGGATTGAAGACGTTAAAAGAAAATATGTAAAGCAAATGCAAGAAAGTTAATTACAACAAATATATGATAATAGCCAGTCATCAATACTAATGTTTATATGTAGAAGCAAATACTAAACTTGAATTGCTGAAAAAAGTTTAACGGAAAAGACTCCAAATGCACCTTCGCCTCGCCGTGATTTTTGCCCCGAGAACGATTAACCCCATACACAACCTCGTTGCAATTCTTGCCTTTATTTTGAGAGGACATAATTGCAAGCTTCGGGGAAAGGAGGGTGCGGTCTATCCACTGTGGAACCCGAAGCCACGAGTCATCTCAAATTAGCACGGAGTTACAACCTGCCGGGAGGGCACACGACCCTACCCCGTGGGTCCGGCCAAACTCAGAGAGACTAACACCCGTCCCTGCATGCTGGATGTAACTGAATAACCAAAACCCGTTTGAGGAGGTGCAACCGTCGAATGGGTGTCGTTGATTCGGCCTTGATCTATCATTGATTTCGCAGTGTTTTACACCTTCTTAAGGAGCCAATCCAGTTACATACTCATCTATTCCATTTTCCATTGCACTCACAACGGCGGGGGGAGGGCTTTTCTACAACCACTCTCGAACCAAACGTTTACGTGTACAAACCTAACACGCCATGGGTGGCGAAACCACCCTCTGCCTTACGACACAATACCGAGATAAAATGCACATTACCGACACAAAATGTACACGCCGAGACAGACTCATGCACACTTTACACCCCCATCACCAACATTATTAACACACACTGATTTTCAGGTTGTCTAATGACACCCAAACATTCCACATACACACACACACACACACACACACGCGCACGCGCGCGCGCGCGCAAAAGATGATTTTGCAGACAAACAACAACACACTTTACTACCGGACGTCATTATCAACCGTTATCAAGTACGCATAGACGTACCAGCCCTGTATGGTTGGAATTCCTCACCCAAGAAATCCTCACCACACTAAAAAACGAGTACGGCCAGGAAGCAATCCCTGACCTCTACTACAACCTCGCCAAAAACCTGGTGGTTATAACACACCCCGAAGGTCCTCGGTACCCTCACACACGTACATCAAATTGAGTAACAACATAACCTACACCCACACCACTGACTGTTGCTACAGGGCTAGGTATAAGACAAACTCCTGTAAAGCTGACCTGGTCTACTCAAAATGTGGTGTAAAAGGACACTTTTACACCAGATGCGCAAACACTACACTCTGCCATGTATACTACGATGTTAACCACGTTGCTGCAAGCATGAGGTGTCCTTACCTTTTTAAGAAACGCGCGGATAAGGCCATAAACACCACCACTCCCTCACACGTATTCACTAGATCCAACCCCTCAAGAGAACATACGCCGCTGCTGCCGGCACAACGAGGGCCAACCGACACACCCACCCACACATGACCAAGTACCTGCAAATCATCGCAGCAACCTCAAGACAACTGGCCATCGGGCTTTACTCGGGGGCAAAAAGTGTCTGGTAGGGAACCCCCCCTGCCCCTCTTATGGGGTAAAATACTAAACCTACTTTATGTAGCAAACGGATTAGGGGATATCTTTTTTCCCGAGACTGTGTTCGCTCTTTTCCCCCCACCCCCACCCCGGATGCTCACAACTACCCTTACCCACTACAACCCTTCCCATTCTTCCCTCCTCCACTACTCAACTGTTTCATATATCCTGATCTCCCCAACCCCTCTTCTAGTACTCACTTGTTTCATATATCCTGATCTCCCCAACCCCTCTTCTACTACTCACCTGTTTCCTATATCCTGATCTTCCCAACCCCTCTTCTACTACTCACCTGTTTCCTATATCCTGATCTCCCCAACCCCTCTTCTACCATTACCCTTTCTCCCAATATTCCCACCCCGTATCTCAGTTTTTTCGTAATCCTCACCCTTCCTTCCTTGGCCCGCACCTCCGCTCCCATTGACCGCACCTCTACTTCCACTGTCCCCATCCTTCCTCCTACGGCCCCCACACTCACGCTTGGGCCTTCTCCCCCCAACAAGAAAACACCTATTACACTAACCAAACTTATCGTTCACACACCCTCCTTGTCTCTCACTCTCTTAGGGCAAAGTCAGAAGATTAAGGAGTGTAAGGCCGCTAAGCCTTACACCGCTGTACGTGCACTTCGTTCCCAGCCATAGAGGGACGACGTAGTGGGCCACAGTAGACATTTTACACACACACACACACACACAAACACCAGACCCAGAGGACTTGCACAAAGCCACACGCAATACTTGGGGTTACATCTAATAACACCTACGCGCTATGTACACCATACACATACCCATTTATAAAATAACGGCCACATGAACGACGTTTCCGAAAATGCGCGTCTCAGCCCCAACCCCCTTTCCTCGCGCCGCCCCAATTCAACTTGATACAAGATCACAAAATAAACCTCGCATCGGTGTATAGCCACCGACCTGTTAACTATCTCCTCTAAAGTTTTTTTCCGAACCCTTTCCTCTTCGACTACAGGATCTCCTGTGGTCTTCTACAGTGATCCCTTGAAGGTCTTCCACAGGGATCCTCCGTTCCTTCTAATTACACGCCATCCTCTTCGTCTACAGGATCCCCTGTGATCTTCCACAGTGATCCCCTGTGGTCTTACACAGGGATCTGTTTCTTCTATTCCGACACCAATCCTCTTCGACTATAGGATCCCCTGTGGTCTTCCACAGGGATCCCTCTGTTCCTTCTATTTAGACATCAATCCTCTTCGACTACAGGATCTCCTGTAATCTTCCACAGTGATCCCCTGTGGTCTTCCACAGGGATTCCTCTGTTCCTTCTATTCCGACACAATCCTCTTCGACTACAGGATCCCCTATGGTCTTGCAAAGGGGTCCCTTTGTTCATTCTATTTACACACCAATCCTCTTCGATTACAGGATCCCGTATGGTCTTATACAGTGACCCCCTGTGGTCTTCTACATTGATCCCGTGTGGTCTTCTACATTGATCCCGTGTGGTCTTCTACATTGATCCCGTGTGGTCTTCTACATTGATCCCGTGTGGTCTTCTACATTGATCCCGTGTGGTCTTCTACATTGATCCCGTGTGGTCTTCTACATTGATCCCGTGTGGTCTTACACAGGGACCCCTCTGTTCCTTCAATTTACAAACCAATCCTCTTCGAATACAGGTTTCCCTGGCGACTGCCTTCTAGGGCATAAGTCGCCGTACTCAAGCTAGCCTAAATCTAGGCTATATTAAAAGCCAAATTAAAAAAAAACAAAAAACAAAAAGCAAAAGAAAAACAAACGAATTGAAAAAATATACAGCGAGCTCCATCAACGGGCGAAGGCCCGCCCTCCCCCACCGAAGAAGACCGCGATCCATATTTGAATATTAAATAACGGGGAAAAGGCCGGCCTCCTCCGAAAAGTCTAAAAGTCCACAGGTTGGTGTGCACGAACAGTCCCGAGTAAAAGGGACAGGCGGTAGCGACCTTGCCCATCCCGGTACTGGGACAGGTAACGTGCGCGAAGATCACCCAGACTGGGACATTCGACAAGAATGTGCAGAACAGTCTGGGGGACGACATAGTCGGTACAATAGGGCACAGGCGAGCGCTCCATCAAATGGCGATGCGTCGCACGAGTGTGCCCGATTTGGAGACGACAGAGAGCGACCTGAAGCCGTCGCAGCATTGGGGGATAGGTCCATGGGAACAATCGCGGTGCAAAGCACGCAACTTTAAGTTCCCCTGGAGCGTCTCCCATCTTCACGGCCAAGCAGTTCGAAGAGCTGCCCGTATTCCTGCTATGTAGTCGGTTTGAGGAAGAGCGAAAAACTGATCCGGTCGCACGGGCCTAACGGACTCTTTGGCGCCCTCATCGGCGCGCTCATTCCCCGCAGTTCCTACATGTCCAGGAACTCATCAGAAGATAATCTAGACATCCGCCCGGCTTGCCAAAACCGTGGCGTCACGGATATCGCGAACCAGGGGATGCGGAGATTCCAATGCTCCGAGAGCACTCAGGGCGCTTTGCGAGTCGCTATAGATCACAATCCGGTCTCTGAACCGGGCACATCGGGTAATCTCCCGTACCGAGTGGTGTATTGCCACCAGCTCGGCCGTGAAGACAGACGCAGCGCCTGGCAGAGCCCCGCTGACTTCAAACAGAGGGGATAGGGCGTGGAAGCCGCCCCCCTCTTCGGACTTAGAGCCATCCGTATACACTGGCACGGTTCCAGCGTGACAGGAGGTGTGTTCCAAAAAGGTCGAACGCAATAATCCCGGCGCAACTACAAGCTTTGGGAGCAGAGGCGTGGCGACAAATAGTCAAATGTGGTACCCTCCAGGGTGGCGTTCTGGGCAGAACCATCGGGCCATAGGCCTGAGAGCTATACCTAGCTCTCGAAGGAGTTTCCTGGCCCTAAACCCAAAGAGCTTAGTGTATGACTGGCGTCTCTAGGCGGCATAGGCACCATCGAGATCAGCTGCGGATGCAGTGAGATCTGTTGGCGACTGAGGGAGGCGCCGGGCTCGCGCGTACAGGCGAATAACGCACTGTACACGGCGTAGAGCGAGTGACATCTCCCCATCATTGACAAGAAGGCGTAGCGAGAACATCTTCCGGTAGTACCGAGGTGATGCCGTTGATGCTCAGGGCAAAGATTGTGACACTGAGGACACTTCCCTGCGGGACACCCTCTTCCTGCTCCATTGAGATGGAGAGGGCTCTCCCCACACGTTCGCGGAATCGACGATATCACAAAAAATTCAGATATAAACTTTGGGAGGCGCCTTCATCGTGTGGAGAGTCTCCATGATACCGTATCGCCATGCGGTATCATAGGCCTTCTCCAGAGAAAAAACACCGTGACGTAGTGCTGTCTACGAAGGAAAGCCTCGCAGACAGCAATTACCAGTCGGAGCAGGGCATCCGACGTGGAGTGGAACTTGCGGAAGCCGCACTATGCAGAAGACAGATGGCCTCCGCTGTCCAGGAAAAAGGCTAATCTAACATTTACCAATTTCTCCATCAACTTGCACACGCAAGAGGTTAGAGAGATTGGGCGGAAACCGGCCGGAGTAGAGTGATCTCTCCCCGGTTTGCGATCCTGTTGAACAAATCTAAGAGAAAGGCCATGCCTCGCTCACCAGGTGTCGAAGCATGGCGTACGGGACATCGTCCGGACCATGGGCGGTGTCCGCGCACGAAGCAAGAGCGGAACGCAACTCACTCAGAGTAAACTTGTCGTTGAAGGGTTCTTCGCCTCTGGAGGTAAAGTCCAGTCGGCTGCCTTCCGCGACATCCCGGCTGGGGAATGTGGAGAATTCGTCGCGAAGGATTCCGCCACGGACGCGGGGTCCTAGATTGCGGTCCCATTCTCCTGGAGAACGGGAGGGGGGTCTTGCGAGAAGCTGCCCCGATTCCTTTTTACTCGCTTCCACACATCTGCTAGAGGGGTCTTCCCGTTAAGTGAAGACACGTATGCCCGCCAAGAAGAGGGGCGGGCATGCTTCAAAATATACCGCAACCTAGCCCTAGCCAGACGAAATTCACCGACAGTGAAATCGTTCGGGCATCGCTTATAGCGCATGTAGGCATAATGCTTCTTTTTGAGGGCCTTCTCACACTCGGCCGACCACCACAGGAGTGGTCGGTGTGCAAAACAGCCAGATGTTCTGGAAATAGTAGTCTGGCCCGCGGCGATGAGGTTGCCGGAGAATAACTCAACGGCCTCATCTACAGACCTAAACTCCTCCACTGAGATATAGAATTCAGTAATTTCCTGAAAAGCAGGCCACCGCGCCCGCGCCAAGCACCACCGGGAGGGGGGAGCTCTCAGGCGGCAGTTGCCCTGAAAATGATATTTGAATTGGAAAGTGATCACTACCATGGAGGTTATCCACCCCCCCCCCCAATCAAATTCAAGCTGTGCATCCGAAGAGCACAAAGATCGATCAAGGCAAGAAAATGAAGCGGTTCTCGGACAGTGATGCGTAAACTCATTTACATTTAGGACACCTATCTCAAGCTCTTCGATCAGATCGGCAAGGACTTGTCCCCTGGGATTTATGGAGTAATCTCCCCAGGAGGGATGCCTGCTGTTCAGATCTCCAAGCAAGAGATAGGGCCTCGGTAACCGTGCCACGACGCGGCGGAAGTCCCCCGCGTCGAAGTCAGCTGACGGTGGAATGCACGCAGAAATGATAGTATACCTCCTATCAAGGTGCAGCTGCACAGCTACTGCCTGAAAGGAGGTATCTAAAGTGAAAAGAAGAACGGAGACATCATGCCGGGTGTAAACCGCACATAAACCAGCCCTGCCATCTCGTGGTTGTGCGGTCGCAAATCCCTTATACCCCGGGAGGGGGGGCAGGGGGCACGCCCCTAGCATGGTCTCCTGCAGAAAAATAGTTTACTGGGAACGGGACGGGACGAGACGAGCCTCTGCAGCTCCTCCCAGTTGGCTCGGAGTCCACGGCAATTCCATTGAAGGAATATGCCCTCCAGGCCTAGCTCGGAGGAGACGCGGGGGCCCTCCTCGAACTGAAGACCCTCACGGGAATCGCCGTACGCTTCCCGGGGGCAGAACCCCGGGGGCTGTTGGCCGGACAAAGCGCTGAAGGCGCTGTCGCCTTCGAGGACTTATTGGGGGAGGTTGGGCTCGCCATGAGAGTCTTTTCCTCCCTCCACCTCGAAACCTTAGGCGGGCGCTGCGGCTTCGGAGGCGGGTGGACCCTCTTTTCGAGGATTAGCCGTCTCCGAGCCACTCAGCCCACAACGAGGCGTGGGCGAAGGAGCAGAAGCTCCTTTGTTGCTGTCCTCCTTTCGGGGGACAGCTTTAGGAACCCCGGAAGATTGCCTGGGGACCAACTTCAGGGGTGTTGCCTCCTGTGAGTCTAACGACTCCGTGGAGGCGCGCGTGGCCGGCCGTTTCGCCTTACGGGAAAAGGTCACGCTTTGAGAAGGGTGGGGAGAGCACTGGTTTTAGCCGGGGCTGGGTGTGAACCCTTTCTGCTGCCAGCTTTACGAGGGTTGCGCCCGAGTTGAGTAAAACGAGCAAAAGGGCTCCGAATGGGCGCAGAAACAACCGTACTCGTTGGCATGGATGGGCCAGGATCAGAAGGCCTCTTTCTAACCATCTAGGCGTAAGACGTCCCAGGCAGAGCTGTGCGCGCCAGGACGAAGTCCTTAGCCTGGCGGAATGAGAGAGGATCCTGGGCCTAAACAGCCAGGATTTTTTTTTCTCAAGGAGATATGCACCACATTACTTCGAAGAAGCGGGGTGCGGCTCTCCGCAATTAACACACTTTGCCACACGCGATTTGGACTTATCGCGTGCAGCCTGGAGCAATTTACACAGACTTCGGGTGACCCCAACTTTGAACGTCTAGAAGATCGATTCGTATGGCCGAAGCGGTGATAGTAATAGCACCTCCGCTGCAGTGGCACGAATGCCTTCACGCGGTAGCGGTACCAACCGGCACGCAACGACTCAGGGAGCTTGTCACAGTCGAACGTGACGAAGAGTGTAGGGGTGGGTCTCGAGGCCCCTTCCTGTTTTCTTATCACACGTCCGACCTTGACCGCCCCATGGTCGGCCAGTTCTAAGGTGACGTCCTCTATGGAGCAGTCAAAGAGTTCCCTCGAATAAACTACTCCTTTCACAAAGTTGATGGTAGAGTGCGGCGTCACACTCACCGGGGTGTCATGAAGTGTCCGAAGAGCACTTATCTTGGCCGCCTCGGCGGGATTCGCCGCATTCGCCAGAAGGCTCCCGTCCGAGAAACGGGTCACCTTCGGCTCTCTACCAATTGCACTAGCTAATCCTCTCCTCTGATGGATCATGTTGCCCTTGGCCAACATGGTGCCATCAGTGGAGTGAATAACGAGGAAGCGTTTGAAGCCAGCGGGCTCGAAAACGCCAGTTAACCTCTTAATGAGGTGCCCCGATGTCATCGAGGCTCCGCCCTGCGCTCTTTTTGTCTTATTCAGGTGCTCCGCACTCCTGGGGAAGAGGGACCGGATGTGCCGATCTTGGCTAGGTCGCTTACCGAAGCAGCAGTCTCATCCGGCCCCGCAGATTGAGAGGATCCCCGAGTCTTTTTAGTCTTTTTTGTCTTCTTAGGAGAGGGCGGGGAATGAACTCGGAGCCCCCAGGCCAGATGGACCGGCCTCAGCTAGGTATTTCTCCGAGATGGAGAAGGTCCTGGCAGTCGCAGTGGCACCGGTTGGAGGAGATCCCTCCCCTCCTTGTACTACCTTGGAAACCCTAGCCGTTTGAGGAGGACCTTGCATAGGGGTGGCCTCGAGTTCGGTGCTCGGCACCGAGCCCGGATTCGCTCAAATGGAAGGCCCTACCCAGTGAGGTTGGGTTGCCTCAAGGACCATGTCTATCTCAGGGGGGGGGGAAGGCTCCAGCTGGCCTTCTCATCCCCCTCCAGGAAATCACAGGTCCTTTTGGCAGCAGCGTCTTTAGTCATGTCTTAGGAGGCACAGGCCTTGACTTCCGCTAGGTTTAAAATGCTAGCCAGCAGGTCTTTTGAGGGAAGCGACCGAAACGGCTTGGCTTCCCTTTCCTCCCTAGGGGGTTTGCCCTACCGAGCCTTTTCAATGGGGAGCGGTCGGCTATGGGCTGCCTGCTGGCTTTCTTGGTGGTCCCCTTGGAAAGAAAAGGGGGGACTGCGGCTGGGAAGAGGGAGGTGCTCGAAAGCACCTACAGAGGGTAAGGGGGATTCCCCTACACCCGTAGGCGAAGGAGAGGAGTAAGCCTCCTCTCCGGTTAGAGGAATTTCGAGGGTCCCCTGCGCAAGTACATGGGTGGGGGGGATCTCCATTTTATCTTTGGAGCTGCGTGAGAGTGGCTCCGATGATGGACATGGGGAAATTGAGGGGAGAAAATTTGTTTTTTCATCATTGGGCATGGCGAGGCTAAATGTTTCACGGGATGCACACGCTCATCACCCTTCGCGGTAGCCCGCCCTGCAAGGGGTGCGTACAGGGCTGGCAGAGCTACGTGCCGCCATTCAGGACCACCCCTCCCGCCTGGTGGCTTGGCAGTCCTTCGTCATGGCGGCTCCACCTTGGACACGGCGTAAAAAAAAAATACATGAAGTGAGAAGGAAAGGGGATGTGAAGAAGGTATGGGTGGGGATGAAGCAGGTTGTTAAAAGCCCACCACCCCAGACCGGAGCTCAGGGGTTAGGGAACATTGTCCCCTCCTCCCTCAGCCCCGATCCGGGACGGTTGGCTGAGAAGAAGGTCAGCATCTACCCTGTGAATTTAGAGGCTGACCAGAGAAAGTTGTGGGAGAGGTTGTATGAAAAGCGACGAAGTAGCGGACAAATACAGGCTGTCTGAAAGAAGAAAAGGCTAAGCTGGGATAGGGCGGGGTGCTATGTCCCGTTAGCACGGCGGCCAGGATGGCAAATCGCCGCGCTTCTTACGGAGCTTCCACAGGGATCCCTCTGTTCCTTCTATTCCCACACTAATCCTCTTCGACTACAGGATCCCTTGTGGTCTTCTATTCACATACAAATGCACCTTGTGCTCGGTAGAACGCGAAACTTTTAGAACACTTGTTTAGACATTGTGAAGGTCTCAAAAATTATTAAAAAAATCTAATAAAAAAGTATAGATATAGAACATTTTTTTTTAAAGTGGAAGAGAATACGAGCATAAACACTATATAAGAGAATATATCTCATGAAGGCGAGAGAATGATGGAATAAGTCATACCGCAAGGAAATTTTTCTTCATTCTATAACTGAGTGGTCTAAGGCGTTGCTTTAACAGATCAAAGCTGTGTCGCCGCCTCATTGTGCTTGGTTCGATCCTCACACCTGATATAGTACGGATATTTTTCGCATTTAGAAAGCCATTTTCTTTTTTCTGAAGAAAAATTATTCTGTTTATCTTCTTTCTTTGCGGTATGACCAATTTCACTATAAGAGAACTATGGCAAGAAAGAAATTCTAATAAAACAGAATAATACCCCAATAGATGTAATGGATTAAATAGTTAATTATATAATTAATTAATAATGCTAATAAACGAATATTGAAGTGCCGATGCAAAGGCTATATATATACTTGCACAAAAACTTAATCTGAAGCCTACTAATGCAAAACCAACTCAAAAGTGCCATTAAGGAAACTAATATCAAATATTTACATGATATCAATAGGAAAAAAAAAATTTAATATTAACATTTAAAAAATAAACAAGTTAGACGTGTTGTACAATAGTAGCCATAAGTTGTGTCACAGGAAAATTTTGTGGTACTAAAGTTTTATTGGTTCAGATTATTCAATTATACTATTCACATGTTCATAGGCCATTTCACAAATGTTATCATGGGTGTAGGTAGGTTTTTGACTCCTCTCGCAAAAGTAAAAAAAAAAAGACGCACAATTCATTCTATAATTTACGGGTTTTCGCTTTTCACCATCTTTTGAAAATCCCGACATTTCGCTTCAGTTAAAATATTCTTTGAATTATTGTATCAATGACAACGGAAATTCGGTCGATTTAAAATACATAAGAGCTATGCATAGACTGGTTTCTATGGCTACGGAATTACAATATTCATAGACTCATCTCCATGGCTACGGAAATTCGATCGATTTATCTAATGCTATATGTAGGCTATGTGGTTTCTATAGTTACAGGAATTCGGTTAATTTATTTAAGGCTATGGGTAGGCTATGTGGTCTTATGTCTATTGAAATTCATTTATTTATTTATTTATTTATTTATTTTATTTATTTATTTATTCCATACTAATCCAATGTACAGTAAAAACATATTACATTTTAGATCTTAATGCCAAGTTACTATAAGTACTTATACATACAGGATTATTTATGGGCCCAAAATAAGTCAGTGACTTTTAGGGCAGAAACTTAAGACTAAGCATAAAATTATAAAGACTAGAAATCCCTTCATGTTTATACAAATATAAACAACTTAATATTCATTTGAGAACCTAACCATTGTAATGATTGCAAATAACGAATAATTATATAATTGAAATTTAGAGATAAATTAAAAACTATTTTATTTACAGCGATTCTTTCAAGAGGTATGTAGTTAACATAGTCAACAGTCTTATATAAATAATAACATTTATAATGTATAAATCAAAGTAGTAGTACACAGTATAACATTGTACGGCAACAAATAAATACACAATAACAAAAGCTGAATAGAAATTTAGTAAGCCGAAATTATATTGTTTTTAAGAGCTTTTTTGAATTGAGCTAAATTGGTTTGGGATTTGATATTGTCGTCCAAGCCATTCCATATTTTGATAGATTTGTACAGAAAGCTACATTGAGATTTTGATTTTGAACACAAGGGTGAAATAAATTTTGTTCTACATATTGCGGGTTTGGTGATTATGGATATTATCAGCTGTTTGTAACATATTAAATATATAGCTATTATAGGAACACTTTATTGTTTTGTAAAGGAATAAGGATGTTTGAAAAACAAAGAGATCATTTAATTTTAGAATTCTGGATTCCTTAAAATAACGATTAGTGTGCTCATTGTAGTGAAGTTGATGGATGGCTCGAATTGCTTTTTTCTGTAATATGACTAATTTATTGAGATAATTTTGATATTTTCCATACCAACTCTCTATGCCGTATGTCAAGTAAGGTTGCACCATTGTCATATATAAAGAGTGAAGAATAGATTTAGGAAGAAACTTATTTAATTTATATAATATTCCAATCGATTTTGATAGTTTTGTTGAGATATGCGTAATATGTTGTTTAAAACTCAGATTTTTGTCAATAAACATGCCTAGGAATTTGATATGAGTAGTTTCATAAATTATTCCGTCGCCCATTTTAATATGGGGCAATTCAATAGATTTTTTGTAAGAGAAAAGAATATATTTGGTTTTATCTACATTTATTGATAGTTTATTAACATTTAGCCACCTGAAGACATTTTCGAGTTCTTTATTTATTGTAGATGCAATGTTGCTCAGTTTGTCATATGGCAAGGGAGTTGATAAGGCACTATCATCCGCGAATAATATAAATTTAAACAGAGAAGATGATTTAACAATATCATTAATATAGATTAAAAATAACAGTGGCCCTAGCACGGAGCCTTGTGGGACCCCAGTTGTAATATTAAGGTGGGATGAGTCATGACCATTGACGGAGACAAATTGCTTTCTTTCAGTTAAATATGATTTGAACCAATTTTGACAGTTGCCTCTAATTCCGTACATAGCTAATTTTGACAGTAGAATATTATGGTTGACACAATCGAAAGCTTTTTTAAAATCGAGAAAAATTGAGAATACAATGTGGCCCTTTTCAATGTTATCATATAAATATTGAAGGTGGTTAATTATCGCGTGAATCGTTGATTTCTGACGTCTAAAACCATATTGGTGTTTATACAACAGTGAATTAGATTCCAGAAATTTATAAAGTTTATTGAATGCTATCTTTTCAAATATTTTACTGAACATTGTAAGACATGAAATAGGGCGGTAATTGCTGATGTTTGTGGCCGCGATAACGAACAAGTGCATCACGATAACCGATAAATCGATAACGATAGCCTTATCGGCGATAACCGATAACTGGCGATAAATTTATCGCCCGATAAGGTGATAACCGATAAATGCAAAATTATAATACAATATTGATTATTGACTATATATAGCGTTATTTTATATTACCATAGTAAGAATATTTGAATACTGTTTCTTAGTTTCTTACCTGGTGAGGCTCTCCTTCATCTCTTCATAGGTTTTGAGGATCCTCCTCACAGCTCGGACCTACATATTTCTGCCTCCAAGGCACGCGCGGCTCGCCCCTGTTCTAAGCTGGAACCAAAAACTGAAATTATCGATTATCGCTAGTTTGGAACCAAAAGTATCGTCGATACCGCTGAAAAAAAATATCTGAGAACCGATTACCCGATATCGTTATCGCGATAACGCCCACCTATGATAACTATGCGTGGCTAGGTGCTACATAGCGACTAGGCTACGTCGCACTCGTCATTTTTCTTCCTTCATTATCCGTTAAATGTTATTAATGGGACAAAATTTGGCATATAATCGTGTATGGCGTTGTTCGAGCCATTTCGTGGTTATGGCCGATAACGCCCTTGATTCTTAAAGACCGTTCGTGGGAGTTGCTCTTAGGATACACTTTTGGCACTATTCTGTGTCTTGAGATGAAATTGAAGCAATTGTTAAGATTGGTGGCGCACGATTTTTTATAGTGCTTTGGGGTCGCATCATATTGTGTTTTATATCATTTTGAATGGAATTTTAAAATACCCTCTTTAATTGTGGAACGTTGCACACCCTCGCCATTTTTAATAATCTAGTAGTATTACCTAAGAGTAATCGCTAACAAAAGCGTGCGCCACTAATCTTAACAATTACCGAAATTGGTATAATTAGTTGTTTATAGTTATTCCAGAGAGAACAATTGGTACCATTCTTTGTTGCTAGGGGGGGGGGGGGTTCGGTACAAAATAGGCCTCTGGCAAAACTATCGCTCCTCCTCTAGTCCCTTATAGCGATGGTTTTTACCAGGAAAATTCGAAAAAAAACACTAGAGAAACCTGGCACCACCTACTACAAATACCAGTTCTCTCTCTTCTCGCAGACTCTAATAAATAAGCGAAAACTAACGAGATGAATTCAACCTTGGGGCCTGATTGGGTTTTTTTTTTTTATTTAAGGGGCTATCTAGCGACTGCCGACTTAGGCATAAGTCGCCGTAAACAAACAGCCTAGTTCTAGGCTACTTCAAAAAATGGAACAGGGAACAACAAAAAAGAAATAACAATAACAAAACAATAACAAAAACAATGACAAAAACAACAACAAGAATTAAACCGGGTTAAATGAAAGGGAGAAGGCCGGCTTTCCCCAAAATTTCAATAAATCCACTAGTCATGGTGCACGCACTCGTCCCGAGTACAAGGGACAGGCAGTAGCGACCCCGCCCATCCCGGTACCGGGACAGGTATCGTGCGCGAAGATCACCCAGACTGGGACATTCGACAAGAATGTGCCGAACAGTCTGGGGGACGACGCAGTCGTTGCAATAGGGCGCAGGCAAGCGCTCCATCAAGTAGTGATGCGTCACACGAGTGTGCCCGATTCGGAGACGACAGAAAGCAACCTGAAGCCGCCGCGGCATTGGGGGATAGGTCCATGGGAGCAGTCGCGGCGCAATGGCACGCAACTTTAAGTTCCCTTCGACCGTCTCCCATCTTCTTTGCCAAGCAGTCCGAAGAGCTGCCCGTATTCCTGCCATGGAGTCAGTGTGAGGAAGAGCGAAACGCTGGTCCGGTCGCAGAGCCCTCGCGGACTCTTTGGCGCCCTCATCGGCGCGCTCATTCCCCGCAATTCCTACATGTCCAGGAACCCAGCAGAAGATAATCTCGACATCTGCCCGGCTCGCCAAAACCGTGGCGTCACGGATATCGCGAACCAGGGGATGCGGAGATTCCAATGCCCCGAGAGCACTCAGGGCGCTTTGTGAGTCGCTATAGATCACAATCCGGTCTCCGAACCGGGCACGTCGCGTAATCTCCCGTACCGAATGGTGTATTGCCACCAGCTCGGCCGTGAAGACAGACGCAGCGCCTGGTAGAGCCCCGCTGACTTCAAACAGAGGGGATACGGCGTGGAAGCCGAACCCCTCTTGGGACTTGGAGCCATCCGTATACACTGGCACGGTACCAGCGTGACACGATGTGTGCTCCAAAAAGGTCGAACGCAATACTCCCGGCGCAGTACAAGCTTTGGGAGCAGAGGCGTGGCGACAAATAGCCAAATGTGGTACCCTCCAGGGTGGCGTCCTGGGCAGAACCAGGGGCGCCACCGGCCCGAGAGCTATATCTACCTCTCGAAGGAGTTTCCTGGCCCTAAACCCAAAGGGCTTAGGGTATGACTGGCGTCTCTCGGCGGCATAGGCACCATCGAGATCAGCTGCGGATGCAGTGGGAGCTGTTGGCGACTGAGGGAGGCGCCGGGCTCGCGCGTACAGGCGAGTGATGCACTACACGCGGCGCAGAGCGAGTGGCATCTCCCCAGCATCGACCAACAGGCTCTCAATGGGGGAAGTGCGGAAGGCACCGGTCGCAAGGCGAAGGCCGGTGTGGTGGATCGAATCCACCTTCCGCAATAAACGCTCGGCTGCGGATGCATAAAACTCGCATCCGTAGTCGAGCTTCGAGCGAACAAAGGATCGATAAAAAAGTAAGGCAGTAGCCCTATCAGCGCCCCAAGCGCTGAACGTCACGGAACGGAGAAGGTCCATGGCACGGGTACAAGAGACCCTAAGGCTGCGAATATGAGCCTCCCAGGTGAGGCGTTGGTCGAATACAAGACCAAGGAAACGGTGCGACTCAACCACATCCAGGCGCACCCCATTAAGAAACAAATCTGGGTCGGGGTGAAGCCGTGGATGGCGGCAGAAGTGCACCACCTTAGTCTTGGCCAAAGAAAACCGAAACCTGTGCGCTTCGGCATAACGAGAGACGCGGTTCAATGCCTGTTGGAGTCTACGCTCCAGAGTTGGCATCTGGGCCGCGCCAAAAGAGATCGAAAGGTCGTCCACGTAGAGCGTAGCGAGAACATCTTCCGGCAGCACCGAGGTGATGCCGTTGATTCTCAGGGCAAAGAGTGTGACACTGAGGACACTTCCCTTCGGGACACCCTCTTCCTGCTCCTTTGGGCCGGAGAGGGCTCCCCCCACCCATACGCGGAATCGACGATCTCGCAAAAATTCAGATATAAACATTGGGAGGCGTCCCCTCGCCCCCATCGTGTGGAGAGTCTCCATGATACCGTATCGCCATGCAGTATCATAGGCCTTCTCCAGATCAAAAAACACCGTGGCGTAGTGCTGTCTACGAAGGAAAGCCTCGCAGACGGCATTTTCCAGTCAGAGCAGAGCATCCGACGTGAAGTGGAACTTACGGAAGTCGCACTGTGCACAAGACAGATGGCCTCCGCTGTCCAGGATATAGGCTAATCTAACATTTACCAATTTCTCCATCAACTTGCACAGGCAAGAGGTTACAGAGATTGGGCGGAAACCGGTCGGAGTAGAGTGATCTCTCCCCGGCTGGCGAAAAGCGAGCACAGTAGCGATTCGCCAGGAGTCTGGGAGAAGACCTTCCACCCAGATCCTGTTGAACAAATCTAACAGAAAGGCCATGCCTCGCTCACCCAGGTGTCGAAGCATGGCGTATGGGACATCGTCCGGACCATGGGCGGTGTCCGCGCACGAAGCGAGAGCGGAACGCAACTCACTCACAGTAAACTTGTCGTTGAAGGGTTCTCCGCCTCTGGAGGTAAAGTCCAGCCGGCGGCCTTCCGCGACATCACGACGTGCATTGAATACTGGCGGAGCAGCATCACGGCTAGAGAATGCGGAAAAAGCGGTCGCTAAGGATTCCGCCACGGACGCGGGGTCCGAGATTGCGGTCCCATTCTCCTGGAGAACGGGAGGGGGGTCCTGCGAGAACTTGCCCCGAATCCTTTTGACTCGCTTCCACACCTCAGCTAAAGGGGTCTTCCCGTTAAGTGAAGACACGTATGCCCGCCAAGAAGAGCGGCGGGCGTGCTTCGAAATATACCGGAACCTAGCCCTAGCCTGACGAAATTCAGCGACAGTGAAATCGTTCGGGCGGCGCTTATAGCGCATGTAGGCATAACGCTTCTGTTTGAGGGCCGTCTCACACTCGGCCGACCACCATGGGAGTGGTCGGCGTGCAAAACGGCCAGACGTCCTAGGAATAGTAGTCAGGCCCACGGCGATGAGGTTGCCGGAGAAGAACTCAACGGCCTCATCTACCGACCTAAACTCCTCGACTGAGATATAGAATTCAGTCATTTCCTGAAATGCAGGCCACCGCGCCCGCGCCAAGCACCACCGAGGTGGTCTCTCAGGCGGCAGTTGCCCTGAAAATGATATTTGAATGGGAAAGTGATCACTACCAGGGAGGTCATCGACCACTCCCCAATCAAAATCAGGCTGTGCATCCGAAGAGCACAAAGATAGGTCAAGGCAAGAAAATGAAGCGGTTCTCGGACAGTGATGCGTAAACTCATCCATGTTTAGGACACCCATCTCAAGCTCTTCGATCAGATCGGCAAGGACTTGTCCCCTGGGATTTAAGGAGTAATCTCCCCAGAGAGGATGCCTGCCGTTCAGATCTCCAAGCAAGAGATAGGGCCTCGGCAACCGTGCCACGACGCGGCGGAAGTCCCCCGCGTCGAAGTCAGCTGACGGTGGAATGTACTCAGAAATGATAGTATACCTCCTATCCAGGTGCAGCTGCACAGCCACTGCCTGAAAGGAGGTATCTAAAGAGAAAGGAAGAACGGAGACATCATGCCGGGTATAAACCGCGCATCCCCCAGCCCGGCCATCCCGCGGTGGTGGGGTCGCAGGACCCTTATACCCCGGGAGGGCGGGCAGGGGGCACGCGCCTAGCATGGTCTCCTGCAAAAAGATAGCTAACGGGGAACGGGACGAGACGAGCCTCTGCAGCTCCTCCCAGTTGGCCCGGAGTTCACGGTAATTCCATTGAAGGAATATGCCCTCCAGGCCTAGCTCGGAGGAGACGCGGGGGCCCTCCTCGAATTGAAGACCCTCACGGGAATGGCCGTACGCTTCCCGGGGGCAGAACCCCGGGCGCTGTTGGCCGGACAAAGCGCTGAAGTCGCTGTCGCCTTCGAGGACTTATTGGGGGAGGTTGGGCTCGCCATGCGAGTCTTTTCCTCCCTCCGCCTCGAAACCTTAGGCGGGCGTTGCGGCTTCGGAGGCGGGGGGCCCTCTTTTCGAGGAACCACCGTCTCCGAGCCACTCGCTCCACCTCGGGGCGTGGGCGAAGGAGCAGAAGCTCCTTTGTTGCTGTCCTCCTTTCGGGGGACAGCTTTAGGAACCCCCGAAGATGGCCGAGCGATTATATTCACGGGTGTTGCCTCCTGTGAGTCAAACGACTCGGTGGAGGCGCGTGGCCGTTTCGCCTTACGGGAAACGGTCACGCTGGGGAAAGAGGGGGGAGCCCTGGTTTTAGCCGGGGCTGGGTATGAACCCTTTTTGCCGCCAGCTTTACCAGGGGAGCGCCCGGGTTGGGTAGAGCCCGCAGAAGGGCTCCGAATGGGCGCGGAAACAACCGTGCTCGTTGGCCTGGATGGGCCAGGAGCAGAGGGTGCCTTTCTAACTATTGAGGCATATGACGTCCCAGGCAGAGCCGGGCGCACTAGGACCAAGTCCTTAGCCTCACGGAATGAGAGTCTATCCTGGGCCTGAACGGCCAGGATTTCTTTCTCAAGGAGATATGCACCACATTGCTTCTAAGAAGCAGGGTGCGGCTCTCCGCAATTGACACACTTGGCCACACACGATTTGGACTTATCGTGTGCGACCTTGGAGCAATTTACACATACTTCGGGCGACCCCGACTTTGCACGTCTACATGAGCGATTCGTATGGCCGAAGCGGTGACAGTAATAGCACCGCCGCGGCACTTGCACGAATGCCTTCACGCGGTAGCGGTACCAACCGGCACGCACCGACTCAGGGAGCTTGTCACAGTCGAACGTGACAAAGAGTGTAGGGGTGGGTCTCGAAGCCCCTCCCTGTTTCCTCATCACACGTTCGACCTTGACCGCCCCATGGTCAGCCAGCTCTAAGGTGATGTCTTCAATGGAGTAGTCAACGAGTTCCCTCGCATAAACTACTCCTTTCACAAAGTTCATGGTAGAGTGCGGCGTCACACTCACTGGGGTGCCATGAAGTGTCCGAAGAGCACTTATCTTGGCCGCCTCGGCGGGATTCGCCGCATTCGCCAGAAGGCTCCCGTCCGAGAAACGGGTCACCTTCGGCTCTCTACCAATTGCACTAGCTAATCCTCTCCTCTGATGGATCATGTTGCCCTTGGACAACATGGTGCCATCAGTGGAGCGAATAACGAGGAAGCGTTTGAAGCCAGCGGGCTCGAAAACGCCAGGTAACCTCTGAATGAGGGGCCCCGATGTCATCGAGGCTCCGCCCTGTGCACTCTTGGTCTTAGTCTGGGGCTCCGCACACGGGGGGGGGGGTAGAGGGGCCGGATGTGCCGATCTTGGCTTGGTTGCCTACCAAAGTGGTAGCAGACCCATCCGTCCCCGCAGCCCCCGCGGATGGAGAGGAGCCCCGAGTCTTCTTAGTCTTTCTTGTCTTTTTCTTCTTTTTAGGAGAGGAGGGCGGGGAATGAACCCGCTTCTCTCCTACGGCGACAGAAGCCCCTAGGCCAGATGGACGGGCCTCAGCCAGGTCCTTCTCCGAAATGGAAAAGGTCCTGGTGGTCGCAGGGGCACCGGTCAGAGGAGATCCCTCCCCTCCTTGTGCTGCCTCGGAGGCCCCAGCCGTTTGAGGAGGACCTTGCATAGGGGCGGATTCAGGTTCAGAGCTTGGCGCCGAGCCCGGATTCCCCCCCATGGAAGGCCCTACCCTCTGAGGCTGGGTTTCCTCAAGGGCCATGTCTATCACAGGAGGGGCCTTCAGTTGGCCATCCCCTCCCAGAACATCGCAGTTTCCCTTGGCTGCTTCACCAGTCTTTTGTGGGGAGGCACAGGCCTTGACCCCGGCAAGGTTTAAGATTCTTGCCAGCAGGTCTTTTGAGGGAAGCGACCGAAGGGGCCTGGTTTCCCTCTCCCCCCTAAGGGGGTTTGCCCTACCGAGCCGCTTCAATGGGGAGCGGTCAGCTATGGGCTGCCTGCTGGCTTTCTTGGCAGTCCCCTTAGAAAGCAAAGGAGGGACTGCCGCTGGAAATAGGGAGGTGCCAGAAAGCACCTCCAGAGAAGGGGGTGAGGGGGAGTCCCCTACACCCGTAGGCGTAGGAGAGGAGTAAGCCTCCTCTCCGGTTAAAGAGGTATGGAGGGTCCCCTGCGCAAGCACAGGGGGGGGGGACCTCCATCTTTTCTGTGGAGCTGCACGCGGGCGGCTCCGTTGTTGTTTTAGGGGGAATTAAGGGGAGATGTTTTTTTTTCATCATTGGGCATGGTGACCCTCTTTGTTTTACGGGACGCAATCGCTCACCACCTCTTGCAGTAGCCCGCACTGCAAGGTGCTTACAAGCCCTGCAGAGCCAGGCGCCGCCATTCGGGACCACCCCTCCCGCCTGGTGGCCTGGCAGTCCTTCGGCATGGCGGCTCCACCTTGGACACGCCGTAAAATTGATAGAATGTGAAGAGGAGAGGAAAAGGGATGCGAGGAAGGTATGGGTGGGGATGAAGCAGGTTGTTAAAAAACCTCCATCCCGAACCGGAGCTCAGGGGTTAGGGAACAATGTCCCCTCTCCCCTCAGCCCCGATCCGGGGTGGTTGGCTTGAGAAGAAGGTCAGCATCTACCCTGTGAAATTAGAGGCTGACCAGAGAAAGTTGTGGGAGAGGTTGTATGAAAAGCGACGAGGTAGGGAAGAAATCGGGCTATCTGAAGGAAGGAAGAGATGCTAAGCTGGGGCCGGACGGAGCGCTGGATCCCGTCAGCACGGCGGCCAGGATGGCAAATCGCTGCGCCCGGGCCTGATTGGGTCTCACAATAGGCGTCGGGTTCGAAAACCAGTAAAACCAGGATACCCTTCCCTCCACATTGCTCTTTTGGCCTATATATGTCGAAAATGGTGAAGTTATGAGAAGTGAAAAGGTGGACACTACGGAGACGGAACTCCCCCATAACTATAAAAGTGCAAATTTCCCCTTATTACCCTCCTGCTGGGAGCCTATTAGGTTATTTTTTCATTTGTCCTGAGCTGGATTATCCTTGGATAACCAAATACTGTAGTGGTTCGCTAACCTTCCTTTATCCAGGAAGGTAACCCCGACCGGATAATGAAATAGACAAAGGTCAGTATGACAATCGCTGGTGAGCCCGAGGGCACGTCCTCTTTGGGGAGAAGCACCAGGAAGTATTTTGTTTTGACACCAAACAGCGTTCAGGTGGAAGTCTTCGTCACCCCGGGGCAGAGGGACCTGTCCCGCGTCAGAGGTACGTGGATATAGATACCCACCGATTCCTTGGAACAGAGAGTGTTGTGCTACGAAGACGGGAGAGGAAAGAAAACAGTGTTGTAATTGGCTATGTGTGTGGTGAGAACTGTAAGAAGATCTACCCACCCGAATACAGAAATTAAATTTTAGTTATTTTGTTACGTAACAATTGGCCGTCTTTTAGAAGCCTACTTCTTGCCAGAGTAAATTTCAAAAACATCTACCACGAAAACCTTTTTGGCCTTTTTCAAATGTCTTCTATTTCTTTTTTAAAATGTTTTTCAGAGTTTAAGAATGAGAGCTAATAATTTTCTAATGTATTTAGGGATGAGGAACGCGAATATGATGTTCATTGCCACCACAAATGGCCTACTTTCGAGTTAGCTTCACATTTATGCGAGCACAGCTACCACAAAAAGGCAGCAATTCTTTCGATAGGCCTTATGACGTCTGGCAAACCCATTGAAACCTGTGAAATTCTACTTCAAAACGTATTACAAGGCGATTATATTCTAATGGGGAGGGGGGGCTTCTACCTCCCCCCCTGGATTTTTTTTAATTAACTCGTAATATAAGCAAATCGAAAACGGCAAAGTTGTATAATCCAGGTTACTAAACATGGGTAACATTTCATAATACGATCCGAACCTAAGCCTTTTTTTTATGATGGATTGCATTAGGTTAAGTTTAGGATATTATTTACTGTACAATCACTTATTTGTATATTTTATTATTTTTTCCTGTACCATTTTTGTGTTTGGTCAAATCTGTCCTTTTTTTGGCGGTCAAAACAGTTTAATTCTGATTCGGTCGAAATCGTAGGAAACCGACTTCGATGCATCTCTATTTAGGACCGCCGAAAATGAACATATTTAGATAATTGTTAAGATTATTGACGCACGATTTTGTTAGCAATTACTACTAGGGAATACTACTAGATTCTTAAAAATAGCGGGGAGGGGGGGTGGCAATCCGAACAATTAAACGGGGCATGGGGGATAAAGCCCCCGACCCTTTTGAAATTCCTTTCAAAATGATGTAATATAATGCGACTCCATAACGAAAAAATCGCTAAGAAATAGTTGTGCGTCATTATTCTTAACAATTACTCAGATGTGAACAACGCACAAAAAGATAATTCAAGGAAAGAATAACCTGAGCTAAGATAACCTAACTTTCAATATACAAATTACCAGTTTGTTAAACTATACAAACCTTTTGTACCTACCCCCCCAATTTCTTTAATTAACCCTTAGTATAAGCAACTTTATAAAGCAAAAAATAAACAGATTTTGCAGCCTTTCACCTCCCACCACCGAAAAAGAACAGATTTGGGTAAATATATTAGCGACTCGAACGATGGGACGTACTATTTCGTCCGTGTTCCAAAATGTTTCACATTTTTGGAGTAGATTTAAGGGGACGGCTCGTGTGGGGGTAAACACAATGGGGGGGACGACACTGCGATGATCCTGAGTTTCATTAAATTGGGGGGGGGCACAGCCCCCCAGTATATAATCCTAATTGTTTATAGAATAATGTCCTAACGTTTACAGAGGTGAATGATTTAACCAAATCATGTCAGCGCCTTTAATCATTTTGTGAATTATAATAGGGGTTGGGGGGTGGGGTCTGACGTCAGAAATGACATTTGAATTTTTATTTATTTTTCACTTAATGTTTTTATTATCCTCATTTGGGGTCTTTTATTTGTCATTATATTTTTCCCCATTTGACTATTTTTATTACCTTTTTTTTATACATTTAAATCTAATTAGCTAGATCGTTTAAAGGATTACTTTTTTTGAGCCGTTTGGGTATAAAACAGACGTTTTTTACGCAGTTTCAAAATGGTATCAGTTTACGAAGTGTGTCCGTCGTCTATTTCCGAATTATTAACTATTTTCTGATAGAGAAAAATTTATAACCTTTTTGGACGTTCATAATTTAGTTAAAATTAAAAGCGATTGCGAGATTTGTGGCCGGGCATTAGATGTGACCCCTCAATTTGAATTTAGATGCTCTGAAACAAAGTGATTCAAGTGAGCGCCATTTTTTTTTAAAAAAACGGCATTGAATGGCACGTTTTTCTCAAACGCCCGGACTGCAAGCGCTTCCCGTTGACCAAAACGGGAATTAAAGAAAGATTCCACGCTTTCCCCATCGCTATTTCTGAAGTACACCCCCCGAAATAAAGTAAGTAAACAGAGTTTTTCGTTCTTTAGTTTTGTATAACAAAAATGGCGCCAGTATATTTCGAATAGGACTCCAACGCGCATGAATATTTCGACACGGGTGAACGACAATATTTACCAACAAAAACCCACTTTCAGCTGAGTCGTAATCTACATATTTACCCAGATTTTAATAAATAACCTAAAGCCGTTGGCCCTTTTTATTACAAACCGCTTTATTTGTGCGGCGAAATGACGGAATGCCTTAAACTGCGCCCCACCGTGTTCCCCCCTCAAATTCCGAGGCAAGATTGGGGTCACTGGGAACGCCCTTTGGTAAATATGTAGATTATCGGCCCGGCCGATAAACCGTAGTTTTTTCGCCCGTGTTCCAAAATGTTTCACGTTTTTGGAGTACATTTAAGGGGACGGCTCGTGTGGGGGTAAGCACAAGGGGGGGACCACACTACGATGATCCTGAGTTTCATTAAATTGGGGGGGTCTGGGGGGCACAGCCCCCCAGAATATAATCCTAATTGTTATAATGTTCTGCCGTTTACAGAGGTGAATGCTTTAACTACATCATGTCAGCGTCTGTAATCGTTTTGCGAATTATAATAGGGGTGGGGGAGGGGGGGTATGACGTCAGAAATGCTTGATATCAATTTTTCTTTCCTACTAAATAGCTTTTTATTATCCTCATTCGGAGTCATTTTTATTTTTCAATATATTTTTCCCCATTTTACTATTTTTGTTACCTTCTTTTATACATTTAAATGTAATTGGCTAGATCATTTCAAGGAACTACTTGTTTTTTAGCAGTTTGGGTGTCAAATATTCCCCTTTTACGCAGTTGGAAAATAATCATCGAATCGTGAATTTTGTCCGTCGGCTATTGCGGAATTATTAACCCTAATTTCTGATAAAGATAAATTAAACACCTTTTTGGATGTGTATAATTTAGTGCGAATTAAAAGCGAATGCGACATTTGTGGCCAAGCATTAGATGGGAACCCTAACTTCGAATTTAGATGATCGAAAATAAAATGTGATTCAAGTCAGCTAGATTTCGAATAGGGCGCAGACGCGCAAAATAAATAGGCTTTCCTCTTCGCTATTTTGGAAGTATAACCACTGCATTTAAGTTCGGGAAACAAAGTGTTTCGTTTGGTTATTTTCGGGCAATTTGGTAACTAAAATGGCCTACGTTAACAGCATTTTCGGTGGGTTTAATTTGGAGATTAAAAAAAAAAAAATGGCACCTAGCATTCGAACAAAACTCAAACGCGCATGAATATTCAAACACGGGTGAACGATAACGCGAACGAAGATTCAAACACGGGTGAACGATAATATTTACACAAAATTTTTTTTTTCAGGCCGAGCCGATAATCTACATGTTTACCCGCCCTTTTACGAGGGGTTCGATATCAATTCAAAACCATTACAAGTCATAACGCAAAAATTTCCAATCTAAAACAGAGATAAAAAGGAGACGAAAAAAATTCGGTCGAAATTATATAGCCAATGTGACGTCACTGAACCAATTTTTGCAAAAATACTTCACTGTGACGTCATCACAAACGAAAAATGTTGAAATTCAAACTTATTATAATAGTAACATCAACCGCCCAATAAATTATACATAAATAGATTCACAAAAATGTGCTTAACATGATAGAAATGATTTAATGGGTTCTTATGCAATTACGGTTTTCTATATATTAGCATAGGTTTGTTAGATTAGCAATTTATAATCGTGGTTGCTTCGTTTTCGTGGTAGCAGCTGTGCTTACATAAATGTAAAAACTAACTCGAAAGTCAGCCATTTGTGACGGCAATGAACATCATATTCGCGTTTCTCACCCATAAATGCGTCAGAAAATATTAACTTTCAATCCTAGACTGTGAAATAGGCCATTTTTAAAAGATTGAATACAATAAAAAAAAGGGTAAATATGTAGATTAGCGGCCCGGCCGGAAAAATTTTTGGGGGAGAAATATTATCGTTCACCCCTGTCGGAATATTCATGCACGTTTGAGTCCTTTTCGAATTATTATTCTATAAACAATTAGGATTATATACTGGGGGGCTGTGCCCCCCAGACCCCCCCCAATTTAATAAAACTCAGGATCATCGTAGTGTGGTCCCCCCCCATTGTGTTTTCCCCCACACGAGCCGTCAACTAAAATGTACTCCAAAAACGTGAAACATTTTGGAACACGGACGAAATAGTACGTCGCATCGTTCGCGCCGATAATCTACATATTTACCTTTTCTTATTTCCCCCCAAGGGGACTAAGGTAGATCCAGAGAAACCCGACAGATTTACTAAATCGCGAAAGAAACATCCACTGTGCCGACACTTGGAGTTTGGGACTATGCTTAATTGACAACAGTTTAGCAACAGCGGGAGTGGCTAGTCGCGGGATCAACCTTGAAGCGATGCCATTTAACGACCCTAAACACACAAAACCCCACAAAGAATGACCGACTTCGCCGTTCGCCATCTTATCAAACTGACTTGCCCCGAGGCCTATGACGTCAGACCGCGAGGTTGCCAGATTTTCTGGTGGGCGATAGATGATTGCTTACATAGATCGCGGCCTTATTAATTATATGCGTAATTGAAGGTGATTTATAAACGGGGCCTACCTGGACTTCTATGCTTCGTGGATCATCCTTTAAATATGCCTAGACTGTTGCCATGACAGATGAATTACGGAGTGTATAAATAGCGGATTCCGCAACTGAGCTTGGCGTTGATATCATGATTTTATCTTCTGTTGCAATGCAAATGGTTAACATTACTACACCTTTTTACAGCATCTGGTATTAACACAAACACTACCCGTGTGTATATTTTAATCATGATTTTAATATCCGTAGATTCTATCATTACACGATGCAGTGGTCCTACAATATAACTCGGATGTGACTAACGTATTTAGAATGGGGCCAAGGGGTTGCGGAGTGGAGGCCTGAGTAAGGATGCCAGGAAAGGTAAGCCACATCAGGTGTGGTTAGTCGACAAATGGGGTATTGATTCGGGTCGACTTCATAACATAATTTCACGGATGACAAAAGCCACAAGGGCCTATCAAAGGTCATCCGCCTCTGTCAAAACCCAACCACAAAATGCATCCATAGGATTGTGTCCGATCGTGCATCTACAATATAAACAATCCAGAGGATTGTGTCCGATCGTGCATCTACAATATAAACAATCCAGAGGATTGTGTCAGATTGTGCATCTACAATATAAACAATCCAGAGGATTGTGTCCGATCGTGCATCTACAATATAAACAATCCAGAGGATTGTGTCCGATCGTGCATCTACAATATAAACAATCCAGAGGATTGTGTCCGATCGTGCATCTACAATATAGACAATCCAGAGGATTGTGTCCGATCGTGCATCTACAATTTACAATCCAGAGGATTGTGTCAGATCGTGCATCCACAAAATAAACAATCCAGAGGATTGTGTCCGATCGTGCATCTACAATATAAACAATCCAGAGGATTGTGTCCGATCGTGCATCTACAATATAAACAATCCAGATGATTGTGTCCGATCGTGCATCTGCAATATAAACAATCCAGAGGATTGTGTCCGATCGTGCATCCACAATATAAACAATCCAGAGGATTGTGTCAGATCGTGCATCTACAATATAAACAATCCAGAGGATTGTGTCCGATCGTGCATCTACAATATAAACAATCCAGATGATTGTGTCCGATCGTGCATCTGCAATATAAACAATCCAGAGGATTGTGTCCGATCGTGCATCCACAATATAAACAATCCAGAGGATTGTGTCAGATTGTGCATTTACAATATAAACAATCCAGAGGATTGTGTCCGATCGTACATCTACAATATAGACAATCCAGAGGATTGTGTCCGATCGTGCATCTACAATATAAACAATCCAGAGGATTGTGTCAGATCGTGCATCCACAATATAAACAATCCAGAGGATTGTGTCCGATCGTGCATCTACAATATAAACAATCCATAGGATTGTGTCCGATCATACATCTACAATATAAACAATCCATAGAATTGTGTAAGATCATGCATCTACAATATACAATTCGAACCATAAACAAGAATGTGTCAAAAACAAAAAAAACTGCATCCACAGGAATGAGTCCAGAATACCTCCCAAAGTTAACCCTCCCTCGCCATATAATCATCTAATCTGCGTTTAAAAACATTCAAGTTTGGAATGTCTACTGTCTCAAGTAGCAAACTATTCCAGTAATCTACTACTCTATTGGTGAAAAGATATTTCAACCTTTCAACTCAAATAGCTTGCTAAAATCCAACTTATCCATCCCAGAAAAGATTTTAAAAAGCTCAATTATATCTCCCCTCACACATCTTCTTTCAAATGAGAACTTTTTTAGTACCACCCTCAGTCTATCTTCCTATTCAAGGTGCTTCAGGAAAGGTATTATTTTTGTTGCCTTCCTTTGTACTGACTCTAGCAGGTTAGTGTTCTGGTTGACACATGGCTGAGATTCCATAGTCATATTTCAAATGCAGTACATAAAGTCGGTGGAGTTTCCACTAATCTCCTTAAATCTACCCTATGTCGTTCCCTCTCCTTTCCGACATATGATCCATCCTCGACTTCTCCTCTGTTATTTGGAATACTGGATTCTTGCAGAACCTCGCCCTGCTAGAAAAAGTTCAACGCCGCTGGACCAAGCATATATATAACTTATCATCCCTATCTTACTCTACCAGACTTTCTCAGTTAATTTTTTTTCTGTCAAAGGTAGACTCTTGCGTGCTGACCTCCTAGTGTTATAAAATATTCCATAACCTTTCTCCTATAAAACCATCTGACTCGTTCATAACAGCTCCCAGGAATAATAGAGGCCATCAATACCAAGTTTTTGTCCCTCATTCCTCAACTGAAGCACAAAAGCGATTCTTAACATGCCGTATCACATCTACTTAACATGACAACATAATTTCACGGATGACAAAAGCCACAAGAGCCTATCAAAGGTCATCCGCATCTGTCAAAACCCACCCACAAAATGCATTCATAGGATTGAGTCTGATCATGTATCTACAATATACACAGGAATGTGTCAAAAACAAAAAGCACCATCATCAAGATACAGTTGTTGCCGATCATCAAGTTGTCTGGCAGAGAAGCCCAGATACCATGGTGAAGCCTGTAGCCTGTACCGGGCTTTCCCACAGAACCCACAGGGAGTGTATGTGGGATGCCGTGTTGCATTCTGGTAGCTACACAAAAACGAAGAGAAACTAAACCAGACAAGAAACAAGTCTCCGTCCCTCTGGGACGGGTCAGCCTCCCCATGGCGCCAGAACAGACAACGAAAACCAAAGGGAGTCAAATAAAGTAGAGGCCGGCCTCCTCCAAGAAGTCAAAGAGCCCACAAGTTTGTGTGTCCGATCTCGTCCCGAATACAGGAGAAAAACTGGCGCTCTCGCTCGTCCAGGTACTGGGACAGGTAATGTGCGCAAAGACCACCCAGACTGGGACATTCAACAAGAATGTGCCGAACAGTCTGGGGGACAGCGCAGTCGTCGCAATAAGGCGCAGGCGAGCGCTCCATCAAATGACGGGGCGTCCTGCAAGTGTGTCCAATTCGGAGACGACAGAAAGCGGCATGAAGCCGTTGAGTCATTTGGGAGTAGTTCCTCGGGAACAATCGCGGCACAATAGCACATAACTTTAAGTTCCCATCGGCCGTCTCCCATCTTCTTTGCCAGGCAGCCCGGATGACTAAACTGATTCATCCTATGTAGTAAGTGTGATAAAGAGAAAAGCTCGTCCGTTCTCCCAGTCCTCGGGGACTCTTTGGTACCTTTGTCGATGCGCTCATTCTCCGCTATACCTACGTGTCCAGAGACCCAGTAGAAGATAATTTTAACAACTACCCGGGTTGCGTCGACCATCGCGTCACGGATATCGCGAACCAGAGTTGCGGAGATTCCAATGCGCCGAAAGCACTCGAGGCATTTTGTAAGTCGCAGAAGATCACAATCCAGACTCCGAAACCGGCGCGACGCTTTATTCCCAGGATCGAGCCGTGTAATGCAACCAGCTCGACCGTGAAGACAGCCTGGTAAAGCACCGCATCTTGAGCAGAACAAGAGGAACCATCAGCTAAGAGCCACATCGAGCTCTCGAAGGAGTTTCTTAGCCCTAAAACCAAACGGCTTAGTGTATCACTGGCGTCTTTTAGCAGCATAGACACAGTCATACTCGACCTCGGATGCAATGGAAGCCTCTCCTGACTAAGGGAGACGCCGAACCCACGCATACAAGTATAGATCGATCCACCTTCCGCGATACAAGCTCGGCTGCTGATGCGTAAATCTCGCTTCTGTAGTTAAGATTCGAATGAACAATGATTCGGTCAAAAAGCAAGGCAATAGCCATGTTATTACCCCAAGCGCTGAACGTCCTGAAAATAAGAATGTCTATGGCCTGGGTACAAGTGACCCTAAGGCTGCTAATATACCCCTGATCCCCGCTGATGCGTCGGTCGAAAACAAGGGTGCGAATCCACCACTTTCAGGTGAAATCCTTTTAGGAACAAGTCCTGGTCGGGAGGAGCTGTGGATGGCGAGAGAAGTGCACTAACAGACTTCGTCAAGGAGACCGAAGCCTATGTGCTTCGGCATAGCGAAATATGTGGTTCAGGGAGCACGAATTTGATACTTTTGATGCTCAGGGCAAAGAGTGTGACGGTGAGGACACTTCTCTGCGGGACGCCCTATTTTTGATCCATTGGGCTGAAGAGGGCTCCCCCCCCCTACGCGGAATTGACGATCTCGCAAGAATTCAAAAATTAACATAGGGAGGTATTTCCTTGTTCCCATCGTGTGGAGGGTCCCTGCAATACCATATCGTCATGCGGTATCGTTGGCTCTCTCCAGATCGAAAAACACCCTGGCGTCCGGCTATAGAATTAAGGCAACGAAGGTAGAATTTTCGAGTCTGAGTCAGAGCATCCGACGTGGATTGAAACTTGAGGAAGCCGCGGTGTTCACAACACTGCTGTACAAGAAGAGGGTTAACCTAACAGTTACCGTACGAGAAGAGGGTTAACCTAACAGTTACCAATTTCTCCATCAACTTAGACACACAAGAGGTTAGAGAAATTGGAAGGAAACTGGCAGGGGTAGAGAGATATCTCGCCGGTTTGCGAAAAGCGAGCACAGTCTTCCTTCACCAGGAGTGTGGAGGATACCCTCTGTCCAGGTCTTGTTGAACAGATCTAACAGAAAAGCCATGACTCGCTCACTTAGGTGTCGAAGCATGGCGTACGGGACATGTCCAGAAAAGGGAGGTGACCGCGCATGAAGCGAGAGCGGAACGCACTCATCATTTTTTTTTATTTTAAGAACCCATTTGGCGACTGTCTACATGGGCATAAATCGCCGTACTCGACCCAGCCTATTACCAGGCTATATTAAAAACAAATAACTAACAACGATGAAAAATTACAAGGACTAAAACAAAAAACAAAGCAAAGAGGCGAGAAGGAAGCGCGCCCCGGCCTCGGGGGGTAGGGCGGTCTCCCCACGGCGCAGGAACATGCGACCCACAACAAACAGTCAAATAAAGTGGAGGAGGCCAACCTCCTCCAAAAAGTCGTAAAGTCCACAAGTCAGCGTGCACGAACCGTCCCGAGTACAAAGGAAAAACGGTAGCGACCCCGCTCGTCCCAGTACCGGGACAGGTAACGTGCGCGAAGATCACCCAGACTGGGACATTCAACAAGAATGTGCCTAACAGTCTGGGGGACGACGCAGTCTTCACAGTAGGGCGCAGGCGAGCGCTCCATCAAATGGCGGTGCGTCCCGCGAGTGTATCCGATTTGGAGACGACAGAAAACAACCTGAAGCCGTCGCGGCATTGGGAGGTAGGTCCATGGGAACGATCGCAACGCAATGGCACGCGACTTTAAGTTCCCTTCGACCATCTCCCATCTTCTTTGCCAAGCAGCCCGAAGAGCTGCCCGTATTCTTGCCATATAGTCAATGTGAGGAAGAGCGAAACGCTGGTCCGGTCGCTGAGTCCTCGCGGACGCTTTGGCGCCCTTATCGGCGCGCTCATTCCCCGCAATTCCTACATGTCCAGGAACCCAGCAGAAGATAATCTCGACATCTGCCCGGCTCGCCAAAACCGTGGCGTCATGGATATCGCGAACCAGGGGATGCGGAGATTCCAATGCCCCGAGAGCACTCCGGGCGCTTTGTGAGTCGCTATAGATCACAATCCGGTCTCCGAACCGGGCACGTCGCGTTATCTCTCGTACCGAGCGGTGTATTGCAACCGGCTCGGACGCAACTCATCAATGTAAACTTGTCGTTGAAGGGTTCCCCGCCCCTGGAGGTAAAGTCCAGTCGGCGGCATTCCGTGACATCACGACGCGCATTGAATGCTGGCGGAGAGGCTTCCCGGGTACAGAATGCGGAGAAAGCGGTCGCGAAAGATTCCATCACAGACGCAGGGCCAAGATTGCGGTCCCATTCTCCTGGATAACGAGAGGTGGATCCTGCGAGAACTTGCTGCGAATCCTTTTGACTCGCTTCCACACCTCTGCTAGAATGGGTATTCCCGTTAATTAAGACACGTATGCCCCTCAGAAAGAATGGCGGGCATCGAAACACCGACAGTGAAATCGTTCAGGCAGCGCTTATAGCGCATTTAGGCATAACGCTCTGTTTGAGGGCCTGCTCACACGGCCGGTCATACGTTATCGTAATGGTAGTTAGTCTACAGCGATGAGGTTACCGGGGCAGAATTCAACGGCCTCATCGCCCGACTGGGGCAGAGAAATCAGTCATTTCCTGAAATGCGGACCACCGCTCCTGTTCTAAGCACCATCGAGGCGATTTCTTAGGCGGCAGCGAACCAGAAAATGATAGTTGAATGAGAAAGTGATCACTACCATGGAGGTCATCCCGAGAGCACAAAGATAGATCGAGGCAGGAAAATGAAGCGGTTCTCGGGCAGTGATTCGTAAACTCATCCACATTTAGGATACCCATCTCCACCTCGTCGATCACGTCGTCAAGGACTTGACCCCTGGGATTAATAGAGTAGTCTACCTAGAGGGGGTATCTACCGTTAAGATCCTCGAGAAAGAGAAAGGGCTTCGGAAACCGTGCCACGAAGCGGCGCAAGACCCCCGCATCGAAGTCGGCTGGCGGTGGAATGTACGCAGAAATAAATATACTTCCTATCGAGGTGTATTTGCACTGACACTGCCTGAAGGTAGGTATTTAATGCAAAGAAAAGGTTAGAGACATAATGTAGGTATAAATAGCACATCCTCCTGCCCAGTCCCCATCCCGCGGTGGTGGGGTCGCAAACCCGTTCAGAGAACCCAAAGGAGTATCCGGCCCAGAGTGACGTACGCCAGTACGCCCGTGTCACTCCAGGAACGACCTTCTCAAAGGTCGCAAAGAGGGATGTCTCGCCAACAAACAAGCCGGAAAACGGAAGAGCGTAGGGAGTCCTACAGTCGGGGACTCCCTGAAAGTTCTTCTGTTCAATGCGAGGTCAATCAGGAACAAGTTTCCTGAGCTCCGTGGCCTCGTAGCGACGGAAGAACCCGAAATGGTAGCCATAACAGAATCGTGGATAAAAACTTCAAACCGAGACTTTGAAGGCGAATTCACGGTTCCTGGCTACCAACTCTTCCACAAAGATAGACCAGAAAGAGAGGGTAGCGGTGTAATGTTGTATGTCAAGGATACAATCAAATCTACGAACTCCAACATTATATCCGATCACGAGCTCCTAGGCGTTGACCTAGAGATAGTTCCTGTCAATTACAGGACCCTGGTGCTTTACAGACCCCCTTCCCAACCCGTTGAGAAGGACAGGGAACTGTACGAGCTGCTGGGTGAGCTTGTTCAAGGCAGAGTGTGCATCGTTATGGGCGACTTCAACAGACAAGTTGACTGGGAAACCAGAGCAGCCTGTGGTGAGAGCGCACTACTCCTGGAGTTCGCCAACAACGAGTTCCTCACTCAATGGATCAGAGAACCGACGAGAGGAGACAATATCCTCGACTTGGTCTTCACCTCTGAGGATGATATCGTTGAGGATGTCTCTGTAGGCGAAGAGCTCGGTGGCAGTGATCACCAGCTAGTTAGATTTACCGTCAAGATCCCGAAGGTAAGGTCTGTTGCCAGTCAATCAAGGAAACTTGACTTGAGAAGAGCAGACTTTGCAAGCCTTCGTGCTGGGCTGACTGATGTAAGGCTAGCGGTATGCGAAGAGTTTGAGGATTCATGGAACAATTTCAAAAATAAGTTCATGAGTCTTCAATCAAGTTGCATCCCTCTGAAATGCCTCCGTCAGTCTTCTGTTTAACCAAAGTGGTTTAATCGAGAAATCGGCCAACTGCTTAGGGAGAAGAGAAATGCGTACCGGCGATCGAAGATCTCGGGTGCCTTTGACGAGTACCGGAGGCTAGCCAGGAGAGTGAAGTCCAGCATAAGGGCGGCTAAGCGTACTGAGGAACTTCGAGTGGCGAGACTCTGCAAGGAGAATCCCAAGGAGTTCTTCGGCTATGTAAATAGCCGTAAACCAATCCATCGTAGGATTGGGCCCTTAGTGGACGAGGAGGGTGCATTAACTCACTCAGATGCAGAAAATGCTAACCTTCTCAATGACTACTTCTCTTCAGTGTTTACTAAAGAGTGTGGTCCCACCCCCCAGCCCACGGATTCCTACTCGGGGGAAAAGCTGGAGGCAATGGGCTTCAACGAAGGAGAAATAAATAAAAAGATCGCTGACCTAAAGACGAATAAGGAAGTGTGCGATGAAGTATCACGACATCTGTGCGCTATCTTTAACATGTCAATCCGGACCGGATGCGTCCCTAGAGACTGGCGTGAGGCGGAGGTGACTCCGATCTTCAAGAAAGGAAACCCCAGCCATCCGTCAAACTACCGACCTATCAGTCTGACTTCGATAGTCGGTAAACTCATGGAAAGCATGATGGTGGACAAAATGACGTCGTATTTAGAGTCAAACCTGCTACTGAGGAGTTCCCAGCACGGCTTCCGAAGGCAACGGTCATGCCTGACGAACCTTGTGGAATTCTTCCACTTCGTCTTCAGTGAGCACGATTGGGACAAGGCGGTGGATGTGGTCTACTTAGACTTTCAGAAAGCCTTTGAAAAGGTACCACACCGCCGCCTTCTCCGGAAAGTGCGAGCGCTGGGCATAGACGAAAAAGTAGCCGGCTGGATCGAGAACTGGCTAAGTAGCAGACGGCAACGGGTGGTGGTGAATGGACAGGCTTCTGAGTGGGTGCCCGTTACTAGCGGGGTGCCTCAAGGTTCTGTCCTGGAACCACTACTATTCATCATCTACGTCAACGACATGGACGGTGACATGGTTGCCAAGATTTCCAAATTGGCCGACGATGCCAAGCATGCTATGGACGTTGCAAAGGATGGAAATACTGCCCGCCTGCAGGAAGATCTTGTGAAGATTGGGGAGTGGTCGGACACGTGGCAAATGCCTTTTAACGTGAACAAATGCAAAGTGATGCATATCGGCCACAAAAACCCCCAATCTCAGTATATCCTTAAGGGCACTGCTATTGAATCGAGTGACACTGAGAAACACTTGGGTGTAACTATCACTAGCGACCTCAAGTTCTCGAAACAGTGCATCGAGGCAGAGAAGAAAGCCCAAAGGATGTTAGGCTACATAAAGCGCCAGTTTGGATTCCGTAACAAGGAGATAGTACTTTGTCTGTACAACTCCCTCGTTCGGCCGCACCTGGAGTATGCCGTACAATTTTGGAGTCCTTCGTTTCGAAAGGACATCGCAAGGTTGGAACGCGTACAAGCTAGGGCAACCAAACTGATTCCCTCTATCAGACATAAAAGTTATGAGGATAGACTAAGGGAGTTAGATCTGTTCTCGCTGGAAACCCGTAGACTGCGTGGTCAGCTCATCGAAGTCTTCAAAATACTTCGAGGGTTCGACAATGTTGACTACCGGGATATTTTCACACTGAGTGAGAACAGAACGCGCAATCACGGCTTCAAACTTGAACTGAAGCGTTACAACCGCAATCTGTGTGGAAATTTGTTCACCTACAGTATCTGCGGTAAGTGGAACGCACTTCCAGTGGAAGTTGTCAACAGTGAATCTGTTGACCAGTTCAAGTCAAGACTAGACAAAGTCTTGAAAAGTGGCCGTTTAGGGACGCAAAACAATTGAGCAGCCATGTGCCCGCTCGATTGCTAGTCCAAAGGTACCCTCTTTGAATGGACCGTAAGGTCTCCTAGGGTACCTTCTTTCCTTGTAACTCCTTGTAACACACAATGGTGTTATATGCTTTTAGTATAGTTGTAAATTCTTATATTTTATGTCCTAGAACAACAATGGAAGTCGGGAGGGTTTGGAAGAATCAAGAGTCACGCAGGTCAATGGAGTGACTCAAGAATGTAAATACAATTTGCAATTACACAATTTTCATTTACAAAGCAAATAATTGCATTTTTAACAATGATAATTAATTGAAGAAATCTTCATTGTCATATATTTGTTTGTTACCCATAAAGAAATAAAGAACTAGAGCAAAATGCATCCATAAAGCAAGGAACCGGCAAATAAAGCGATACGAATAAAAGAGGAGGGGTAAGAACAAATATAATATATATATATATATATAAAAAAAAAACAAAAGAAAGAAATGAGTAGAACAGCGACCAAACGAGCAACAAGAAGAAAATAAGAACAAGCATAAAGCAGTAACAAGAACAAAGATGAACAAACATAGCAAATGAACAACTGCGTAAAAAAAACAAGAGAACAAACCAAGCAAAAAACTTGAATAAAAACAATGACAATAAAACAACAACAAAAGAACAAACGTGAAAAAACAAGGAGAATAAACACTAACAATAACAAAAAAAGAACAAACACGATATGTGAACGAAAAAAAACAAACAAGAATCAGGTCCTTTCCAACCTGACAAATCAGGTCCTTTCCAACCAGAGGGGCGTCTCCCGTTCAATTGCTCGAGAAAGAGAAAGAGCCTCAGCAATCGTGGCACAACGCGGCGGAAGTCCCCCGCGTCGAAGTCGGCTGACGGTGGAATGTACGCGGAAATAACAGTAAGTCTCATATCCAGGTGCAGCTGCACAGCCACTGACTGAAAGGAGGTTTCTAAAGCGAAGAGAAGAACGGAGACATTATGCTGGGTGTAAATCGCACATCCTCCCGCCCGGCCCCCATCCCGGGAGGGTAGTCAGCGGGCACGCGCCCAGCATGGTCTCCTGCAAAAGGATAGCTAAGGGAAAACGGGAGGAGACGAGCCTATGCAGCTTCTTCCATTTGGGCTGGAATCTGCGGCAATTCCATTGAAGGAATATACTTTCCAAGCCTAGCCCGGAGGAGATGCGGGAGCCTTCTTAGAAAAGAAGACCCTCACGGGAATGTCCGTACGCTTTCCGGAGGCAGAACTCGGGGCGCTATTGTCCGGACAATGCGCTGTCGCCTCCTAGGACTCATCGGGGGAAGTTGGGCTCACCATGCGAGTCTTTTCCTCCCCCCGCCTCGAAACTTTAGGAGCCCGAGGTAACTCATTTAGAGGATCCCCCGCCTTCGAGTCACCCAGCCTAGCACTCGGTGTGGGCGTAGGAGCCGAAGCTCTTTTAGTGCTGTCCTCCTTTTCCGGGAGCAGCTTTAGGAACCCCGGAAGACAGCCTCGCGACCACCTGGATGCGCCAGGAGCAGGGGATGTCTTTTTAACATTGAGGCACAAGACGCTCCAGGCAGAGCCGGGCGCGCCATGACCAAGTCTTTAGCCTCGCGAAATGAGAGAGGATCCTGAGCCCGAACGGCCAGGATTTCCTTCTTGAGGAGATACGCACCACATTGCTTCGAAGAAGCGGGGTGCGGCTCTCCGCAATTGACACACTTGCCATACACGATAGGTACTTATCGTGTGCGGCCTTGAAGCAACTTACACAGAATTAGGGTAACCTCGACTCTGCACGTCTACAGGAGCTTTTTGTATGGCATAAACGGTGGCAAGAGTAGCACCTCCGCGGTAGTGGCACGAATACCTTCACGCACCGACTCATGGAGCTTGTCACAGTCGTTCGTGTTAAAGAGTGTAGGCGGGGGGGGGGGGTTCGAAGCCCATCACTGTTTTCTCATCACACGCTCTGCCTTGACCGCTCCATGGTCGGCCAGTCTAAGGCGATGTCATCTATGGAGTAGTCCACAAGTTACCTCGCATAAACTACTTCTTTCACGAAGTTCATGGTAGAGTGCGGCGTCACAATCACAGGTGTGCCATCGAGTGTCCGAAGGGCACTAATCATGGCCGCCTCGGAGGGATTCGACGCATTTGCCAAAAGGCTCCATCCGAGAAACGGGTCAACTTCGGCTCTCTACCAATCAAACAAGCTAAAGCTCTCCTCTGATGGATCATGTTGCCCTTAGCCAACATGGTGCCATCAGTGGAGCGAATAACGAGGAAGTTGAAGCCAGCGGGCTCGAAAACGCCAAGTAGTCTCTCAACGAACGGCCCCGACGTATTCGAGGCTCCACTCTGTGCACTTGTGACTTTGGTCTTGGTCTGCCCCCACCCCCCACTCAGGAGAGCCTAGAGGCCGGACATGCCTATCTTAGCCTGGTCACTTGCCTAAATGGCTGCGGACTCATCTGTCCCCTGAGCTCCCACGGATAGATAGGTACCCTTTGTCCTCTTGGTCTGTTTTTATTTCATTCTTTTTGGGGAGAGGACGGTCGGGAATGAACCCGCTTCTCTCCACCGCCGGAAGGAACCCTTAGGCCAGATGGGCCCACCTCAACACCATCCTTCTCTGAAATGGGTGGGGGTTTTTTTAGGAGCCCATCTGGCGACGGCCTATTTGGTCATAAGGTGCCGTACTCGACCAAGCTTATTACCAGGCTATCTTAAAAAAAACAAATAACAAAAAATAACTAACAAAGATAAAAATTTACAAGGGCTAAACAAATAAAAAAAAACAAGCAAAAAGGCAAGAAGAAACGCGCTCCGGTATTGGAGGTAGGCCCGTCTTCCCCCGGCGCAGGAACACGAGACCCACAACAAACAGTCAAATAAAGGGAAGGAGGCCGGTCTCCTCCAAAATTTCGTAAAGTCCACAAGTCAGTGTGCAAGAACCCGTCACGAGACAAGGGACAAAGCGATAGCGACCCCGCTCGTCGTCGGTACCGGGAGAGGTAACGTGCGCGCTGATCGCCAGGTCTGGGACATTCAACAATAATGTGCTAAACAGTCTGGGGGACAACGCAGTGTTCACAGTAGGGCGCTGGCGAGCGCTCCATCAAATGGCGGTGCGTCTCGCGAGTGTGTCCAATTCGGAGACGGCAGAAAGCAAACTGAACCCTTCGCGGCATTGGGAGATAGGTCCATGGGAACAGTAGCGGCGCAATGGCACGCAGCTTTAAGTTCCCTTAGACCATCTCCCATCTTATTTGCCAAGCAGCCCGAAGAGCTGCCCATATTCCAACCATGTAGTCGGTGTGAGGAAGAGCGAAACGCTGGTCCGGTCGCCGATTCATCGCGGACTCTTTGGCGCGCTCATTCCCCGCAATTCCCACATGCCCAGGAACCCAGCAGAAGATAATCTCGACATCCGGCCGGCTTGCCAAAACCGGGACTCGTGGACTACTCCATAGATGACATCACCTTAGTCTGGCCGACCATGGGGTGGTCAAGGTAGAGCGTGCGATGAGAAAACAGGGAGGTGCTTCGAGACACACGCCTACACTCTTCAACACGAACGACTGTGACAGGCTCCCTGAGTCGGTGCGTGCCGTTTGTTATCGAGACCGCGTGGAGGCATTCGAGTCAATGCCGCGGAGGTGCTACTACTGTCACTGTTTATACTATACAAAAAGCTCCTGTAGACGGCGACCTTCCGCGACATCACGACGCGCATTAAATACTGGCGGAGCAGCATCCCTGCTAAAGATTGCGGAGAAAGCGGTCGTGAAGGACTCCGCCACGGACGCGGGGTCCGAGATTGCGGTCCCATTCTCCTGGAGAATGGGAGTGAGGGTTCTGCGAGAACTTGCCCCGTATCCTTTTGACTCGCTTCCACACCTCTGCTAGAGGGGTCTTCCCGTTAAGAGAAGACACGTATGCCCGCCAAGAAGAGCGGCGGGCGTGCTTCGAAATATACCGGAACCTAGCCCTAACCCGACGAAATTCAGCGACAGCGAAATCGTTCGGGCAGCGCTTATAGCGCATGTAGGCATAACGCTTCTGTTTGAGGGCCGTCTCACACTCGGCCGACCACCACGGGAGTGGTCGTCGTGCAAAACGGCCAGACGTTCTGGGAATAGTAGTAAGGCCCGCGGCGATGAGGTTACCGGAGAAGAACTCAACGGCCTTATCCACCGACCTAAACTCCTCGACTGAGACAGAGAAATCAGCCATTTCCTAAAATCCGGACCACGGCACGCGCGCCATCCATCACCGGGAGAATCTCTCAGGCGGCAGCGGTCCAGCAAATGATATTTGAATGAGAAATTGATCATTACCATGAAGATCATCGACTACCCCACACCCCAAATCAGGTTGTGCATCCGGAGAGCACAGGGATAGATCAAGACAGAAAAATGATTCGGTTCTCAGACAGTGATGCGTAAACTCATCCACATTTAGGACACCCATCTCCAGCTCGTCGATCAGGTCGGTAAGGACTTGACCCCGGGGATTAATCGAATAGTCTTCCCAGAGTGGGTATCTACCGTTTAGATCTCCGAGCAAGAGAAACGGCCTCGGTAACCGTGCCACGACGCGGCGGAAGTCCCCCGCGTCGAAGTCGGCTGACGGTGGAATGTACGCGGAAATAACAGTATATTTCCTATCAAGGTGCAGCTGCACAGCTACTGCCTGGAAGGAGGTATCTAAAGCGAAGAGAAGAACGGAGACATCATGCCGGGTGTAAACCGCACATCCTCTTAAGCTGCCTCCATCCAGTGGTGGTGGGGTCGCAAAACCCTTATAACCCGTAAGTGTGGGCAGAGGGCACGTGCTAGGCAATGGTCTCCTGCAAAAAATGTTAAAAAGAAATAGCTAGCATGAAACAGGAGGAGACTAGCTTACTTCTAGTTGGCCCAGAATTGGCGGAAACTCCATTGAAGGAATATGCTCTCCAGGCCCCTCTCGGAGGATATTCAGGGTCCCTCTTCGAAGAAAAGACCCTCACGGGAATAGCATTACGCTTCGCAGAGGCAGAACTCCGTGGGCTGTTCGCCGAACAAGGTGCTGAAGGCGCTGTCTCCTTCGAAGACTTATATGAGGAGGTTGGGATCGCCATCCGAGTCTTTTCTTCCCCCCGCCTCGAAACATTAGGCGGGCAGGGCGGCTTCGGAGATAGGAGTCCCTCCTTTCCAGGATCCACCGCCTCCGAGTCACCAAGCCTAGTCCTTGATGGGAGCTTAGGTCCTGAAGCGCCTTTGGCGCTATACTTTCGGGTAACAGCGTTATGAACCCCGGAAGAGAGCATGACGACCACCTTCAGGGGTGTTGCCTCCTGTAAATCTAAAGACTAGATGGGAGGCGCACGGCCGTTTCACCTTACGGGAAAAGGTCAGGATGTGGGAGGGGGGCTGGTTTTAGCTGAGGCGGGGTGTGAGCCCTTTGGGCCGCCATCACTACCAGGGGAGCGCCTGCGGTGAGTAGAACCCGCAGAAGGGTTCCGAATGGACGCGGATACGACCGTGCTTGTAGGCCTAGAGGGGCCAGGAACAGAGGGTGTCTTTTTTACCATTGAAGCAGAAGGCGTCCCAGGCAGAGCCCGGCGCGCCATGACTAAGGCCTCAGCCTCGCGAAATGAGAGACGATCCTGTGCCTGAACAGCCAGGATTTCCTTCTCAAGGAGATATGCATTGCATTGCTTCGAAGAAGCGGGGCGCGGCTCTCTGCAATTGACACACTTGGCCACACACGATTTGGGCTTATCGGATCAACTTACACAGACTTAGGGTAACCCCGCCACGTAATCTCTGAAGAGAGGCCCAGACGTAATCGAGTCTCCTCTCTGCACACTTCAATTTTGGTCTTTGTCTGGGACTCCCCACCCGGGGGAGCACCGGAGCTGGACGTGCAATCTTGGCTTGGTCGCTTACCGAAATGGCAGCGGACCCATCCGTCCCCGTGGCGCCCGTGAAGGGGGAGGAGCCCGAGTCTTTTTTTCTTCTTTTTAGGAGAGGAGGGTGGGGGAATGAACCCGTTTCTCTCCTTCGCCGGAAGGAACTCTTAGGCCAGATGGACCGGCCTCAGAAAGATCCTTCTCCGAGATGCAGAAGGTCTTAGCTCTTTGAGGGGCACCACCCTGTGGAGGAGGTCCCTCCTCTCCTTGTTAGTCCTCGGGGGCCCGAGCCGTCTGAGGAGAGAAGCTTGCGTATGGGCGGACTCAGGTTCAGTGTTTGGAACCGAATCTAGGTTCAACCGTATTGAAAATCTTGCCCTTTGGGGCTGGGTCACTTCTGCGGCCATATCAATCTCAGGGAGCCTCCCTGTGGACATGCCCCCTAAGGCATCACGGATCCCCCCTTTAATGTATAGATGCATATTTGCAGAGCTGTAGGGCGCACGGCCTGACGCGTCCTGTTTTCCCTTGCTTCCCTAAGGGGCTTGGCCTTATCTAGTCGCCTTCCCTGGGGGTGGTTGATTTTGTGCCGCCTGTCGACTCTCTTGGCTGTCCCCTGTGATTGAAGAGGGAGGACAACAATTCGTAGAAAAATGGCGTCTCCCATAGGCAACTCCACAGAATGGGGTCAGGGAAAAACCCCCGAACCCGCAGACCTAGGGGAGGAGTAAGCCTCTTGCTGTAGAAGATGGTTGGAGGGGTCCCTAGGAAAGCACAGGGGAGGCCACTTCCTTTTCAGAAGTAGAGATACCCGAGAGCGACTCCAAAGATGTCAAAGAAAACCACTTTGCCCCATGGCGATGGTGAGAGGGGAGCACGTCCACCGGTCGAAAGGGTGGATCGATTTTTCTTATCCTCCCCGACACCTAGGGAGGACGAGGCCTCACTTAGGGGCGGATCTCCATGCGCCCTCGGTTGCCAACTATTACCTTCTGTTGTCGCCAGATTGGCAGCAAAAAAGAAAAAAAAGTGGTCGCATGGAAAGTAGATACTCTGACCTTCCAATGCCCTGGGAGGTCAAGAGAAAAGCCTCTTTAAGAGCAGAATATGATCATTCACACAATATGCCCTGGTCCGGCTTTGATGGGCTTTGTCAACCAGGCCGTCCGGCGAAATTGTGGTCACGATGATTTCAATCTAATGCTAGGCTTTCGAATTGCTAATACTACTAGGTGATTAAAAATAACGGGGTGTGTGGGGGGTGCAACCCCTCACAAATAAAGGGGGTATGTAGGACGAAGCCCCCATTTCGAAATAATCACCTTGAGTTCAAAAACACTTCGAAAGCCTAGCATTAGATTGAAATCAGGGTTGCCAATGTTTGAAATCAGGGTTACCTATGAAAAGATAGTTGGGAATTTAAGAAGTTTCTTCTTGTGGTGATCCCCACCTCTATGACCTGTCAGCCACACGCCCTATCCCTATGTTCCTGTCATACCTTGACTTAAATGTGGCTCTTGTAGGTGCAGTTACTACACTTTCTGGAAGTGCATTCCAGGGGTCAATAACCCTAAGGGCAAACCAGTTTCCCTTTCATTGTGCCGCGCCAGTGGTCATGTTTACGCAGTTTAAGGGAGTGGCCCCGCAGCTGGTTAGTGTTAAGCTGAAAATAGTATAGGGAACGTCTTCACAACCGTGCAAGATTTGAATGTCTCAATCATGCCCCCCCCCCTAACTCTTTACACATCAAGAGAAGGGAAGGGGGATTTATTTCAATTTCATTTTTACCCCATCAAAGGTGGAGTATCTTAAAAATATGTACTTTCCGCGCCAAACCGAAACCATATATGACGACTAGTACTGTTTTTAATACTAAAAACACGGTGTAGGTCTTCCGAAGTTTCACCTAATATCCCACTCTACTATCGAGAGGTAGAATATTCTTTATTGGTAGGGTTTAGTTAAGGGGTTAGATTCGTTTGGGTTTTGATCAGTCTTCAAGTTAGCACACCAAAGCTAAATATCATTATTGGATGTTTTAGTAACCTTCTGCTTACAACGTTCTTAAATACACAGGTAAACATGCAGTAGACCGTAATAAAGACGAAAATATGGCACGCTTTCTTATATTTATCGTCATTTTTACTTATTTGCTCACTTAGAAACCATTAATTAATTGTAAGGTGAAGATTTATCCATTCTTTTAAAATTCAAGTTAATATTAATTGGCTTAGGTAGCTTCTGGAATTTGAATTGACCTTACAGAAGACAATCATAGGCCTACTTTGTTTTCTAATGCACCCAGGTAAAGATAAGATATAATTTGACCGTAAAGAGAAAGAAAATAATATTTTGGGTAGAATTATCTTAAATTTCACTTATCTTCCCTTATAAGCTATCGTGGCTAATCGCAAATAGAGGATCTCGTAATGTGTTCCTCGCTCACTTGATGGCCGCTATTTGTTTATTATGTTCTTAGATTTGGGAACTTCTTTCATTTAACACCAAACATGTCGTTTGTTTTTACGGTTTCACTGAGAATCGTAAACAAAATTAGTTATTGTCTCACTACCGATGACCTCAATAGTCTTAGAACCCATAACAGCAAAAAAAAAAATTAATAATAGTTGTTCTCAACCATTTTTGTAAGCTAGTGGTTCATTGCAGGATTTTAAGTCTAAGGGTGGTAACTTTGTTATTGTTTTTTTGTGTGTGTTCAATGGCGTGGACCCATTGGGTCATAGGCAGACAGCCTCATAGCTAATCCGGACAAGGATTTAAATTTGAGGCTTGGGATATAGGATAAGGATTTGTTTCCTGCGAAAGGAAAACTTGTTTGCCAAATATGGAATGGACAGTCCCTTATCAAGTGGCATCGCATCATATTGTATTAGATATAACATAACATAACATAACATAATTTCACGGATGACAAAAGCCACAAGGGCCTATCAAAGGTCATCCGCATCCGTCAAAACCCACCCACAAAAAGCACCATCACCAGGGGAAGACAAAATCAAAGTCCCCCACAATATAATATAACAGATGACAAAAGCCACAAGGGCTCATCATAGGTCATCCGAGTCAAACGGCCTCTTTTTTAAGGCACCCAAACTCCCAAGAAAACTACATCCAGAGGTTTGCGTCCAGAAACAAGGGTATCACCAATCAAGGCTTGTCAAGAACTAAATCATGCAGCGAAAGATATATACAAACAATATTAATATATACAAAACTTAGGAACCATCACAACCTTCCCCCCCATAAACTCATCCAACCTACTCTTAAATACATTTAAATTTGGACTACCTACTACCCTCCACCGCAATTTATTCCAGAAGTCTACCACTCTATTGGTGAAAAAATATTTTCTTAAATCCAACCTACACCCTTGCTTTTTAATTTTCAAGTGGTGACCTCTAGTCCGATTTCCATCATCTAACTCAAAAAACTTGCTAACATCCAATTTATCTATCCCAGAAAAAATTTTAAACAGCTCAATCACATCCCCTCCCACACACCTCCTTTCGAACGAGAACACATCCAACACCCTCAGTCCATCTATATATTCAAGGTGCCCCAGGGAAGGAATAATCTTTGTTGCTCTCCATTGCACTGACTCGAGAAGGTCAATATCGTGTCCAAAATGTGGGGACCATGCCTGTATACAGTACTCTAGATGTGGCCTAACATAAGAGTTATAGAGTTTAAGAATAACCTCCTTACTTTTGTAACTGACATTTCTCTTAATGAAACCCAGCACTCTATTTGCCTTATTTCTTGCTTCAATACACTGCTTAGAAAACTTTAATGACTTATCTATTACTACTCCTAGATCTTTCTCATCCTCTACTGAGCTCAGCCAATGCCCATCCATTTCATAGTTAAATTCTCTATTATCTTTTCCCATGTTAATAACTTTGCACTTATCAAGGTTGAAAGTCATTTGCCACTTATGTGCCCAGGATAACAATTTATTTAAATCCCCCTGCACTTTAAAATTATCATCAATATCTTTAACTACAGCAGCTAATTTGGTATCATCCGCAAAAATTGACACTTTCTTATTAACTGCCTCCCCAAGATCGTTTATATAGATGACAAATAATAATGGACCGAGAACTGATCCCTGAGGAACCCCACTGATAACATCCCTCCACTCTGACTTTACACCATTTAGCACTACCCTTTGCTTCCTGTCTTTCAGCCACTCAGCTATCCAATTTGAAACACCCCCACATATCCCAATCATTTTTAATTTATGAACTAGTCTCCTATGTGGTACCTTATCAAATGCTTTACTCATTTTGACTGGAATTTTTTTCTTAATTAAAATAGGAAATGGACATTTTATTTCACTCATTATTAAAGAAAATATAAGTGATATAATTAACGTTCGGTTTCGGAGCTTATAGGTCTGAAGTTAAGAAGTACTGCATAAAAACAATACACATTAGAGCGCCTAACGACGTCTGGCAATTGCATTTGATTTCGAACGTAAAACTTGTCTCTCGAACTGTGTATACAACTGACTGATTACAAAAAACGGGATGCATGGAGGGTGCACTCCTCACCAATTAAGGAAGGGGGGGTGTGCGAAGCCCCCAATTTCGAAATAATCACCTTAGGGTTCGGATTCCAATGCGATTTCCAGGCATCCAGAGAAACGACATAGCCTACGGATAGCGTTAAATATTTCAACCGAATCTCCGTAGCCATAGAGATCACACAGCCTATGTACGTATTTCGCTAGTAAATAAACCTAATTTCAGTAGCTACGAAGACCTAATAATTACAAGAATATCTGCGTTTATTGACTCAAAGAAACTTCGTATACAACCTTGTATATGGGAAACATAGAAGCCAAATATCAGGCGAAGTATTCTTGTGGCCTAGGTTTTTGACAATAGGCCAGAAGAGGCCAAAAGAAACATATGCAGGAAGAGGTGGGAACTAGTATTTTTGAATGGAAGGTGTTGAATAAGGGCAAAAGGAGTGGATGAAAGGCCGGAAGAATAGATGGAAAAAGTTTAGCAGGGTAGGAGTCAAATGGAGAAGACGTCTTATTATCTTTTAAGATGGGGAATTGTGGGGGAATTCCACGTGGAATTTCTTTTCCAGTACGGAAGTGACGTCCATGCGTTAAAGAAAATTCTAGGCGTGAAGGTTCGAGGCCATTCGAGAGTAGCGCTGGCCAAACACCCCATATGTTTCCCCCCCCCCCCCTGCGGGGGGAGCCTCGTCTTCCAGGTGGGAGATACAGAGTTGAAGAGTCCCGCCAGGATCCATAAGCATCCACCCTAGTTCCAAGTCAGGTGCTTAACAACGAAGCAAAGTGACGGCTGAACTTTTCGTGTCGTTGGAATTAGCCCAGCCAGTGAGGTACTTCCATTTGACGATCGCCACCGAGCGATTTTTCCGACTCCACTCATCAACTCCTGTAGAAGCCCTCCTCGTTCCCTCCTCGTCTTCGGGTGGCCGAAATACTCTCCCCTGGACCGGACGTTACCGCCCCACCCCCTTGGAGAACCGTCATCACGTCAACTCCTCGCTCAGAAGCTCCGAGTGCCCTCGCCCTCACGTTTATTGCCTGCAGAAGACATCCGTGAAACCTTACCCTGACGTCTACCTCGGAATCCTCCGTAAGCCAACCCCTCCCCCTTTCAGCAACCCACTTGAGTTAATCCTCCCCATTGGAATAGTCTCCTTCTGTAACGCATTAATTTCTAACTTCAGAGTCTGATGCATAACTCTGCAATTCTCCCCCTCATTTACCAGTATAATTTTGCCCATTGATTCTCTTATTTTATGTAAATAAAATTATATTTTTGTACATGCCTCTTTAAATAACCTTGAGCTGTGCCATTGCCCAAATTTTACCTGACCTCGTCTTGCACTCTATTCTCGTCTAAACTCGTGGCGTTCCGCCCCTTTGTCGGTTCGCCTCTAAGTTATTAGTCCCTTCCCCCTAGATATAATATGGTATTAATATAATATGATGTCACACCACGACAGGAATAAACAAGACCATATGGTAAAATATAGAGGTTTAAGGGCAATGTTGAGGAAGAATGTGCTCTCGGTTTACCATCTGGATGGACTAGCGGAAATGAAGGAAAATTGCCCAGGGGAAGTAGGAGAGGACCCTTTGAAAAGACCTATTAAAAAAACCGGCTAAACAGACCCACGGTTCGTTTGCATCGTCTGTGCCAAGCGATCACAAGGGTGACCAGTAGCAGAGGAGTGTTTTATCCTTAGGATTGGTTGTAAGATCCTCCCAGATAGGACCACTGGCGTCTCTAATAACATGGCCAAGAGCCAACCGATCTTCCCACATTGTTCACGTGCTTAAGGGGGTATTTCTACAAGTAGATAGTTTAGAAGTTGGTCATGGTTACTATTAATGCGTGATTTGGAAAAAATACTCCATTACCACTATGATAAGATTGGGTCTTTGTATCGGTATTGTCATTCTGGGGAAATTACCTTCATTTATAACCACTGCCACTTAGGATAAGTAGTCACCCGTTTTCTGTTCACTCATACCCGGGTGTTATATCCTCTGTAATCATAATCTATTATTTATATTAATTTTGTTTATTGCACACAAGTCTTTATCAACTATATTTTGTTAAAAAAAATACTAAAACGTCTATATATTTCCATTCCTTTAAAAAAAACGATTAGTTTTTTTTTCAATATTGGCGTCAGAATTTTTATGAGGAATCTAATATCTTGAGAAATGCATTGTCTTTTCTATTATTCGAAAATAATAATAATAAAAAATAGAATACCTAAATTAAAAAAAAAATCTTTGTAAATTAGTTTTGAAACATTTTTTTTCCATTACGATATCATTTGCACACAAATAATGTTTTTTTTTAAAGTAATTTATTCAAGTTTACTTAGCATACAAAACTGTGGCGATAAGAATGGAAATAAACCATCTCATAAATGGATTAGGACAAATTTAATAAAATATAATACAATGTTTCGCGCAGCGATAATAAAATACAAGTGTGGTCGTTGTGCATTTTGGTAAAAGAATAGACCCTTCACGTAATATATATAAAACACAATATTTCTAGGTTTCTTGTAACACCATCGATAAAACTTTCGATAGCCATTTTAGGACCATTTCATGGCATGCATCTTTAGAGGTCATACCTTCAAAATTAAGGCACCATTAAAAATAAACGAGGGTAACATAGGTCCTGCCTATAACCCAATGGAACAGAGGGGAAAATTGGGGAATAAGAATATAAATACTCTCGGGAATAATCTTAATTAAGATGACTTAAGGGGAAACCCCACGTCGGGAACTTGTGTACATGTAGAGAAGATTCTGCTTATATGCTAACCATGAGGTGGGGTTCAAGGAATTTCGGGGATTTTTGCCTCCGGTTGAATTTTGGCTTCGATGTTCAATAAAAGTCTGAAAATATGGGTACGGCATATAGGAGATTGAAGCCAAACTCGGGTTAAAATACATGGTAAATGAATCTTCATCTAGACCTCATTACTTTCCTCTTCTTCTGCTTCGGGTATGATATTGCTGGGGTCATCAGGAATCAAATTGTTTTCAAGAAGAACCTCGTTGACAAAGTTCTCCCACTTCGCCTGCCACATAGTTTCCAAGGATATTTTCTCGTTATTGTTCAAGCTAGAGTACCTGGAAGAACGGAGGGACTTAATCTAGACACTGGAAATTTGCACAACAAACTCTAGTCATTTAAAGATATAGTGCTAAAAGGGGTAGGGAAAAGGGACATTTGGATTAGGATAAATCTTTTGAGTGGTGACGGGATTTGAAGCAACTAACTTCATGTCGCTGTGATACAGTGAGCGGAGGCTTAATTCCATAATGCAAAATTCCCAGCTCGCCCAATTCCCAAGCTACATTGTATCATCCATATAATTATCCCACCTGATTGAATTCAGATATGTGAATTGTGTCATCCGTATATTTATTTCCGCCTATTGAGTTTAGATATATGAATTGTATCATCCAGATATTTATCTCAGCTGATTTACTTGTGATTTATTAATTGTATAACCGACATATTTATCTAGCCTGATTGAATTCACAGATGTGAATTGTATCCTCTATATATTTGTCTCATCTAATTGAGTTTAGATATATGAACTGTATCATCCACATATTTATCTCAATTGAATGAGTTCAGATATATGAAGTTTATCATACACATATTTACCCTACTTGATTGAGTTCAGATATATGAATTGCATCATCTACATATCTATCTCGCCTGATTGAGTTCAGGTATAGGAATTGCATCATCAACATATTTATATCACTTGATTGAGTGTCTATATATATATATATATATATATATATATTAAGAAAAATTATTGCAGTAACAATTAATTATGCGGTTAAAAGGCTATTTTTAGCAGACACCGTCTTCCTCAAAGCCCTCGGAACCTTATAACCGAATAATTAATTGTGTTACTGCAATAATTTTTCTTAATTTCTAAAAGTGTGGCAGAGATGGAAAATAAAACAAATTTTCCATTCTCTTCGAAAAGCAGGGATGACTCTTGAAAAGGCCAATCGAAAGATAGTTGTTTTTTTTGGCTATCAGAGAGAACGCCTATTTTAAGTGTTACCTTCTCGTGTATGTTCGAAGAGCTCCTTCCGAGGGCTTTGATGAAGACTGTGTTTGCCAAAAATAGCCTTTTAATCGCATGTATATATATATATATATATATATATATATATATATATATATATATATATATATATATATATATATATGAAGTGTATCATCTACATATTTATCTCACCTGATTAAGTTTAGATATATGGATTCAATCATTCCCGTTTTTATCTCACCTTATTGAGTTCAGAGCCAATTTTTTAAGAAATTTGAGATCTGCCTTAGCTCCTCCCAGGCCCATGAATGCTTCGTAAAAGTCATGTGATAGTGGTAAAGCTCCCCACAAGCCAGGATCGTCTGACGAGACGACAATAGGGAAAGATCTTGCGCTCAAACTCGACATCGGATGATTTCGAAGATCACTCACCAGCATTAAGATCTGTATTAAATATACGCGTCTTTAACCTTCTTTCGTATTTTGGTGTAAAGATGAAATTTACTACCAAGGACTCTTTATGATGAGGGAGAGGTCATAATTTTCATAATCTAATCTAAGGTACAAAGGGGAATCATTTCTGGCTCTTAAATATGTAGTTGATTATTTTAACTAATCTTATTTATTTAACAGTAAAAGTGTCAAGTTAAGGGGATACCACATTCATCTTTCAACTGTATACTACGTTAGATTATTATATATGAAATTTAAAGCTCATTAAAAGCCCTTTTATTCCTGCCAAAATCAGAATAACCTACGGCGCCGTTTTTGAGATACAGGGGGTTCTTTCAGACTCCTTTCCCCCCTTGAAACCTGATATCATATAAATGGTTCTCAGTTGAAGGGCGGAGGGGGGGGGGTAGGTCAATAGTAGGGGTGTTCTGAATGCCCTGGAATTTAGTTCAATCTATATTCGAATGATGCTAAAAATATAAACCAGTTCTTAGGCGCCATTTTTTTTACCAAATATATAGTTTTGCGTTTTGTTCACAAATCAACTTATAAAATCTACGGAAAATTTCGACGAATGTATAAAATTTTGCATCATCATAATTTTCATTTGTTCTAAGTCATGTTGTTAAAACAAACTATATACTATAAAAAATGCCTAAAATTTGCAATAAAATGATATAAAAATCAATGTTGTTTTGTTTGATTTTTCACAAATTAACTTTAAATATCTAAGAAACATTTTCCACGAATGTATAGAATTTTGCATTATCTTAATTTTCACTATGTTCTAGTCATGTAGCTAAAAGAAATAATTATACTATAAAAAAAGTGCATAAAATTTGTAATAAAATAATATACAGAACCCCCAAAATGCGAATTTTGAACGAAAGAATTTGAAAGGTGACTAAAGAAAGAATGTGGCATCCCCTTAAGAAGCTAAAGAAGAGAAGCCTAGGTTTGTTTTTCAGTCGTGCCTTGTTATTGTCTTGGAAGAACCCTGTAGGGAAAGTTCGCTACCTTGTCCGAACCATAACCAACCTCTTCTCCGAGTTTACCCTTCTATCACCACATTCAATAATAATCAAATAAATTTTATAGTCGTTAAATGCTATATTTATTTTTTTGTCTTATTTTTTTATATGATAAAAGTATTTCTTCATTGCTGTATTTGACTAAAAGTCTAGAATCATCGGATATATTTGTTAATTACGTTATAACAGAGTAAATTCTGTAGCAGGAGTCTTTTAACTGTGCGATCTCGTCCCCACGACTTGGTAGTTTAAGCTTCTAGATCAGGGTTGTCCAACCTTTTTTCCCAACGGGCCAACTTAGAAATTTAAGTATATTCACCGGGCCACAGAGGTACTTAAATATAATTTTCAAAAGTTCAAAGATATATATAATTACAAACAAAATACTGTATATTAAGAGGAGACAATTAAATTAGACTAATACAAAATAAAATAAATCAATTTGATTTGGGGGGAAATTGCCTTCCTTTTATGATATTCTCAATATCTGGTTTTCAAAGTAAATGAAAATATTCCTAAAAAATACCGCCTAAAAATAAAATCTGAGTAAGCAGTGGGCCTCATGAAAATGTTAAGTGGGCCGCAATGCGGCCCGCGGGAAGCGGGTTGGACGTCCCTGTTCTAGGGCGTTGGTAAGAAAATTTATAAAATTAGGCCAAAATTAACACGTACAAATTTCTCAAATAACCCCAAACTCTGTTGAAAATCTTCTAAATTAAATTGTATACATATTATATTATACAGATGTATTCAACCATAAAAATAGAGTTAATGTTCGTTGGATTTTTAGTTTTGGTCGGCATTCTGCTAATTTAATTTGCACAAAATATTATTTAAAGTAAACAGTGAGCATCGAAATGTTAAAGAGTATTGTTCTAAATAGTCTTAAAGATCCAAGTCCCTCCATATTGGACCAGAGTTCAAATTGGTCCTCATAAAAGTGCTAACCTGGTTGGATATTGGGCAGACTTCTATGGGTATCTCTTTCTCCTTCACCATTCGCATTAACACGGGGTGTTTCGAGAGAGCGTAAGCATGGCCGATTCTGCTAGAGTTTAGTAGAATGGCATCGAAAAGGTTTTCATCTGTAGCCATACCTTCCCAGTCTGCAATGGAAGATGTTGGGACCTTCAGCAATATATATATATATATATATATATATATATATATATATATATATATATATATATATATATATATATATATATATATATATTTCTTGCTGACCAGTTCTGACTTAGGTCACCATTCCGTAAATGAGGTAATCTATAATACTCGACCAAAGTGGTTAAGCGTATCTCTGCTCATTTTAAGTAAACTAAACGTTAAAAACTATGATAAATGCAATGTCCCATTAACGCATTTAACATATTAACGCCACATTATTACTGTTTTAAAATATAAAAAAATTTACAGCTAAAAAATGATTCTAATAATTTAGTGAGATAATTTTTTAAAAGGCACAAATAATATTGGAAAAATCGACTGTCCTGTAAATAGAACAATGGACAGATGCAGGTAAAATTATATGTATTTTTGTCTGTGCTAATTTTAGGATGTTCGGCGTTAGTGAGTTTTTAATGTAACGTTTGTATCAATGTTTGTGTGGAAGGTTCAGCTGCAAGGTTAAACCTATCTGGTTTGGTTAGTTGCTAGATGGAGTTCTGGTTCGGTGTATCTCTGCAGTGGTTTCTCTTTACAGGAACCATCCGTGGTTTGAATGCCACGTTAAATAGCAGCTTATCACTAAGGCATCTAAAAGGAAGGTTTATAATCGTTGGTAACATTCGTGGGTCCACAACCTTTGGTGATAAAGCCCCTACCCAAACTAACGTTTGTGGTAAAATGTGTAGCGGTAGCAGAATTTGTGACCCGTAAACCTGGGGTAAAATTACTGGCCTCTTCGGTAGCAAATTTTGTAGATAGGCCTGCAACTTTGGTCGAACAAACTATTGCATCAATTTTTGTGGTAAAATAGTGACAAGAGTTTTGCCACCTGGGTGACAAAATCCATGCCCTTCCCACCCAACCTTGGTTGGAAAATCTTTGCCAATACCAGCGAAACTTTGCTAATGTCATTTTTCGGACATCGGGGTATCTAGGCATTTGACCTCTTGTATAAGTGGTAGTTTTAAGTAGTAGTTGATATACAGCGTGTCTCCCAAATCGTGATAGATAGTAAATAGTTTTAAAAAGAGAAACAACAGATTCCTGGCTGATGGATTTGTCAATCTGGTCTGTGATATTCGTAGATCTCTAATTACCTAATTTTTGCCAGTAGATATCATTTAGAAGCCATAGACTTATAGAATATTTATCTATATATCATCTTTTTAGGGACACCCTGTACTCTATATTTTAAGATAATTTGTTTGTTTTTTCCTCGTGTTTTTTTTTTTTTTGCTGTCCAAATCTTGTCTCTCTGGTTTTCACTCCCTAAATTAGGTATTTATAATTGTCGTCCAACGTTGGTGAGCAAATATCTGCTTATTTTAAGTGAATGAAAAGTTGAAAAAGTGCGGTAAATGCAGTCTTCCAAACATTATACCCGTTCTATTTAAACATTTTAATGGGCTTTGTATTTTTTTTTTTATAATTACCTAATTCGTCCTTTATATTGTTCACAACTAGATCAAAGCATTAGGTAGTTACTCGACACGTCTCACTGCTTCTCTTAATGCTCTTTACGAATTAATTATTGTTTTAAAATTAAACTATGTTTTTAAACTATAAGAACTATTTAAAGATTCCTTAAATTTCATAATTTCTCTGAATTTTTTAAATTTATCTCTTCAGAAGAGATTGAATTTTAACTTTATCCTACAATTGGCTTAATTATGGTTTTAGTCCCTGGTTAAAATACATCTAGAGGATTAGTCTCCGCATTTACTTGTTTCTCCGGCGTGGAAAAATACTGGCACGGGTGGATCCTGTTGGCTTAAGGTCAAGAGAGGGTCAATGAACGAGATTAGAGGTTCTCCAAGGTCTTCTTGGCCAACGAGATCGAATCCTGCAACCGTTGTTGGGTAAAGGTCACGAAGTTGAATGACCAATTCGACGTACCCCGACACTGTATCCACATCCACCCTGAAAGAAAATCGTTTAACTTTTAATGGGATTATTATTATTCATTTAAAATTGAAGTAAATAAAGAAGACATCAGTATAAAAATAAGTTTGTAGAGTCAATTTTAACGCGAGGTAAAAATGTGTGGAAAGCGACGATCGGCCTCCCGACCTCAGACGATGGATGAAGGAAGACGAATCTAACGACTCAAGACTATTCCGACATTTCACTAACAAAGCCCCTTCAAAGAATAAGGAAACTTATATGGGTACAAGATGAACTTAGGTAGCCCATTTCTAGCCAAGAAGTTCGTTAAGAACACACACGGGGCATGAACGACATCTGGTTACTAGGATACTTGCCTCCTTTACTTGCGGAACGCCGTTTAAAGCACGAACGGGAAATCTGAACTATAATGTTATAACTTGACCAATCGGGAACAAGGACGCAAGAGTAATCCAAACTAGTGCCAATACTAGTCTGTCAATTTTTACCTAATGTTATATTGTTATAGATACGATAGAATGTGTTGTGGAACTATTGATTACCTTTCATGTGTGATATATTCTATATGTGAAGTAGTCTCTCACCAAAGTAGTCCTCAACAGCGGAAGTTAGGCCTCCAACCATAGTTACTAGTCTTATTTTAGAAATGTTAAACAACTTTCTAAAGGAATCAATATTGAACACCCCTAACACTTGACCGCACAGTCTCCCGGTCTCTAGCTATTGGAGGCTTGTCTGATAGCCTTTATACCCAATACACGGGATCAGTTCTGTGATCCTGGCTTGAACCGTTTCCAGCCTTTTGATGCCCTGTCTTAGGCTGGCGAAGGGGGGGGGGGCAAAACTGAACCAATTATTCTAAGTGAAGTTGTACAAGGACAGAAAAAATTCCTTGTTTCGATAACTGAACTGCCTCTTTATATAACATATTAGTTGCTGAGACATTTTCTGTCTCAACGCATGGCTGGAGTGTAGTCCGACCGGAGATTAGCACACTCAATGTTCATCATCTTAACACTGTCTAAGTTGAAGGGCATCTGCCACGACTTTGACCACTATCATATCCGACGCAGCTCAGCCTTTAACCTCTTAATGCTTTCGGCTGACGCTAAACCTCTACACATTTTTGTTTAGTCTGAAAACTTTGTTATTTTGTTAAATATTATCCATTGTCTATATAGTTGGTAAATAACAGTGAACCTAATGCAGAGCCCTGGGGGACGAGAGGCTTAACCGCTAATCAAAATCCTCTGCCGCCTTCGAGACAACCACTTTCAACTCCATTGCCATACTTTTTCGCGAATCCTCAACGCTTGTCCCTTGGTTGATTATCAGTCCCCGTTGAAGTACTTTGACGAACGCTTTTTGTAAATCGAACTATAGTATATTTGGATTCTATCCGACTCGAACATTAAGACATGAAATTACTCTAGCAAGTTCGACAGGCACGATCTCTTTCTACAGAATCTTGTGTGATATAATACTTTACACGATTTTTCCTACAACAAGGACCGGCCATTTCCTGTAATACCGCGATCACCCTTATTGTAGTAGAAATCGCATTAGCCATCTGCCAATCCACGGTTACTTCTCCTACAACCAGAGAGGCATTGCAGATCTCGGAGAGATGATGGGACACCTCGTCCTTGACCTCACGCGAGATGCGCGGCAGGAAACCGTTCGCAGCTAGTGATTTGTAGGGATTTCATTTCTGAAGCCTTGCTGCTATCTTTGGAACACTTGTCCTTATCTCAGTCAGTGTGTCTGTACCTACTAGTCTCACACGCGAGTATGGTATCTTCCATCCACTTTCCCTCGTAAACAGAGGAAATTTAATCGTTAAGGATGACGGCCATAGATAACAGTCTTGCAGTATATTAGCTTCGTCCTTAAGTGGACCTATGCGCTGTCGCATTGATTTCAGGCTGTTAACGTACAGGAAGAATGCTTTGGTGTTCCAATTGCTAAGTAAGAACCGGCACACAAACCTCTTCATCACGTTAAGCCTTCAGAACAAGCGTTATTCTCTTCTTTACAGAGCAACATATGTGTCAAGGTCCTGAAGATTGCGATTCATTTTCTACTCTCTGTAGAGGTGGTCCTACTTCTGATTACATTAGCAAACTCACAAAGAAAGCATTTTGGCCGTGTGTATGTAGAATTTACAGAGACACACAGTAAGATATTTAAGATTAGTAAAATTGAGAGAGGCTTTTCCTCTCTCCTTGAATTGAGAAACTTTTTGTCTCGGTTGCCGCTTTGTTATTTATAATGTGTCCGAGCCGCTGCAACATCAAAGAAAATTCAATAATTTCTAAAGATTTAGTCGGATAGAAAAATATATTAATATAAGTATAATTTAAATTTAATTAAATTTAATAAATGATGTATTTTTAATGATCTTCGTCATACCTCGAACATTCATCTACTTCAGTGAGCATTGTATTAGCAAGGCTTTCAGATTGAACCATTTCCAAAATATGGCAAATATGGCTCGGAATTTATCTTCGTTCATTTATGTATATGTATTCATTATGCAGCTTAAAATATACATAATATAAAATTGTAAAAAAAATCTATTTTAATAACTATGATTTTTGTATATATAGTTAAATCTCTACAAATTATTATAGTTTAATTTGAATCCTATAATTAATAGACATCTTATATTAGTTATACATTTCGTCGAGTTTTCGAGAAACTATCCCTTATCCCTAAAAATATTTTCGTATCACCGAGTGAATGGAATCTAAATAATATTGATTTAAATCACTCAAAACCAAAACATTTTTAGCATAATTATATAGAGATTAATTTAAAATTGATCTTTTAAACATCTTACGATCGTGGCGGTGCATAGATAAATCTTGCTCCGAAGTAGTTGTCGGAATTGCGAGCTGTGAAATTTCCTATGACGTCATGATAGACTCCGACAGTTTCCTGAGCAGTGTAGATGCGACCGTCTTTGTCGTAGAGCTGGAATAAGACGTCAGATTAACATAGATTAAAAAAAAACCCATAGGGATATAAGTTATTGGAATTAACTTTAGATTCCAGCGTTATTCATGACCCCCAAACATGACCCCGATATGATTTCTGTGGGTACCATCAACAAATTGGCATTGTACTGCCTAGGACCACTAACGGAATTAGCCGGTTTCCTCATCAAACCAATTTTAGTCCACCAGGAGGTGTGTGCTATTTTCAAGCACCCCCTCCCTATTAAATGCATGGCATTTCACTTCTGTGTTTAGCCCAGTTCCCCCGTTAAGTGGATCGTGGATTTGTGGTAGAGAAGACGAAGAGAACACCCCGATGGGGCGCTGCCTCAATTTGACTAACGTGAATAGCGTCCATTCTCGTTAGTCTCTTGGTTTACTACAAAAAAAAATGACTACCACATTACTACCAGTAAAATATCCCTGAAACAAACACAGTACGCACACACATGTGCTACGTAAAGACATCGATGCATTAACAAAGGTATTTTGTTATATGTGGCATCTAGTCAAGAGGTCCCAACTAGTCTTTTATGTAGATTTTCTGGGCTACTAGTACCAACATGTTGCTGGGTGGTTTGAATATATCCTCTCGACCCATTGAACATTTAGGCTAAATTTAGAGCGGCCGTGTTATGTGAATCAAATGTGTATGTAGTGGCAGCTGGTTGAGAATATAATGTATGAGAGATAAAAGGTGTATCCTGGGTCTTATGGATTTGGGAAAAGCGTGCGACTGTAGATGGAGAAGTTATGTATGGAGTAGCTCTGGGGAAAAATGGTCAGAGTGAGTGGTTTGATATATGCCTGTATGTGGCAATGATGTGTGATGTTGACATGGCTTTTTAATATATTTATTGATGAAGTGAGGAGAGAAGTAGGAGAAAGAGTGAGATGGTATTGTGATGCTGATGAAAATCATGGGGGATGGGTTCTATTGTGCTATGGGTGCTGTCTATGATAGTATCATATACGCGGATAACCTGGTGTTAGTGGCTGAGAGCGAGAGGGATCTGGAAATGTGGAACAAAGTAATATGAGGGAGTTTTTAAGAGTGTATGATGAGTGTGTAAGATGTTAGAGTTCGTGGTGCCACCCTTGAACAAGTGCGAAGTTTTAAATGCATTGCAAATGAGAGTGGTGCAGATGAAGTAGACTACGACCACAGATTTTAAATGGTAGCAAACTCTCTAGGGGTGATTAGAGCGTTAGTGAATGATAAGGGTTTGAGTGTGGAACGTACCAGCAAGCTGTATGAGTGTGTGCTGGTGCCAACGTTGGTGTACGGGAGTAAGACTATGTTATGGAAGGAAAAGTACATATCTTAAGTGGGTGCAGTACAATGGAACACATGAGAAGGAAACTCGCCAGAGACCCCATATACACCGCACTACACTCAAGACGGTATGTTGCGATGGCACTGCGATACCCCGCAGCCCATGACCACACCCCAGCCGTCATCCAGTCACGAACATCACGAGACACACCTAACTACACCACGCATCGGTGTCTAGCTACCGACCTATCGATTCTTCCTATCCCCTTTTAAGTTATTTCCGTACCCTTTTCCTCTACGACTACCTGATCGCCTGTGTCACACAATGATCCCTCTCTGTTCTTTCTACATACATCGTTCATTCATTGATCGGGACTCGCGTCTCGACCGTCTCCCTGTAAACTTGCTTTCTTTAGTGTACACATTTTATGTCGGTTCGCTCCATGTCTAAATAATAAATACCGACTTATTGCGTATAACAATAAAGGGGTGCAACTATAGCTTCCGTTCCTCCTACAGGCAATAGGGCCGGAGGGAATCCAACTGTGGGCATTGGGGTCTGGAGAACACGCAATCCTGCAGGTGTCAACTTCAGCATGTTGGTCCAACGTTAAGCCGTAAGTACTCTGACTGAGATCGGCATCAGACGGTGCTAATCTATAGTTTAAAAAAATGATGAGAGGATCCTGTCTGCGGCTGGTACAAATACGGTCTCGCCTTCCAAACTAAACAACCGATGCTTGTACGGTTGCACCTATGAACATATATATGGTTTTTGTAACGTTTCTTTTCTTTCATTCTATATATGGTGTTATTGATGACATATTGGGGCATGCATCACTTTGGCGTCATTGCCTCAGTAGCGAAATTTTAAATTTTCTTATAGAATATTCTGTACGATAATATTTGCCTCTTACAATGTCAGCAACAAAGTATGCCAATTTTTTGCATCCCATGAATAGCTTACATTTCCAAATTTTAAGTATATTTAGAAGGAGAAATTTCATAATTTTATATGGATTTTTATCGAACGTTTTTTTATATAAATAATAAAATAAATAATTAAATGATGGTATAGCATTGCTTTAATATAATTTTTATACGCCTGGCAGTGTCGTATTCTAAAAATGGCACCGTTTTGGAAGCTAAAAAATATTATGGGAATCATAATTTTGGGACATTTCGAAAACAAGATTAAAGCAAATCATCATCATCATCATCATCATCATCATCATCATCATCATCATCATCATCATCATCATTATCATCATCATCATCATTAAGCAAATAACTTATTTCGCTTAAAAAAATGAGAGGTGGCAGAAAAGCAACTGACGTCGGCTAGTCTGTAATTTGCATCAAATTGTAATTTTTCATTACTTTAGCTACGTTTGTACTCCTCAGTACTTGTGTTCTTTGTACCCCCCGTTCCTCAAAGGATATACTCCTCATCTCATCGGCAGTACTTAGGATTAATGGATCAGGCTGGTCTTGTCAACACCACGAATCATGTCCTTTCTCTAGCTGTCACCTTCTTCCTCTAGTAAATACCCTCGTTAATTACACTTTTCCTAACCCCCCTCCCATACCCACGCCCCCTCCGAGGGTGACGTGGTCAATCAGGGCTCACCAGTGGGAGAACGCCCCTGAATTCGAGGTAAGAAACGCCATCCTCCATCATCTCCTGCAGGGCCCGGTCCAAGTAGCTCTGCCACGCTCTATGGTAGCTGAGGAGGCCGCTCAGTGACCTAAAGATTTGCTCGAACGCCCCCCAAATGCTGTTGATGTCCGGGTAGGTACCTGGGGTTAAGAATATTATTATTATTTATATTATTATTCCTCGCTATCTAATGCTCGATTCAGGGGGACTCATCCTTTCTGCAGAATGCTCGCTGCAGGGCGACTCATCCTTTCTGCAGAATGCTCGCTGCAGGGTGACTCCTCTTTTCTGCACCATGTTCGCTGCAGGGCGATGCGTTTCTCCTTAAAGCTCACTGCAGGGCGCCCACAACCAATTTAAGGCATTTGTGGCATTATTACATTTACTTCATAATTATTGGTAAAAGGCGACTAGAAAACTTTGGATTAATTATTCTTACTCTTTGCTTCAAAATGGTCACTCCAGGGTGACCAGAACCATTTTATATCTTCCAAGGGTATTTCACCTACTATATGTTTTGGATTATTATTATTCTGTTCTTTCTAATGCTTGCTGCAGGGTAACCAGAGCCATTTTCAGCTTTCCGATGCCACACTCCAAAGATACTATTATTATTATTTGCTTGTTTTTTTATTATTGGCTCATTCTTTCTAATTCCAATTACAGGGCATTGCACTTACTAAGGGGTGACGGATTATTATTGGGCCTTTATTCATAATGCTCGCTGCAGGGCGACAAGAAATACGCTGATGGCAAATAATCCGAGTAGTCGAGAAAGGAGACAACTTGGAGTACTCACGATGGGAGGGGAGCGCAACTCTCTTGAATATACTTAAAACAGCTTGGGGCCGGCAAGTCCCCCCACCCCCACCCATAATTACCTAAAACCTGCATGGCATCATTACCCATGAAAATGGTTCCTAGCCAAACGCCACCCGCTACTCATGGGTACTGCCCCGTTCATTTGCCTTTACGACGCTCAACTGTCATTACACTGTTTGCTTTCCCACTCTTCACCAACCACCTGACTGCACGAATCTCCACGTTAAGAATTGCTTTTGTAACCAACGAGGGTATTATCAACGCCTGACCAAAAAGGAGAATTGACCGGCAGAGGAGGGGGAGAGATGGGTAAAAAGAAAAGACTAGGAATGATCGGGCAGCAGAACCGGACTCTTAAAATCAAACAATCAAATAAATAAAAAATGATGGAATCAAAGGCAATAAAATGATTCATTCCAACTAATCAATCATTCAAATAAAATCAATAAACCAATCAATTAAATAAAACTAATAAAATAATGAAATAAATCAAACCAATCGATTTAAAATCTACAAAATCAATCAATCAATCACTCAAATAAATAAATAAAATAAATCGCCAATTAAATAAAATAAATAAATCAAACCAATCGATTTAAACCAATCGAAACAACCAACGCCAATTAAATCAAATCAATCAAATAAAAATCTATAAAATCAGTTAAAAACAAATCAATTAAATAAATCAAATTAATAATATTCAATCTTTCAGGCGAAATAAAATCTTTCGATTCAATCAAATCAATCAAATCCAATTAATCAATGATAGGTAAGAACAAAATCTTCCCCCTTATCGGGGGAGGGGGGCTAAATTATCATATCATCTATGAGAACAGCGCACCTGTGGAGGGGGGGGGGTGCTTTACTCTAATGGGACCCCCCTTTCTAAAGGGGGCTTTGAGAGATCCCCCCGAACGAGTTGGAACTTACGGTAGAGCTATTCGAGTGATAAGGTATCAGTGTGGGTAGGAACTGTGTAACGAGGTGTCAATCATTAAGTAAAATAAATGCGACCCCGATACCATCTCGAAGGGGGTATTAAGAGCCCCCTTCCAAAATGAGTTCGAACTTAGAGGTACTTAACAAGGGGGAAAGTCCCTCCAATCGCCAGTGGCATTTTGTGATAAGATGATAAATGGTTATTGCATTGATGGTTTCCCATGGTTCAAACAACTTATAAGTAAGTGTCTTTAAAGGGCTAAATGAGGCTTCGACCACTAGATGGCGCCACCCAGCGCCAAATCCAATGGCAGATTTGAAATCTCCAAGGTGAATAACCCTATGTCCCACGGTCATATGGGTCATTTCATGTCTCTAAATGGATACAATTGAACTTTACTTCTTTTGGGGAAAAAAAATAGCGACGCCTAAACCTGGCGCTTCGCCGCAGGTAAAAACACGAAGTAAAAACCCTAACCCCTGGTGTGTGAAAAAAAACCATAACATCCAACCACGGGTTGCGTGGTTGTCTAAAACAAGAAACAAAAGCATATCACCCAACCTTACACGTTCAACTCTGTGTTGCGTGGTTGCCTCACGCTAGAAAATATTAAAACGATCCCCAGACAAGGGACTCCTAGAGGCATTTCGGTCTAGGAAAACTCCCCAGGCTCAATAATATGGCTCCGAAGAGAAGGGGGGGGGGGTTGTGTAGGGGTAAATCGGAAGGTGTGTAAATGTTTACTTGAGACGTCGGTTGTGTGCAGGGAGAGAATCGCTTGGAGGTACGAGTCGAACTCTTCCGGCGTGACGTGATTCGCTCTCTCTTCGCTCACCAAAGTCCAGTTGCAGGAGTCATCCGGAGTTAGAAAGAACCTGGGAGTGATACACTACTTAATCAGGACTCTCAACGCAAGGTTTAAATTACCCTACCGAAATGGATAAATAGTAGTGGAGATGTAGTGGAATCTGCGCTCGTTAAAATGATTCCAACTTCAACCTGTCCTAAAGATGCTAATGGATTAAGCTATTAGTTTGTAACTTGACCTCATTTGTCATGGATAAAACTGTTGTATGGACTGTTAAAACGAACAGTGTACAGCTGAAAGAAGGTGCGTGGAGTACCTAAACCAGTATTGTACTGAATAGAAATAATGGTCATAAAGGTTTTCGCAGAGGAACAAGTTTTGTATTTTATAAACTTCACTGGTTCACATTATCAACCTATACATAATTTTACATTTACATATGCGACAATCATAATATAAGATTCAAAAGCTTATACACTAAAAGAAGTAGTTTATTTATATAGTTAGTATGTCGGCCCTTTGTAGCGTGCCGAGAAATGCAAGCGGGTGGTTTAAAAGATTTGCTTGAATGAGTCTTTTTAGAAACTCAAGATGGCATAAACGATACGCCGCTTGCTAGCGGGGATTCAGCGACACAGGAAGCCGTTCGCAACTCACCTCACGCTACTATCGTTCTTTGGCACTATGCTCCACTATCCAGAAAAAGACGGACAGTTCATCACCAATTTGATTTAGAGCGTTGGTAGATGTTATCGGAGGAAGAAAATGAGAGAGTCGATTTTTTTGGACGAAAAACATCACGATGTATGGATGGTGTCAGGATGTTTTCCTGTTGAAACAACGCCAGTAATCAGTAAAGTTCCTTTTTTTTCTGGGCAGGCGATCTTCCAGAAATTATAAATAATGGCAAGATGTGCTTCATCAGAGGAAAAAAATTGACTTTGCTCTAGTCTTCCAGCGTCCAAGCTTTGAATCTTCTGCAGAAGGTTCCCCTATCTTTTGCGCTTTTCTTGGTGAGTAGGGGCTTCTCTCATGACCTTGTTATTAGATCATTGTCTAGAAGTCTGTATCTCAACATCCATGCAGATGAAGGTGTACCTACTCGCTGTCACTCTTGAACAAGTTCACTATTAGTGACTGCAATTTCTCTCCAACTTCGCCCGATGCGACGGGACTACCGCTTACTGGACACCATTAGAAGTCCTTGGCCTTTCCTTGGCGCACTTAAACCTGTCTCCGTCGGCATCTTAGCGATCTGGTCGACTGTTCTTACACACATATTAGACCTGTAAGCGATTTCTCTACATGAAAGACCACTTTGGTGCAAAACAACAATGATTACGCGGGTTTCCTTGGGAATAACCATTGCTAACAATAGAAAAATGTAATACGATTTTTTCAGTTTCACTTCTACCGCGTTCTTGGTGATAGTTTCCGTGAGAAAGGTGGACTTTACATCTCGCTTACAATATGTCAGCCGAGTGGTTGGCTTCTTATTTTGTTTGTTTGACGGTAAAGTAGTTGCAATTAAGTTTCGAAAATAACTTCAATTCTTACACCGAAGTGAATCCTTATTTGGCTAGTTTATGCAAACTAGACGAATACAGACATCAAGTTGACCGCAAAAGAAGATAATTAAGACATATATACAGTTGTATATTTACCTACGCCACAGTACTGGGCCGAGCTTATGTTATCACCAGTGTATTTTTGTCTATCTGTTTGTGTACAAGAGGTCTAAAATGGTTATTGAAAGATTTCGCTGAAATTTCGTAGAGAGGTTGGTCTTGCTTGGGCTAGGAAAGAGTCGAATAGATTTTAACTGGATCCAGATCAGGTTTAGGGTCCTGGATTACTTATTTTATTTACCTGCGAGAGTAGGTTATATGGAGGGAAAATATTTACCGAGAGTGGCAGAAACATAAAACTGGCACCAATGTGTAAATGAGATAATCTAAATTTAAGTTGTTTCAATAAAATTTTATGTATCTGTTAAAGATAAAAAAATATATCTGGAAGAATACGAGACCCGGAACTGCCATATCAAGAAGAATACGAGACCCGGAACTGCCATATCAAGAAGAATACGAGACCCGTAAATGCTATATCTACAAGAATACGAGCCCCGGATCTGTCATCGCTGGACGAAGACGGGATCTGGATCTGCCACATTCGGGCGAATATAAGACCTTACTCTGTCATCTGAATGAATACGAGATTCACTCCTGCCATATCTGAACGGATACAAATACATATCTGCCATATCCGAACGAATGTGAGATCCAATAATGTATGTATGAATGAATACTATATCCTGATCTGCTATATATGAAAGAATACGAGATTCGGAAATGTCATGAGTGGACGAATACGAGAACTGGATCTGCTATATCCGAACGAATGCGAGATAGGAAACTACAATATTCGAACGAATATGAGATCCGATAATGTCACGTATGAAAGAATACTAAAACCGGACATACCATATTCGGACGAATACAATATTCAATCATGCCATATATGAACGAATACTAAAACCGGATTTGCCATATTCAGGCAATACAAGATCCGATAATGGCATATATGAACGAATACTAAATCCGGATCTGTCATATACGAAAGAATAGGTCTGGATCTGCCATATCCTGAATAACACGAGACCCGGAACTGCCATAGTTGAACGAATACGAGATACGTATCTGCCATTATGAGAAATCAATTTTTTGTTGATAATTCACAAACTCCTGAACGTCGAGACATGATGAGTGGCGGAGGTTTATAAGGTGAAGGATTATCTGGTGTTACTTAATTTGGCTGATCCGGAGAAAAGTCCGGATTCATTCCGCCATTACCTGTTTTAATGGCGACAGAATTGGTAGAGGTTGTATGGAATCTCTGACTCGTTTTTGCTTAGAGTTATGGTATACCCAAATTTATTACTTGGAGTTATGGTATACCCAAATTTATTACTTAGAGTTATGTTATACCCAAATTTATTACTTAGAGTTATGGTATACCCATATTTATTACTTAGAATTATGGTATAGCACAATTTATATCTCTTGCCAAACTTTTTTTGCCCATACCCGTTGTACTCGTTGGCATGCTCCCAAAGCGATACAAGAACTACAAGTACACGAAATCTACCTCAGTATTCCCTTGTTTCCTTATAAATTAATTTATAGATTTGGGAGAAATGTTGTAGTTGAATGGTATTATTTGTTTTCTTTTGTTTGGAATGTCTTTATGACCTTGAAGTTCACATTTGGCCAAATTATTTTAAAGAGGAGTAAACAGAGAAACTTCTGGCTGCTTCTATTGGATTGCGACTCTTCACCCTCTGACATCGTCACAGTTTTCAATTGCATAATGTTCCAATACATATGTACTTGCGTCTGTACAAAAGAAAGTTATGACAGGAAGATATAGGAAAGTAGATTTAGTAAAGGACTATCAAAGTCATAATCATTTAGAACCAATAAACCTCATCTTAATATCAACATTAACGAATTTCGATAAAAACTACAAATTGTATCGGCCCAATAATTGGTGCTCGAAAAGAGGTGACTTCGCCCATAACTGGGGGGAATGTCAAGACCCAACCCGACTTAACTTTCATTTTTGCTTCCCCCCCCCCTTTAGCCCCCAGTTTTCTGTAGACCACATCTTTTCAACCCCACCCCCTCACTCCACTTCACAATAAATATGGCTGTGATCTTGTTATTTTGGATTCTCTGAAGAAAAGACAATGAAGAACCGTCGCAATTCAATACATGCCAAAAGTCACCTGTCTCTGCCTTTCACCGATAATAGCGAGAAAAATTAGTTGTCATTCCTTAAAAAGGAAACATAATAAAGTTAATGATAAAGGGTTTATTAAAAGGGGAAGTTGCAGATGCTTGCTATATGTGAGGCGACAAGCAGTGGTATGATAATAATAATAATAATAATAATTATAATAATAATGATGCTTTATCAAAAGGGGAGGTTGCAGATGATTGCGTGATGTGAGATGAACAAGAAGGGGAATGATAAGAATAAATAATTATAATAATGATGATAATAATAATGATGATGCCTTATTAAAAGAGGAGGTTGCAGATGCTTGCGTGATGTGAGATGAAGAAGAAGGGGAATGATAATAATAAATAATAATAATAATAATGATGCCTTTTTAAAAGGCGAAGTTGCAGATGCTTGCGTTATGTGAGGTGAACAAGAAGGGGAAATATAATAATAATAATAATAATAATAATAATAATAATAATAATAATAATAATAATAATAATGCTTAATTAAAAAGAAAAAAAAGGGGAAATTGCAGATGCTTGCATTATGTGAGACGAATAAGCAGGGGAATGATGATAATATAAATAATAATAATTATAATACTAATAACAAAAGTAATACTACTAATGAAATAATAAGAATAATAACGATAACAACAATAATAATATAAGGTCCTTTTGCTATTCGTCTATATTTTCCCCCGCCTGGTTGGGATGCCTTCCTAGCTCCATCATTATGATGTGTTTTTCTATGCTTATGTTTATCTGCAGCTGACATTTGTAGAATTACGTACCCCACAGGCCCCAATGTAGGTAGGTGTGTCTGTGGCTATAAATCTCCGCACATTTTCACTTCATATAAATTCACCTCTCTCCAAGCCTGACTAGACACAATCACGTGTGATTGCTGATGTTAGACCCTTTAAAATATATGACTTCTAAATCGTTTTTTTTTTTTGCGATAGCTTCGATTCCATGTGGGTTACCCACTTACCTAAAGAGCACATATCCATCGGTAGAGTTGCACATGTACAAATCGTCCCAGTAGGTGAGGTTTGAGATGACCCACCCCACCGATGTCAAAGCCATGTCGTGTGAGTGCAGAACCGCGCCTGAATAATAATAATTATTTATTCTATTGTTTATTTATATTTTATTTTAGTTTATTATTCAATTTTTAATTTCTATTTATCTTTTTTTTTGTCTTTATTTCTTCCGACTCGTCTCTTGAAAGTACTAAACCCGGATATGGGTCACTGGTCTGGGAAGGTGCGCACCCGAAAGTTTTGTCCCTGTAAAGAGATGCGTTGATACGGGCTAACAACACACCACGAGGATGGGGTTGATAATTCATTTAGTTAACTGTTTAATTATTTAGTTATTTGAAGTGTTTTAGAAGGTGTAAGGAGGAAAATGACCCATCAGAAAAGAAATAATCGTCAGAGTTGTGACGAGATGCGAGATCAAAACCCGGTTTCTGTACGGTCAGATATAGTTCAGATCGCATCACTTCGGCTCAGTTTGGTTCGGTTATTTTCGTTTAGATTTGGTTCGGTTTGATTCGGTTCGGTTAGATTTGGTTCGATTTGGTTCCATTAGATTTGATTCGGTTCGGTTATGGTCAGTTATATTTGGTTCAGTTCAATTCGGTTACTTTGGATTCGGTTAGGTTCGTTGGGGTTTCAGTTAAATTTGGTTAGGTTTGGTTCGGTTCGGTGTAGATTAGGTTTCGTCCAGTTCGGTTCGCTTTGGCAAGGTTATTTTTGGGATTAATCACAGCACCCAAAATGTACATAAACCTGCCCATATAAACAGTATAGAAAGTTATAATAAAACCATTTATAATTCCAGTTAAATAAACCGAATTTCTTTAGCCATAGAGACATAGAAAACACATGGAGAGAAGACGCTCGGTCGAAGATTAACACTACTCAGACACCCCTTTGAAGATTACCATTAACCTTGAACTTACCTTTTGGCATTTTTCGTAAGAAGTTGAAGACAGGGGATCGGTCGATGTCACTTTTCACTTCGAGAAAGTTGAGTGATGGAAAGAAATTGAGGGTTTGGAAGCCATGGTCCACTTCCATCTGCTTAATTCCCATCAAGAATGCGTCGACCAGGTGTTCATCAGGTGAGAGTTCGAGTTCATGACCTACGGGGAGAGGAAAAAGCTCATGGACATAGTGGGGTTAGCTTTTAAAACCTACTAGTCAAGTTGAAATCGGTTAAATAAAACTAGTACCCTAGTGTTGTGAAATAGGGTAGTTAAGCAGGTGGTATATATATATATATATATATATATATATATATATATATATATATATATATATATATATATATATATATAAAGGGAGAGAGAAAGAGAGAGAGATATAAGACCAAGCAATAATCTAAAAGATTAAGAAAGAAAGAAGAGAGAGATATCAAACGGAATAAATTAATCTAAACCCTTTTACCCGTTAAAAAAAGTGAAAAATATTTGGGGGTTCGAATCCCTGCTATCATTCTTTATTTCTTATATGTTATTAAACATTTACAATGTCACGTGTTTTGTGATTTTCCGAACGCCCATAACTCAGAAGCAAAAAATCCCGAGAGAAAATCTCTTACGCCAGAATACCGAAACTCCAAATCCCGATACATCGAAAGCCAAATGTATGGTCGCTAAAATCCTAAACTTCGCTATTTAGATAGTCAAAATCTAGGAGAACCAAAATTATGAAATCCAGAATGTCGAAATTCCAGAAATTCAAATCCAGAACGCCAAACTTCCAGACATCAAATCCCGAAGGACGAAATTCTGTAAGCCGAAATTCATAAATGTCGAAATCATGAAACCACGAACGCAAAATCTCGAAACACCAAAATCCCCAGCTGCAAATTTCTGAATGCCAAAAACCCAAAAGCCAAAATCACTAGAGCCGTAGGTCAAAATCCGTAGCATCAAAATACCGAACCCAAAATCCCGAAAGCCAAAGAACCAAACGTCAGAATCCAGAAACTCGAAAGCCAAAGCACCAAACGCCAGAATCCAGAAACTCGAAAGCCATTAAGGTCGAAATCTACAAATGGCAAAATCCCGAACACACAAATTCCTAAATGTCAAAGTCCAGAACGCCAAAATCCTGTACACCGAAATCCCGAGCCCAAAGTCCACACGTAAAAATCCCGAAGGACAAACTAACGAACAACAAAAATCCGAAACTTAAAATTACGAATGCCGAAATCTCAAAGCAAAAATCTCGAAAGCTGAAATCCCAAACGTTGAAATCCTGAACACAGAAATCCCGAACCCAAAACGCCGAAATCATAAAACCTAAATTTCAAATGCCGAAATCCTCAAATCCTATATCTTGAACGCTAAAGTAAAAAAAAATGCAGAAATTCTAAATGTCGAAAGCCAATATCCGAATCTCGAAATCTCGAACGCCAAAATTCAAACACCGATATTACGAAAGCTAACAACCAAATCCCGTAAATCAAAATCCATAGACGTGAAATCACGAAACGTCGAAATCAAGAATGCCAATTTCTCGAACGCTGAAATCCGAAATCCGAACGCCGAAAACCAAAATTTCGAGCAGAGAAATATCGAAGCCAATTTCCCGAACGCTGAAATCCGAAATCCGAACGCCGAAAAACAAAATTCCGAACAGAGAAATATCTAAGCGAATTTTCAGAACGCTGAAATCCGAAATCCGAACGCCGAAAACCAAAATTCAGAACAGAGAAATACCCAAACCAATTTCCCGAACGCTGAATTCCGGTATCCGAACGCCGAAAACCAAAATTCAGAACAGACAAATATCGAAGCCAATTTCCCGAACGCCGAGAAGCAAATTTCAGAACAGAGAAATACTGAAACCAATTTCCCGAACGCTGAAATCCGAAATCCGAACGCCGAAAACCAAAATTCCGAACAGCGAAATATCGAAGCCAATTTCCCGAACGCCGAAATCCGAAATCCGAACGCCGAAAACCAAAATTCCGAACAGAGAAATACGGAAGACAATATCCCGAACGTTAAAGTATGAAACGCCAAAGTCTGAAGGGCCGAACTCATAAATATTGAACGCGAAAATTCCCAAATCGAAAATCCATAAGCGGTCAAATCTCGAACCTTGATACCCCGGGTGCCAAGTTCCTGAACGTCGAAATCCCGTAAGGCAAAGTCCAGGACCTCGAAAAATCGAAAGTTAAAATCCGGAACAACGAAATATCTTGAACGCCGAAAACATACAAATGTTAAAATACAGGAAACTCCAAAAGGCAAAATCTCGATAGCGGAAATCACGAAAACCAAAGTTCCTAAAGCAAAATTCCGAAAGGGTGAAATTTCGATAGCCGAAATCCAAACACGTCGATATCCCTAAAGGCGAAATCACGAAATCCAAAATTCCGAAAGCCCAAATCGCGAGCACCCAAATTCACAAACTTCGAAATCCCAAACCCCCAAATACCATCGGCCGAAATCCTGAAACTCAAAATTACGAACGCCGAAATCGCGAAAGCCAAAATCCCGAGAGTCGAAATCTCGAAGCTAAAATCCCAAATGCAGAAATCCCGAACGTTCAAATTCAGCAAGCTCACAACCCGAACATTGAAATCCACAATGCCGAAATTTCGAAAAAACAAGCTTCCGAAAGCAAAAGTCTGATCGACGAAATCCCGAAACCTCAAATCTCGAAACGCCGAAATCCCTAATGCCAAAATCTCGAAAGCTAAAATCCCGAACGCCAAAAACAATAAACGCCAAAATTCCCAACCTAATAAATAACGTAACCGAAGCGCTGGGACTTCTGTGTTTGGGATTTCCGTGTCTTGAGATTCGGCGTGTTTGGATTTTACTGCTTTTAATTTGGGGATTTCGGCATTTCGGGATTACAGCTTTCGAGATTTTGACCCTCGCCTCTCTCCTATCCTCAAATTTAAGCCCACTTGAAAAATATAGCGAATGCATAAACGAACTTGGCTACTTTGGCGTTGATTTCCCCAGCGATGACTCTCCTGGCTCGAATGTGGCTACAATTGCTTCATTTTCTTAGTTTACTTAACAATAAAGTTACAACTTTAGCTCAAATTTAGTTCTCAAATTCAGTAGAATTTCCTAAAATTGGGAGTTTTGTCAGGAGTTGCTATTGTGAATAGTGAGTGTGGAATTGTTAGTTTGGGGGTGAAAGCAAGACTTGCTAAGATTAATAAATGATGAGTTATGCTTGTATGTATTGGCAAGAAGTTAAGATTCGTATGTTTGTTGTGTCGAAAATGCAAGAATCAGCGAGGAAATGTAACCGTAAGCCCTCATCTTTACACATACAAGTCATCTCATACTTCACCCTAACATTCAGTGTATGCTTTTTAAAATGATTCCTGCGTCATTCGTGCAACAATCAAGTAAGTCTTCAGCAAAAAAACCTAAATGAAAATGAATTGATCTTGCGCTCGAAAACATTACTATTATGGTCTGATCTATTCTCAAATATTTTCTTTAAGAATATTAACATTTCTTACGATTTCAAAGATCTCGTCAACTTCGGCTTCAAACTAGGTGGCAGCACCATCTGCCGAGGGACAGGTAGACACTGGCTGCATAGTAGATGGTGGGTTTATATCAATAATACTGATGCTTTCATAAGCGCATTCGATACGAGTAATTAGATTATTCTACTTGACTTACCTTAAATGTAGTTGCCTGACAAACCTATTGTACTAGAAGAGTTTCCCTCTTATAATAGGTGTCAAGCTGAATAAATCAATGTGACAAGGCAGTAGACTCTTGCCTAATAAAAGTCGGTGTCCCAAAGGCCAATTTCTGGGGATCGGATTATTTTGAAACGTCCTTCTAACGATGAACCAGCTGTTTTATCCATTTGGTCTCTATGGTTGCTATAATGACATCATGCAGATATATATCAACTGCATACATTATTTTTAAACCTGGTTGATGTTTACCACATATTACATTTATCTTTAGATATTAGTCCTCCGGTAACTTCTTAACTATACTTTGTTCCTTTGTTGTATAGATACCCTTACTGATAATCATTCAACAAAGCTTATCCAAATTAAATTAACCCAAGTTAATTCTAAGGGGCCCTGAAGGTATGGTGGTGGTTGATAAGGCAAAATAACATTTTGTCTTTGGTGTTAATCTTATTTGTCATCATCTATTTTGGTGAGGAAACTTTGGTCGGAAACCGTTCTTCCTCTCTTGCTCCTTTAGTATTTATACTACGTGACGATGTAACATAACTGTAGATGCATTAAAGCATTTCACTGTAGGTTTTACTGATTCCAGGTTTCTGTAGCTTTCATAGAACTGAATCAGGGTTTATTGAATCGAAGTTTTTCATCGTATATGGCCTTATACAGAGTAAAATTAATAGAAGCTATACATAGTGAGTTCATTGAAGGCAAAGAGTTTCTGACTAAGATCTAAAAGAAACATATCGTCCAATTACCAAGAAACAATCTTCTTACCCAGCATCTCTTCAAAATCTTGGCTCATCAGTCGGTTTCGTTCTTCCCAATAGCTTGCATTCAAAACCCCAGGCAAAATTCCGCCTTTCGTCCTTGGTACTAACGAAGACAACATGAGAACTAAGCTCGTTAATTGGCTAATATTTATGAGAGTCATGATGGACAAATACACTGAAAAGATAAATGGTTCTGAAGTCATTTGGCCTTCAAATAAAACTACTGGTTACTAAAAACTCTAACAAACAATAATTTTCATAACTATTCGGCCGATTTTAACGGAATTTGAAACCCTTATGTTTTACATTCTCTTTCGAATGATATAATTGCCAAGGTCCTCCCAAGTTTAGCCGGGGAATTATTTGGCTATGACATCATAACTATTCGGCCGATTCTAACGGAATTTGAAACCCTTATGTTGTTTTGTATTATGTTTCGAATGGTATAATTGCCAAGGTCCTACTAAGGTTACCCGGGGAATTATTTGGCTATAACATCATAACTATTTGACCGATTCTAACGGAATTTGAAACCCTTATGTTGTTTCATATTTTCTTTGGAATGATATGATTGCCAAGGTCCTCCTAAAGTTAGTCCGTGAAGTATTGAAAGTTTTGAAGGTCGTAAGGTCATAAATCAATATAAGTGAGAGCACGCGACTCTTGGTCAGCAGACCTTGTTTTAACACACACCAAAACAAATCAATTATTGTAGAAGAGAACACGTGGGTGTCCCAAATAGGGAGCTCAGCCCTATCATTTATAGTCTTAATGTCCCATTTACGAGGCACTAGTTTGTGAAAGAGTTAATATACACAAGTAAAGGAGTAGTTTCGGAGCAGCACCCTCCATCCGACAAACTATGCCCCCCCCCACTCCCCAAAACAACCAAGAGCTAAAAAAAAACTTTCACAAAAAATATGAAAGAATATTTCCATAGATAAACCGGTCTCTCTTTGTAAATATTGGTGTGTTTTTTCTTTGTTTTACCTCTCCTGGTTGTTTTTATTGCTTTGTTTTTTAATTAAAAAAGAAAATCTCCTCGGACAATATTTTGTCAGTCCTTGTACAGCTGAAGGATGGAGGGTATTGCCCTGAAAAACTCATGTACTTGCGATCAATGAGTTCTTCTCTCCCTACAAAGAAGACCCAAACCACACTCTATTTTCTTAAATAGGCAAATTGTGATTAATAACTGCCTTCGCGCCCCAATTTACACGATAGCAAAAACATTGCCACAGTGTGTGAAACCTGTTATTGCCACAAGAACGCTTCCGTTCAACGGTGTGTGAAACCTGTTGTATCGGTGTAGAGTAAAGCAATAAAGAACACTTTAGCCTCAACAGAGGTTCCTTGTTCCCCCCTCCGACCCCACACTTCAACAGGGTGTGAAAGAAGGACAACGAGACAGCGCCCGGTTCATCGCGAACCCCACAACATGCTCTTTTCCACCGTCGTCACCGACCAAGGGCAAAGGGAGGGGGAGTACTTAACTCCTCTTCCTCAATGAGGAGCCTACTAAACTTCTCTTGCGGGAGGGGGGGGGGGTACTTTAACCCTTCTTACTCGGCGAGAGAGGGGAACCAGCAAGGGCATCTCGACCAGAAAGCCATGAAAGTGGTGAAGTTTGGTGAGGGAAAATGTGTCGAAAATACATAACCTGATTAATCTAAAGAGGTGACTACTTTGGGACGATTCGGACGATGAGAGCGCGCGTCTCCAGAAACGCCTGTCCGTGCCCCCTCTACAACGAAGACACCCTGCCGGGTTGACCCCCTCTAATGCTCTCATTCTCAGCATTTTGGGCTCTTTTCCCCCTCTCCACCAGATGAGTGCGTAATGTGAGACGAACAAGAAGGATAAGAAGAAGAATTATTGGCCTCGGATCCAGAAGCTACAGGCAATCATAAGTTATCAAAAGCTCAGTTCAGAGAGGCTCTGAAGATTAGCTTCAAATTACTAGTCGCGTGGACGCGACTATATAAGGTTGCTATGTCGATCCGTAAGTCGGTCGGTCAGATGGCAACCGTTTTACTTTTGAATGAGTTTTTTGGCAATAACATCGTAACTATTCGGTCGATTCTAACGAAATTTGAAACCATTACGTTGTTTTAAATTCTCTTTCGAATGATATAATTGCTAAAATCCTCTCAAGGTTAGCCAAGAAATTATTTGACAAAAGCTTCGTAACTATTCGGCCGATTCTAACGAAATTTGAAACCATTATGTCATTTTACCTTCTCTTTCGAATGGTATAATTTACCAAGTCCTCCCAAGGTTAGCTAAGGAATTATTTGGCAAAACATCGTAACTATTAGGCTGATTCTATCGAAATTTGAAACCCTTATGTTATTTTACATTATCTTTCAAATGGTATAATTACCAAGGTCGTCTTGTGGTTAGTCCGGGAATTAGTAAAATAAAAATAACTCTGGGTCGGATTTTTGCACCTGTTGAAAGTTCTGAAGGTCGTAAGGTCATAGGTAAAAATAATTGAGATCACCCGACTTAGGTCTGTTGACCTTGTTTTTAAGATGAGGAAAATGATGGAAAGTTGGACAGAAGCACAACGATGAGGTTTGACGATCACGGTTTAGAGTAAGGCAGGAAGAGGAATATATTTAGGACGGTTTATGACTCCTGACGAGAAAAGGACAGCCTGTAACGCCTGATGGGAGCATAGAACAGGACAACTTGTAACGCCTCTTGTGAGCATGGAAAAAGACAACTTGTAACGCCTTATGGGAGCATAAAAAAGGACAACTTGTTACGCCTGATGGGAGCATAGAAAAGGACAACTCTTAACTACTCTCGATTGAAGCATGGAAAAGGACAACTTGTGACTCTTGATGGGAGCATGCAAAAGGACAATTTGAGATTCTTGATGGCAGCATAGAAAAGGACAATTTGAGACTCTTGATGGGAGCATAGAAAAAGGACAATTTGAGACTCTTGATGGGAGCATATAAAAGGACAATTTGAGACTCTTGATGGGAGCATATAAAAGGACAATTTGAGACTCTTGATGGGAGCATAGAAAAAGGACAATTTGAGACTCTTGATGGGAGCATAGAAAAGGACAATTTGAGACTCTTGATGGCAGCATAGAAAAGGACAATTTGAGACTCTTGATGGGAGCATAGAAAAGGACAATTTGAGACTCTTGATGGCAGCATAGAAAAGGACAATTTGAGACTCTTGATGGGAGCATAGAAAAAGGACAATTTGAGACTCTTGATGGGAGCATAGAAAAGGACAATTTGAGACTCTTGATGGGAGCATATAAAAGGACAATTTGAGACTCTTGATGGGAGCATAGAAAAAGGACAATTTGAGACTCTTGATGGGAGCATAGAAAAAGGACAATTTGAGACTCTTGATGGGAGCATAGAAAAAGGACAATTTGAGACTCTTGATGGGAGCATAGAAAAGGACAATTTGAGACTCTTGATGGCAGCATAGAAAAGGACAATTTGAGACTCTTGATGGGAGCATGCAAAAGGACAATTTGAGATTCTTGATGGGAGCATAGAAAAGGACAATTTGAGACTCTTGATGGGAGCATGCAAAAGGACAATTTGAGATTCTTGATGGGAGCATAGAAAAGGACAATTTGAGACTCTTGATGGGAGCATAGAAAAAGGACAATTTGAGACTCTTGATGGGAGCATAGAAAAAGGACAATTTGAGACTCTTGATAGGAGCATAGAAAAAGGACAATTTGAGACTCTTGATGGGAGCATAGAAAAAGGACAATTTGAGACTCTTGATGGGAGCATAGAAAAGGACAATTTGAGACTCTTGATGGCAGCATAGAAAAGGACAATTTGAGACTCTTGATGGGAGCATAGAAAAGGAAAATTTGAGACTCTTGATGGGAGCATGCAAAAGGACAATTTGAGACTCTTGATGGGAGCATAGAAAAGGACAATTTGAGACTCTTGATGGAAGCATAGAAAAAGGACAATTTGAGACTCTTGATAGGAGCATGCAAAAGGACAATTTGAGACTCTTGATGGGAGCATAGAAAAAGGACAATTTGAGACTCTTGATGGGAGCATAGAAAAAGGACAATTTGAGACTCTTGATGGGAGCATAGAAAAGGACAATTTGAGACTCTTGATGGGAGCATAGAAAAAGGACAATTTGAGACTCTTGATGGGAGCATGCAAAAGGACAATTTGAGATTCTTGATGGGAGCATAGAAAAGGACAATTTGAGACTCTTGATGGGAGCATAGAAAAGGACAATTTGAGACTCTTGATGGGAGCATAGAAAAAGAACAATTTGAGACTCTTGATGGGAGCATGCAAAAGGACAATTTGAGATTCTTGATGGGAGCATAGAAAAGGACAATTTGAGACTCTTGATGGGAGCATAGAAAAAGGACAATTTGAGACTCTTGATGGGAGCATGCAAAAGGACAATTTGAGATTCTTGATGGGAGCATAGAAAAGGACAATTTGAGACTCTTGATGGGAGCATAGAAAAGGACAATTTGAGACTCTTGATGGGAGCATAGAAAAAGGACAATTTGAGAATCTTGATGGGAGCATGCAAAAGGACAATTTGAGATTCTTGATGGGAGCATAGAAAAGGACAATTTGAGACTCTTGATGGGAGCATAGAAAAAGGACAATTTGAGACTCTTGATGGGAGCATGCAAAAGGACAATTTGAGATTCTTGATGGGAGCATAGAAAAGGACAATTTGAGACTCTTGATGGGAGCATAGAAAAAGGACAATTTGAGACTCTTGATGGGAGCATAGAAAAAGGACAATTTGAGACTCTTGATGGGAGCATAGAAAAGGACAATTTGAGACTCTTGATGGCAGCATAGAAAAGGACAATTTGAGACTCTTGATGGGAGCATGCAAAAGGACAATTTGAGACTCTTGATGGCAACATAGAAAAGGACAATTTGAGACTCTTGATGGCAGCATAGAAAAAGGAGAGTTTGAGACTCTTGATGAGAATATGGAAAAAGACATCATGTGACTTTTGATATAAGCATGGAAAAGGACAACATGTAACTAATGGTGGGAGAATGAAAAAGGACAACATGTAACTGATGATGGGAGAATGGAAAATTAAATTAAGAGTACAAAATTAGTCTGGAGAGATGTAGGAATATTTAGGTACATCTTCCTGAGTGACGTACATCACCTGTGCTTAAAATGCACCCTATTTAATGGACGCATCTCAACAGTCGCGACACGTAAAAGGGAAACTTCCCAACACAAGAACAAGAGGCAACTTAGGGCGACCGAGAGAAACCCGGAACGATGCCGGCTACAATAATCCACAAGGATCATAAAAGAGACCTATGGATAAGAACACAAACAATCGTGAGAGATATAATAAAAAAAAGGAATAAAAGTTATGAAGAAGAAATGGATACAGTGAATAAAGGAAAGAATAATAGGTGAAAAGAAATCCTAAATTGGTCACTTTTATACCTAGAGATGACCATAAGGCTAGCTCGAAGAATGGGTAGGAAGAGGAATTTCGCTTAGTGGAAGCTTGCTGGGCAAGCCGATTGCCCAGTACTGGGCAAATATCTTTTGGGGACAGTAGGGATGTTTAAATAGAGGGAAAATACTTGCAAGGACTCCACACTGAAACCCACTCGTACTAAAACATGGAGAAATGGCTGATTTTTTGTCCATGTCGCGATTTCTAATCACGTCCGATCCAGGACCCCATTTAATTACCCCCACTATCACGATAGAGTAAATTACCACCGCCACGAAAGAGTAATAAACCAAACGAGTGGTTCTAAGCGGCATTCAACGCGTCTGATTCACACGGCGTCTGAACTTCGACTGCCAACAAACACGGCCGAGAAGAGGCGCAGTTAACGTACTGTGGCGCCTGGTCCACCCTCTATGTGGGGCAGAAAGAATACCCATGTTGGATAGGAAGAATAGCCATGTTGTGTAGGAAGAAAACCCATGCAGGGCATGAAGAATACCAGTGTTGGATTGGAAGAATACCCTCCTGGGGCAGGAAGAATATCATGATGGGTAGGAAGAATACCCTTGCGGGATATGAAGAATACCCATGTTGGGTAGGAAGAATACCCTTGCGGGATATGAAGAATACCCATGTTGGGTAGGAAGAATACCCTTGCGGGGTATAAAGAATACCCATGTTTGGTAGGAAGAATACCCTTGCGGGGTATGAAGAATACCCGTGTTTGGTAGGAAGAATACCCATGTTTGGTAGGAAGAATACCCTTACAGGGCATGAAGAATACCCATGTTAGGTTGGGAAAATACCCTAGTGGGGCAGGAAGAATACCGTTTTGGGTAGGAAGAATACCCTTGTGGGGCCGCTGTCACCTTTCCATTATCGACGAGGTCCCAGACTGCAAAATGAAATAAACATAAGAAGCAAAATGACAATCCCTGAAAAGCCCTTTAGGCACTAGAAGCCGGTCCTTTCGGGAGGGGGTGAAGGTAGAGGAAGAGGGGTTCTACTGAGTTTTGCCACCAATCGGGAAAGTGAGTACCCTCTGTGGCCCACGTGTAACCCACCCGTTTCATGTCAAGGGAGTGTGGAATTGAAACGACTTTTACCGGGTTTAGTACATGGAAGAGTGATGGGTTGTGTGCGCGAAGAATAGTGGGATGGAAGGATGGAAGAAACAGCGGTGTTGGGATTGGCTATGTGTGTGATGACATAAGTCGATGGACATGCTTGAACGCAAACATCATTCTCGTCGCACCTCCGTGATTGGCGACTAGCTCCCTACCCGCGCTAAAATACTAAACTATTTGTCCTTCCTCATCAGAGTTTGAGCTAGGTACCTTAGGAGTTATAGGGCATTTTGGAGGGAAAAGGTGCGTGTGTGTGTATGGAGTAGGGGGGGGGGCAGGGATGGGGGGGGGCAGGGATGGGGGGGGCGAATATCTTGTGATTTAATATTAAGTAATTCTTAATAACGAATTCGGAGTTATTGAGGTGAAGGGGGCGCTGGTGGGGCTCGTTAGCCCGGGAGAGGGAAACCCAGATCCTAGACCTCTGTTCCCAGGGGGCTAGACCACCCACCCCTGGAAAGATCTCCGAGGGTCAGCCCCCAAGGGTCAACCCCCGAGGGAAAATCCAGAGCTGGGATCTATAAGACGGTCCTCTGCTGTCTTCAGCACCACCATTTTCTAAAATGGCACCGGTGCCAATTTGTATTGGCACTCTCCCTTGGGTTTCACCGTGGGCGTGGGGATGACTACGGGGGGGCAGGGGCTGGGCTTCCATACCTCCCGCCCCTCCCCGTCAAGATTTCCAGGTTGGGAGATACTCGAGCGTCGCTTCACCGCGACAACAGGGAAGCAACAGTTTACCGGGGGAGTCACCGGCAAAAGAGCGGTGCCACTGAATCAGGGCAGCTGCGGGGAGGCGAGTGAGCCGAGAGGAAACAAAAGCAACTACCCTGGACTCTTATCATTTCGATTAATGGTTGAATTATGCAATTAAATTAAAAACGAGGTCAACAGACGTAAGTCGCGTGCTCTCAATTATTCTGACTTACGACCTTCAAAACTTTCAATTAAGTGGGGCAATCCGACCCATAGTTGGTTTTCTTTTAATAGTTCCCGGACTAACCTTCGGAGGACCTTGGCAATTATATCATTCAAAAGAGAATCTAAAGCAACATAAGGGTTTCAAATTTCGTTAGAATCGGCTAAACAGTTACGATGTTATTGCCAAATAATTCCAGAGCTAACCTTGGGATGACCTTGGAAATTATATCATTCGAAAGAGAATCTAAAGCAACATAAGGGTTTCAAATTTCGTTAGAATCGGCTAAATAGTTACGATGTTATTGCTAAATAATTCCAGGGCTAACCTTGGGATGACCTTGGCAATTATATCATTCGAAAGAGAATGTAAAACAACATAAGAGTTTCAAATTTCGTTAGAATCGGCCGAATAGTTACGATGTTATTGTCAAAAAACTCATTGAAAAGTAAAATGACTACCATCCAACCGACCGACCTACAGACAAACATAGTAACTTATTAAGTCGTGTACACGTAACTAAAAATACAGGTAAATCTGAGGTAGTCACTAATTAGGCACCGGATTTCGGTAGATTTATTAATTACAGTCAGTCCTAGGTTGAGGTTTGTTTCTCAGATCGTCTTTAAGTCATGTACGAGGGGCAGTCAATAAGTTTTGCAATTCGGATATAAGGAAACGAGATATGAGGAAAAGGGTTTTATTATTTTTCAATATAACTACCCTCGACTTCAATGCACTTGCGCCACTTGTCGCTGAGGCTTCGAATTCCCGACAACCAGAAATCTGCCGACTGCTGTTCAATCCACTCCAGGACATCGTCCCCAAACGGGCGTCCACGCAGTGCAGCCTTGAGGTGGCGGAATAAAAAGTAGTCGCTAGGGGCCAGATCTGGACTGTAGAGGGGGTGTTTGAGATCCTTGAATCAGCACTCACGCAGGGCAGCTTGTGCAACTCTGGCCTTGTGGACTTTGACGACGTTGAAGTCGATTATGGGGCGTGATATTCAAAGTTCTCGCTCGATTTCTTCGACATTCACCCGTCGATTTTTGAGGATCAGCCTCTCCACACGGGCCACATTGTCCTCGTTGGTCACGTCTGACGAGCGTCTTAACGGGGGTCATCTTCAAGGGACTCACGACCATGGCGGAACTCCCTATTCCAGTGAGCAATGGTTGCATAGGAAGGAGCGGTGTCGTTGTACACTGCAACCATACGTTCATGGATCTCTTTTGCATTCTTGCCTTCCTTGGTCAAATATTTGATCACTGCGCGGTGCTCAACCTTCTCCCTTATTGAAAAATTTGTGACTGACGATCTGCGATCAGCTACTGCTTCTTAAATAGACGGGGCAAGGTCGTGGAACTGCAGATCGTGACTTGTCATAACTTGTCCTAACACCCCCACAAAAAGCCATCCCTCTTCCTCTGTTTTGCCCTACCGATTCGCAAAACTATTGACCGCCCCTCGTACGTGACAGATCACATAAATACAGTTCGTATATTTAGCATTAGTTAGTCATATTGTATTTATTTGCATTAAAACACACTTCCTATATCTACAGTACTGAAGAGAAAGATATTCGGAGTTATAAGGAAAGAACGAAACCTTAAAAACCTTACAGCTTACTCAGGGAGGTTTCGAGAGAAGAAATTTGTATATTTGAAAGTTTAAAGTAAAAAAAAAAGAAGAAGTTTTTTAAAGTTTGTGCAGAAAAAAGTAAAAAACTTTTAAAGTTTAAAACATTCATCCCATAGATGAGGTGATCTAAAGTATCTTTAGTCTAAAATTAATTGGATGATGGAGGCTACTATGGGAAGGTTAGGTGTTAGGGAGTATGGACTTGTTGCAAAGTCATTGTTTAGTTCGTTTAAAGTAGTTACGTTAATGAAGTGGAAATTATGAGGGGTTTGTACAGCTCTTTACCTTTTTTCATTCATCAATGATGTCATTGTAGGAGCTAATTGCATCGACAAGTGTACGGTAAAGCTTTGTAAGTCCTTCATTAGACTCTTGTTCATGCAGCTTTGACATCCTTAATTCCGCCTTTGGTGGATTGATCAGCTTCCTTCTCCCCATCCTTCAGATGTCCTTCTACTCGGTATAGCTCTGTCCAAGGTAAAAAATCAATAAAATATACTAAAAAAAAAATAAATGAATACAAAAATTGAATAATTAAAAAATTGCTCAGTTAAAATATAACTTTATTAATTAAATATTAGGTAAAGTAACAATAATTTATTAATAATCACCAGCTATGTATTTTGAATTCTTCAGTTGACTACGCCCTCCAAAGATTTATTTCCCTTAAAAAAATACCAGAGTCTTCTCTGATTGGCTAAATCTGTGCATCGTCTGCAACAGATTAACCAATGAAAATTGTTTGCCTACTAATTGAAGCATTTTAAGTGATTTCAAATGTAATTTTCCTTAGATAAAATTGATTGGGTGGGGTTAAAGTTATTTATCGCCTGGTTTGTGAGCAGCAGTGTATTTGTTAGGTATATTTGCAGGGGTTTTTTTTTTATTAATTAGGTATATTTCTTTTGTATAGGAAAAATGTGGAGTAAAAATGGAAACAATTATGGTGGTGATTTATCAGTTTCAAGTGGCAATTCAAGTTACGATTTCAGTGTTAATAAACTAAATAGAGTTTGATTCTAGATTCTTATTATTACATGTATATGGTCTATACCAGCGGTCGCCAACCTGTGGTCCACGGAAAAAATGTGTCATTATTTATATTTGATGAACATTCAAATAAAAAAAAAATTACGATTAACAAAACTTATCATAGACATAGATCAGATGAATATATGGGAGAGAAGGGTCTCACCCGGCAAGTGGTATCCATTATTCAACAGCACTTACAGTCACTGACAGAATATTTTGATTTTTATTACCCAAGTGAAGAAGATCCTAGGCCTGGAAATATGTGGATATTAGATCCATTTGTAGCTAACATCGACGAAAGCAAATTAAGCATGAATGAAAAAGAAAGCCTCATCGATCTATCTTGCGACGACAGTCTCAAAGCTAAATTCCAGTCATCTTTATCAAGACCTCATTTCTGGCTCTCCCTAAAAAATGAATACTCATCACTGAGTGAGGAAGCAATGAATATTTTGATTCAATTTTCAACAACATATTCATGCGAAAAGACATTTTCATCAGTTACAGTAATTAAAACTCGGTACCGCTCTCGGCTTGAAAGAGACGCAGCTCTCCGTCTTGCAGTGACGTCATTGGAGCCGAATCTCCACATACTGATGTTAAATAAACAGCAACAACCATCACACTAAAAATGGGTAATATTTAACTAAACTTCAGGGAGTTTTTGGAATAATTACTATATTACTTTTTTACCTTTAATGTGTGTATTTCGTATTAAAAAAATAAAACTTTTATGATTAATATTGTATAAATATATTTACAGTACCTTTTAATCTAAATTCATATTAGTGGTCCGCCAAATAAAAAATTATACATTTAGTGGTCCATTAAGTTCTAAAGGTTGGCGACCGCTGGTCTAGATGAAGGTTCTATTTAGTAATTAACATTTTTGTACAGGAAATTGGGAAAAATTAACATTACTAATGTAAATGCATACCCACTATTTTTGTAGTAATTTTATCAGACGATATTGCAAAATTACATCATTAATAATTAGTTGTTTAGCTTACCAATTACATACAGAGAAGCGGGATGTGATCAGTAAACAGCCCAGTTCCCGTGTCACTAATTGGAACTGGATAGATAGCGACAAATTAGTAAAGTTTCAAGCATAAATTTACTAATTGGGCCTGGAATAGCATTGCTCTACATAAATAAAATTCACGTGCCATTTTTACCATGATTATAAAGGAGCTTGACAAAAATACTGGAAACCAGCAGTGGTATGAAGGCCGTCAGTACCGATGACGGAAGGTCCGTCAGTCCGTCACTGACGGACTCCCGTTTTGCTGGCGGACTGTCGACTGACGGAATAAGCGCCGACTAAAGCGATTTTCGGCCGTCACCCGAACCGTCACTAACCCGAAGAGCAAAGACGATCTTCGGCAAATAAGGTTTTGCGGCACAATTTGGCACGTTGGCGCATTTTGTTGCATCTAAAGTGGAGTTGAATTTGTTCATGTGTGTTGTAAAACTTTGTTGAATTTTTTTCATGTGTAGCTTGTTTGTTTTTGTATACCCTATTTTTTTTATCTAATTCTGTTTGCACTGGCTTAAACAATATATTTTGTGCAATAACCTATTGATGAGATGGGGGGGGGGGGGGTCGTCACGTCGTTATTTTGCCTAGGGTGCCAAAATGGCTAGCGCTGGCTCTCCCTCTCTCTCTCTCTATATATATATATATTTCTCTCTCTCTCGCTATATATATATATATATATATATATATATATATATATATATATAAATATTGGGCTCATTTTTATCGAAATCTGCTACTTTTGCTGAAAAAATCTGGCAACTCTGCTGCGTCATATCAGTAGCCTGCTGGCTTTGGTAATGAAAGATTGTCTGTTGCAAGCTCTCCGCTTCTGCGTTGCAGTTATAATTTGTTTCAAAAGTTTCAACTTGTTACAAAAGAAATTTCTGTAGTGTGGACGGGGCTTTAGCATTCCAACTCGCGTTTGATCAAGTGAAGGAACATTGTTTAAATTTTTTTCACCGCATTTCTCGACTTTTATAGATCATGGATAGATATCTTAGCAGAGACAGGAGCAGGAGTGTGTCTACTGATAGTGATGGACCTGATAGTATGCTAAGTAGCGTTAGCTTCAGAGCCAGCATACCTGTGAGTGACAGAGACAGTGAAATGGACCAGAGCCAGCACAGTGACGCCAGCATCTCACTTGGCGCCGAGTCTTTGCGTGACACCCATCCCCTGGAGGAGGTGGAGGAGACAGGTGACGCTGGGGACCACGACAACCCCGAGGCCATCAGGGAACTCAAAGGCTATCTCTAGAACTGCCAAATGTAAGGAAGGAAGCCTTCTCCTAGGCCCTCTTCCCCAAGGAGCACAGGCAGGCGTGGGTGGACATGTTCATCAAGTACAACACCCCCGTCCCCTCCCTAGCTTCGCTGCCGTAGAGAGGATGTTATCCACAGCCAGCGACATTCTCAGACCGAAGAGGGCCACCCTGGCCAGCACCAACTTCCAGCGTGGTGGATACTGACGGTGCAGGGCTTGCGGCGGATACTGATTTCAAACTCTGGCGCACGAGGATTTATAGTGGGTTTGAATGGGGGTTTCCTCCCTCCGTCCGTAGGGGAGGGTTCCAGGGTCAGACGCATCGGCAGACGAGATTTTTTTTTCAAGGGGCTATCTGGCGACTGCCCACTTGGGCATAAGTCGCCGCAAACAAACAGCCCAGTTCTATGCTACTTTAAAATAAAAAAAATTAACAGAAACAACAATAAAAAGGGGATAACAATCAGGGAGCAGGCTCCGGCGTCGGGGGGAGGTCCCCCTCCCCCCGGCGCAGGAGTCTGCGACCTACAAAAAACAAAAACTAACAACAATAAAAAAAAAACAAGTTAAATACAAGGGAGAAGGCTGACCTCCCCCCAAAAGTCAACAAGTCCACCAGTAATGGTGCACGCACTCGTCCCGAGTACAAGGGACAGGCGGTAGCGACCCCGCCCATCCTGGTACCGGGACAGGTAACGTGCGCGAAGATCACCGAGACTGGGACATTCGACAAGAATGTGCCGAACAGTCTGGGGGACGACGCACTCGTCGCAATAGGGCACAGGCGAGCGCTCCATCAAGTAGCGATGCGTCACACGAGTGTGTCCGATTCGGAGACAACAGAAAGCGACCTGAAGCCGTCGAGGCATTGGGAGATAGGTCCATGGGAACATTCGCGGCGCAATGGCACACAACTTTAAGTTCCCTTCGACCGTCTCCCATTCGGCAGACGAGAATAGTCTCGCCCTTTTTGCCGAATCGCGGGAAGGTACTAATCCGGCGAAGCAAAACTTTGTCCGTTTTCATATGGGACCTTTTGTGCTCTCAAACTTGTCGCAGCTTTCTGTGATGGCAGCATTTCAGGTCACCGCAGCGTCTCATAATTTCGTACCTCCATTAATTCAAACAAAAAGGGTCGCCCAGGTGTCTGTTGTCTCCCTCTCCATTGAAAGGCGAGGTGACGCGTATCTTCCCCTCTCTCTGATCTCTGACAAAGACGTTTCTTTTGTTGCAGATCTGTGTATCAAGATTTCAAAATGGCTTTCTGGTTGACAAAGAGGGCAAATTCTTGGAGCGGGTGTGCCTGGGATCTCGGAAACCTGCCCAGTTGGTTAGCATTTCGAGAGGAACTGTGTCTAAGTCATGCTAGTGTACCAAAAACAAGGAAAAACAAGTTCTGGGAAGCGTTGCCCAGGATGGAAGGCGAATCTCATTAACAGAGACCGCAGGACATCAAAACGCATTGAATTGATAAACAGAACCACAACTACTGATTGCAGAACCAAACCGACATCTTATCAGTAGTGGTGGCGATGATTATTGACAGTCCTCAGTAGTGGTGGCGCTTATTATTGGCAATGTGAGTTGATAAACAGAACCACAACTACTGATTGCAGAACCAAACCAAGATCTTGCCAACCAATATCAAATAAAACAGATTTCGCCGATAATTCAATGCAACTGGATACCATAAGATCATTTTACTCGGCTTAATCCCCCCCCCCACCTCCCCACTTGTTAAAACATTTTAAAATTAGCGCTATTTAAATAATAAAAAAGTGCGACATGGTAACTTAGTGATGATGCAAATTACGTCAATGAGGTGTTAAAAATTGTTCACCTCGGCATTATGTAAATGAATTGTGCCAGTTGCATTCCATCCTCCTGAAATCTGCTCCTCAGATACAGGGGCTAAACCTTATACAAATACCCCCTCAGTTATAACAACGACGCATCAGTATAAAGACTACAGTTGTCTGTTAGAGCACTATATGATTAAAAATACCTGGGATAAAACACCAATCTATCGTCTCAGTACTCCTCAAATTAGGTGCCATTCTTTTTCCCGCAAATACCATTCACTCTCACATCGTTCTGGGGTAAATCTCTCTTTCATTCGCTTCCATGCCTTTCTTCCGTGCTTCTGCAATCATCCCCCATCGATTTACCTATGCAATTTGATACAAACGCTAAATCTGCGAATTGGCTTCCATTCAACCAGACAATTAACCCATTCAGCCAATTTTTCACTCAAGAATACCAACTTAACCGACTCGACCAACGTATTCCGCCGTGAGTCCGTAACCACGGTATTTATTCCCTCAAACACACTTTCAGAACGTCAAAGTCTATACTTAAAGGTAACCAATTAACGGCAACTATTTATTCGTTAACTACTTCCAATTTGCGCAATTCTTTTCTAAAGAATTTACGTCATACATTAACGTATTGCTCTCGATCATTCGTCGCAAGAGGGAGAGATGGCGATACTCCAAAACTGATATTTCCCCGATGACGTCAGAGGAGATAAAATAATCGGAAAAAAACCCTCAACGGTTAGTTGTTTCCGCTGCCATGGCAACGCCACCTCCTTGCCCTGGCTTAAATTGCAGTCTCATCGAAGGCGCAGATTCTCACCCAAATCCCCCACTTCAGTCTCAACAAAAACAAGATTTCTGATCGGTTTTTCTGCCAAAACAGTGTTCATTCATAGGTGCGTGTAAGTGTGAATGGGTAAAAAAAATGCGGAAATGTGTGAGTGCTTATTTATTACGAAGAGAGCATAACTATCTTCCCTCCGTTATGTTGGGCCCCTGGGAGGGAGGCCACAGCATAACGGGGTTCTTTCACCGCAGTAGAGTCCGCAGCAATATGTTCCCCACCTCAAATAGGGTCCCTTCATGGCTAGAGTCCAATCATCCTGGTATTGGTTTGAGTGTAACCAGAAATAGTTTGGTGATTGAGTCCCATCATCCTGGTATTGGTTTGAATGTAACCAGAAATGGTTGGTTCATTGAGTTCACTCATCCTGGTTTTGGTTTGAATGTAACCAGAAATGGTTAGTTGATTGGGTTCACTCATCCTGATTTTGGTTTGAATGTAACCAGAAATGGTTAGTTGATTGAGTTCACTCATCCTGGGTTTGCTTTGAATGTATCCATAAATGGTTGGTTGATTGAGTTCACTTATCCTGGTTTGGGATTGAATGTAACCAGAAATGGTTAGTTGATTGAGATCACTAATCCGGGTTTCGGTTTGAATGTAACCAGAAATGGTTAGTTGATTAAGTTCACTCATCCTGGTTTTGGTTTGAATGTAACCAGAAATGGTTAGTTGATTGAGTTCACTCATCCTGGTTTTGGTTTGAATGTAACCACAAATGGTTAGTTGATTGAGTTCACTTATCCTGGTTTTGGTTTGAGTGTAACCAGAAATGGTTGGTTGATTGAGATCACTTATCCGGGTTTTGGTTTGAATGTAACCAGGAATTGTTTGGTGATTGATTAGTCCAATTATCCTTTCTTCGGGTCGACTATGAGGTGAAGTATTAGATTGTTAAGAAGTTAGTATCGGGTTTTTAAAGGAAGGTAAAATAATTTCTAATATACAAAACAACACCACCATTTATTCAGCAGTTTCCAACATCATTTCGAATCCTCTCATTAGTGGTGGCGCGCATTATTGGTAATGTTCTCATTATTGGTGGCGCGCATTATTGGTAAGTTTCTCATTAGTGGTGGCGCTCATTATTGGTGGCGCTCATTATTGGTAATGTTCTCATTAGTGGTGGCGCTCATTATTGGTGGCGCTCATTATTGGTAATGTTCTCATTATTGGTGGCGCGCATTATTGGTAATGTTCTCATTATTGGTGGCGCGCATTATTAGTAATGTTCTCATTACTGGTGGCGCTCATTATTGGTAATGTTCTCATTATTGGTGGCGCGCATTATTAGTAATGTTCTCATTAGTGGTGGAGCTCATTATTGGTAATGTTCTCATTATTGGTGGCGCGCATTATTGGTAATGTTCTCATTATTGGTGGCGCGCATTATTAGTAATGTTCTCATTAGTGGTGGCACTCATTATTGGTGGCGCGCATTATTAGTAATGTTCTCATTAGTGGTGGCGCTCATTATTAGTAATGTCCTCATTATTGGTGGCGCTCATTATTGGTAATGTTCTCATTAGAGGTAGCGCGCATTATTGGTAATGTTCTCATTTGTGGTGGCGCACATTATTGGTAATGTTCTCATTAGTGGTGGCGCACATTATTGGTAATGTTCTCATTGGTGGTGGCGATCATTATTGGTAATGTTCTCATTAGTAGTGGCACGCATTATTGGTAATGTTCTCATTAGTGGTTGCGCGCATTATTGGTAATGTTCTCATTAGTGGTAGCGCTCATTATTGGTAATGTTCTCATTAGTGGTGGCGCGCATTATTGGTAATGTTCTCATTATTGGTGGCGCGCATTATTGGTAATGTTCTCATTAGTGGTGGCGCGTATTATTGGTAATGTTCTCATTAGTGGTGGCGCTCATTATTGGTAATGTTCTCATTAGTGGTGGCGCTCATTATTGGTAATGTTCTCATTAGTGGTAGAGCTCATTATTAGTAATGTCCTCATTATTGGTGGCGCTCATTATTGGTAATGTTCTCATTAGTGGTGGCGCTCATTATTAGTAATGTCCTCATTATTGGTGGCGCTCATTATTGGTAATGTTCTCATTAGAGGTGGCGCGCATTATTGGTAATGTTCTCATTTGTGGTGGCGCACATTATTGGTAATGTTCTCATTAGTGGTGGCGCTCATTATTGGTAATGTTCTCATTAGTGGTAGAGCTCATTATTGGTAATGTCCTCATTATTGGTGGCGCTCATTATTGGTAATGTTCTCATTAGTAGTGGCGCACATTATTGGTAATGTTCTCATTGGTGGTGGCGATCATTATTGGTAATGTTCTTATTAGTAGTGGCACGCATTATTGGTAATGTTCTCATTTGTGGTGGCGCACATTATTGGTAATGTTCTCATTAGTGGTGGCGATCATTATTGGTAATGTTCTCATCAGTGGTGGCGCTCATTATTGGTAATGTTCTCATTAGTGGTAGAGCTCATTATTGGTAATGTACTCATTAGTGGTGGCGTTCTTTATTGCCACCGATCTCCTTTCCTTTAACTAAGCAGTCGAATTCTTTCTTGGTCATTCGCTTCAGATGAAATATAGGATTGACATCAATTCCCACATCCTTCATTTTTTAATTAACTTTAGCTGGTGTTGTATTGACTTAAATGGTAAGCTTATGGTGGAAGGTCCTTTTAATGTGGAGGATAAAAAAGAATTTCTCAACGTAACACAATAATTTGTAGGGAGTGACACGTGTGAGTGTTCCTTGTGATGAGTGATGAAGAAGACTCTTCGATTGATCAATGACGGACTTTTTTTTAAAGAACTTCATTTAAAGTTTGCAATTGTTGAGCTGTAAAGGTTGCGACTGTTGAGCAGTAAAAGGTGCAATTGTTGAGCTGTAAAGGTTTCGACTGTTGAGCAGTAAAGGGTGCAATTGTTGAGCTGTAAAGGTTTCGACTGTTGAGCAGTAAAGGGTGCAATTGTTGAGCTGTAAAGGTTTCGACTGTTGAGCAGTAAAAGGTGCAATTGTTGAGCTGTAAAGGTTTCGACTGTTGAGCAGTAAAGGGTGCAATTGTTGAGCTGTAAAGGTTGCCGTTGTTGAACACTAAAGGTTACAACTGTTGGTAAGAAAATGTTGCAGTTGTTCAACACTAAAGGTTAGAACTGTTTATAAGTAAATGTTGCAATTGTTGAGCTGTAAAGGTTACAACTGTTGATAAGTAAATGTTGCAATTGTTGAGCTGTAAATGTTGTAACTTTTTCTAACGTAAAGGTTACAAGTGTTGAACGGTAGATGTCGCATTTGTTGATCAGTGAAGTTTGCGATTATCAAACAGTAAAAGCTGCAGCTGTTGACAAGTAAAGGTTGCAATAGTTGAATAGAAATGTTTCAATTGTAACGCAGTAAATGTTGTAATTTTAAAAGAATAAATGTTGCAAATGTTGAGCATCAAAGGTAACAACTATTGAGCAGTAGAGTTTAAAATTGTTGAGCAGTAAACCATGTATTTTTTAGCACTAAAGTTTGTAATATTTAAGCATTAAATGTTGCAATTGTTGAGCAGTAAATGTTGTATTTATTGAAAATAAAATATTGTAATTTTTGAACGCAATGCTTGCAACCGTTGATAATTGAAGGTTGCAATTGCTGGGCAGTAAAGCTTTCATTTTTGTACATTAAAAGGTGCAATTTTTGAACAGTAACGTTCCAAATTGTTTGATAGTGAAATGTTGCAATTGTTTAGCAGTAAAGTTTGTTGAACAGTAAATTTTCAATAGTTTAACAATATAGTTTTCCATTGTTGAGCAGCAAGGTTTGTAACTGTTGAACAGTACAGATTGCAATTGTTGAGCAGTACATATTGCAATTGTTGAACAGTAAAGGGTTCAATTGTTAAGCAGCAAAATTTGCAACTGTTGAACAGTACATATTGCAATTGCTGAACATTAATGGTTGCAATTGTTGAACAGTAAAGGTTGCAATGTCTGAACAGTAAGTGTTACAATTGTGGAAGAATAACTGGTGCAATTGCTGAGCAGTAAATCTTCCAATTGTTGACAAGATAAACTTGCAACTGTTGAGCCGTAGAAGGTGTAATTGTTGAAGAGTTAAGGTTTAAATTTTTTATCATTAAAGGTTATACTTTTTTAATACTAAATGTTGCAAGTGTTAAGCAGTAAATGTCGCAACTCTAAAGCAGTAAAGGTTGTAATTGTTGACCAGTAAAGGTTTCAATTGTTCAACAGTGAAGGCTAAAATTGCTTGACACTAAAATGTTGCAATTGTTGAACACTAAAAGTTGAATTGCAAGTTTTTAAAAGTAATGGTGGAAATTTTTTGAAGTAATGGTTGAAATTGTTTAGCAGTAAATGCTGCAAATGTTGAGCAATAAACGTTGCAACTGTTAAATAGTGAAGGCTACAAGTGTTGAGCAGTAAAGGTTGTAACTGCTTAACAGTAAATTTTGCAATTTTTGACAACCAAAACTTGCAATTGTTGAGCAGTAAATGTTGAAATTGTTGAACAGTAAATATTGCAGCTGCTGAATAGTAAAGTTTGCGATTGTTGAATAGTAAATACTGCAGTTGTTGAAGAGTAATTATTGCAATTGTTTAACATTAAAGGTTGAAATTGTTTGTCAGTAAAGGTTGCAATTGTTGAACAGTAAAGGTTGAAATTGTTGAATATTAAATGTTGCAATTGTTGAGCAGTACAGGTTGCAAGTATTCAAGTGTAATGGGTGCAATTGTTGAGCAATAATGGTTCCAATTGGTGAGTAGTAAAGGTTGTAATTGCTTGACAGTAAAGTTTGCAACTGTAGAATAGTAAAAGTTGAAAATTTAGAATAGTAAATGTTGCAGTTCTTGAACATAGAGGTTGCAACTAGTGAACAGTAAAGGTTGCAATTGTTGAGCAGGAAATGTTCCATTTGTTTCGCAGTAAAGTTTGCGATTGTTGAACAGTAAAGGATGTAATTGTAGAAGAGTAAATGTTGCGATATTTGAACATTAAATATTGCAGCTGTTGAATATAAAGTTTGCGAGTGATGAATAGTAAGGGTTACAATTGTTCAACAGTGAAGGTTCTAACTGTTGAAAAGTAAAGATTGCAACATTTGAAGAGTAAAAGTTGCAGTTGTTGAACAATAAAGGTTGCATATGTTATGGAGTAAAGTTTGCAGCTATTGAGCAGTAATTGTTGCAATTGTTGACAAGTAAAGCTTACAATTATTGAACAGGATTACCATTTTGAACAGTAAATGTTGTGATTGTTGAGCAGTAAGTTTTGCAATTGTTGACAAGCAAACCCCTCAATTTTTTAGCAGTAATGGTTTCAATTGTTGATAACTAAAGGTTGCAATTGTTGATCAGTTAATATTGCAACTGTTGGGTTGAGCAGTAAAGGTTCCACTTGTTTCACATTAATGGTCGCAACTGTAGAATACTAAAGGCTGCAATTGTTGAGAAGTACAGGTTGCAACTGTTCAACAGTAAATGTTGCAATGTGGAGCTGTAAAATTTGCAATTGTTTGACAATAATGTTGCTATTGTTTAGCAGTAAATATTGCATTTGTTTAGCTCACGATTTTTGAGCAGTAAAGGTTGCAATTGTTGAACAGTAAATATTGCGATTGTTGAACAGTAAACATTGCAGCTGTTGAATAGTAAATTTTGAAATCGTTGAACTGTAAATGTTGCAATTGTTGATTAGTAAGGTTGCAATTTTAACATTAAATGTTACAATATTTGAAAATTAAAGGGTGCAATATTTAAACATTAAAAGTTGGAATTGTTAAACAGTAAAGGTTGCAATTGTGATTCAAAAAAGTTTTCAACTGTTGAACAGCAAATGTTAGAATTGTTGAGCAGTAAATGTTGTTGTTGTTGAACAGTATATGTTGTCATTTTTTTACTGTAAATATCGAAGCTGTTTAAGATAAACTTTGCAATTGTTGAACAAAATATGTTACAATTTTTAAACATTATATGTTACAATTGTTAATAAGCAAATCTTGCATTTGTTGAGCAGTAAATGTTGCAATTGTTGAACAGTAAAGATTACAGCTGTTGAATGGTAAAGGTTGCGAATGTTGATTAATAAATGTAACAATTGTTGAGTAGTAAAATTTGCAATTGTTGAGCTGTAATAGTTGCAAATGTTGAACAGTACAGGTTGTCATTATTTGATAGTAAATGTCGCAATTGTTGAATATGAATGTTGCAATTGTTAAGTAGTAACTGTTAAACAGTAAAGGTTGTAATTATTGAGCAGTAAAGGTTGTAATTGTTGATGAGTAAATTTTTTCAATTGTTTGACAATAAATGTTGCAATTGTTGAATAGTAAAATTTGGCATTGTTGAGCAGAAAAGGTTGCAAATGTTGAATTGTAAAGGTTGCAATTACTGAACAGTATATGTAAAAAGTGTTAAATATTAAAGCTTGCAATTGTTGAGCAGTAAAGGTTGCAATTTTTCAACAGTAAATGTTGAGGATGTTGAACATTAAATATATCAGCTGTTGAATAGTAAAGGTTGCAATTGTTGAGCAATAAAAGTTGTAATTTTTCATCAGGAAATGTTGCAATTGGTGAACAGTAAAGATTGGAATAGTTGTGCAGTAAAGGTTGAAATTGGTTGACAGTAAATGCTGCAATTGGTGAACAATAAATATTGCAGCTGTTGGGCAGTATATTTTCAATTGGTGAACGGTAGGTATTGACTTTGTTGAAAATTATAGGTTGCAATTGTTGAGCATTAAATATTGAAGCTGTTGAACAATATATGCTGAGAATGTTTAATTGCAATGTTGAACAGTGACTATTGCAATCACTTAGCAATACATTTAACAGTTGTTGAACAGTAAAGGTTGCAATTGCTGAACAGTAAAAGTTGCAATTGTTAAGCAGCAAAGTTTACAACTGTTGAACAGTACATATTGCAATTGTTAAACATTAATGGTTGCAATTGTTGAACATTAATGGTTGCAATTGGTGAACAGTAAAGGTTGAAATTATTGAACAGTAAAGGTTGCAATTGTTGAACAGTAAAGGTTGCAATTGTTGAACAATAAAGGTTGTAATTGTTGAACAGTACAGGTTGCAATTGTTGAACAGTATACGTTGCAATGTTGGACAGTAAATGTTGCAATTTTTGAACAGTAAAGCTAGCAATTGTTGAACACTACATGTTGCAATGTTAAACAGTGACTATTGCAATTACTTAGCAATAAATTTGGCAATTGTTGAACAGTAAAGGTTGCAAGTGTTGAATAGTACATGTTGCAATTACTTAGAAATAAATTTGGCAATTGTTGAACAGTAAAGGTTGCAATTGTTAAAATGAAAGGTTGCAATTGTTGAAAAGTAAAGGTTACAATTATTGAACAGTAAAGGTTGCAATGTTGAATTGTGACTATTGCAATTACTTAGCAATAACTTGACAATTGTTGAACAGTAAAGGTTGCAATCTTTTGAACAGTAGAGGTTGCAATTGTTGAACAGTAAAGGTTGCAATTGTTTGAACAGTAAAGGTTGCAATTGCTGAACACTTAAGTAACTATTTACTTTTTATTGAAGGACTCCTAATGAATAAATCCTTCCACATCCCAATAAATGCAAAGATAACCTTCGTCTGTTGAACACCAAATGTGGGATTAAGAATGGGGGTATTGTTTATGATCAAGCAATTTTTTATTGCGCTTAATATTGCAGTAAAGAACCCACTTTTGATCTCCCGTAACAATTCTACCCAGAAATGGGTCACGGTCATTTCGAACCAATAGAGATGTAGCAATAGACGTTGTCTTGCAGACAGTTTATATGGTAGCAAACACAATTTTTGAGTACTTCAAACAGCTCTAAGAGCTCTTTTTTCTTCTTCTAAAAACGACATTAACTTTGGGTAAGTCCAAATTTTGGCTTGAGTCTGACTAGAAATTGTTCAGTTGAGTGAATCCTGAATTCTGCTTATGAGTTCAGTTATCCTGGTTTGGTTCGATTCTTAGTATAAATGCCTTTGTTTTGGTTTGAGCCTGGAAGAAATTGATATGGGTGAGTTAGTCAATTTATCCTGGTTTTGTTTTTAAGTCTAACCATTAATGATTCTTTTCCAGTTTGCTAAAAAAAAAACCTGGGACGAAAATGAAGAATTTCCGTGGTTTTATGTCAATGGTTAAGGTACCAATGAATTCCTTGACTTTTCTAAATAAATTCTCTTCTAAAGCAAAAACTTGCCTAAATAAAAATAAATTATTTTATATTTAATTAATAATAGTTTGCATTGATTAATAAAAATTAAACTTAAATACCGAAGTTACTCCTTACTTCTAATTTATCCTCTTAACTATTAAAAATTTCCAAATCATGCTAGTTTTTTACCTTCTCGGATTAAACTAATTAGCAATTTTTAAAAAAATAGTCTTTAAAAAATTAGTTTCGTTAATGTATCTGTTGTTCATTTAGCTAAATTAATCAGCATTCAAAGTTTTTGAGTTTAATAAAATCAGATAATAAATTTTCAAATATTCTTTTCAAAAGATTTGCTAAAAAAACTTTCGAGGACGATGATATATTTATTATTAGAAAAAGCATAAGACATTACAATAAATTAATATATATAATGTAACAGTAATAGAGTTGAAAAAAAGAAAGATTAAAACTCAAAAATGTGAATGAATTATTATTAAATATTTTGTATTGCTTCTTCCCGCTTGATGTGGTTTAAATCTAAAATGTTGTCCTTAAATATCAAAAAGATTGAAAAATATACGTCCACAAACAGCTAAATTTGTCGGCCATGTGTAGCCTAAGTAAGCGAAAGTACGAATAAAACTGGATTATTTCATTTGGTTTAGCCAACTTAACATAGATTTTATTAATGGCCACTTTAATTTAATATAAAAATATTAATATGATTTACAATCAAGCACAAAATCCAACTTTATTACCAGTGGTTATAGAAAATCTGACGTAAAAAAAAACTTTTAAATTTTCGGAGAAAAATTAAAGATTCAGTTAAAAGTGATATATGAATATACGTTTTTTTTGTAATAAATGATAATAATTTTGGTTTCCGATATTAAAAAAAAACAATTCCACATTTTTCAGCAAAAACTAATATTGAAAGAGGTATGGCTGCATTTAAGTCTAATTTTCTCGAAATTTCTGCATACTTCAAAAAAGCAGAAATAATTTTTCGTCTTTTAAATATTGCTTTTTGGGGGTTATTATGGGATTATTGTTATTGACTTTAAGTGCCTATTTAATTCATATTTTATCTAAACTTTTCTTAACAATTTCTTGGCATCCAATTCATTTCACTTTTTTTATATTGTTAAAAATGCTTTTATTTTTTATATTAAATTTATTTATATATTTTAGCCTTTGGCATAGGACGTTTCTTAAGAGCCGTGGATTTTATTTGTACTGTGCAAAATACTCCTCCGTTACCCCTCTTTTTTTATTGGCGTTTTAAAACTAAATTTCTCGCGATTAATTTTTAATTAGGAGAGAACCATATCTACCATATCTACAAGCAATGACATTAAGATAGATTCACCTAATTATAGTACTATCATTGGTCGCAAGTCAAAAGTTGTTGTATTGGTCGTTAATTTTGCTCCCCTTGGCGCTCTAAGGCATTCCCAAATTTTGTCATTGTTCCGGGTCGATCAGCCCCGCCCAGAGCAATGTTGCAAACCCGACTCCGCAACATTTATCGATATGGCTTCAAACGACGCGAAGAAGATGAGGAAAATAAACGGGAGAGCGGCCTTGAAAATGATCTCGAGAATAAGGTGAGAGAAGATGGGATCAAGGGAACTCAGAGGCTGAAATGTCTCAGTAAATACCAAAACTCAGCAACTGTAAGGAGTTGATTAGATAATTGTTTAGTCCTGGCTTTAATTCACATCATATGATCTTGCTAGTCCTTAAATGATGGCGATTCGCTCTTTTACAATTTATTTTCGCACCATTATGTTTTCCCATTGGGACAGAATGTTAGTAATGGCAGCTCCTTGCTTCTCCTACACTTTAAGATGAGGAGACATAGATTACAATCTCACCTTAAATGCTTAATATTTGGGTATAAAATTAGACACGTCCACCTTCTACAAGGGTTTGTGGGTAACTGAAGATTCGCATTTGCGCAACCGCATATATCATAATTATAGGAAAGTTCATAATCCACTTGGTGCGAATTACAGGAGTTTGTTTAAAGTGTAAAATATATGTTCCAGCTCGAGAGGATGGGTTAATCCGGTGTGATATTATATTAGGAAAATCCAAGAGGTTTCAGAAGCATATAGACCTGGATGACTATAAGTTTGATACTTAAGGAGTTGATTTGTTTATCGAGAAGATAACTACTGATGCAGAAGGGTGAGCTATGATAGAATATTTATTAATTACCTGTTGGAATTGTAATAAGGCTGTACACTGATTAAATAATCTCTAAGATTCACTTTATATAATTGCTAATTTGAGTCATTTTACAAGTCTAAAGACGCATCTTAGTCTTATTTAAAGATTTTCCTACAAACCTGCGAATTTTTCCTGTAGACAAACTAAAAGCCCTCGATGTTTAGAAACACAAATATTTATGACTGTTTTACAAATTAACTTATGATCTTATACACGACTGTGGGCAAAATTGTGCCAAATAAGTAACATTTTTTCAAGAAAACCAAACAAATAAACATTAGTGGTAGGTAGTTGTAACATTTTTTAAGAAAACCAAACAAATAAACATTAGTGGTAGATAGTTGTAACATTTTTTCAAGAAAACCAAACAAATAAACATTAGTGGTAGGTAGTTCAATAAATGCAGTGCCTCGTCTTCGCTGCGATAAAAAAAATCAAACGAATTTTCGTAGCCATAGAATCCACATAGACAGCGCATAGCGTTAAATAAATCAAACAAATTTCCGTAGCCAAAGAGACCTCATAGTCTACGCATAGTGTTAAATAAATTAACCGAATTTCTGTAGCCATTGTATCCACATAGCCCACGCAGAGCGTTAAATAACTCAATCAAATTTCCCTAGCTAAAGAGACCGCATACACTACCCATTGCATTAAATCAATCAACCCAATTTCCGTTGCCATAGAGACAACATAGCCTACTCATAGCGTTAAATAAACCAACCGAATTTCCGTAGCCATAAAACCCACATAGCCTGCTCGAGGGATTTAGGACCAGTCAGTTGCTAGAAATTGCCCCGTGTCATTAGGGCCACCCTGTACTTCTAACCTATTATGGTTGGTCTATAACCGTCTTTGAGGACCACTCCCATTGGAGTTATTTCCCTTTTCATTGCGTTGTGTTTTATATTTATTTACAGCTACGTGCATAAGTAGAGTAACAGACCCATACCATTCACTAGCATAAGTTTCCGCCTTTGCCCTGGATAAAAATTTCTGTCGCAAATAAATACAGATGTATATTGAAATTCTTATATTGTGGCCCCTAAATATCTGTACTTGCTGATTATTATGATTATTTGTGGGGTGCAGTAAAATTTAGGAGAGTTACGCACTCTTCCTATCGTATAATATACTTAGAATGAGTAAACGTTTCCCATCGTGGGCCCGGCAGTTTACGCTCACGCGTGAATGGACGTTAGTTATGAGTGAACAACATTGTGGCCGCAGATACAGATCGACCGTGTTATAGATACAAATGTGGGGGTAGTTTTCAGATTTCATGGTCCCATTTATCCTTTCTAATGCGCCAGTGCCAGCAGCGACCAAACATCCTTACAACATAATCGAACCTCCTCCATGTTTGACGGTAGGGAGGGTGTTTTATTTTTTAAGAGGGCTCCACCAAACCTACCGTTCGTCTTATCTACCAAAGAACACTATTTTTGTCTCCTCTGACCATAGTATTTTATCTAATTCAGCTTGGCTATCTCGCAGATGCTTTATAGCGACGGGTCTCTTTATGAGCTCTCTTCAACAGAGGCTTCCTTCTTAGGAACACGTCCATGAAATCTTTCCCAGTGTTAATAACGTTCTACGCCGCGTGCTGCAAGATCTGCTTAGGATGGTTTCCGTCATCATTGACCGAACCTCTCTTAGGGTTCATTTCCTTTGGGTCCGTCCTTCATTCGCACGATTTGCTGTGATTACATTAGATTTATGCGTCTCAATAATTTTCCCTACAGAAGAAATTGGAAAGTCCACAATGGAGGGGATTTTTCTATATCCACGAGCGGCCTTGTGCACTTTTTAACAATATGGTTTCTTGCATATCCTCAATGTTCAGCCATCTTTACAATTGCGCTCTTGGAAATGTTTCCTCGGCGAAGACGTGACAACGAATCTCGCACGTAAATTCGCAGCCAACTTTGCCTTCTCGAACGTTCTACGTTCCTTTAGAAACGTTTTGAGAACGTTTTAAAAACTTCCGGAGTGTCGGTTTATATGAAAACATATAATCATTAACACATAAAAACGCTCCATGCGTCCTATACCGTTGCACTCGCACATTATTGACTCTTATACAAAACTAGCATTTATTTCCTATGATAATCTCCTCTTTTAAACGGTTTAAATATACCAACCAAGGAACCGGGTGTTCCCGCTGCAATATAAACACGAAAAAGAGATTCAAACAACGAATATACAAATGGGTCCTTACATTATCCCGTGTCTGACGTTGCCTATACTTATGCACGTAGCTGCGAATACGTCAGCAGCCCCTTTCATTTGCGAACTAGGTTCTCCATCCGGATAGTGAAAGTCACATAAAGATTAAAATGATATTTGAGGTCAAGCCCGCGGGAAAAGGGCGCAAGTCATTAATGGCGGGGTGGTGTTGGTTTATAATGGTTGTGTTGTTTTGTCACTAATAGCCAGATGAGCCTATAAGAAAAAAAGGGCTATACATCCTTAAAATTAAATTGTCACTAAGTAGCGAGCAGTTAACCATTCGTGGCCTAAGGGACGCTCAACCGTTCTACGTCAGGGGAGTATGGACTGAAATCCTTCGATATCATTCGGGACGGAAAAGTGATGTGCTGTGTGCGTGAATAGAATTTTGCCTATATGTGAAATGCGGTATGTGTCTGGAACTGCCTACGTCCTTGCGTCAAACTCGGCGCACCGCAATGACTTCGTTTTTATTTTATAATTTTATGTTTAATAATATTCATTTCGCTCATTATTTAAGGAAATGATTTGGTTGAGTTTGTGTTTTGTGTTTTAACTCTTTTTCTCCCATGGCAACCCAGGTCTCCCAATTCAAAGGTATTGCAATATAGTTTCTAAATAAGGAACGCACAAGGCTTAATTTAACCTAACACAAGTTTGTAATAGGGTTGTGTCCTATACTGCTATTTTGGTTCTTAGAACCAGGGTTCAGGGAAAGGAAATGAGATCTGGTTAATTCCTAGAATCTATTATGGGGCGGGGGAGGGAGGATGGGGGGCAATATTTTAGGCATGTTAGGAAAATAGATTAGAAATTAATAGGGTAAAATATTGTCTTTGATGTGTCTTTTCATAGATATACACTGAAGTGCCAAAAAGTCATGGGAGAACAGTACGTAAAGGTAGTAATGGATCTCACCGCACCGTGAGGTCGTAGAAATTCCTAGACCTATGTCAGTTGTGATTTGAGATCTCATGGGTCAGTGTGGGCACAGACTCTGGTGCTCATGGCAAGGCGACGGGAATTATCGGAGTTGGAACGAGGATTGATAGTGGCTGCCAGGCAGATGAGCCATTCCAGTCCTGAATATGTACAGGCAGTCAACAACCATTGATCTATGGTTTCCGTGTGTACAGATAATACCCACATGGGAGGCATTACTCCCCGCGGTGGATATCGCTGTGACTGAACAAGGATGCTTAATGATTCTAGTCAGCGGCGTCTGCCTAAAGTTGTCCATGATAACAGACAAGTAACATTAGTTCCAATCGCATCCACATTCAATGCAGGGGGTACCGAACGCATGTCAGTGCACCGTCCTTTACTATCCATGGGAGCATGAGTCCCTCCAAATTGACCCTGTTAATACCACGATACCGGGCACAACACTTCATCTGGGTTGTTGACGTCACTAATTAAACCCTGGAGGAATGGCAACGAATGCCATGGTCCATTGAGTCACAGTTCCAGTTGTTTCGGGCTGGTGGTAGGGTTTGGGAGGGACGTAGACCCCCTGAGGCCATTGACTTCTGTTGTGAACAAGTTGCCGTGCAGGTTGTTTGATGATTCCATACTGGTGTGGAGTGTGTCTTCGTTAAGTCGCTTGGTTTGGTTGCGATGGTCTGCCTAAACTCGTCATTGACCGGTGACTGCTATGGGGTATTGCGTGATGACAATTTGCATCCGTTCATGGACTTCATGTACTGCATGGACGTCATGTACTCCAACAACGATGCGATATTCCAGCAGGATCATGCACAATTACATCGGGCCATTGTTGTCTAGAAGTGGTTTGATGAGCATTCCTGAGAATTCCAAAGAAAGCCGTGGCCACACTGTTCGGACGATTTGAATTGAACCCACTCGAGCATTTATGGGACGTGGTGGCCAGATTCATTCGTATTCAAAACCTGGCCCCTACAGATATCAGAGAACTGTGGACAGCTGTCAATACTGCATCTCTATGTAGAGGTCTTCCACCCACTTGTGAAATCAATGCCACGTCGACTTGCTACACTTCGCCGAGCTAAAGAGGGTCCTACACGATAGTACGCACCTACCCCATGACATTTGGTACTTTAGTATACTTTAATAACTGCCCTTTCGACGGCAAAGGCTCATTGCTTGTCGCTTTTCTAAAAAAAATATCTTTTGCTTTAAATTTTTTGAATGAGATTATCTTATGTATGCATGGTCAAATATTCTTTAAAATACAATTTTAAGTGATATTTTATTTATTGGATGTTGTATATTACTGTAAAAAATAAGTTGGTAAGATATTAACCTATTTTTGCTTCGAGTGCATGATTACATGTGGAAATAACCTTTTTGGGGCATGAAATTAGCTTCTGGTCTGGCATTGTTGGGGCATGAAATTAGCTTCTGGTCTGGCATTGTTTTTACCTCGTTATTTATTGAAGATCGACATCTGACTTCAACCCTTGTGTTGTGGAAGGAATTCACGTGCATGAAATGATGAAACTGTCTGTCGTTAACTACAACAAAGTTTATAAAGTATTCCCAGATGTGATGAAGGTTAGTCTTTATCGATTTGTTTTAGATAAGAGGTGTAAGAGTTAAGTCCACTTCCTTATTTTAAAATATGTTTTGATATTTAGGTGATTTCATTTTAACAGTAAATATGAGACACTTAAGAGCTGGCCAAATTTCCTTACACCTAAAAAGGCGCCTCTAGCATTTTTATAGAGGCAAGAGAGGGGAAAAAAGGTTTTATAGTCTGGTCCAAAGTAAATTAAACTGGTTTCGGTAACCTAAATTTGGCCATGTCTGGTAGAAAGTAGTTGTATAACTCGGATAATATTCGAGATTAGTATCAAATTCTGACTTTGTGCTTTTGTTATGGGAGAAATAGCCTGAAGAATGAAATAATATGGTTGGTTAATTCCAACCGTAAGCCACGAGCGAAAGAATAACAGCTCCAGGCAGATCCTGTAACTAGAAACCGTATTTTTTATTATTCGGATGGGATGATGGCCGGCGGTCGCTTGATGACATATTTAAATTCGGATGGGAGAGTTGCCAGCAGTCACTTAATGACACATTGCCAGGTATTGCCAGCAATGTTGCAAGAACGAGTAAAGTTATATCACAACAAAAGAGGTGACAATGATTTGATTTGTCTTTCTTTGTTAGTTTCTTTACATAACCGTTGTTTATTAGTTTAAATTTTATCGAGTATATTATTTAGGCTTCAAAAGAGTTTTATTTAAAGTCAATTTTACTAAATTACTAAGTCAGTGGTGAGTGTTTGCTTCTTCCGTTTGAGTAATCTTGATCCATTTCACATGGGAATTCGAAGGAGGCGACCAGTCGTGACCCCGAGCTCGAAGTCTGTCTCACGACCTTGACTAAAACTTCCCAGGCTCGAATCCGATACAATTTCCACACTGGACACTACGATCGGATCCCGGATGAGGAACTTATCGAAGATCTTTTGACTCTTCCTTCCAGGACGATTCTAAAAGAGGATCTTCAGCGAATTCAGGACAAGGCCAATTTAGATGGTAAGTCTTTTAAAGGCAACTACACAAAATCACCTTGATTCTAGGAGTACCTTTGTATTCCACAGTACCTTTGTGGAACTCTTGAAATAGTTCAGTAAATCCATAAAACTACCAACATTTAATGAACTCTTTTCTCATTCATATATTTCAAGGTAATAAAGGAAACGCAAGATATATACAGGGTGTCCCAGAAAAAAGTTAACCGTACTTTGAATTAGTATAACTCAAACACTATTGGAGATTTTTGGGTCCTGCAAAAAGTGTTTTATTTAACAACTATTTATCTGTCGATGCTGGAAATTTCATTAAATTCCCTTTTATGATATTGATACACTAATTAGTTTAGTGGAGGCCATCAAAAATATGTTTGCGCGAGGAATTAAAATAATGAAACGAAGCCTACGAAGGCTAGGCCACCGTGCACTTTCAAGAGAAGCGTAGGAAGCCTAGGTAGCCTAGGTCACTGTGCCATTCTTCAAGCAAAGCTTAGACCATTTTAGAGTGTTTTTTTCAGCCATGCTGTGGTTTGGTCTCGTCATTATTGCTTACTAAGAAAATCAAACTGTTTCTGTGTAAAAGTTTACTTCCATAGAACCTTTTTAATCATGCAAAAGATCAACGCGCATTTACAAACTTTATTAAGACTGGCAGTATTAAACAAGTACAAGATTCATTGGAACAACGTTTTCCAGGTAGGCACCCACCAAGCAAGCCCACAATTTGGAGAAATGTTCGCAAATACACACATGAAGGAACATGCTTAAATTTAAATAAAGGTCGTTCTAGTCGTATGCGAACCATAAGAACAACAGAGAATATCGAAAATGTTCCAATGACACTTCTTCAAAATCCAAATATATCAGTCAGAAAGAATGGATTACAATTGTCAAAGTCATCAATTAACCGCATTATTAAACATGACTTAAAATGGCATCCCTATAAGATGCATGCAAGACACCAGCTTCTTGAAACTGATTTTCCTCGTCGTAGACAATTTGTTGAATGGCCTCCACATAAACTTGCTCGTTTCTTGGAAAACATTGTGATTGGTGACGAGGCAGCCTTTTTCATGAATGGATAGGTAAATAGCCATAACATTCGGCAATATGCGCCGCTGCCCCCCCTCCCTAGCATTCAACTTTGACACACGTATTTGTCAGCAGAAAGTGTCTCTGTGGATTGGAATATGCGGGAATGGCTATCTTGTCAGCCCATTGTTTTACGAGAATAACTTGAATGGTGCTGCCTACCTGAGCATGATTCACGAAAGGATCTTCCCGGAACTCCGCTAGATTTACGGCAATCAATTCAATAGACTTTAGTGGATTAAGGACGGCGCATCAGCTCATAGACAGCTTGCTGTACGAACAAAACTAGGAGAGACGTTTGACAACCGCAATGTCACGCTAAACCATGCAATTGAATGGCCCTCAAGATCCCCTGACTTAACACCGTGTGATTATTTCTTATGGGGATATCTAAAGAATAAAGTGTATTCTACTCCAGCACAAAGCATTATGCCAGTTAAGCGATAGTATCACACGTGAAGTAAATAGACTTAAGGAAAATCACAAGTTAATCAAAAAAGTTGTTCAATAAATGCGATCAAAGGCGCAACTGTGCTTGGAAAGAAATGGAAGACATGTGGAAGGAAATGATACTTAGAAAATTAAAAAATAAATTTGTATTACCCATATAAAGAGGTGTTATTGTTAAAAATGGATTTAAATATATTTGTTAATTTTAAAGTTCGAAGTTTCATTATTTTACTTCCTTGCGCAAACATAATTTTGATAGCCTCCAATAAACCCATTAGTGTATCAATACCGTAAAAGGGAATTCAATGAAATTTTTAGAATTGACAGATAAATAGTTGGTAAATTTGTTTTGTTTTACAGGATTCACAAATCTCCAATAGGTTTTGAGTTATACTAATCCAAAGTACGGTTAACTTTTTTTCTGGGACACCTTGTATATATATATATATATATATATATATATATTATATAATCATTTTATACCCTAATACTAGGTTAGATTAAAACAAACAAACACAAAAGGTAAACAACTAAAAACAAAACCAAAGGCAAAAAAGCAAGAAAAAGAAGGAAGCCCGCTCCGGCGTTGGGAGAAGGCCCGCCTTCTCCCCGGAGCGGGAGCTTTCGACCCAAACCAGAGTAAAATAAAATGGAGGAGGCCATCCTTCTCCAAGAAGTCAAAAAGTACAAGTCTGTGTGCACGAACCCATCTTGAGTACGAGAGGCAAGCGATAGAGACCTCGCTGGTCCCGTTTATTTTCTGACACTTGATTTGAACAAACAGTAAGAACTTGCGTAAGAGACCTCATAAGGGGAGCTTCAATCACCAGTGTCTCGAGTGCTAGAGGGTTTGATACTTCTTCTCACTCGGCTTGTACAGGCTGATGGTGAGAGTGGGGAGAAAACACCCCATAAATGCACGGCTCTCTTCCTCTACAACAGCCAAGGCCACGTTGGTGATTTCGGCATAGACCATGGCTTTGCAGTAATCATAGAGGAAGGAGACGTCGGCTCTGCTGAAGCTCTACATCTTGCTTCAGCCGCGTCCTGGCCTTTCCAGCTCCTTCTTGATGGCCTCCATCACTATTGCGCTGTGGCCTTAATGGGTTTACAGACCCTGTGCCTTCCTCTATGGCCTTCCTGCACGCCAACCTGAAGGTGATCTATAGTTTGCTGTCATTGACAGCATCCATCTTCGTCACCAAGTTGAATGTGTGCGCCGCGCATATCATGTGTTTGGACAGGTCGTACTCATCGCCTCCACCGGAATACAGATCGAGAGTTTCCGAAACAGAGATAACCTCTAGAATCTCCATCCCTTGCATTGGGACCTCAAACATCGGGTCCTTCCACACTCAACTAGTCGTTGTCGTCCGAGTCACCAGCAGGCAGCTCTGGCACGACACTACTCTCAGAGCCAAACTAGACAAACGCCTTGACGAAATAGCTGTCGTGGTCCGCCGTCTTCCGCATCACCTTGTCCTGGATGTTGAACTTGACCTAATCATCGACCATGGTCTGAACGAGGACCTGTAAGGTGTGATGTCTTAGGAGCCTAGAGAAGGCCAAGGCGATGTGTTCTCTGGCGCGGGACTTGAGATCCACCCAGAGCGCCGTCATCCACAAATAAGAATTGTTGTGGGTCTACCAGTAGTCTGCGGTATAGGCCACCAAGAATACTTATTAAACACAGGATACTGGTACTTGTTTACATTCGAAAAAAATGAAAAAAATAAACATTGATAATATGGTACTGATTGGTTCCTGATGGTATGTTGCTCCATCTCCTTATGGCTGACGATAATTCTCCGTTCGAGTGTGGGGAAGGACTTCGTGACTTTCTCATGTGACATCGAAATAATTGTCACTCAAAGTTCAAAAGTAAGACTGTGCCCTTCTTCGAGAAAAAAAGATGACCTGGAATGAACCTGCTTTGATTATGTCGGGCAGTTCATACAATAAAATAAGGCCAGCTTACGTGCATCCTACATGGTACTCACAGAAAGTGACCAAGAAAACCCTCCAGATCATTATAGAGAAGTTAGTCATCCTTTGCTGCAAATATGTGTATAGTACACTGTGTTATTGGATGTAATTGTAAGAAGTTTACTTCGGTAGCTTGATCAAGTGACGAAGATCATATACAAATAGTAAGCATGTGTGAAGATATTAAACAACAAGCGATTGCTGAATTACACAGGATATCTTTATTGAAATCTACAAACCAGTTTGATGAGCCCACAAATGTGGCTGATCGCGCCCAACTTCTGTGTTCATACATAGGTGATTTAAAGGAGGATTTCTTGTTGTCGTCGTACTCTGGATTCGACTACTCGTACATCGTAAAGAAAATTTTCAAGCAATCTCAGATTTATTTTGTTTTAAACCGAAGAACTTTCTTGTAATAAGGTATGTACGTCAATGACTGAGAGGTCATCAGCATGGCTTGGTCGTCCAACTTTGGCAAGGAAAATTCCCAGATAAAATTCATAGCTTGTTTAAAGCCCGTACTGAGGCATTTGATAAAAAAAAGAGTAGAAAACTGAAAGTTGTACTACTTTAACATCTACTCCCAGATAAAAGGATATATGAATTTATTGACAAAAGTCTGGTCTAAAATGAATTAAATATAGTCAGATTTAGGTAAGGTTGCTCTGAACGCTTTGCTGATGTTTCCTAGTACTGTTTTGTGTGTTAACATGGACTTGTCAACGCTGCTGAACTTGACAACTAAATATAGATCACGGCTAAATGTGAAGCAAAACCTTTAAATATTTGCACAACACCGTCACAACCACCACGCTAGTTTAATTCTAATTGACAATAAAGTAATTACAGTTTCAGTCCTATGCAATACTAGTGCACATTGCTTGTGATTCTAATGCTGAACTACTTAATTAAACCATTTAAATTTGAACAAATTGATAATATTAACTTGTACCAGTGTATAATAAATTAGTTTTAATATGTATATCACCAGGGAATGATTACGAATCCCTGGTCTAGGTGAACATAACTTTGATAACCAAGATTTTCAAGACAAAATTTCAATTTTATATGTCTAAAAGAGTGTGGTAGGGTGAACATTAAAAAAAATCTCTCACAAAAACTGCTCAATTAGATAATAAGAACCGAAACAGAACGATCTTCCCTATCTTCATACCGGCCAAAATTTGGGGAATCTGAGGACTAACGTAAAGTAAAATTAAATTAATTTTTTTTTATATAAATACCCTACACACCATCCAATAGGAAACAAACAGACCCTAAACTTCATTCTAAACTAGAAAAAAGAATTCACAAATTTCCTTACAATCCCCCCCCCCCCGAATTCCAGTCTCTTTTATCTTGTTTCAATCATCTGGGTTCTTAAAACGTGAGATTCAGTCTCTTTTATCTTGTTTCCATCACCTGGGTTCTTAAAACGTCAGATTCAGTCTCTTTTATCTTGTTTCCATCACCTGGGTTCTTAAAACGTCAGATTTAGTCTATTTTATCTTGTTTCAATCACCTGGGTTCTTAAAACGTCAGATTCAGTCTCTTTTATCTTGTTTCCATCACCTGGGTTCTTAAAACGTCAGATTCAGTCTCTTTTATCTTGTTTCCATTACCTGGGTTCTTGCGCGGTCCACTCGAGTAGGCAACCTTTGTGCAGCTCTGGTAGACCACTGATTCCATCCTTCTCGCCACAGAAAAGTCACCCCAAGTGGACGAATCGGATTCAAAGGCTGCCCAGAAGGAGGATGATTTTGAAGGTATCATCTCGAAAGAGGAGCTTCGTAAGCTCGACTCCCAACCGAACCCTTTCAACTTCAGTGATCGAGTGGCGCAAACGACCAAAATTGTATTCAAGGTAAAAATCCCCGGGACTGCAGTGAAACTAAACTCTAGAAACAATCCGCGGGATTCGGTTTGAACCGAATTAAAGAGGAGGAAAACGGAGAGAACTATATTAAATAGCGTATTTGTATCGCTTGCTTCAAAGAAGAACATCTTTCATTGTGCAATATGGCAAGGTCGTAGTCCTGGTCACTAGTACATCTTTCTGCAATTTCGGTCTCCTCCTGGATATGAAGAACCGAAGAACCCAAAGTTGGTATTTTGGCTAGTGGAGACGGTAGGTAGTAGAAGATTTAGTAAAAGACGACGAACCCAAGGTTATGTCTACTAGTAGAAATGGTAGATCGTAAAAGATCTACTACACGACAAGAGAGCCGATTATATCTGTTAATAGATTTGGTTAGTCGTGGAAGATCTCAATGATGAGGAATCCTAGGGCACGACTGCTAGGAGATTTTTTATGCCATTTAGGCCGTAGAACTTCTATTCTACGACAAAAATCAAAAAGTATGTCTGCTAGGTCGTACAAGACCTACTCAACAACGAGGAAGCCAATGGTATGTCTGCTAATAGAGACAATAGGTCCTAGAAAATATACTCAACGGTATGTTTTCTAGGTAGAGACAGTAGGTCGTAGAATATCTACTCATCGACGAGGCACCCCAGGCTAGGTCGTAAAAAGATCTTTGCAAAGAGGCGGAATACTAAGGTATGCCTGCTAGTAGATTTGATAGTTCGTATAATTTCTCTAAGATAAAGTAACTTAGAGTATTTTTTTATAGTAGAACAAATATTTAGTAGAAAATCTACTTAAAAATTATTATTAGTTATTCTTAGAATGCTATGGACTATTTTAGTTGCGAATATAAACGTTTGAATATTCAATAAACAGTTATGGTTCGAAGTGAATCATTTTATCTGTGTCGATAGGGATGAAGTAATGTCGATTGCAGGTCTTTGAAGTGGTGTCATGGCGCAGCTCTAGTGGTTTGTAGCAGTACTCTTCGGTGAACTCTTTCGTGTTTAGAGACCATCGTGATGTGTGTTGGTGTGTAGGAGGATAATGGTTATCTTTAAACATCCAAAATTTCCTTAGACTTGATTATGAATTAACGAAACAAGTAGAAGATATTACTGAATTGATGGTGATGATATAATATCAGCTGCAATAAAAAACACCAGTTCCGCGTACCATTAAAACTATTCCCTCTGATCAAGTTCAAACCTCTAATGCTCCAGCATCGTATGGATCTGATTTCTCTAAAATCCATGCTTTCCACAGGAATCCTTCACACAAACTGATCCACCCCCGAGCACCCACTTCAGCGCCAATGCCGAACTATGGGAAATCTTCGACGCCTACCAGAGAGACCACAAGGAGAAGGTTCGCAAGGAGATGGAGAAGGAGGATCGAACGGAGAAAACAAAAGAGTCAATTGGCGAGGTCGAAAAGGTAGAAGTATTTTACTATCTTTGGTTTCTCTGCTTTTAAATATTAATTGCTTGTTTTAGTAGTTGTTTGATGGCGATATTAGGATCCATTGCGTGTTTTGGTGATAATTGATAACCGAGTGTGCACCTGCAATGAACGGACCCACTGAGATTAGATTAAGTCGAGTAATATTGGTTTTGTTTCAAGGGGAAAATTAGAAATTGTTTAAGGTGCAAACTGAATAATGCCTATCAAAGTTAAGAAGACTACTTTCTAGTTAGCGGAGATTTACATAATCTAGAATGGATTTAATATAGCTAATTAATCAAGAGGCGTCAAAAGTTTTATAATCTTTTCCTAAATATTGGATTAAGTTAGTAATCAATGGGCATAATCTTAACTTCCCTTCCTCTTTAAATTTCCAACATTAGATCGGACTCTCTAAACTTATTTGCACGGTTTTCAAGGTTCAGGGAACATAAAGACCCTAGGAATAGAGCCTTAATGATAAAATATACAAGTTTAAAGTCAACATAATTCCATATCTATTCCAATTACGTGCCAATTCAAACCAAATTCAATTCCAATTCCAGTCGATTTCCAATTTAATTCCCACATATATTCCAACTTCACTGGTTTTGAAAATAGTCTAGCAAAGGGCATATATAAGCACTATTGTGATTCTCCTATTTGATACTAAACTAATGCCTTTACCACCCCGGATTTTCTCTAACTAATTGTGCAGTCAAAGCATATATAAACATCATTGTGAACCTCCTCTTCGACACAAAACTGGTCCCCTTACCACCTCTGATTCATTCTAACTAATAGTCCAGCAAAGTCACAGATAAGCACCATTGTGTACCTCCTTGTCGACACAAAACTGACGCCCCTAACATCTTGATTCAGTCTACTCAATAGGCTAGCAAAAACATACATAAACACCATTCTAAGCCTCCTGTTCAACACAAAACTGGTGCCTTTACCACCATGATTTTCTCTAACTAATTGTGCAATCAAAGCATATATAAACACCATTGTAAACCTCCTGTTCGAAACAAAACTGGTGCCTTTATCACCCCCGATTCATCTCTTTCCAGCACAAGCATACAATACTGGCGGAATTATTATGGATTTTTTTAATTGCATTTTTTCTACGAAAAATGCTATTAAAACTAATTTTATTGATTGCAAATAGATTTATTTTGACACATTGACACAGTGTTGGGTCTTTTACATTCATCAATAAGCAGGTATCTATGAGTTTTTTAACAGGCTTGGCATAGCATTGATCAATGTTATACACATTTCCGGTATTCGCTTAGATCTGAACCAAACTTCAATGAAATGGCATATGAGTTGCTGTTTGGTCATAATGTGCTCTGTGTGTATTTTATCTGTCAACACACACCATAAACTCTCAATCAGATTCATGTCTAGGAAATTTCCGGATCATGGAAGCAGCTGAGCTCCATTTTGTGCACACCTTACCTTCATTGATTGTGTTGTATGATAGGGACCGAGTCTTGTTGGAATATCCAAGGTCTGTCGCCATACCATTCCCTTATTTGATGCAGTAAACGACCTTTAAGATCTTTTTTATACTTTTCTTGGTTCATAATATTCTCAAAAATGTGTAAATGCCTCGTTCCATTCACCGAAATGGCTCCCCAAACCATAATTTTCGTTGAAAATTTTACTGTTTTCTTTAGACGTTCAGCCATAAATTCTTCTCCAAGCCGCCTTCTTACACTCTGAACGGGATCATCTAGCCCTGCAATGGTTGATTCGTCAGTGTAGCTATTACAAAAATGCGGCACTCTTAAAGTTAGTAGATATTAATGTTTTTTATGAATTATAGGTAGCTGGTTATCTAGATGTGTCGGTCTACATTTTTCCATTGTTCTGAGGTCCACTCAAGGTGAATCTTTGTCCAGGAATAGCGTGCCTTCATCATTGTTTCCGTGAATTTAGGCATCTTTCCCGGACAATATGATTTCAATACAGCTTCCAAAAGCCTGTCATTCACTGTTCTTCGGGCAAGACTAATACCCTCTGCTGTCAGTTCAATAGATATCATCCTGCAAGATGTTCTTCTGTTCTTAAGAGCCTGTTGTATTAATTTTCTATCTGTTCTTGGGAGTTGATTTTCGTTATCGACTCAATTTTCCAACCCTTTTTGAGTTTAAATCTTGAATGTTATATATTTTTTTCTTAATAACAATGAGTGGTTGAGTTGAAATACCTAGTTTTGGGGGGGCTATTTCCTTCTGTTTTAATTTAGTTTCTTTCAGTAAAACGTTTATTTGTCCAATTTTTCGAGGAATCAAATCACTCTGATTAACCATTTTGGTTTAATTCATTTATAGTTAAAAAACTTCCTGAAACCCCAAATCAAACTATTAAAATAATTAAGAAATTATCTGAAACACACAAAACACTGAAAAATGAGTTTATAAATAACGGAAGACATCCGCACTCTAAAGCCAAGATACCAACTGACTCACATAACTGGCTGTGACTTCGTTGAAATGGTTCTATGTACTGTTGTTCCTTCAGTGTTACTAATTATACTTACAAAGTAATCTAAGGCTCTTGAAAAGAGAAGTTATATATTTGCTCGGTGTTGATGCATAGAATAAATCCATTTGTAATCAATGAAATTGGTTTCACAGGCTTTTTTGTAGAAAAAAGTCAAATTTTGAAAAAATCCATAATAATTTCGCCAGTATTGCATATAAACACCATTGTGAACCACATCTTCGACACAAAACTGGTGCCCTTACCACTCCTGATTCACTTTAACCGATCGTCACCTTCCAGATTATGTCTGATCACAATGAAGAGAATGAGGTGAAACGGGAATATATTCATCTCTTCGGAGAAGACATGTTGATCAGAGGAGAGGAACTGAAGGAGTTGACTAGGCGAGCCACGATCCTCGAGAGGATGGTCAGCCAGAACATCTACGACGAGATCACGCAAGGTTTGAAGGATCGAATTGGCTCCCACTAGTTGGGGAATGAGAGAACGAGCGTCGAGGAGCGGACAGGAAAATAAAGATGGAATCATCGGAGCATGAAGGAGAAAGGACTCGAGTGACCAACGAGGGAATTTTTATTTAATGGATAAAGAATGGGGAGGAGGATATTTATTAAAACTATTAAAGCGAGAACCAACGAGTGAATAAATGCCAGGAAGCTTGTAAGGAGAAATCTGTACGGAAAGTGAAGATGGAAGAAGTGAGAACGTGTGAAAAAGAGCCCAAGAACCCCCTGCAGGCGTGGGTTCGGAGGGCACGCAAAAAAGGACAGACAGAAAAAAACAGGGTGAATGAAAAGGGGGTCACGAGGACGAACTCATCCACCCTGAAACCTGGGTTCGGGAAGGTGTACTAACTTGCCCCCGGGAACAAGTTCGTACGAGGAAACACGCGTACTCGGAAGTACGTAGTGATGTTCGTAACACGAGGCACATTGAATCAAAATGTTGTCATGAGATGTTTGCATGTAAATTTTAATAAACTACGCCGAGTACTCAAAGCATAGTCCTGTAGATAGAGGGGAGTAAGAAAAGTGGCAAAGAAAAAATAATAGCGTTGGCGAGCTGCGAACAGCTTCCCGCGTCGCTGGGCCACTGTTAGCCAGCGGCGAATCGACTCGGCCATCTTGAGTCTCAAAAAAAGACTCATTCAAACGAAGCTTTTAAGCCACTCGCCTGCACTTCTCGTACGGTATAGTTCTTTTTAATAATTAAAGGTTTCAAGGAACCTTTTAGCCTTGGCCTATCTTACAAGAGCGACACTGATGCCATTCGAGACCATTTGGAGCCATTGGCGAATTTAACTAAAACTCTTTTGGAAACAACTCACTGCATCTTGATCGGATAAATAGCAAATCCACCCCTCATTGACAATTGCTACAATATTTTTTGTTTCTGTTTTTAATTATAAATATATAATATTCCCTGAAATTTAATCCATTGGGAGCACATGGTATAACTTAGTTTTCAAGATCTAGTATTGAAGCTAACATTATTATTTTCCTAAAACTTGATAATTGAGTTAAAATTTGCTTTTAGTGTTTTGACAATTCTTTGGGATAGTGAACAGTCCTAGAAACAAGACCAGCTGCGTTATTGGTCTTTGGGAGTCGGACGTCCTGCCATGCAACTTCTTAATGTATCAAGCTCCTTATAAGATTGAGGTAATACTTTTGCCTCTATGGAGCTTTTTTAATGGGGGTACCGAGGCTCCTTGACCCATTCTGTTGACAGATTTCAAATACTGGGAAGACGGAAGCGACGAATTCCGTCCTATAGAAGGATCTTTGTTGCCTTTGTGGCGGTTCCACCACGACACATCCAGGAATTACTCCGTCTCTTGCGTCAGCTGGAGTCCCATTTACTCCGACCTCTTCGCGGCAGCTTACAGATCAGGTACGAGGGAAAGAGTAATATTAGAGTTTTTGCTAAATTTATACCGGCATTTGGTGGTGTTGGGTCTATGGGAACGAACAAAGTATCATCAATGTAACTATATTTCTAATTCAGATCAATCGCAATTCTGTTTCCCAGTCTTGGCCTAAAGTCATATTTTACATTTAGCCCTATACATAACACCTAAATAAAGGTTGAAATGTTGAATATGACTGCTGTCAGGGGGAATTTGAGCCGTTAATCGTTTTTACAACTAAAAAAAGACATTTATCTCCGATTCTGAAAAAAAAAATCAGCAAAAGACGTCTCAGAAACCTGCCCAAATTGCGGCATCCTTGTTTTAATGGGATAAGAGCTCCTGCAACAAAGGTCTGAAAAAATATGCCAAGAAGACAAAACAGACGACATAGGATTGATAAACAATGTTTGTGACCTCACAAGATGCAGGTAAGCGTGGTCAGTAGAGTGACTATGATGCCATTTTGAGTGATCTTAACCCAATGCTTAGAAAAAATAGAGGAAAGTGAGACGGGCCAAAGATTTTGAGTCATTGCATGCATAGACTATCGAATACCGAGAATAAATGAACTTCATGAAGCTATGGGAGGAAATACATATCTACATGTCAATATAAAAAAGTAAAAGAATATCACTTTAGTGTGTGTTGTATCCAAGAAAGGTAGTAGGTAAGTAGAAATAAGTGTTGCAAGATCGAGTGTTTGGAAGCACCAAATTTAATAAGGAATGAAGTCGAGTCTGTCAAATAATATTCTATTAGACACAAGTAAGAGAGAACCAAACTCTTGCTAAGAAAAATAGAATAATATTTGATGAAAAGGTAGACTGGAGATGAATTTCTGTATTAACCTTTTAGTGTAAACGGTAATTTTAACAGAGATTGAGTTATCAAAATGTTAAATCTCCTCGGATGCTGTTAATGACGCTTCTGAAAGGTAAATGAAACGAAAGTTCGACCCAGTCGAGGCACATAAATACAAAACATGAGTTAATAGACCATTTTTAATAGAGGGTTGAGAACTTTAAATATAAGGACATGAAAAAGGCATAATAGAAAAACTGAATTGGGTAGCAGCTTTTCTCCTGCCTCTATCAGAGAGATCTTCCATATATTAAATACAAGGGCAGAAGTTCTCCCTACCCCCAAATCTCAACTGTTTTTGATTCAGAACCTTCTTTCACTTTTATCTACAAACAAACAACAAACAAACTGGTTGTTCATTGGCGCAACAAATATTCTTGCAGTTTGTTGTGATTGTGCCAAAACTCAATGATCCGAGTACCAAAAAAGACAGTCATAACAATGAATTATCTGTTGTAGATCTGCAGAGATACAGAGAGTGTTGCGAGAGCTGAATTATGAGAGTTTGATCTAGCTGTCTTACATAACCCAAGACAATGGGTCAGTTGACGCTGAATTCACATGGTTTAGCGCTTTGGGTTGCTACTTCGTTATTTGGTTGAATTAATCTGTGTATTTAGGTTGGAATCCTTATATTAGATTGTTCGAAAAATATTGGTGGATTATTCGACTTTCAAAAAGTTGATTTGGGTTGCTATTTTTTGCAATGTTTTATACAAAATTTTAAATGCCTAATTATTGATGCGTACTTAAATAAATTTCCAATAGTTTCCAATGGCTTGATCGTGCTAAGCCCCTAAACATTTTCCGAAACCGAAGTTGCATCAGCAGATCATATTGGCGTCGGTCTGGTGGTCTGTTATTGGTGTTGTCCATTACAGCTTTCTCGAGACTAATCAGAGCATCACAACATAGGTTTACTGAAAGCAAGTGAAAGAAATGCATGTTCACATGGTATAATGCGACATACACTAATGAAATTATGTGGCTTAATCTGCTTCACGACAACGCTGCAGAAACTCACTGACTTGAGATACGAGACTCTAACCCGCAGAGTACCGCGGGCCGCATCAGCAAGTCCCAGAAGGTCTGAGGGTCGCACCAATAACCCCCTTCCCCCTCTGAAAACCACGTATAAAAATAGAACAAAGAATCTATTAATGAGACACTTGGTGATATTTCTCAGAACAAAGCCGATCAAAATCAGAGGTAATGGAACTAACACTCAGCAAGAGAACGTCGTTCAAGTTGTCATCTGGTAGCTGTGCACGGGACTTCGATTTTATTAGTCTCATCTTGCTAAACAGCTGTTCGCACAAGGATGTTGATCTAAACATCGACACACGTTTCAATACCCGTTTGGAATGATGGAGAGCCGCACCGAAGACCCCCTAAAATGATCTGTTGGGCCACACGCAATGGTAATTTTGATAAGTGGCCACGGGCTGCACGGAATGGCTCCGCGGGCCAAGGGTTGGGACCATTTGCAGTTTACACCATCCTCTATATTCTCTCGATCTTTCACCCAATGACTACCATTTTTTAAAGCATCTTGACCCTTTTGTAAGCAACAGAACTTTCAAGTCCAAAACTGAGGTGGAAGCTGGAGATCAAGGATTTCTTAGCATCAAAACCAGTGGATTTTTTTTTCTTTTATCGATGAGGCATAAATGATTTTGTCCATCGATGGCAGAGATACATATGTAGATGTTCAGGGATCCTACTTCGACTAATTTTAACATAGTGTTAATTTTTTCAAGAATAAATGGTTTGACGTCATTATTTTCAGAACCGAATAGTACCGCAGCGAGTTTTACAGTGGTAGACGATACAGTAGATTGATATTCTACCACAGGTAGCATGTATGCAGGTACTGGTTTGATTCATGACTATTTTTATCATGAAGGTACAAAGGTACTTATATCATTTATGCATCACCAGTAAGAATTGTTAAAATTGTTTCATTCTTTGTTAATTTAGGGACAACCCAGCGGGGTATGGGGTATAATCCAAATTCTTTTATGGGTATTAAAAGACCCTACCAACTCAAACCAAACCTTACCTATTAAATGGAGAACCAACCAACTAAATTTTTGTTTACATCCAAACCATTAGGGCTTCTGCCTTCTGGTTAATTTCATTATGATGGGGGTAATACAACCCTTTACTTCCAGGAACAGGCGGGTATTACAAAGGGTAATACTCCAGTTTAGGGGCGCACGAGAGGGGTCGTTGTTTCTGGGCTACAATTTGGGCTACAATCCAGGCCTTATGAGGTCAGACGGTAGCTTCAAAGGGGGCCAATCACGGCGTTGTACTCTGTTATTTTGTTTTTAATTTCTTCTTTATTATTTAGTAAATGCCTTCACTTCTACTTAAATATATTATTTAGTAATGCATTGATTTTTTTTTATAATTACTAACATATTAAACTTTGTATGTTTCGTTTAACTATTTTTGTGAAACTAAACCATTAATTTCACACACTGGCAACCCTTAATTCAACCTTATTTTAAACGTTGGCAACCCTGAAACCGAACGGTTAAAAGAAGGCGATTCCTGTGAATACCGTTTCTTCGACTTCAATACGACTTGTGTTAATTCCTCGGTCAATTTAATAGACTTTTCTATAAATCGTGGACTCATTTAAAAGCAATGAGGCTCAATTATAATAGGGAAAGGTGGTGATAGGGTAAACCTAAAGATCTGCGTCACGCGCTCGCGTCCGCTGTTTCCCGGTCCTGGCCGCATAATATTTCGTCCTTGTTCCAATATGTTTCACCTTTTTGAGTAAGTTCAAGGGGACTGCTCGTGGGGGAGATATCACTGCGGGGGGACCCCCCTACAATGATCCTGAGTTTTAATCAATTTGGGCGTTGGGTGGTCTGGGGGGCACAGGCCCCCAGTATATACTCATATACTAAAAAGAAATGTTAATTTTTGGCGGCAAAAGCCTAAATTAGATGGCACTATTGTCTTTGTTATTTTGATAAACGTGCGATCGGCTCTGCACATTTATCGAAATAATAAAGACGATAGCGCCGCCTACTTTAGCCTGTTTCCGCCCAAAATGATCATTTTTACTTACTTTCGAAATGAGGGGCTTCGCCTTATGACGTCTGACGCCTAAATTATAGCCCAAAATTGTAGCCCAGAAAGAGCGCTCCCTATCATGCGCCCCTAAACTGAAGTATTACCTTACAAAGCACCCGCACTTTTCTCTTCTAATTTCGACATTCTTCCAAACGAATTCAAACCACTCTTCCATCACAGATGAGGCTGCCTATGAGGACAGCGGCGGAGTGATCTGTTTGTTTACCCTCAAGAACCCTCTGGCTCCTGAAAGGGTTCTTAAGACATCTGCCGGGGTTACAACCATGGCTTTTCACCCTTGGGTAAGGTTTGGGGCACAATTAAACAAGTTGGGGGCGGGGGGGGGGGGGGGTAACTTGGTGGTGTATAGTGCGCATCTCAGCGGGACAATTAAATAAATTCGTACAGAGAACTTAATTTATGAAAAAGGCTTCCTTCCAGGAATGAAGGACCGATGAAAGGATAAATCTTTATTTCTTGAATGAGGCGAGACCGGTCGGAATCATATTTTCTTTTTCCTGCAAGTCATTTACGACCTTGTCTCGCGCGACTAATAGGAGCAGCTTGCCAATACGTCTTCTAGGCATATTTGCAATTGAATGAGTGGGTTCTCCCACTTTGAATGTTTCTGTGTATGAATCACTGTATATATATATATATATATATATATATATATATATATATATATATATATATATATATATATATATATATATATATATGATATGATATGTTTGTGCATGTTTTTTGTTTATGGGTGAATTTCCGCATGTGTACGTTTTGTTTGTGTATATTTATGTTTATGTTTATGTTTATCTATATATATATATATATATATATAGGGATAGGGATAATAAAAAGTGGTGAATGTGATGAAGATGATATAGGATAGATAGAAATATAGTGTAGAGAGAGAGATGGTTGATGTGCTTATTATGGTAGGGTAATGCTTTCGATGTTGTGTGGTTTTTTGCATTTTGGTATGATTGGGTGTGTGTGTATGTGTATGTGTGTGTGTGAGTGAGTATGTACCAGGTTGCCTGGCAATCGATTTCATATTGCTTTTTTATTTTGCTTTGTTTAATATCTAATATTTTACAGCTTTTGAGCCTTTGTTTTCATATTTTACTTTATTATATTTTTAGTACTTCTTTGTACGTAGTTTGTTTTCTCTTTCGAGGGAAGCATTCGAGCCTTTATTTTCATTTCGTTCTTCTTTGAAGCATAATCTTATTATTTCAGTAGATAGTTTTAGTTTTATGAGATGCACTCTCGAGTGCTAAGTTAGATTTTTAAGGTAACTTTTTTTACTGTTTCTTTTTCTAATTTTAGTATGTATACATGAATAGCGATAGTTTTTTTTATTTTTTTTTTTATACTATCAATATTTATATTTTTGCGCGTAGATCTATTTAAACTTACATCCTAATGCATTTTTTTTTTCTCAATACTATCATTATTTATCTCTTTGCACGTAGATCTATTAAAGCTTAAATCTTAATGTTTTTTTTTTTTTTTTTTTTTTTTTTTTTTTTTTTTTTTTTTACTATCATTATTTGTCTCTTTGCGCGTAGATCTATTTAAACTTAAATCTTAATGCACTTTTTTTTTTTTTTTTGTATACATGTATCCATCTATCTTATATTAATGTGTAATTTTTATACTGTATTCTTTAATAGCTAGTAGTATATACATATATTCTTTCTCGATTTTCTATCGATAAATAGGATCGACGTCATTTTGAATATCTTTTCGGCTTATATATACACATATGTGATATGTTTGCGTGTATTGCTCTGTGTTTTGTTTGTGTGTTGATGTGTGAATTTCCTCATGTTTACGTGTTTAGTTTGCGTATATTTATGTGTGTGTGTGTTATGTTTATGTATGATTATGTGTATGTTTATCTGGGTATATATGTTTACGTTTGTTTTTCTGTGTTTTGTTTGTTTGTTTAGGTGTGAATTTCCGTATATGTGCGTTTTTGTTTGTATATGTTTTACGTCTGTATGTTATATTTGTGTATGAATATGTGTATGTTTATCTATTTAAATATATGTTTGTGTATGTTATGATGTGTATGTTTCTGTGTGTGTTCCGCATGTGTATGTTCTCTGTATGTATGATTTGTTGTATATGTTTTGTATGTATGTTATCTTCGAGTATGTTTCTCTATGTATCTGTTCTGTTTGAGTATATCTCTGTTTGTGAATGTTTCTCTCTGTATGTATGTTCAGTTTGTGCGTGTTTCTTTCGACGGTTTTATGTTTATATGTATGTTTAGTTATGTTTCTGTCTGTATGCTATGTTTCTCTCCCTGTGTGTAAGTTTATGAGTGTGTATGTTCTGTTGTGTACGTTTCTATATGTGTGTGTTGCATATGTTTCTGTGTATATGCTTTGTTTGGGTATTTTTATGCGTGTATGTATGTCCTTAATCCTACTTAAATCCGCCGGTGTCCTATTTTATCTTCATGAGTGCCACATCAACATGGCCTTCACTCTCCCGTTTACGGTAAATTTGCTGTAGCCAAATTGACCAGGTTTCATGATCTTAAATTTTCCTTCTAATTATATTCAGAAAGATCATTCTAGGTGAGGTTAGGTTAGGTCAGTTTCGGTTAAATAATGTTACTTTAGGCCAGGTTAGGTTAGCTTAAGTTAGCTCACATTAAGTTATATCAGGTTAAGTTGAGTTAGGTTAGGTCAGGTTATAATTAGGTTATTCCAGGTTGGGTTAAGTTAGGTTAGGTTAAGTTGGTTAGTTTACCTCGGTTTAAGTTATTTTAGTTTAAGTTATGTTTCATCAGGTTCAAATGGGTCTGATTGCGGTTAAATTAGGTCAGGTCAGGTCATGTTAGGTTAGGTCAGGCGATGTTACCTCAAGTTAGGTATAGTCGAGTTAGGTTACGATTATTCTAGGTAAGGTTCGGTTAGTTCATGTCAGGTTTGGTTAATTTAGGTTAAGTTAGATTAAGGGTTGATAAGGTTAGATTAGGTCAGGTTATTCCAAGTTAGATTATTAACCATCTTTCTGTAGCTGGTTGACTACAGGGAAGTGGCCTTAGCCAGTTCTTCTAGACCCATCTCTTTTTCTTCTTTTTTCTCTGTCTCTCTCTTTATCTCTTTCCTTCTCTCTGGCTCTCTTCGACATCCACAATTCGCTCGTTTGCGGCTCAGATGGCGAGCGTCCTTCTCACAGGACGTGCTGACGGAAACGTGGCCATGTACGACGTCCGTCTCGCGTTGAAGCCGGTAGAAATCATGTCGTCAGCAATATCCGGGAAGCATTCCATGGTCGTGAAGCAGGTAAGGGACCTCGCAAACACATATGGTGCAGGCTTCATGGCATGTATTAAAAGATAAGGGACAAACCTCATGGCAGGTATTAAAACATAAGGTGCAGAACTCATGGCAGGTATTAAAACATAAGGTCCAGGCTTCATGGTAGGTATTAAAAGATAAGGTGAAAGATCATGGCAGGTATTAAAACATGAGGTGCAGATTAATGGCAGGTATTAAAACATATGGTGTGGGTTTCATGGCAGGTAATAAAACATATGGTGCGGGTTTCATGGAAGATGTAGAGAACATGGCAGATATTAAAACATATGAAGCAGGCTTCATTGCAGCTATTAAAACATAAGGTGCAGAACTCATGGCAGGTATTAAAACATAATGTGCAGAACTCATGGCAGGTATTAAAACATAAGGTGCAGAACTCATGGCAGGTATTAAAACATAAAGTGAAGAACTCATGGCAGGTATTAAAACATATCGTACAAGCTTGATGGCAGATATTAAAACATAAGATGCCGAGTTCATGGCAGGTATTAAAACATATGGTGCATGCTTTATGGAAGGTATTAAAACATAAGGTGCAGAGCTCATGCAGATATTAACACACATAAGGGAGACTTTATGGCAGGTATTAAAACATAAGGGGTAGACCTCATGGTAGGTAATAAACATAGGGTGCAGAGCTCATGGCAGGTATTCAGACATAAGGTGCAGAGCTCATGGCAGGTATTAAAACATAAGGTGCATAGCTCATGGCAGGTATTTAATCATAAGATGCATAGCTCATGGCTGGTATTGAAACATAAGGTCCAGACATCATGGCAGATATTAACATATATGCTGCAGGCTTCATGGCAGGTATTAAAACATAAGGTGCAGAGCTCATGGCAGGTATTAAAACATATCTTGCAGGTTTCATGGCAGTTATTAAATATAAGGTGCAGACCTCACATCAGGTATTAAAACATTAGATGCAGAGCCCATGGCAGGTATTCAAACATAAGTTGCGGAGCTCATGGCAGGTATTAATACATTAGGTGCAGACCTCATGGTAGATACTAAAACATGATTTTCAGAGCTCAACACGATTTTATTAGCTTAAATTATCAAATTTATGTTCATTCAATGTTTCTATCGTCAGAATGAGCACTAATTATAATTACCCAACCTGCTAGATATGGCATGCCAACGGGGGAATTTGTGCCATTAATACTTTTTAGAAGAAAGGTAAACAAATCTGGTAACCCTGCATCACGCGTCTCAGGTTCATTGGATTCGTACGGAAGCTGGAGAAGATTTGTGTTTTTACTCTGTGTCACTAGATGGCAGGGTTACACAATGGCACCTCCACTCGGGGGCACTGATCCACACCGATCTCCTGGACTTCAGCCAAGTGGGGCCCAGTGCATACCCTGCTAATCGGACGAAGCGTTCGGCTGAAGAGAAGACGGAGCTCGAAGGTTGTTATGTGTGTCCTTTATGTGGTTTCTGGCTTCTCTATGTCGGGGGATGACTTGTTGGGAGGGTTCGAGTAGGGGCGAAACACTACTGTTAAGAATTGGATCGAGGTTCGATCCCGATTACAGGGTCGTGATGTTCCTAAGCCTGGAACCTTCAGTGTTTATCGATAATACAATGTAACAAAATTTCACTTCTTTTCTTGTTCTTGGTCTAAAAGTGTTATTTCCCGGTTGTTCGTATCTAAAGTAAATGAAAAGATCTATTCTGATCCACTTTGCTTTTGTAAGTATGGCCCTAAACCTCTCTAAATTTACCCATTTGGTAAATAATGCTATGGTATTTTCTGAAGAAAAGAATATATAAAATGCTGTAGGCTTTTTATTTTTTTTTTAACAGGGTAGAAAATTATCACTTCACTAACTGTATAATTTAAGAAGGGGATTTTTTTTGAGTATTTGAATAATAATTTTATCTTAGTTTGGTTATGACTTATGTTTTTTATCGAAGTTATTTCTTATAATTCTTTTATAATATCAAAAAACGAAATGGTGAAGTTCAGAAATAAATATAAGTATCGAAATTTTGTGAACTTTTTAAAACTCAAAGAATTACAAATGGTGAAGTTCAGAAAATTTATTTTTATATATCTTCTATGACTCTATATTTTAGCAACGTGATATTTTGGAAGGGGGAGGGGGGAATTTAGTTTATTTTTCCTTTTTAAAATTATTGTAATTGGCGAAGTTTATAAGATTTATAAAAATTTAACCATCGCTGCTTTTTTTTAGACTTTAATCTTAGCAGCGAAGCGCAAGCTCCCCCCCTGTAAGGGGGAGTGGCGAAGCCATTACCTGGTAGATCTTATTTTAAAAGAAGCATTTGAATCTTGTAGAATAATATTTGCTTTAAGGAAACCTTCCCAAACCTTCCAGATTTAATGAGAAATTTTCTGAATTTAATAGAATTGTATAAAATTTCAAGAATGTTTCAGAACTCGCCATATCACTACTTTGACACATCTAGAACCTTCTGGAATATTCTTGAATATTACTTTAGAAATCTAGAGGGATTATCCAGGTGCATTCTGTTACATCTGCGGACAGTTCATCAACACAAGAGCAAAAGAGTTCGAGGTGCCATCTTTATCCAGGTGCATTCTGTTATATCTGCGGACAGTTCATCAACACAAGAGCAAAAGAGTTCGGTGTGACATCTTTATCTAGGTGCATTCTGTTATATTTGCGGACAGTTCATCAACACAAGAGCAAAAGAGTTCGGTGTGACATCTTTATCCAGGTGCATTCTGTTATATCTGCGGACAGTTCATCAACATAAGAGAAAAAGAGTTCGGTGTGCCATCTTTATCCAGATGCATTCTGTTACATCTGCGGACAGTTCATCAACACAAGAGCAAAAGAGTTCGGTGTGACATCTTTATCCAGGTGCATTCTGTTATATCTGCGGACAGTTCATCAACATAAGAGCAAAAGAGTTCGGTGTGCCATCTTTATCCAGATGCATTCTGTTATATCTGCGGACAGTTCATCAACATAAGAGCAAAAGAGTTCGGTGTGCCATCTTTATCCAGATGCATTCTGTTACATCTGCGGACAGTTCATCAACACAAGAGCAAAAGAGTTCGGTGTGACATCTTTATCCAGGTGCATTCTGTTATATCTACGGACAGTTCATCAACATAAGAGCAAAAGAGTTCGGTGTAACATCTTTATCCAGATGCATTCTGTTATATCTGCGGACAGTTCATCAACACAAGAGCAAAAGAGTTCGAGGTGCCATCTTTATCCAGATGCATTCTGTTATATCTGCGGACAGTTCATCAACACAAGAGCAAAAGAGTTCGGTGTGACATCTTTATCTAGGTGCATTCTGTTATATTTGCGGACAGTTCATCAACACAAGAGCAAAAGAGTTCGGTGTGACATCTTTATCCAGGTGCATTCTGTTATATCTGCGGACAGTTCATCAACACAAGAGCAAAAGAGTTCGGTGTGACATCTTTATCCAGGTGCATTCTGTTATATCTTCGGACAGTTCATCAACACAAGAGCAAAAGAGTTCGGTGTGACATCTTTATCTAGGTGCATTCTGTTATATTTGCGGACAGTTCATCAACACAAGAGCAAAAGAGTTCGGTGTGACATCTTTATCCAGGTGCATTCTGTTATATCTGCGGACAGTTCATCAACATAAGAGCAAAAGAGTTCGGTGTGACAGCCTCTATGAAAATGTATGAAGCTTACAAAGCATACTTTGGCATGCCCAGTTGGAGACCAAGACAAACTATCGGCACCTTAGTCTTCTTGCGAACACTGCAAAAAAACTTTGGCAGGTATTAAAATTGTTTACTGTAAAGAGTAAAATTTTAAATGTCACAAGCATCTAAGCTATTATGTTTGTTTCTAAGCTAAAAGAGCAATAAAGTATATTCTTTTACTTCTACGGGATGGTATAGAGGGCAAGGAAAAGCCATGAAGTCTGTCATTTCCGAGATTTAGCGTCAACCTACTGACCACTCAAGCAGCTGCTACTTCTCCATGGTGGACTATTCCAAACGTTGAAGTGGCAAAAATTCACCTGCTATTTCCTATTATAATCTTACACCCTCTATTGCACTAGTAACACAGAGTGCTTGTCTTCCTTTACCTATCCCTTCAGAAAGGAATAAGCCACCCTCAGAAGATAGAAACAATTCAGAAGCCGCAAAGATCAGCGTGAAGCTGTAGACTACAGTGTCAGAGATATAGCTGTTGAGAGGAATCCATACTTTCAAAACCCCCCAAACTTTAATGACTTTGTCAGAAATCTTAGCTTGTCAAAGCCAAATGCTGAACTATTGATTTCCAGGCCCAAAGTGTCGGATTTGCTGGATAAAAATATGCAAGTGACAAACCAAAGGAAACGTCATAGACATTTCTCAAGATTCCTTTTCATTTATGAAGCTGGACTATGCTACTGCAATAATGTATCTGCTATGTTTGATGCAATTGGAATTACATGCAATCTATATGAGTGTAGAGACTCTTCATTGACAGCTGCTCAACAAGCATTAAAGCTGTACTTCTTCCATAATTGGAATAAGCATCCATCCCTTCCTTTGACTGACTCAGTATATGTGTTTCAAGGAAGACTACATCAGTGTCAAGTTTTGAATGTTAAAGAGTATGGCTGGGAAGTGATTGGAGACTTCAAAATAGTAGCATTTTTGATAGGTCTCCAGGGAGGTTTTAATAAGTTTCCATGTCATCTGTCTTTTGGGAAAGTAGGGATACCACAACACGTTAACACAAGTAGCAATGACCACAAAGGAATGAGTTCTCTGTTGGACGACATAATGTCAAGCACGAACAATTAATAGACCCTCAAAAGGTGTTGTTCCCTCTATTGAATTTAAAACTAGGTCTCATGAAAAAATTTGCTAGAGCTCTTAATAAAGAGTCTGCAGCCTCCAAGTACCTTCAAAATTTCTTCCCCAAATTCTCCGAGGCAAAGGTGAAAGCTATCTCTGTTGGACCATAAATCAGGAATATCACAGAGTGTTCAGAATTCCCTGAAAAGTTTACTAAATAGGGAAAAGAAGCCTGAAAGATTTTTGCATCAGTTTGTCAGGGCTTTGGGGGCAACAGCAAGGCTGACAATTATGAGGAACTGGTTGAGAACTAAGTAAAAAGCTATGGCAAAATGGACTGCAGGATGTCCCTGAAGGTTCACATCCTTGATGCTTATCTTGACAAGTTCAATGAGAATATGGGAACATACTCAGAGGAGCAAGAGGAGCGCTTCCATCAAAATATAGTGCCTCCCGGCTGGTACAGTGGTTAGCGCGCTTGCCCGGCAATCGCTGGGTCGGCAGTTCGAATCTCCGTCCGGATTCTTTTTTAAGTTGACACTATTTACTGGGGAGGTTACCAGCGTGACTGGGCACCACTGTGGGGAGTTTGGCTGACGTCCGCCTGATAAGCAACAACAAAGGAGCTTGATCTGAGGACTGAAACCAGCGAATTTTAACTTTGAACATCGATACCAAGGAGTAAACAATGAAAACATGATGGAAGACTACATTTGGGGGATTGTACGGAAAAGCGATTTACATTAGAAACGGAAATCGAGGAAGACTCTTTACTTCTGACTTTTTTACTCACATATTTCTCGTCGAAGTTTCAATAAAATTGTATAAATTTAACTGTTTTTGTATTTAACCCTATAATAGATAAAAAAAATAAAATATGTCTATTTTTAAGAAATATTTCATCATACAAACCCCCCAAACTAAAATTTAAAACAACCTAATGGCTATTGTTTCGCAATTAAAGGAGTTGGAAAATAACTTACTGGCCAAGAACAAAACTTGTGTTACATATAATCAGACATCGTTCACACAATTCAAATACATTGCAAAAGAGTTACAAAACAATTTCAGCCAAAATAATTTGTTGTGGAAAAAGCAACGACCTCCACAGACCCTCAATCCTAGGCCACCTAACGACAGCCTCTGGTCTCTTCATAGGACGCGGGACCTGCATCGCTTTCAAACCGGACGACGAAAGCGTACTTTTGATTGGCTGTGACACCGGGGCGGTATTCCAATGTACCACAGAAGTCACGACCCACGCCCTTACCAGATACGACGCCCATTTTGCATTCGTGGTTGCCGTGAAATGGAATCCGTTTAACAGCAAGGTATTCCTGACCTCATCCATCGATTGGACAATCAAACTGTGGCTACAATACTTCCTGTAAGTCCTCTGCCATAACGTTCAAACCCTAGGATTAAGATAAACAAGAGAATGACTCATCTGCCATAATGTTCAAACCCTAGGATTAAGATAAACAAGAGAATGACTCCTCTGACATAACGTTCAAACCCTAGGATTAAGATAAACAAGAGAATGACTCTTCTGCCATAATGTTCAAACCCTAGGATTAAGATAAACAAGAGAATGACTCCTCTGACATAACGTTCAAACCCTAGGATTAAGATAAACAAGAGAATGACTCCTCTGCCAATGATCTGAGATTCAATAAGAAGGATCCAAGCAGGCTGAGATTTGGGCTAAAGCATTCGCTGCCAATATAGTGGTAGTGCATATAGTAGGGAGTGCAAGATAAGGAACGCTGACTGATAAACGGATGGTAGCACGACAAATGGTGCGCTAAAAAGCGAATTGGATGACTCATCAGTACGACCAACCCCCCTGGTGGGAAGGGCAGAATAATAAATGGTTCTTTCTGATAGAGCTTAGGTAAGACGCCTTATTCTCACGCTCAAATGAGAGAGTTGCCTACGTTCGCTAGGCAATTAATTGCAACCGCTTCTTGCAAAGATTTGACTACAAAGAAATTTGCTAGGTTGGGCAGTTTTATGTTGTATTGACTCATCCAATAGGTGATAATGGGGGAATTGTGTAAAAATAACGAGAAAAAAGGCAAACACTCGAGAAAAATAATATAAATAAAGTTGTTTAAGAACCCCTCCTTTGGGCAACATTAGAAAGCAAGTCGGAATTTATAAGTCTAAAATAACAAACACAACCGTTTCTAGTGATGTTTCCTGTCCCATTATATGTCATTTAGTGTTTCTGCAACTTCTTCCTCTTCAAAACTTTCTCAGGGTCGAAAAATATTCTCTAAGTCTATAGCAGGGGTCTCCAAACTACGGCCCGCGGGCCAAATCGGGCCCGCGAGGTCAGTTCATCCGGCCTGCCGCTTCACTGTTCCACAAATGAACATTTGAAAACGATTCTCTTAATTGGATGCAGCAATTACAAAGCAAATATTGATGATATCTTAAAAGTTAAACGCCAATTTCACAAATCTCACTAACCTTTTTTGCTGCTTAGTTTGTGAGACTCGGATATGTGCGCGCTGGGTCTCATAATACTCTTATTGCTAACGACGGCTTCTTTGATAACTTTTTGGTAAATAAATTTGTTTGTTGTCTTTAATTTTGTATTGGTAAATAAATATGTTGGTTGTCTTTATTTTTTTGTGTATTCACTATATTGTATCGAACAAAATGGTTATGCGGCCCGCGCTCATCATTCTCTCAGTTATCTGGCCCACTGTGAAAAAAGTTTGGCGACCCCTGGTCTAGAGTAATGAGAATCCCCCCACCTCCCGCATATAGAATTTTCATTCTCCTTCTTGTTCGTCTCACATCACGCAAGCATCGAAAAATTCCCCATTTAATAAACAGATTTTTAGTCCCCTTCATTTTATCTTACATAACGCGAGTATTCGAGTAGAACGAAAGTAATGTCAGATTTTAAGGTATATATAAAATGAAAAACTTATGACTATGGAAATATTTAATTATAAAATAACACCCATTGCTCTCTAGAACCTCATTTCATCTGTAAGCAAATTATAAATGCCACACTTTTAAAATTCTTTAGGTTTTGATGCAAAATATGAATTCAACTCGTTTTCAACCTCTTGATGTTAACCTAAGACCATCCAAATGGTTCTGTAATATCCTAAACAAATGATGATCAGGAGCAAGATGAAGAGAATGAAGCAATATTTCCCAACCAAGCTCCTCCAAGGGGTCTTTGGTCAGTCGACTTGTGTGAGGACGGGCATTATCCTGTTGGAGGATGACACATCCCTTCTGTTGACTAAGGAGAGTCGCAGTTGGCCCAAAGCTGCTTGGTCAGGGAATATGATGGATGAAGCAATATTTCCCAACCGATCTACTCCAAGAGGTCTTTGGTCAGTCGAGGTGTGTGAGGACGGGCATTATCCTGATGAAGGATGACACATCCCTTCTGTTGACTAAGGAGAGTCGCAGTTGGCCCAAAGCTGCTTGGTCAGGGAATATGATGGATGAAGCAATATTTCCCAACTGATCTACTCCAAGGGGTCTTTGGTCAGTCGACTTGTGTGAGGACGGGCATTATCCTGATGAAGGATGACACATCCCTTCTGTTGACTAAGGAGAGGCGCAGTTAGCCCAAAGCTGCTTGTTTAGGGAATATGATGGATGAAGCAATATTTCCCAACCGATCTACTCCAAGGGGTCTTTGGTCAGTCGACTTGTGTGAGGACGGGCATTATCCTGATGAAGGATGACACATCCCTTCTGTTGACTAAGGAGAGTCGCAGTTAGCCCAAAGCTGCTTGGTTAGGGAATATGATGGATGAAGCAATATTTCCCAACCGATCTACTTCAAGGGGTCTTTGGTCAGTCGAGGTGTGTGAGGACGGGCATTATCCTGATGGAGGATGACACATCCCTTCTGTTGACTAAGGAGAGTCGCAGTTAGCCCAAAGCTGCTTGGTTAGGGAATATGATGGATGAAGCAATATTTCCCAACCGATCTACTCCAAGGGGTCTTTGGTCAGTCGAGGTGTGTGAGGACAGGCATTATCCTGATGGAGGATGACACATCCCTTCTGTTGACTAAGGAGAGTCGCAGTTGGCCCAAAGCTGCTTGGTCAGGAAATATGATGGATGAAGCAATATTTCCCAACCGATCTACTCCAAGGGGTCTTTGGTCAGTCGAGGTGTGTGAGGACGGGCATTATCCTGATGAAGGATGACACATCCCTTCTGTTGACTAAGAAGAGTCGCAGTTAGCCCAAAGCTGCTTGGTTAGGGAATATGATGGATAAGGCAATATTTCCCAACCGATCTACTCCAAGGGGTCTTTGGTCAGTCGAGGTGTGTGAGGACGGGCATTATCCTGATGAAGGATGACACATCCCTTCTGTTGACTAAGGAGAGTCGCAGTTGGCCCAAAGCTGCTTGGTCAGGGAATATAATGGATGAAGCAATATTTCCCAACCGAGCTACTCCAAGAGGTCTTTGGTCAGTCGAGGTGTGTGAGGACGGGCATTATCCTGATGGAGGATGACACATCCCTTCTGTTGACTAAGGAGAGTCGCAGTTGGCCCAAAGCTGCTTGGTCAGGGAATATGATGGATGAAGCAATATTTCCCAACCGATCTACTCCAAGGGGTCTTTGGTCAGTCGAGGTGTGTGAGGACGGGCATTATCCTGATGGAGGATGACACATCCCTTCTGTTGACTAAGGAGAGTCGCAGTTGGCCCAAAGCTGCTTGGTCAGGGAATATGATGGATGAAGCAATATTTCCCAACCGATCTACTCCAAGGGGTCTTTGGTCAGTCGACTTGTGTGAGGACGGGCATTATCCTGATGGAGGATGACACATCTCTTCTGTTGACTAAGGAGAGTCGCAGTTGGCTTAAAGCTGCTTGGTCAGGGAATATGATGGATGAAGCAATATTTCCCAACCGATCTACTCTAATGGGTCTTTGGTCAGTCGAGGTGTGTGAGGACGGGCATTATAGCGATGGAGGATGACACACCCATTCTGTTGACTAAGGAGAGTCGCAGTTGGCCCAAAGCTGCTTGGTCAGGGAATATGATGGATGAAGCAATATTTCCCAACCGAGCTACTCCAAGGGGTCTTTGGTCAGTCGAGGTGTGTGAGGACGGGCATTATCGCGATGGAGGATGACACACCCATTCTGTTGACTAAGGAGAGTCGCAGTTGGCCCAAAGCTGCTTGGTCAGGAAATATGATGGATGAAGCAATATTTCCCAACCGAGCTACTCCAAGGGGTCTTTGGTCAGTCGAGGTGTGTGAGGACGGGCATTATCCTGATGGAGGATGACACATCCCTTCTGTTGACTAAGGAGAGTCGCAGTTGGCTTAAAGCTGCTTGGTCAGGTAATATGATGGATGAAGCAATATTTCCCAACCGATCTACTCCAAGGGGTCTTTGGTCAGTCGACTTGTGTGAGGACGGGCATTATCCTGATGGAGGATGACACATCCCTTCTGTTGACTAAGGAGAGTCGCAGTTGGCTTAAAGCTGCTTGGTCAGGGAATATGATGGATGAAGCAATATTTCCCAACCGATCTACTCCAAGGGGTCTTTGGTCAGTCGAGGTGTGTGAGGACGGGCATTATCGCGATGGAGGATGACACACCCATTCTGTTGACTAAGGAGAGTCGCAGTTGGCCCAAAGCTGCTTGGTCAGGGAATATGATGGATGAAGCAATATTTCCCAACCGAGCTACTCCAAGGGGTCTTTGTTTGGTCAGTCGAGGTGTGTGAGGACGGGCATTATCGCGATAGAGGATGACACACCCATTCTGTTGACTAAGGAGAGTCGCAGTTGGCCCAAAGCTGCTTGGTCAGGGAATATGATGGATGAAGCAATATTTCCCAACCGAGTTACTCCAAGGGGTCTTTGGTCAGTCGAGGTGTGTGAGGACGGGCATTATCCTGATGGAGGATGACACATCCCTTCTGTTGACTAAGGAGAGTCGCAGTTGGCCCAAAGCTGCTTGGTCAGGAAATATGATGGATGAAGCAATATTTCCCAACCGAGCTACTCCAAGATGTCTTTGGTCAGTCGAGGTGTGTGAGGACGGGCATTATCGCGATGGAGGATGACACACCCATTCTGTTGACTAAGGAGAGTCGCAGTTGGCCCAAAGCTGCTTGGTCAGGGAATATGATGGATGAAGCAATATTTCCCAACCGAGCTACTCCAAGAGGTCTTTGGTTAGTCGAGTTGTGTGAGGACGGGCATTATCCTGATGGAGGATGACACATCCCTTCTGTTGACTAAGGAGAGTCGCAGTTGGCCCAAAGCTGCTTGGTCAGGGAATATGATGGATGAAGCAATATTTCCCAACCGATCTACTCCAAGGGGTCTTTGGTCAGTCGACTTGTGTGAGGACGGGCATTATCCTGATGCAGGATGACACATCCCTTCTGTTGACTAAGGAGAGTCGCAGTTGGCCCAAAGCTGCTTGGTCAGGGAATATGATGGATGAAGCAATATTTCCCAACCGAGCTACTCCAAGGGGTCTTTGGTCAGTCGAGGTGTGTGAGGACGGGCATTATCGCGATGGAGGATGACACACCCATTCTGTTGACTAAGGAGAGTCGCAGTTGGCCCAAAGCTGCTTGGTCAGGGAATATGATGGATGAAGCAATATTTCCCAACCGAGCTACTCCAAGAGGTCTTTGGTCAGTCGAGGTGTGTGAGGACGGGCATTATCCTGATGGAGGATGACACATCTCTTCTGTTGACTAAGGAGAGTCGCAGTTGGCCCAAAGCTGCTTGGTCAGGGAATATGATGGATGAAGCAATATTTCCCAACCGATCTACTCCAAGGGGTCTTTGGTCAGTCGAGGTGTGTGAGGACGGGCATTATCCTGATGGAGGATGACACATCCCTTCTGTTGACTAAGGAGAGTCGCAGTTAGCCCAAAGCTGCTTGGTTAGGGAATATGATGGATGAAGCAATATTTCCCAACCGATCTACTCCAAGGGGTCTTTGGTCAGTCGACTTGTGTGAGGACGGGCATTATCCTGATGGAGGATGACACATCCCTTCTGTTGACTAAGGAAAGTCGCAGTTGGCCCAAAGCTGCTTGGTTAGGGAATATGATGGATGAAGCAATATTTCCCAACCGATCTACTCCAAGGGGTCTTTGGTCAGTCGACTTGTGTGAGGACGGGCATTATCCTGATGGAGGATGACACATCCCTTCTGTTGACTAAGGAGAGTCGCAGTTGGCCCAAAGCTGCTTGGTCAGGGAATATGATGGATGAAGCAATATTTCCCAACCGAGCTACTCCAAGGGGTCTTTGGTCAGTCGAGGTGTGTGAGGACGGGCATTATCCTGATGGAGGATGACACATCCCTTCTGTTGACTAAGGAGAGTCGCAGTTTGCCCAAAGCTGCTTGGTCAGGGAATATGATGGATGAAGCAATATTTCCCAACCGAGCTACTCCAAGGGGTCTTTGGTCAGTCGAGGTGTGTGAGGACGGGCATTATCCTGATGGAGGATGACACATCCCTTCTGTTGACTAAGGAGAGTCGCAGTTGGCCCAAAGCTGCTTGGTCAGGGAATATGATGGATGAAGCAATATTTCCCAACCGAGCTACTCCAAGAGGTCTTTGGTCAGTCGAGGTGTGTGAGGACGGGCATTATCCTGATGGAGGATGACACATCCCTTCTGTTGACTAAGGAGAGTCGCAGTTGGCCCAAAGCTGCTTGGTCAGGGAATATGATGGATGAAGCAATATTTCCCAACCGAGCTACTCCAAGGGGTCTTTGGTCAGTCGAGGTGTGTGAGGACGGGCATTATCCTGATGGAGGATGACACATCCCTTCTGTTGACTAAGGAGAGTCGCAGTTGGCCCAAAGCTGCTTGGTCAGGGAATATGATGGATGAAGCAATATTTCCCAACCGAGCTACTCCAAGAGGTCTTTGGTCAGTCGAGGTGTGTGAGGACGGGCATTATCCTGATGGAGAATGACACATCCCTTCTGTTGACTAAGGAGAGTCGCAGTTGGCCCAAAGCTGCTTGGTCAGGGAATATGATGGATGAAGCAATATTTCCCAACCGAGCTACTCCAAGGGGTCTTTGGTCAGTCGAGGTGTGTGAGGACGGGCATTATCCTGATGGAGGATGACACATCCCTTCTGTTGACTAAGGAGAGTCGCAGTTGGCCCAAAGCTGCTTGGTCAGGGAATATGATGGATGAAGCAATATTTCCCAACCGAGCTACTCCAAGAGGTCTTTGGTCAGTCGAGGTGTGTGAGGACGGGCATTATCCTGATGGAGGATGACACATCCCTTCTGTTGACTAAGGAGAGTCGCAGTTGGCCCAAAGCTGCTTGGTTAGGTAATATGATGGATGAAGCAATATTTCCCAACCGATCTACTCCAAGGGGTCTTTGGTCAGTCGACTTGTGTGAGGACGGGCATTATCCTGATGGAGGATGACACATCCCTTCTGTTGACTAAGGAGAGTCGCAGTTGGCCCAAAGCTGCTTGGTCAGGGAATATGATGGATGAAGCAATATTTCCCAACCGAGCTACTCCAAGGGGTCTTTGGTCAGTCGAGGTGTGTGAGGACGGGCATTATCGCGATGGAGGATGACACACCCATTCTGTTGACTAAGGAGAGTCGCAGTTGGCCCAAAGCTGCTTGGTCAGGGAATATGATGGATGAAGCAATATTTTTCAACCGAGCTACTCCAAGGGGTCTTTGGTCAGTCGAGGTGTGTGAGGACGGGCATTATCCTGATGAAGGATGACACATCCCTTCTGTTGACTAAGGAGAGTCGCAGTTGGCCCAAAGCTGCTTGGTCAGGGAATATGATGGATGAAGCAATATTTCCCAACCGATCTACTCCAAGGGGTCTTTGGTCAGTCGACTTGTGTGAGGACGGGCATTATCCTGATGGAGGATGACACATCCCTTCTGTTGACTAAGGAGAGTCGCAGTTGGCCCAAAGCTGCTTGGTCAGGGAATATGATGGATGAAGCAATATTTCCCAACCGAGCTACTCCAAGGGGTCTTTGGTCAGTCGAGGTGTGTGAGGACGGGCATTATCCTGATGGAGGATGACACATCCCTTCTGTTGACTAAGGAGAGTCGCAGTTGGCCCAAAGCTGCTTGGTCAGGGAATATGATGGATGAAGCAATATTTCCCAACCGATCTACTCCAAGGGGTCTTTGGTCAGTCGACTTGTGTGAGGACGGGCATTATCCTGATGGAGGATGACACATCCCTTCTGTTGACTAAGGAGAGTCGCAGTTGGCCCAAAGCTGCTTGGTCAGGGAATATGATGGATGAAGCAATATTTCCCAACCGAGCTACTCCAAAGGATCTTTGGTTAATCGAGCTGTGTGAGAACAGGCATTATTGTGGTGGAAGATAACATCCATTCTGTTGACAAAGGAGGGCACATTTTGGCTCAAAGTGGCTTTTAAACGACGAAGTTGATGTGCAGTAGAGATTAGTTTGTATTGAACAATTTCTTCAATATCCCACCATACACTCAACATGATTTTTTATAAATTCCTCCTCTCGCGTTGTAGAGAAATTCTGCTTCCTCGTCTGATCGACAAAAGGCGACGTTTAAATTTACTACAAAGGATCCACTTCGCATCATCACTAGGAAGAATGAGCAGAAATATTGCTTGAAAGTGTCATGAAAGCAAAGCGTCACAGTAAGCAACACGCTATTCCAGAATCACCGCGGACAGTTCCTGCGGCACCCATTTACCAATCACTGGAACTTTTCCAGTACTTTTCAGCTGGCGTGATAGTTGTATGGCTTACCTTAATTTGTTCTACGAGTTCTCTAGAAGTTGAAGCAGGATTTGTTGCGACAACAGCTTCCAACTCTTTGAAATCAACTTTTTTTGGGGGGACGACCTTCTTTTGGTCCATCTTTTGTACTGAAATCTTCCCTTCGGAAATGGGAAAAACACCTCCGGAAGTTTCATTTACTAACTCATTCCAAAAATTGCTTTGAATGGATTTGGCCGCTGTACTTGCATTGACACCTTGGTGAAACTCATAGAGTAAAACATGTCTAGTATGATCTTTAGATGAGCGGACATAGGGATGAATATCGAAGAGTATGAACAATATTTTATCTAAATCCAAAGAATAAGGTATAAATTATTCATTGTGGCATTCCTAAACGATAAGAAGAGACACAACTGGAATAAATGCTATCTAAAATTTTATTCTAGACAATCAAACATTACTTTCGTTCTAACCTGATACCCTCAAGACCCTCTAATAAACACATTATTATCATTATTGTTGTTATTATTCTTGTTATTATTATATTGATAATACTTCATGCTCGTTTCACATAACGCAATTATCTGCAACACTCCATAATAAACCCATTATTATTATTATTATTATTATTATAGGCATCTTCATCATCTTTCATTTTCGTCTTGCATGACGCAAGCATCTGTTCATCTGTAAGTTGCCTCGTCCGTTCCTCGATCGTAGACGAATTTCTTTGTAGATCTGTAATTTCCCTCCTTTAATAAGGTCAACAGGCCTAAGTTACATGCTCTCAATTATTCTGCCTTGTGACCTTATGACCCTATGACCTCACGACTTTCAGAACTTTCAACAACTATGGTACTCCGACCCAAAATTAGTTTTCTTTCAATATTTTTTATTGTTATTTATTGCACGAAGACTTGTTTGGTCCGATCAACAATCGGGCTCTGATGGTATCCAATCTTGCTACTCCTCGTTCAGGTCCCCATTGGTTGTACTGGACATTGGAGGACCAGTATCAGGCGTGTGTTGGTCTCCGAGTAGCAGCACAGTTGTCGTAGCAACGACGGACGAAGGCAAAATCCACGTTTTCGACCTCTTTTTGCGCAAGTGTCGTCCTCTGTGTGTGCAGAACACCGCCCAAAAGCGCCGTTTGACCATAACTACCATAGATTTTAGTCCCCATTTTCCTGTGATTCTTGTCGGTGGTAAAAAGTGAGTGGGCAATTTTGCTACTGTTTAAAATGGTCGTGATTCTGATTTTTAAAAGTCAGTGTTAACAGGAACTAATTCCTTTTCTAGGGGTTCTTGAGCCTTGGCGATAGATGTTGTGATGGTTGTCTGGTTCGAGCAGTTTTTGTTCATATAAAGTCCTAGTTCTGGTTCTTGGACTATTAGACTACTCCTTTTCTGCCACTATTTAGGGTTCAAAGAACTTCCTATCGTAGTCCTTTTAATTCATAACTTTTACTGTCTGTGTATTTACTATTCATTCTCTTTATATGTTCTCTCATTCTTTGTTCTCTCCTTTATTTCAATTAGATAGACTGACCTACAAAATAGATATTAATATTCCATTCCTACCAAAATTATATTCTTCAATTTGTTCAAAATATTTGGAATTTGTAAACGTTTACAAAGAATTTTAGAATTTAGGGAGAAGAATTTACATTGAACCCATCTTCTAATCATTATTTCTAATCCAATTACTAAATTGTAAATGTAGTTGGAGAGATATTTCACCATTTTGTCAAAGGAATTGGAGTAATTGGTTAAGTAAACCCGCTCATTATTTGTCTTTATTAATAAGTCTACAGTTAAAATTCTTCTTGGTTACCTTAAATCAGCGGCATTGTAGCTCGTGTGAATGGAGAGCCTTTTGGAGGTTGGTGACGAGGTTGGCACTTGGCGTGGAGCGAGGGTGTCAGCCGAGCGAGAGATTTGTGCTAATGACAATGATCTGTCTTTCCCTTGAATGCAGGAATTAATATGCCACGAATGGCGCCATGTTGCCATGAGTTGCCATTATTTGGTTAGTAGCAGTCGTTGGCTGCGCTAGAATCTTAAAAAAACTTGTAATTTGAAATGATTATAAGGAATTATAGAATTTTGGGTCAAAAATTTAGAAGAATCCCTATTACAATCATTCTTTCTAATCCAGCTACAAAATTTTAAGTCTAGTTAGAGATATTTTACTATAGAATTATAAGAATACAGATTTTGAGCAAGAAAAGAATGCATTTGACATTTCCACCAAAATTACAGCCCGCAGTTTGTTGATAGAATCTTTAAAAAAAAACACTTAAAATTTTCAATTGTTTATAAAGCATTTTTGAATATTTAAAGATTGAATTTCGGAGAGAACTTTTATACCGAATTTATCTCTTATAGAACATATCTTTCTAAGCCACCTTCTAAATTCTAAGTGTAGTTAAAGGATACTTTACCACTATAAGTATCAAGATTTGAGCAAAAATAAGAATGCATCTAACGTTTCCACCCGAGTATATTGGTCCATTTCCCGTCTGAACTGGGATATACCCACTAATGGGATTCAGCTGGTTCACACCGGTTCGTAAGAACCTGTTCTTAGGATTTCATTAATCTACAGAACCTGTCGTTAGCTTAAATGAAGGGTTCTCAATCTATTTTGAGGTTGAGAATATAACTAAAATTAATAATTTCAATGGCTAGCCTATAGCATGCAACAACCCAGAGATAAACCTTTTCGTGTTTATCGGGCTAGCCAGCATAGTTTGCTGCTAGAGACTCATAGTGAAAGAACCGGTTGTTAGTGAGACCTCTAGTGAGAGAACTTGTTCTTAAAATTTCTTAATCCCACGATTGGGTGTACCTCAAGGTTAGAGGGTAGATTTAACAATTGAGTAAGCAAACCTAAGATAGATATAACGGGTTCCTTTTATTTTCTGTTGATATTTTCAGTGATTGTGATATCCAAGTACAGAGTGAAACTGAATGTTGTATATTATAGCGTACGAGAAGTGCAGGCGAGTTGCGAACAGCTTTCCGCGTCACTGGAGTACTGTTAGCCAGCGGCGAATCCACTTGGCTATCCTGAGGCTCGTACAGGCGAGCGGCTTAAAAGCTTCGTTTGAATGAGTCTTTTTGAGGCTCAGGATGAGTGAGTGAATTCGCCGCGAGCTAACAGTGGTCCAGCGACGCGGGAAGCTGTTCGCAACTAGCCTACACTATTATTTTTTCTTTGCCCCTTTCCCTACTCCCCTCTATCTACAATATCATCAAACGAATCACGACTTGGTCAGTTTTGGGGCAGTGGCAAAAGTAGTGTAGATGTTTGAAAACCTATTGAATCAATTTATCTTTTAAAAGCTAAAAGAATTGACCCATCCCCTCAAAATTTATATGATAACCACAACAAATTCTCTTCATTTGCTTGCTTATAATAAAATGTGGATGAATTTCTTTTTAACACTTTACAATTAAGGCACACTTCTTCGTCCACCTCAATCTTCAGGCCTAGTTTTGGTATATTTGAGGAATTTCTTCGGTATGCCAAGGTGAATGATTTCCGCTACTTCAGTGACGTAATTGGAATCATCACTAAGTTGCCAACTACCACTTTTTATTAGTAGTATAATGAAAATTTACCAATACTCAGAAAGAACAAGGATCGGTTAGTAAAGTTAATTAAGTCAAATTTAATATAAAATAAATGAACAAATAATACTTAAATATATATCTAGTTTTATTATACTTTTCCCCCTGGTGATTCAATAATTACTTGGTATGAAAGCAGTAGAAACCAGGCTGGTAAAATAGTAAAGTTCCATCTGTCGTTGAGAGTTGGCGCAACTAGAAACCACTAGAAAACCCATGATGGCAACACATGGCAACCTCACGCCATGTGAGCCTACATAGTACACTAAGAAGCAAAGCGAATCAGATTGTGCTTTCATCGCTTCGCCGTTCGGTGAACACTCCCTCGCTACACGCCAAGGGCCAGCCTTACCATTAACCTCAAAGCTCTCCATTCACACGAGCTGCAGCTACTTGACTTGAACAATCAAGAAGAATTACTATATTTCATTGTCAACGATAAATAGTACATTATATAACTAGAATGTGTTTGTATAACCAACAGTTCCTGAGAATTGTAACACCATTTCAAGAAAATACATTTCTGATATAGAACAAAACCATTATTCTCGAGTAGCGAAACTACATCGAGAAGGGAAATTTAAAGGTATAATTCTGTCTCTTACAACCCCGTGTAAGGCTGTCTCTTGCCAGCCTTACCATCAACCTCAAAGCTCTCCATTCACGCGAGTTGCAGCTACTTGACTTGAACAATCAAGAAGAATTACTATCATTGTCAACAATAAATAATACATTATATAACTTGAGTGTGTTTGTATAACCAACCGTTCCTGAGAGTTTTAAAATCATTTCACGAAAATACATTTTTTATATAGAACAAAGCCATTATTCTCCAGTAGTGAAACTACACCTCAAGGGGAAATTTAAAGGTATAATTCTGTCTCTTACGCCTTAGTCAATCGTCACTAGTCACTTTCTCTTTCATTGCAGAGGACATCTGGTGACAATGAAGTTATCTCCAAACCTCAGAAAAATTCACAAAGACGCCAAGGGTGGAGACGACCAGCGTCAACGCGAAGTAGAGATGGCGAAAATGGACCGTCTTATTGCAATTAGCAAAGGTACTCAACGGGTACCTATTAACACACTCTTTAGCACTCAGGGTACAGGTTACCCAACGTAAACAGAGGGTAGGGCTGGGATTCAGTTATTTTTTTTAGGTCAAACAATTTATTAGTACCCACAGAAGGTTTTAGCAACTCGTACATGGTAGGCCCGGTAAAAAAATATGGTTATGCCAACTGTTATCAACTAAATACTAGGAGTTCTCTCTAGCGTCAAGGTGTTGGGTAAATCCTAAGTGAGAGCGGACGCAAAGGTTAGCGCACGCAGAGGTCTGAACACCGATTGGTGGACGCACTGTGCTTACCCCCGCCATGGGGTATGTAGCTTTTGCATAGGTCATCACACACATAGACAATCACAACACCACTCCCATTGTACTCCTCTCAGAGATGCGAACTCCAGCGCGTCGTGATATAGAAAGATGCCCGTGGATTCAATTATTAAATAAGGAAACAGTGGTCGTATTTTATTCGTTGGTCTTCTCTGTGTTGTGTGTTTTCTAACCAACACTCGGTATTACAACGCAATTACCATAGGAATTTCAATTGGCGATAAGAATAATTACTAACTTTCTTGGGAAACACAACAAATAGAGCTAACAGAAAAATCAACTTATTCCCAACACTAGTAGGCTTTATTCCGTGAAATCTGAGGAATTCGTCACTTCCATCTACAAAGGGTACTACCCTTTGTATATAGAAGAAAATCACTTCCCTCCATCCCTCACACACATGCATCTACATCAATTCCATTGTGGAGACTCTCGCATCCACATACGACTTAGCAGACGACACTCCAAAATGGGAACACTGCTCGGAGACGGCAATAGCGGCGACTCGGGAGTCGCATCAAACTTAACGAGGCACTGCACCTCGTCAGGTTAAGCTTTCGAAGCCTACCAATAAATCAAATTCACTCCGACGCGAAAGTAGGGCTCGTAAAACAGCCCTTCAATCTCTGTGAAGTGCAGTTCCTCAGCACTACACGAGACTTGAGACACCGGTGCCACAACTTCAGCGACGTTTCTCACTAGCTATCGAAACCCAATGCACCTCCGAAACTGTCCGTACCTGCTTCCACGAAACAAACCTAGGACTCCAAATACTACACCAAGGTGCTACACGGAATTCCACCAAACCCTAACCAGGCCATATCACAGAAAAACAACCAACACAAACATAACCCATTAAACCATCTAATCTCCGGATCAAAGCAATCTCCTAAATCCAAATTTATCATACAGACACCCATAAGAAAAATCACACCGGATCGCATAGTAGTCACCGTAGAAAGGAGTTTCAGTCTCTGTCATCAGAAACCATACACAGTGCAACATATATTCACAACACAGCCAGGATTCCTACAAAAGAATACATATAAATGTGTAGTTATGGCCAGAGGTTATATCAGAGCCAAATTTTGTAGTACCTCAACTTTCGTAAGTACACAACCATATGTTCCTCGGCAAATTATATGATTACATGTTAAGCAAAATTATATATATATATATATATATATATATATATATATATATATATATATATATATATATATATATATATATATATATATATATATATATATATATATATATATATATATATATATATATATATATATATATATATATATATATATACTCATCTCGCCAAAAAAGAAAGAGACGTTCTCACTCGATATAAACTCTAAGAGCAATTCTTGAGCGATAGCTCTGCATTCTTCAGGAATGGTTCTCCACTCTTGAACGATGGTTCTCTGCTTTTGAGCGATGGTTATTCATTCTTGTATGGCTGTTAGTTTGTTTATTGGATACTGTCACTTGATAGGTGTGGATGAAGGGTGTCCCCCAGGTGACGATGCAGTGTAAAGGTTGCGAATCATTGCTATATTAATGGCATAAAATCATTGAATATATATTGCAGTTTTTCTTACTATTATAAAACATTCGTTAGTTCTGTAGCAAACATACAAATAAAAAGCTCAATTTTCTTCAGGAATTTGAGAATTAAGAACTAAAAAACTAAGTTTTAAGCTTTGTACTCTGTAAGATTTGAAAAACACAAAGATTTCGGAAATTTTCGTTAGAAAGAAACACTTGACCGGGACGCGAACCGGGACGCTTTTACACAAGGAATGTCCATATCTTAAAGGTTTCTATTTGTTTCCATATTTACTTATGACTTTGAACTTGAATTTACTCTTTTGTTTAGGACTAAAGTGATAAGCTTATTTTATGAGCGATTAGTAATTATTTAATAATTATTTGGCTTTGATTTTTTTTTTAGAAATGTCTTTTAAGAAGAAATGAAGGTTTTTTTTTGCATAGTCGCTGAGAGTTTTACTTCATGCTTCAGGAGAATCATCTAGTTTAGATTTAGATGCTAAAGTAAGAGTAGTAGTATTGTTTCGGCATCCTCCCTTTATCCAGGGATATCCCGACCGGATGATATAATAGACACCAATTAGTAGCTAGATCTCTACAGATCTCTACGTCCGACGTTTGTTTCCGTTCGTGCCGGGATCGAACCCAATACCGTGACGCTAGTGGAACAACGCCGTATCCATTCGGCTTTCAAGAGTTCTAAATTAGAATAAGTGAAGAGAGATATGTGTGTAGAGTGTTTAATTGATGGGGTAACTGTTTAAGTGTTTTTTGTTCATTATGTTATTTAGATAGTTATAATTAAAAGCTATGGAACCATTTATTGGGTCTAGAGTTTAAATTTGAACTATTCGTATGGCGAAACTTTAACAGGTGCGTGTATGCAACTGTGTATGTATATACAATATGATCATATTTGAATAAATATGAATATATATATATATATATATATATATATATATATATATATATATATATATATATATATATATATATATATATATATCGGGGTGAGTAGACATAAGCATAGTATCACGTGTCTTAATACTTACCCATTTGCAAGCTATTTTATGATAAATGCTTACAAACTACTAAACTGGACAATATTGCTAAGGGTATTTAAACCCTCCTCTAAGTCTAATTCAAATCAGGTGGATTTGACCAGTAAATACTTTCAATCACACCTTTCTATCATCAAGAGTACTCCATTTATGATCTTTTTTTCAATTTCCAGCACAAATCTAGAAGATTACTCGACGACATATTCGCCGCACAGAATCGCTATCAACAACTACCTAAGTGAACATATCCGTAGAGATCTATGAGTAGTCTGTGAGACTATTCACCCCTTGCCACCCTAATGGTTTGGAGTGTCAAGCTATTTATGAATATATTTTAACAGAAATCAAACCGAAAGGGGGTTTGTTCTTTTCCGATACGTCGAAGGTTCAGGAGAATAATTTGCATTACCGATCCCAAGCGCTAGCAGGATTCTCCCGTTTTGGTTATTCCGTCTCCAGGGCAAATTTGTTTTCAATATGAGGTCTCTATGACAACGAAAATTCGGTTGATTTATTTAACTCCATGCGTAGACTATGTGGTCTCTATAGATACCGAAATTCGGTTAATTCATTTAACGCTATGCGAAGGCTCTGCGATATATAGCCATCGAAATTCACTTGAGTGATAACGCTAGTCTCTATGGTTACGAAAATTCGGTGGGATTCGAACCGTGCACAGTGAGACAGCGAGATACCGCTTTGATCTCAATTAAATCGCCCCTTAGACCACTCGGCTACGCGGAAGACAAAAAATCTTCCGAATAGACAAGCTTTTAAGGCACATTTCGTATGGTCGAACGAGAAAGAGAACTAATTGGTGCGGTTTAATTGAGATCAAACTGGTTGCTCGCTGCCTCAATGTGCACGGTTCGAATCCCACCCCAGCTCGGATTTTTTCGAAGTAAGAAATGACTATTTCCGAAGAAATATTATTCTGTTTTCTCTTTCCTGCGGGGAAGTTAGATTTATTTTCATCATTCTCTCCCGCTCGAGATATATATATATATATATATATATATATATATATATATATATATATATATATATATATATATATATATATATATATATATATTAACTTACCATTGAAGTTTATCTATGTTTGTTTTCCTTGAGCAAATATGTTATTTATTGGACAAAATCTAGCCCATTTTCTTAACAAGTCTCTTTTAAAAACTCTTTTTGGGGGAATACTTTTAAAAGGAAACAAATCAAAATAACAATAAAAACCAATCTATAACCCCCCCCCCCCCTGAGATTGTTACAGACTAGGAAAAAAATAAAGGTTTACTCATTTTCGGTGTTTCAGTTGATTTTTTTTTATCTTTCAGAGACAAAAGATCTGGTCTGAGGTCATGCGAGTGTTCCATGAAGTGTTTTTACTTTTTAAAATTGTTTTAAAAAAAAAACTACTTGACAATTAATGTGCTTTTTAATTTACTTTTTATTATATAGATGATATAATGTTTGTCTGGGCTCACCCAACATCAGCTATTGTCCCCCATGAAAACCTCTCATCTCCTGTCTGGTAAGTGAGAAAGGCGCGTCTATGAAAGTTATATTTTTAGTAAATTGTATTGTCTTTAATCGTCTCTGAAGGGGAACTCTGATATCTTGCATGTGGGTCTTAAATGGAGAAAAGTAGATAAATTTCTATTTGTGTTTTTTTTAACCTTTTCTATGTGTATTTTATATCACCGGTCTGTTTTCATAGTAATACGGAGAGCTTGTGTCACAATTGGTGTTACGGGTAAAGATAGCAAAACTACTGCAACTCGAGTGGTTTTTATTACAGGTTATGCGTTGTAAACACTAGTAGATGCTGTTGAAAGAGAGGTAGAAGAGATGGAGCGAGCGCCTGGAAGAGATACAAGTTTGTTAGTCTCGATGCTTGGCTGAAGATGGGAAGAGCCTGCGTACTCGTAAGGAGAGCTGTAGTGTTCTAATTGAAGGATCTAGTTGCCATCGAAGCCTTGAACCCGACGAGCCTGGTATTGACCCTTGGATTGCACATTCTCCCTTTGTAACTTTGTGAACATATGGTGTTGATTGGATCTAGTGATTATACTAAATATTTGATGATATTCCCACAGATCTATGGCAACATGATCAAGATTCTTAGTTGAAAGCGTCACTCGGTAAGTTAAACACGAGCAACATAAAACCGACTGATGACCTTTGAGGGAAATCAAACAGATATTCGTACCATACTTCAACAATGGAAGTGTTAAGGAACCCTTGTTTAAGTCAAGTGAGAACATGCGTTGAATTCAATTTAATTGCGAGCTGTAGTTATGTAGCACTGCCAGATTCTTATAATCCGCAGTACTCTAAAAATAAACGAAATAATGTACGTGTATATAATGATTTCTGTAGTACTCCTAAAATAATTAAAATCAATTTGTTATCCTTCAAAGTAACTTGTATCTGTATTGTAAATCATATATATATATATATATATATATATATATATATATATATATATATATATATATATATATATATATATATATATGTATAAATATGTATAAATCTTTCATGAACGCGAAAGAATAGAATGACAGGGTAGGGCAGTGGATTCTCCGCTCGCTAGCAGTGTTCCGGCGTCGCCATTTTTCATACACACCTTTATCTACAATGGTGCCTAGACCCAAGAGGGGTCTATTACAACTTGGGCTACGTTTACAAGTGGCGTTCTCTTCATTTCTTCAAAATACGCTATCCTTCTAGGATGATGCTGTGTAGAAAGCCGAGAAGTGCAAACGATCGGTTTAAAAGCTCCGCTTGTGTGAGCCTTATTTGAGACTCAAGATGGCGCACTCGATACGCAGTTTGTTAAGTCATATATTTCCAGATGCTACCAAGATAAAGAGATTACCAAACACCGAAGTAATGGAAATGGGTCGAAAGTTTTAGGTATCAGTCTTCATGTCGCTTATATAAATTAGAATTATACCGGGTTTTGAAAGGTTCTATTGCGCTCGTTTTTTAAACTTTCGAGAGGTTTAGGCATATGATAGAAAAAGTTCCGTCGAACAAAGTTAAAGTTATACTTTTCTATCATGTGTCATTAAAACGTCTTTTCCATTGCATGCAGGTGTGCCGAGATGGAAATGAAAATAATCGAGATCTTTGCTCAATCCTTCACTCAGAGGTGAAGGATTGATAAAACGAAGTGAGAATATGTGAATGGAATTAGTTTGACACTTTTTTAAAAGTGATATTTATCTATTATATTTTTAAACATTACGAGGGGCGGTCAATAAGTTTTGCAATTCGGATATAAAGAAACGAAATATGAGGAAATGAGGAATATGAGGAATATTTTTCACTATAACTACTCTCGACTTCAATGCACTTGCGCCACTTGTCCCTGAGGCTTCGAATCCCCGACAACCAGAAATCTCCCGACTGCTGTTCAATCCACTCCTGGACGGCGAGCTGGACATCTTCATCGTCCCCAAACCGGCGTCTACGCAATGCAGCCTTAAGCTGGCGGAATAAAAAATAGTCGCTGGGGGCCAGATCTGAACTGTAGGGGGGATGGTTGAGCTCCTCGAATCCGCACTCGCGCAGGGCAGCTTGTGCAACTCTGCCCTTGAGGACTTTGACGACGTTGAAGTCGATCATTGGGCGTGAGGTTTCTAGGGACCCAACGGGCAGAGACCTTGGCCATGGCCAAATTGTCGTGGATGATGTTGATAACACTTTCATGTGATATTCCAAGTTCTCGCTCGATTTCTTCAGCCTTGACCCGTCGATTTTCGATGATCATCCTCTCCACACGGGCCACATTGTCCTCGTTGGTCACGTCTGACACGCGTCCTGGACAAGGGTCATCTTCAAGGGACTCACGACCATGGCGGAACTCCCTATTCCAGCGAGCAATGGTTGCATAGGAAGGGGCGGTGTCGGTGTACACTGCAACCATGCGTTCATGGATCTCTTTTGCATTCTTGCCTTCCTTGGTCAAAAATTTGATCACTGCGCGGTGCTCAACCTTCTCCATTGTTGAAAAATTTGTGACTGACGATGTGCGATCAGCTACTGCTTCTTAAATAGTCGAGGCAGGAGCGTGCGGCTGCAGGTCCTGACTTGCCCTAACATGTCCTAACAACCCCACAAACAGCCATCCCCCTTCCTCTGTTTTGCCCTACCGATTCGCAAAACTTATTGACCGCCCCTCGTATATCCCAATTGTACATGTATTAAGAAACCATGAGTGTAAGAAGGCAAGCGAATACTTGGAGGTTCCCTCGCGAAGAAACAGCTGCGAGCCGAAAAGGTCTCGATACAAGATAACGAGGCAACCGGAATGGAGTCAAGTCTGACCAGCTAAGGTTGACGTGGACCTGAGAAAAGACAAAATCAGCATTGCTATCACCTTGTTATGGTTACCTGCCCGGATGGGCCAACTGTCTCTACATTGAAACACATACCCTTTGACTTCTCCCAGCAGTCTCAACAAAGAAACAAACTAACATACTTCTGACCCTATAAGCTCCACCCCGCGTCCAGATTAGGAGAAAAGAAGCAACGCCCCCTTAATTGGAGGCACTATAAACGGACGGGCTGAAACATTTTCAAAAAGAAGAATAATTATTCATTCGTCATTAACCTTATTCTGATTTGTTTATTATTAGCGTCACGAATCCGTCCCTCGTCCATAAGTCTAGCCGTCCTAGCCTAATTATCTAACGTTGAGAAAAAATACAACAAAGCCGCGTGAGACTCGATTATCTCGATTTCCCCAATTAAGGTAGAGCTGAGCCAAGAATAAGTCTACAAAACGCCATTTTTCTTTCGAGTCCTTCCTTTAACCAAGTGATAATCAAGTTACCTTTCGAACCCAGTTTATAAACGGATTCCCCATAAGAACTTTGGGAGTCAGAGAAAACTCGACGGTGAGACCTCAAATTCCTTCCTCCGATGCCCTTTACGCCTAACCTTGCCTCAGAATAAAGTCCTCCATAAACTGGTGACTCTACCAACTCCCCGAGGCAGCCTATAAATTGGTGACCTACCAATATACTGGTGACCCATTCAACCGGACAGTGAAGGTAACATAAAAAGAAATATGGACTCATCGGACCATCAACAAAGAGAGACGGAGGTCGTGAACGAGGATAATGTGGCCTGTGTGTACAGGATGATCCTCGAAAATCGACGGGTGAAGGTCGAAGAAATCGAGCGAGAACTTGGAATATTACATGGAAGTGTTATCAACATCATCCACGACAATTTGGCCATGACCAAGATCTCTGCCCGTTAAGTCCCTAGAAACCTCACGCCCCATGATCGACTTCAACGTCGTGAAAGTTCGGAGGAGCTGCTGCTCCTGTACAACTAAGACCCGGCGGGATTCGAGTCACGCATAGTGACAGGTGATGAAATGTGGATCCATTACTGGGATCCCGAGACCAAGCTCGAAAGCATGGCCTGGAAGCACAGGGGCTCTCCGACCCCCATCAAGTTCCAGACCCAACCCTCAGCCGGGAAGATCATGGCCACCATCTTCTTGGATTCTGAGAGAGTGTTGATGGTGGACTATGCGCCTCATGGAAGGACCATCACAGGCCAAAACTACGCCGAGGAACTCGTTGGGTTGAAGAAGTGCATCCGTCAGAAGCGGCGCGGCAAGTTGACACGCGGTGTCCTGCTCCTCCACGACAATGCCCCTGTCCACAAGGCCAGAGTTGCACAAGCTGCCCTGCGCGAGTGCGGATTCGAGGAGCTCAACCATCCCCCCTACAGTCCAGATCTGGCCCCTAGCGACGACTTTTTATTCCGCCAGCTCAAGGCTGCACTGCGTGGACGCCGGTTTGGGGACGATGAAGATGTCCAGCTCACCGTCCTGGAGTGGATTGAACAGCAGTCGGCAGATTTCTGATTGTCGGGAATTTGAAGCCTCAGGGACAAGTGGCGACAGTGCATTGAAGTCGAGGGTAGTTATCTTGAAAAATAATAAAACACTTTTCCTCATATCTCGTTTCCTTATATCGGAATTGCAAAACTTATTGACCGCTCCTCGTAAGTATTTCGCCCTATTCCACATTGGTTCTTTGCTACTACATGGCATGTTATTTCAGTAGTTAATATGTGTGTCCAATTTCAAGATTTCATAGATTCATGAGGGTGCTCACTTGTGAGGTTCCTCGTTGACCCTACTTCACCTTGCAATTCAGACTACACGCTAATTTAAAAGATTTCCTATTTCCTATTTTGATTTTAGCTCGGCGCAGTTAATCACCTTTACTTGGAGAATATTTATCCATTAGTCATTAATTATCTTCGTCGTAACTTGGAGGTTTCAACCGAGCCACATAAAGATTATAATTCTTTCCGTTGCCTTTAAATCCTGATTTGACGTCCTTTTTTATTCATACTTTCATATTCTTGAATCCTTTCTTTGATATATTTCGTCGGAGTCTTTTTTATTCCAATCTTTAGCACTATTTAGGATTATATTTTTTATCTCACTTCTTGCCATTCATTTTTAATGTGGTCTACGAGTTCTCGGCTTGGAGTAAGGACGTTTATTGCATTTAAAGCTGTGATTTCTTGCACCGCGATGCATTTTTTTTCTTTTTTAGTGACAAATGCGTAAGACCCATTGGCCTATCTGAGTCGTGGGAAGGTGGGGAGGGGGGAGTTCTGAGTGATAACTGGATAGATAGATACGTCTGAGTCAAAATTATTAATCATGACAATACTCTAATACGGGGACTCCTAAACCCGAAGCGACCACCAGGGCAAGACCTATTATAACTAAGAAAAGTGAATAAACAATGTATAAACAGATAGCGCACTCTGGCGGCGGAGACAAGTAGTATATAATGTGGGGGAGGGAGAAGGGGAGGAGGCTTCGTTTTAAAAAGGGTGAAACGAATTCCTCAATGGCCGAATCAAGATATTGTAAATAGCTCAAAAGCTCTTCTCAGTGAATATGGAAAAGAATAATAAAAATAAACAGAAGTGAACGAGGTCCAGAATACATCCAGAATCTTCATTCAGAGCTGAATTGAGGAGAAAGGGAATATTTTTAAACCCCCTCACAAATAATTCGTTACGATTTTTAAAAATTCGAACGACCATTGAAGTATTTTTAAAAATGTAATCGTTGTTTTACAATGGCTTAAAAAACCCCCAGCGCAATTATAGAATTGTACAAAAGGTTTTGTCCGGTGAATAAGGGCAGATATTCATTCTTTTAGTGATGAGGTCTTTTTGACAACGTAAATACGGACGTCATTTAAGTTTATGCGTTTCTATGGCAACGGAAATTCGATTTATTTATATAATGCTATGGGTAGGCTATGCAGTCTCTATGGTTACATTTTTTTTATAGTAGGAAGGAAAGATTCATCGTCACTACAGGCGTGTGGGAGAGGGTACCCCAGTTTACCAGTCATCTAACTTTCTCTCATTCCGCAAAGTGTCTAAATGGACCTAGATAGGGAAGGGTTGGCGGGAACCGATGAAGATAAAGAGGAGTAAAAAAATGGAAGTGAGAAAGAGAGTAAGAGAATCGAAGTTGATCTATTTTGACCTTTTTCTTATAGCGGATAGAATGGATCAACTCCATTTTGTGGACCTACTGATTTTATCGTGGATTCCGAACCACGCATCCCTCTATTACTTAGTTCCTTCCATCACTTATAAATCTTTCAATTCCACTTTTCACTTTCAACTTCCTAGATATAACGGGAGAGTCTCTTAATCTCTCTTAATTTTTACAATTTCTCTTTCATTCATGTTTTTTTTATGGTATTCCTGACGTTATGTATTTTTTTTCAGCTAAATGAGTTTCTGCATTTTGTTTATGTTGTATATGTTGGGGTGTTTTGTTTATTTACGATATAATTTCCACTTCTCATTTCAATACTTTCATTTTTTAAGTTTAATCTTTCCTCTTTTTTTTCCACCTTACTTTGATTTTATCAGTTCACTTTTATTTTTTCCACTTCACTTTGAATCTGTCAGCATTTTAGTTTGATATTCTTACACTTTATCCTTGTTTTTACTAATCGGTTTTGCAATTTTGGGTAGTGAAATTTGGGTTGATCTATTTTCTCTATGACGTCACGCGGAGGCTGAGAACAAAAGTACCCTCCTTGTATGGACCGTAAGGTATTCTAGGGTACTTATTTTCCTTGTAGCTCCATACGACCTGACCACATTGCGCAGACCTAACCTAACACCGTCTGATTTGGAGCTTTGCTCACAACTTAAATATTTGGTTCGTGGAAACAAGTTCTAATCTACGGAGGAAATTCAGGCTGTTCTTCATAGATGCCTTTCACCTTTATTCAATTTCACCTTTTATTCAGCTTAACATTTTATTCACTTTCACCTTTAATTCATTTTCACCTTTTATTCACCTTCAGCTTTTATTCACTTTCACCTTTAATTCATTTTCACCTTTATTCACCTTCAGCTTTTATTCACTTTCACCTTTTATTCACTTTCACCTTTTATTCATTTTCACCTTTTATTGAGCTTCGACTTTTATTCACTTTCACCTTTTATTTACTTTCACCTTTTATTCATTTTCACATTTTATTCAGCTTCAACTTTTATTCACTTTCACCTTTTATTCATTTTCACCTTTTATTCAGCTTCAACTTTTATTCACTTTCACCTTTTATTCATTTTCACCTTTTATTCACTTTCACCTTTTTTTTCATTTTCACCTTTTATTCATTTTGACCTTCATTCACGCAAGAGGTGCCACGCCTAGACTTACACATGGCACCTCGACGAGCACCTCCCCCTCAGGCCCGGCGCCCCCAGCTCCTGTAAAACTAGATCGAGATTACCCATGCCCCCCCCTCCCTTAAGCTCTTCTTTGTTGACACGCCTCTTTTCTTGGCAGCCGAGGAAGATTGTAGGCTAGTCGCCGATCCATTTCGTTCACTCATCCCTGGTTGAGGCCTTAGGGGGGGGGGGCACACGGGTGTGTCAGCCCCAGCATAGAAACCATGTTGAAGTTGAAACTAGATCACTGCGTGCCCTCCTCTCCCCAACGCCCGCAATTATGTGCCTTCGCGGCCCCAATGCCTGCAGGTGGATTTGCGGCAATATCTCTTCCACACATTTCTACTTCCTCCATCTTCACCTCATGCTGCTGATGACATCTGTAGTATCACGTGCCCTTCTGATCCCAACACTACCAGATGTACTCTCTATGCGGCTATATCTCTTCCACACATTTTCACTTACCCCAACTTTACCATTTTATTGACATATCTCAACTTACAAACTCGCCGCGGGAGATTCCCTCGTTGCATCTTTTTTTAATCGGTCCTCGGTTCTCTTTCAGGTGTTTCCGGACATTGGCTCGCATTTATCTTTTTCGAATCGGTCCTCGGTCCTCTTTCAGGTGTTTCCGGACATTGGCTCGTATGCATCTTTTCGAATCGGTCCTCGGTCCTTTTTCTGGTATTTTCGGACATTGGCTCTTATGCATCTTTTTCAAATCGGTCCTCGGTCCTATTTCTGGTATTTTCGGACATTGGCTCGTATGCATCTTTTTCGAATCAGTCCTCGGTCCTATTTCTGGTATTTTCGGACATTGCCTCGTATGCATCTTTTTCGAATCGGTCCTCGGTCCTCTCTCTGGTATTTTCGGACATTGGCTCGTATGCATCTTTTTCGAATCGGTCCTCGGTCCTCCGTCAGGTATTTTCGGACATTGGCTCGTATGCATCTTTTCGAATCGGTCCTCGGTCCTCGGTCCCCTTCAGGTGTTTCCGGTTTCGAGCAAAGGTCTCGGCCGGTTTATAATTTTGTCCCGTTAAATTATTAACTTTATTAACTTATAGTTTATGCCTAATCTAATTATACGAGTACTAATTTATCTTCTAATAATTCTATAATAAGAATATAGAGTTTAGCTTTTAACATTCCTTCTTCCGTTTATTTTGCTCGAGAGTCGTACAAAGTTAAATGGCATATGGCCTTTGGCATATGGCAATTTTAATTTGTCAATGCAGGCATCGGAGATTTTATTTTCCGTAGCCTCGTGTAAAAGTGGAGGAGTTTTGGCAGTGAGATACGATAAATTAATCAGTGTTAGCCTTTGGAGTAATTTTTTTTTGGCTGTTAGCAAGGTAAAAAGCCTAACTGAAAATGCACATCATCATCATCATCATCATCATCATCATCATCATTATCATCATCATTATCATCATTATCATCATCACTACCTCTATAATTTATAAAGGGGATTTTTTTGAGTATTTGAATAATAATTTTATCTTAGTTTGGTTATGACTTATGTTTTTTATCAAAGTTATTTCTAATAATTCTTTTATAATTAAAAAAAAACAAAATTTTGAAGTTCAGAAATAAATATAAGTATCGGAATTTTGTGAATTTTTTAAAACGCAAAGAATTACAAATGGTGAAGTTCAAAAAATTTATTTTTACATATCTTCTTCTATAACTATATTTGAGCAACGTGATATTTTGAAAGGGGGAAAATTTAGTTTAGATTTCCTTTTTTAAATTATTATAATTGGCGAAGTACAGAAAATGTATAAAAATGTAACCATGGCTGCCTTTTTTTTAGATTTTAATCTTAGTAGCGAAGCGCAAGCTCCCCCCCGTTAGAAAGGGTGGCGAAGCCATTGCCTGGTTTACTGATATTCAAAAGGTTTACTGATATTCAAAAAGAATATCCATTTATGAAAATCGTTTGTGACGGTGATAATAAAGTTGTGTAGAGTGTTCGTCTGAATTTTCAATTGCTCATGGCGGTCGTTCCGACATTACAGATCATGAGAAATTTTCAAAATACATAACCGAATTTGGCATCATCAGCGAGTGAATTCTTCCACATTAAAATAATTCTTTTTTAAAGTGTTGATCCGCTTGACAAAGAACTGTTCATAGCTACCTTTGTTTTCCCACATCGTTACTCATGATTTAAACTTCGAAACGGCTGATTGTTCATCTAAGCTCTTTGAACCAAAGTTCAGTCTTGCTAGAACTAAGACTGAAGCTGTCATTTTAAATGTAATTACACCAATAGCAATTCAAGAACTTCATGAGGATTAAAATATCTCAACTCTTGTGACAATAATAATTGATGCTTCTAATATAAAAATATATTAAAACTAGGCAATGGCTTCGCAACTACCCCTTACAGGGGGAGCTTGCGCTTCGCTACTAAAATTAAAAATAAATTTTCTGAACTTCACAATTTTTAATTCTTTGGGTTTAAAAAAAATCACAAAATTTCGATACTTATATTTATTTGTCAACTTCACGTTTTGTTTTTTGATATTATAAAAGAAGGATTAGAAATAACTTTGATAAAAAAACATAAGTCATAACCAAACTAAGATAAAATTATTATTCAAATACTCAAAAAAATCCCCTTCTTAAATTATAGAGTTAGTTATGATGATGATGATAATTGTTTTCATTGTCCGCTATTGTATACCAGAGGAAGGTGTTCAAGTTAAACTTCTCGACATTTAATCTGTGCCTGGTCAAACATCTGAAATATTGACAGATCTTTGTTGTCAGTTATTAAAGACTATAAGTTATCAAAAAGGTTGTTTGACGTTGTGGCGATAACTGTAACAAAAAAAAATTGAAGGTGTAAAAGAGAAAGATGTTAATCACGTTTAAAACCGTCTCCAAACCTGTTAACGTACTACCTATTGAAGTAGATGCCCTTGTGGTGAAAACTTTAATGCTGTACGTGTTACAATGTTACTAAGCTAAAATAGTTCTGTGAGTTTGTGAACCTTAAATTAAAAGGTTCTACAACATGACATTACCAGGTTTATTTCACTATTTCCAGTTATTGAAAGAATCTTATCAATTTATGAAGAACGGAAGTCTCACTTTTCCTCTCAAGGACACTCTCCCGAGATGATAAAAACTATTTGAAGGATAAGTGTGGAGAAATGTATTTGTGGTTCATTCAAGGACAGCTAAATCTGTTTAAGAAAGCAATCTTGTCTATAGGGAAAAACAAATCAAGTGCCTGTGACATTCTTGCAGATTGAAAAAGATTGAAAACAAATTTAGAAGAAAGGTGAAATGATAAATTTCTACCCCAAGAACCCCCATCCCCAAATCTGCAGGACACTTTAAGGGAATGGAAAATTCAATGTTGCTACCCACATGCAAGAATTTACGATTTTTTTTATGATCTCTGCCATGCTTACATTGAACTGTGGGAGAATAGATTTGGCGGCGCTGAATGGTTTGTTTGGATAAACAGTACAGGTATTGCCTGACCCGAAATCGAAACATCTGCTGGTAAAATTAACGAAACAATCGTAAATAATGTAATAAATTGAGACGAACTTTTTTTATGAAGTGGTGGTTACCAGGGCATTTTGGTCTCCAAAGTGTGAATTTTGGAAAACTCAAAACTTAACTTGCGAGGGAAGTTGGGTTTAAATGTCCAATCGATTCCAGTTGAGAGGGCATTTACCATTATCAACAATGTGTGGTCGTAGGAAAGAGGCTGAAACAACTGCCATTGCTCCACTCGATTGTAAACTGGATATTAAAGCGATTTGCGGTGAATTTTTTGAAAAACAAAAGCAAAAAAGACAAATGCTGACAAAGAATCACGGCAGCGAGAAATACGAGTGCTTTCAAAATGTGACTAGCTTTTTTGACAGTAAGTTTAATACATTTGGTTTTGTATTAAAATCTATCGATATTTTATTATTATCTATCGTAGAAGAGAATATAAAGATATGAGTAAAACGTTGTGTATATATATACATTTAGATTTTGTGCCGGTTTCGCATTCTGAAAATATGGTAAGCCTATGGTGACAAAAAACAAGGGTATGTTTGGTTTAAACCAAATGAAGCCAAGAACGGGAATAAGTGGAAATATTCAACACAAGTAGAATATAATTATATTTCATTCAACAAAATACCTGGAATACGATTCTAAGATACAAGGAAGCAGTAAAACTTTATAAATAACTAAATCTCAATGTAGGAGAATCGTCACTCACCTGTTCTCTCTCAGTGGAGACACGAGGCGGTTACCGCAAAGACATCCGGCCCCGGCACCGTGGGGTCAAAGACGTAACCACAGCGCCTCGCTACTCGTCGCTATGAAAGGCCTAAGGTTGTAAAATGGAAGATCGTCCCTAAGAGAGGGATATTCAATGTCACCTCAAGTAAGAAATTGGAGACGCGTTTGTCTCAAGTTCGAAGGCTAACGAGGAGCCGATGTAAGACTTGGTGAGAAAAACTGTTTGGAATAAGAACCCTCCTGGACCCGTCCCTAAGCCTCCCCCCCTCTTATCCCTCCCCCAGTGGGGTGACGAGGTATAAATAAGAAACACAGAGGAAAAACGTGGTAGAATACGTCAGTCTCCAGGTGACGAAGTCACCGGATTAAGATCGGGTGACCGAGACTGGACAAGTAGAATACTTGGGTCGTCAGACTACGAAGTACCCTGCAAGAGAGGCAGAGCTACCTTAAGGGGCTAAGAAGCAGCTCATCCTCGAACTAGTGCCTGGTTATCAAACCGAACGTTAAGTTAACTTGTTCAAGTTCAACTTACTCTCGTCAGAGAGACTCCTCATATCCTGGTGCATCTTAAACACCAGGGGTATTCCTCGTCCTTGAGGAATTAAGAAAAGAAGAAGGAAAAGGTTCCCCCTCGAGCCCGTTACTCGGTGGCCACACCAAACTCATAAGTTAACTTGGTTGAGGAACCAAGTTCAACTTATTCTCGTCAGAGAAACCCCCTCCGTTATACTCGCCCTTGAGGAAGGCTGGAACTAAGAAGATGCTCATCCTCGAGCTAGTTCCTGGTTACCAAACCGACCTTTAAGTTAACTTATTCTGGTCAGAGAACCCCCCCCCCCTCCTTGATCTTCGCCCTTGAAGAAGACCCTCCCCGAGTTCAGTCCTCGCCCATGAGGAATTAAGTAACGAAGGAGAAAAGCTCTCCCTCGAGCTCGTTACTAGGTGGTCACACCGAACTCCAAGTTAACTTGGTCTAAGAACCGAGTTCGACTTACTCTCGCCAGAGAGACCACGCCTACCTTGGTGCTGCCTAAAGCACCGTGATTGTTCTCGTCCTTGAAGAGCGCCCCCTGAATAACGTGTGGACCCCCATCTGCTACCCTCGCCAAAAGTACCTCGTGATCCCGCCCACCTCCATCTGACCGGTCCGCACGCGTCGTGGAGCCAATTAAATTCCTGAGGTATTTAAACTCCAGTAGAGTCTATAAGGCTAAATCTTGTATATTGAAGTGCGTGGCGAATTTAACCAATTTTAGAGTGGCAAGCTAATTAAAGTAATTATTGTGTATTTTAATATTCGTAGTATTTCGGTGGTTAAGGGTTAATTTTTGTGTAGTAAATTGTTAAAGTTAAAATATAAGTTTATTTTGGGAATTCTTGTGCATTTTTCTATATCTTTAAGTGTTTCCAACGACTCTTCTTTAAAATAACAATATTAGCACTCTTAGCACTCTTAGAACAAAGCCTACTTCATCAAAGAAGCATATCACGACAACCAAGAATACCACGACAAAAGCGGTTTTTGTGAGGAGAGATTAAAAGTGGTGTCTGGTGTGGAGTGATCGAAAAGGGCCATTCTACGACACTCAATTTAGAATTGAACAATAGACGAATGGAACTAACAAAGATAAATTAAATGATCATTCGTTATTGGTTAATATATATATATATATATATATATATATATATATATATATATATATATATATATATATATATATATATATATATATATATTTATATATATATATATATATATATATATATATATATATATATATATATATATATATATATATATATATATATATATATATATATATATATATATATATATATATATATATATATATATATATTAAGGGGGGGGGACGGGTTGCAGGTCCTCCGACCCCCTTCCTCCCCCTTTTGGGGAAGGACAGAAGAAGAATCCTGCGGCCAACTTGCTCCTGAAGAAACTTCCCAAACTTCTGACACCTTGAGTTTAAGTGAACCGAGGGAAAAGTCCTTGGTAGGAAGTCTGGATCAAGACTTCGTATAGGGTTTATAGTAGAAGATGAAAAAAAAAATAAAAAGAGATAAAGTTTAGTGAGGAGATAGAATGAGCAACTGCGGTAGTCGTAGGTGAAAAAGGAATACCCAAACCCATAGGAGAAGGACTGCTGATTAATGTGGATTCCGAACCACCATACTGCATTTAGTCATCCTCATTTTCCTTTTTCACACTCAGAATCCCTAAGTTACTCGATTTAAAGCTATCGGGAGATCCAATTATTCTTTTGCACCTATTCGTTTTTGTATTTTTTTTATAATTTATGTGTAATGGCATTGATGCTTTTGGATGCATTTTTTATGCTTTGTACATTATGATTTTTGATTTATATTTTCAATTTGTTTCTTCGTTAGTTGTTTATTTTAGTGGCATTTTTTGATTCGGTTGTCATGTTCGGGTAGAGTTCATTTTCGGTTCTCATAGATTGGTTGTCTTTAATTCTGTCGTTATGAATTGCTTATTCCCGTAGGATTATTCTTTCCAGTCTAGTATCGTTGGCGTTTACGGTAGTCTTTCTTCCTTCTTTTCGACGCAGTTTTCTGTCCCGTTTGCTTCTCTTTCTGAATTCATCACGTATATATGGACACTTCGTTCCTCCGCAGCTTATATCTTGAGTTTCGGAAATGAAGTTAATTGTTGGGGATTTAGCATAGGTGGGCGTTATCGCGATAACGATATCGGGTTATCCGATATTTTTTCCGCGTTATCGATTAATCGGTATTGCCGATACTTTTGGTACCAAACTAGCGATAATCGATAATTTCAGTTCAGTTTTTTGGTTCCAGTTTAGCACAGGGACGAGCCGCGCGTCCCTTTGAGGCAGAAATAGGTAGGTCCGAGCTGGGAGGAGGATCCTCAAAACCTATGAGGAGATGAAGGAGAGCCTCACCAGTTAAGAAACTAAGAAACAGTATTCAAATATTCTTACTATTGTATTATAAAGTAACGCTATACATAGTCAATAATCCTATTGTATTATAATTTTGGATTTATCGATTATCGATTTATCGGTTATCGCGCCCACCGATGGAATTTAGATATGTTCTGCGAATACTTGTGGGAGATTTTTGATTTTCGCCCATAGGTCTCTTGCTCGTTTTCTGAAGACTTTATTAATTGGTGGTAAATTGGCCTCTACGTGTTGGTCGCTCATTTTGGCATTTATCTCTCTTCTTGGTGTTCGTTAGCAAACTTAGGGCTTTATTCTGTACTCCTAGCGTATCTTTTTTCCTTGTTTGAGACATCATATGCAGTGGTATTTGGGGTAAGTTAGTGTTGCCCTGCCCAATGCCATATATAATTTTTCTCTTGTTCTTCATCGAGATTCCTCGGATTGAATCCTTTCTCTTTGGTGAATTATGTAACCGTTTGATGTTATTTTTAGACCCTCGGATCTATTATTATAAAAGTTTCCTTGATGTATGATATCGGCTGTTTTTCTTCTTGCAATAGGAATTACGGCAAATTTTGGGGTATTCTTCCGTATTTTCTATTGTTCTTCATATCTGATGATGTTACCAATTTCGAATGCCTTTAATCGCGCTTTGCCTTCTTTCATTTCGACTTGCAGATGTTATACATTGAGTGATATCATCCGCGAAGTGGATGTTGAGCGTCTCTAGTCTAATTGGTAGTTGCATATCAGCTGTGTAAATTGAATGGAGCGTGGGAGATAAACATCCTCCTTGCGGCACACCGGCCTTCATTTCAAATTCTGGTCCCTCGTATTCATTTATCACAATTTTTGATTTTCTTTCCGTGAAATGGTCGCCGATAATTCTCTCCAAATTGTTGTTTATTTGTTGATTTAGGATCTTATATTACAAACCTCTGATCCAGACTTTATAAAAGGTTTTCTCTATGTCTCTGAACACTAAGTCTATATACCATTTTGTTCGCCTTTTCAGGTGCTATTTTTTCTGTTATTAGTTTAGATTCCTGTTCTTCCGGAATCCAACCTGGAAATTATTCTATAAATTATTTTCTTCTATATATTCTATTCATCTTCCTGTCATTATTTATTTCCAATACTTTACCGGTAAAATCCAGCAACGATATAGGTTTGTAACTATTTAGGAAATTTGGAGGTTTGCCTGGTTTTGGAAAGAACAATAATCTTGCTGTTTTTAATGTGTAAAGGAAGTAGCCGGTGTGAAGATGTTTTTAATGCTCATATGATGGTATTCAGGACATTGATTAAGTTTATCTTTGTAAGATAAGAACATAAGAAAAGAAGGAGACTGCAAAAGACCATTCATGGCCTACACTTGGCAGCTCCTGTTCCAGTCAACACACAAAAGATTTCTTACCAGAGAAAAGTCATCAACATTGTCACCCTTTACAAGAGTTCGTCAGATCTAATCTACAATATACATAAAATGCATCCAGAGGATTATGTCCAGGATCTGATGGTCCTGGTATTTCTACTTGCATGGGTGAATTACGCTCATTATTTCTTCGTCCATTGTTATAGCCCTTGTCCCTTCTTTCCTGTAGGGGTTTACTGATTGGGCTGGAATAATTCTGATAATGTTATTATGTAGGTATTCGTGCACCCTGTCTGCCGTTTCGGCACAGAAGTCTTCGTTTTCTTCATGTGAAATTGAGAATACTGACTCCCACTGTCATCTGAATTTTGGTTCTATTTCTCGGTCTTCTTGTTAAATCTCCGTTTCCATCATTAAGTTTAATTTTTATTCTTGGTTTCCACTCTCTTGTTCTGTTGATTGCTCTCCAATTTTCTTCTGGTTGTTTTGTTCTATCCGCTTAATGATTTTATCCCAGCTTTTTTTGTCTTGCTGTTCCTCTATTAGGTAGATCATTTATGCTTTTAAATCTCTTAGTTTGTTATAATTTTCTGCGCTATGTCCTTCTAGCCATATTGAATTATATTTCCTTTTAATTTGTTTATTTTTATTTATCATTTCGGTGGTCCACTCGTGCTGTTGTGGCTACCAGGGTCTCCGTTAACTGCTTCATCTCTTTATCCATCTCCTCGAGTGAAGCGTCTGCCAGGTATTCCTCCTACATCCTCCAATTTGTTCTGTTATTGTTTCCTTTTATTTGCAGGTACCTGTATCGGATTTTGGTTCATTTGAAGCAGTGATCCTATATGGTCACTGCTCGCAATTGGGACCGGATCCATATAAAATGTTAATGGTATATCACAGCTGTTTAGTACTATGTCTAGGTTACTAGCGGTATTTACTGCAATAAAAGTGGGGTAGTCTAGTTGTACTTTTAGAAAGATGTTTCTTTCTAACATCATCTTCAGATTTCTGTAAGCATTACTCGTTCTGTATCCACCCGCATGCCATCTTTCATTTAGGTCTGCCATGAATAATTGTTGGGTGACCTCGTCCCAATATTGTAATGAAGTTATGTACAGGTAAAAAGATTTTCCTTGGTGCTTGGTAGGCTATAGATATTATTAAGAGAGTAAGTAATTTCTTAGTTCTATTTTCACAGCTATATATGCCTCATCTATAAGTGGAATTTATGAGGCCTCTTTTGATGGCTATAGTCACCCCGTCACTTCTTTCTCCTGATAAATTGTTCGATATTACGTTATAGTTATATGTTTTTAATGTTTTTTCTTCGTTAATAATTCCGTCGTCCTAGATGAGTACAATATCTGAATCGATCTCTCTGATGTTATTTCCACATGATCTTCCTTTTGCCAATCCAACCATTCGTATTTATTAACAGAATACTTATGTTCCTATATCTTTCGCTTCTCATTTTTCCATATTTGATTTTAAAAAAAATGTTTTATTGGATCATGATTTTATTTTTATTTATTGCAGATTTTGCCTAGTGGTTCTCCTTCCTGTCTCTGCTATTTCCCCAGTTTCAACATTGGGGTAGATGGGGTTAAATTTCCTATTGTTTATTTGTTCATATGTTCCTTTTCAGAGTTACCACATTGCCAGAGGTAATTATTCCTTCCTTTAATAGTTTTTCAACTAATTTTTCATTTTCTTCTGCCTTATAAGACTATTTGCACCTATCTTTATTAAGTACTCGTACTAAATCGTTGTGCTTTAATTTTCGTGGTAATGGCATGGATTCGCTCGCGTTGATCTTCAAACGGAAATTTCTCGCTTCGCACACCATTCTTACTCTTTTGTTAAGTTCTAATTTTGTTTGTTCTTGCACTTTCTCTATTTATTTTAAGGATCTCGAGTTTTCTTGATTACTGGTAATTTCTGGTACCTTTTCTTTTGATTGGAGTTCGATTTGTAATGCATTTTCTTTCTCTTTTAAGTTGTTCATTCCTAGGATATCGGACGACTGGATTTTCAGGGAACCACATTTCCTTGATTCCGTTTTTAACCAATTGGTTGAGCGTGTTAGTGAATGTGCCAGGTTTGGCTGTATTAGCCAAGTATGCATATAATATGCAGACTAGGAGGTCTGACTCCACTCCTTGCGGTACTATTATGTTAGTTCGGGCTTCATTCATCTCATTAATGGTACCTTTTGCCACTCTTGTGTAGTGGCATTTTGCACCCTTTGTTTTGCTTAGAGTTTCTCTCTTTCTTTCCTCTCTATAATTTCTCTTCTTTTGGGGCATCCTCTAGGTTGCGATGGTTAACTTTACAATTCAGGCATTTCTTTGGTGGTAGAGTTACACTCCCTCTATCCATGTTCGCCTGAGCATTCTGTGAATTTTTTCAAGTGCATAACAGTTTTAGCACATTTGAATATTTATAAACTTTTACGATATTTTCATCCGGGATTCTCATATTAATCGCGAGTAACCCAATTGTGACGATTCTGTTTGCCACGTCACTGTTACTACACACCACCTTGAAAACGCGGGTGTTTTGTTTGAATTTATTATTTGATAGATTTTTATGTTCTGGTTGCTATTTTCAATCTCTTGCTTTAGGTGTTCTGCTGAATGCGGCCCAAACCATATATCAACTTTTTTGAAAACTACTCCTCTTTTTGCGATAATTTGTGGATGAATAACTGGGTTGTCGTGGGTTAGCCGAGATTATAGTTTTTATTTTTATTATGATTAATAAAGGGGTCGTACGTTTGTGCTTCCAGTGATCGCTTCAGGATCGATCTCTAAGAGCACTTTTCTTAATTTTATTCTATTGAATGAATATAAAAGAGAGTTATCTCTTTAATATACTAAATACTGCCAACGCAACTCGTTTAAGGATAATTTAAACACTTCAATCGAAATAGACCTTTACTGTACATTAATCAACTCAAACAAAATTAATATATACACGTACAAAATTAACTTAAAAATTGTTCTAAAGTCCCGTTACCGACACTCAGTTTCTGGGTGCTTTAAGGGAAAACAATGTATTTAAAAAAAAAATCGTCTTTAAGATATACAAATAATCTACGTTAAATGCATGGGAACATGAAAATATAATTGATTACTCACATAAGGTAGTGGGGTTTACCCAGAGAATCCAAACGAAATACCTTCAATCGAATCTTGTCAGGAGAGGCGTCTTGAGTGTAGTGTATTTGCTTCTCAATAGAGGGCGTTACTTCGAACGAGGGGTGGGTGGACGAGTGACGTCACGCGGAATTTCGAGTCGGCGTAGGAGAAGGGAATCAAAATAAAACACTGATTGAAAAGGCGATGCGTCGTGCGTTTATGGCCTCGACAAGGTTTTCTCAGACGAGGCTTGAGAATGGCTGTATAATTTTCTAGCGAATTGGTTTCGCTTGTAGAGCTTCTCTTTTGGGTGAAAAATCTATCTAGTTTGGGCTGTCAACCTCAAATAGGGTACGATCACTGGACGATCTTTGGTAATCGAACTGTGCCGACGGTACTTAGAGGTAAGAGCACTTGAAGATCTTTGTTAATTGAACTGTTCCGACGGTACTTGGAGGTAAGATCACTTGACGATCTTTGGTAAGCGAACTGTGCCGATTATACTTGGTGCATTCTGGTATTGCCCAAGAAAATGAAAGTCCTTTTTAACTTGCTGGGGAAATTCTATCCTGGTAAGTTCTTATCGATGTCGTGACGAAACGGGAATTGTCCTCTTTTTCTCCTGCCGAACGGTTTTATACTAGAATTACTTCCGCGGGGTAATGGGAAACAGAGGGGGGGAGACCCGAAGGTGCCCTGGCTTTTAGGCGTCTGTTATTTCTCTTCTTAGACATTTTGAATTTAGGGAAACTGGATCTCATGTTGAATCGACAGAAGTGGGTATCAATTCAGCCTAGTTTGGCGTCGTATCGCCCTGGCAGAGCGTAATACGAGATTGACAGTTTGAATTTTTTACTTGTTTGTTTATAAATACACCCTCAAGGGACAGGCCTTTTGAGCAGAGGTCAGAAATAACTGTCTCCTAAATTTACCAATTTTATCGTACTTGTATGTTACCGGAGGCTGGGTAGAGTAGCTTAGAGAGACCCAGGTGGGTTTTGTTTTTCTTTCATTGGTTTTCTTCGCCATGAGAAAGACCTCGATATATATATATATATATATATATATATATATATATATATATATATATATATATATATATATATATCGATGTCTTTCTCATGGCGAAAAAAAACAATGAAAAATAGAACCTCGTAAACAACTATTAATTTTACCCTATCATGATAATTTTATGTCTGTAGTGCCCATTCTAAAACAACTTAATATTAAGGTAGCCTTTAAATACAATCATACATTAAAAAATCTCTTAATAAAACATAGCCCCAATAATGATAATAACGTAATTTACCGATTTCCATGTTTAGATTGTAATTTATTCTATGTAGGCCAAACTTCCAAAAATGTTTCCATAGGGATCCAACAACACAAAAATGCAGTAATTAAGGGTTATCTGAATAATGCCTTAGCTGTCCACAATTCCAAGATGGGACACGGAATTAACTGGTCAAAAACTGATACAATAATCCATAGTAATGATTTTATAAAGAGAAATATCCTGGAATCATTTTTAATCTCCCACACAAAGGAGAGTAACCTCAACATTCGCCCAAGGCTGTTTTCGCTAGATCCAATTTTATCACTTTTTCTAAAATCCGACTTATCTGATAGCATTAAAATGTTGACCTCATCCCAGGGAAACGTGCTTAGTATAAATACTGTGTGTCTTATTTTTTCTTACCATTGTGAGTTTGAAAATGGCGAATAGACGAAAGTACTAACTTCAATCCGTCTTTTATTCAGTTTCCTTCCGTGGTACATATTCATATTTATAGTTATCACGCGCTAACTTTTGTGATATTTCCCATATATATATATATATATATATATATATATATATATATATATATATATATATACACTCGCAACTTCTTAACTGCCTCGTATAACTCGTATATCTTTACATGGGTGTAGCCCTATTTTTATAAGGGTCTAGATTCTTTCATGAGAAACCAATCCTTCAGCATCTCTTTCTTGATGGCATATTGCTATGTATCCTGTAGCGTTGTCTATCAATTTTACCAGCGCCACTTTCATTTCATCGTACGAAGTTTGTACCATTTTGCACCTATCCGTCTTCCGGGTTGTCCCTGTCTTCGGGGTTTTCCCCGTCTTCCGGGTTTCCCCCGTCTTCGGGGTTTTCCCCGTCTTCGGGGTTTTCCCCGTCTTCCGGGTTTTTCCCGTCTTCCGGGTTTTCCCCGTCTTCCGGGTTTTCCCCGTCTCCCGGGTTTCCCCCGTCTTCGGGGTTTTCCCCGTCTTCCGGGTTTTCCCCGTCTTCCGGTTTTCCCCCGTCTTCGGGGTTTTCCCCGTCTTCCGGGTTTTCCCCGTCTTCCGGGTTTCCCCCGTCTTCGGGGTTTTCCCCGTTTCCCGGAATGCCGCTCTTATGCACTTCATCTCTATTTTTATCCTAGAGCGCCAAGGAGCTCCTAATAATTTTTCTTCCTCTTTTTTTTATATATTTTATCTCTCTCTGAAAAAAATCCAAGTCTCCAATTATTATTACTTTTTTTTCTTTATTGGGAAGCTTTCCCTATTTATGCCTATTCCTACCTATTAGTATTCGCACACTCATCGATCATCCAACCGAAATATTCCTAGCTCTAACAGCAGTCCACGGTTGGTTTAAGGCTCGTAGTCGATAACCGACCCCCCTTTTCTGGCCCCATAACAGGGTCTCATACAGGGGATTACTTAACCTTACTTTCCAACTGTATCAAAGACTCTGCCGGTGGGTGATCGAGTTATGTTGTGCTAGTTGGTGAAAGCACGTGGTAGACAATAGTGCAGATGGAAACGTGTGAAAGAAGAAAGTAATACCACTTTGAGGTATTAAATCGCTCCTTGGAACAAGAGTTCTCTCCAATCAACTCAGGGAACGTACCTATATTTTCTTCTTAGAATTATCTCTTCAACCGTATCTCCCTTTTTAGAAAAATGCTCTATACAACAGTGTAAGGTTATTTGAAGTAAATCTAAATAAGTCCTCATAGGTTAATATAATTAATGTAATAATTCCCCTCTTTAAAAAAAGTGAGCATAAGCTGAATGAAAATAACAAATTAGGAAAACATGGAAGGATGAAAAGACACGATTAAAAATATGCTTAGCACTAGGGAGACCGCTTTGAGGCTAGGATTTAAATCAGCGGCAGAGAGAGGACCTAATGGGACTTATTATTCTTTTAGAGAGGCATTAATGTATATGACCATTTGCCCCTTAAAATTACATATATCTAAATGCCTAGAACGAAATAAAGATGTTTAGTTGCAGTAAGGCAAGGAGCACCGTTAACAATTTTTAAAAGAATCTACACCTCGATACATACATGTCCGCCGGAGAGAAAAACAACGCAAATACACTTGAATCTTCAGCTACCACCTGCATAACATAGAGGCACCTCCCTTGACGAAGAAAGAAAAAAAAATCTTCTCCCTTTAAAGATACGAGTCACTTTCGCAAGACTCAGGTCAGGCCACAAACTGCAATACTACGAACATAAATCAAATAGACAAACAAATTTGCCCACGCGTCAGAGAACACTGAACAATTAATAACAACATGTCCAACCCTTGAACCACATAAACAGACGGCATATCCTCTCAGTCAATGACTTATCGGTTCAACCATCCAAAGTGGCAAACAATGGCTAATCTCATTGCCTAGTGGGAAGAGTTACCAACAAGCAAACAACTGTAGCCCTGCACCAGATTGATATTAATTTTCAGTACTCCCAAGTTGAACAATTATAATCATTTTATATATATTATTATCAAATGATCTTTAGCGGAGTGATGAGAGGTCAACCATTATATATATATATATATATATATATATATATATATATATATATATATATATATATATATATATATATATATATATATATATATATATATATTTTATTTTAATTTTTTTTTATTATTTTTTATTTTTTAATTGTCACTGCTCTGTTTTGTACATTGTATTTCCCCCCCCTTTCGCTCATCGTGTCTTATAATCTCCCTCGTTAGGCTATCTCCATTTCTTTGAATCTGTTACCCTTTCCTTCGACTTAGTTTGACCTTACTACCTGCTTCTTGTAATTCTTAATGTGTTTTTTTACCTTCCCCCTTCCCTCTTCCTCATTGGTGATTTCTTGTTTTTGAGGCCGTCTTTCATACTTTTCTTTCGTATATATATATATATATATCTCTAATATAATACTATTTCTTGTAGTTATCCTTGAGAAGGAACTTAATAAAGTTCGAAAGTACTTGGAAACACCTTTTCATTTTTTCCTGCGGGAAATTGAATTTATATATATATATATATATATATATATATATATATAATATTGAGGATAAATCCTAGAACCACCAGAAACGGATGCAACATCTTTTAATTTCTTACAACGTTTCGAACACTACAAGTTTTCATCTTCTGGCTAGAATAAGTTTACTAAAGTTAATACTATGAAGAAAACTTGAAAGGGCCAACAAGACATTATTTTAAAGAGTGACCAATCATAAAATATCGGAAAAATGTACTACGAGTTAAAATTTTAAATATGACTTGGCAACAGTTAAATTTGCTTTAAAACTGACTCATAAAATTAGTTAATAAATTTAAAGTTTATTTCAGAAATTAATTAAAAACTCTAAGAGAAATTGACCTGGCAATAGTTAAAGATAATAAATTTAAACTTTGTTTTTAATTTTTTAAACACTGTAAGAGTTAAAAACATTTAATATAAAACCGGTTAATTTTGGTACTTACTAAAGTGGATCCATCCTAGAGAGTGAATGGTGGGTTTAACAACGAACTAATATTTATAGGTTACAGTGACGCTTGGCAGAGAGGAACACCAACTAACCAAACAGTAGTTAAAAAACAAACCAACTAACAAACTGTAGTTAAAATTAGTTAATTAATAAAGTTATTGCACTTAAATCCTCATTGAGTGTAGTTTTGTAGTGTTTGATATATAGAGATTCGAGGGTTCTTAAGAACATAAGAACATAAGAAAAGAAGGAGACTGCAAAAGACCATTCATGGCCTACACTTGGCAGCTCCTGTTCCAGTCAACACACAAAAGATTTCTTACCAGAGAAAAGTCATCAACATTGTCACCCTTTACAGGAGTTCGTCAGATCTAATCTACAATATACATAAAATGCATCCAGAGGATTATGTCCATTCATGCAACCGCAAAATATAATCCCCCCAATGTTGGTTGTTGTTAAAGGCTAATACTTGAAAATGATCAATAGAAATGTCAGTTTTACAGCTTATGTTGTGTTCCCTAATAGAAAACTTTTCTTTTTTATTTAAGATTTTGCTTGTGCGCCAACTAATCCCCATATGAGTACATTCTATTGATATTTTATGATTGGTCACCTTTTAAAATAATTCAATGTCTTGTTGGCCTTTTCATGTTTGCTTCATATTTATTAACTTCAGTAAACTTATTCTAGCCTTTAGATGAAAATTGTAGTTTTTGAAACGTCTTAAGAAATTAAAAGATGTTACATCCGTTTCTGGTGGCTCTGCGATTTATCCTCAATATTAAATATATATATATATATATATATATATATATATATATATATATATATATATATATATATATATATATATATATATATATATATATATGTGTGTGTGTGTGTGTGTGTGTGTGTGTGTGTGTGTGTGTGTGTGATCCCAACGTAACTGCAACTCAATTTATAATTTCCTTAAAATGGTAAAATAAACTCTTTTAAAATGCTTTTTAACAATATTGGAACTGCCTTTGTCCGAACCTTTTTGAGCGTCACTTAGTTACTCGGGCCCTCGATTCCATCCACAAATGTTCGTTTAAAGTGTCCACATTTTAGGTCTGTAAATTCATATCACGTGTGAGTACTGATATTTACTTTTTGTTACAGAACCACAATTTACCATAAATAGAATTTATCTTTTGTATCTTGTATTTGGTTCATTCACGGGAGTTTGTGGCCCCCAAATGGCGAGGTGGAGTAGACCCAACGTGGAACCTCACAAATGAGCACTCCGGTAGCCCTATGAAATCTTGAATTTGTGCACACATGTTGAACATTGAAATAATATGCCATGTAGTAGCAGCCGACTAATGTAGAATAAAGCAAAATACTTGTAAGTAATGTTAAACCGCAATTTAATATTTATTAAGAACCCCCTTGCTTCCCTTCAGAGAATATTGTAAGGATGCAAGCAAAATCGCTGGGGTTCCCACGCGAATGTACAAACATATACACATGAGGAAAAAGATGTGAGCTGAAAGGCTGGAAACAGATAACAGAGGCAGCTGGACAAATTTAGGAGGGAATCTCATCTGACCAGCCAGTTTTAAGTGAACGTGTGAAACGGCCGGAACAACCTTGCTATGAATGTCGGTTTGATAAAGCCACGATCAGACGGCGAAATGCGAATACACTCTTAATACACACGTGTTCTAACTGAACACGAACACACCCTTTGACTCCGCCCGGCAGTCTTAACAAAGAACGCACGAATACTCTTTGACCCAATAGGCTCCACCTCGCGTTCAGATTAAGGGAAGAGAAGTCACACTTCCCCTTAATTGACGTTGGTGGAAATAAGACGGACAGAAACACTGCATGATTCGTGATTCTTGATTCTCGTTTCTGACTTGTACATTAAGAGCATTATTATTATTCGCGTCACGAGTCCGTTCCTCGTCTTCAATCCATCCGTCCATAGCCTCAAAAATCTGACGCAGAAGGAGACTTACACAAAACATTGAAACATAACACTGATAGCCAAGACTAGCCTATTTCGCTTGTCCGAACTGAGGTATTCCTAGGCCGAGATGAAAGCCTACAAAAAAAGCATTTTTTTCCCGAGTCCTTCCTTCTACCAAGCGATAACACAGTTACCTTTCGAATCCAGCCTACGAGCGAATTGTCCTTTAAGAACATTTGGAGTCAGACCAAGTTAAGTATAAGTTAACCTTCCACGACTCCGAGCATTAGGCTTAAAACATTCAATCAATCATTCATTTCAAACATCTATGGTGTATCGGGAATTATGTTTGCTATTTAGGTTTACTAATATAATAATCGACACCACCATACAACCTCTGACAAATCGGGCTTAAAAACCCCTTTGAAGATTTTTCAACGTGAGATATCTCTGTTTACAACTTCCATCATTTAAACAGTTAGTGAAAAGGCAGTTGATCTTCAAGAGGCCTTTCACATTTTCCCACTTCATAAAATCTTATCTTATACTCAGTAAGCTTAATACCCATGACAATAGTCTCGAATATGGACAATCACAATAGTGCCTCTCTCTCAGGTGCGAGAAGTAATAGGTCACGGATGACGTGAGGTTGCCAGGTGCCGCCATCATGGGATTACTAGCAGTCGCTGGCTGCACCTGTAGCTTAATTCAATCTACCTATAGGATTCACACGAAAATTAGACACTGTCGTCTCACTCTCCTTAGATAGATCGACCATTTAAAACAAAAGAAGGAGGAACATTTGCTCGCCGATTAATGACATGGTAGCCGATTTAGCTTCCTTTATTCCTCTTTGCACACCATAGCAATTTCCACAACTAAATTTATGAATGTATTTTTTTATTATAGACCGAAGTTTGTTCATTATAATTTTTTTTCTCTGATGGTATGCAATCTAAGAGACAACTAGATATGCATACCGAACCTAACCAGAATGATGGATACCTGACTTGACGGAAGGACATTTGTCTGCTGGCTAAATATTGCTAGATTTAGCTTCAGGTATGTTTCTTTTTGACTGTTTATGAAAATAATGAACATAGTGTTTGAACATAATTGTTATTTTAAATAAGTTTGTTTATTATAGTCATTTTCAATATTCTACAATCAAAAAGACATCTAATTATCTACAAAACATGCAGATGTATGGCTGGATAAACTAGTAATGCTGCAAACATTATTACTTAAGTTTTCCAAGTTTATACTCGTACTATATGGAAAACAGTAAAAATCTAATGGAAAGTAACAATGAAAGCAAATATTAATGGCACATTATATAAAACATCAGGATTGATATATTTTAATTGGTTAACTAAGTGGTGGGTAGTTTTGAATGTTAGGGATTAAGTTGAAGGTGTTTAGTGTTTGTAATTGTGTATTGTAGATAGAGGGGAGTAAGAAAAGGGACAAAGAAAAAAATAATAGCGTAGGTGAGTTGCGAACAGCTTCCCGCGTTTCTGGACCACTGTTAGCCAGCGGTGAATCCACTCGGCCATCCTGAGTCTCATAAAAGACTCATTCAAACGAAGCTTTTAAGCCGCTCGCCTGCACTTCTCGTACGCTATACAACCCCCCTCCTAGAAGCGGAGCGTGTTTTGAAGAAATGAAGAGAGCCCGTTTGGAAATGTTATCCAAGGGCTAACGCTCCCCTTCCCAGGTCTGGGCACCATTCTAGATAGAGAGGAGTGGGCAAAGGGGCAAAGAAAAAATAATAGCTTAGGCAAATTGCGAACAACTTCCCGCGTCGCTGGACCACTGTTAGCCAGTGGCGAATCCACTCGGCCATCCTGAGTCTCAAAAGTGACTCATTCAAACGAAGCTTGTAAGCTGCTCGCCTGCACTTCTCGTACGCTATAGTATTTAAACCATTCGCGCTGCTCTTGGTAGAATTTTAAGTTTCGCGGAAGCTAAAATAGCACAGCGATGCGTGGAAAGTTGATATAACTGCGGGTTTTACTTTCGCCAAACTTTTAAAGATATAACAGGGTAGATGGAACTATTCTACTGACAGAGAAGTTTCATGTTTTCTTGAAATCGATAGCAAAAATGTATCGGAATCTATTTATTAAAAAAATCAAATTTACCTATGGCTTTTAAAGTTTGGGGATGGGTTAGGTAGTTTAGGTTAATACAATGCAATTGTGCCTGTTTTCATAAACAAAGTCTGCTGACCAAAATGTCGCGTGCTCTCACTTATTCCGATCTATGACCTTACGACCTTCAGAACTTTCAATAATTCGTGGACTAACCTTGGGAGGACCTTGGCAATTATACCATTCGAAAGAGAATGTGAAACAACATATGGGTTTCAAAGTTCGTTAGAATCAGCAGAATAGTTACGAAATTATTGCTAAATAATTCCAGGGCTAACATTGGGATGACCTTGGCAATTATATAATTCGAAAAAGAATGTAAAACAACATAAGGGTTTCAAATTTCGTTAGAATCGGCCAAATAGTTGTGATGTTATTGCCAAAACAAAATAATCTCGGGCTAACCTTAGGAGGACTTAAGCAATTATATCATTCGAAAGAGAATGTAAAACAACACAAGGGTTACAAATTTCGTTAGAATTCGCCGAATAGTTACAATGTTATTACAAAACAAATAAAAAGCAAAACGGGGACCGACCGACCAATATAGTGAGATGTAGAGTTGCTCTCGACTAAACTCGCACGCGACTAAAAATGCATGTATTTTTCCTGGAAATTACCTAGTTGTGAGATATAACTTAAATTGTTTCTATATCGTAAACTAGGCAATTTCAAGAAAAAACGAATGTGATTTTCTTTAACACCAGGTTAAAGTGAATAGGGAAACACTAATTTTGAATTTAAAAAATGACTAAACTAAAATAGATAATTACTCTGTAGCGTGTCGAGAAATACAAGCGGGGGGTTTAAAAGTTCGCTTGAATGAGTCTTTTTAAAGACTCAGGATCGTGCAGTCGATACGTTGTTCGCAATTCGCCGCACGCTACTTTCGTTCTTTTATTTTTTCAGCGCCCCATTTTCTATACTCCTCTATATCTAAAATGGTGCTCAAAACCAGAAGTGGAGGGTGGCACCTTGGATAACGTTTCCAAGCGGCCTTCATCATCTTTATTTCTTCAAAATACACTCTGTTTCTAAGAGAGGGGCTTTGTCTCGTGCCTGCAGAGAAGTGCAACCCGGCGGTTTAAAAGCTTCGCGTGAATGAGTCTTTTTAAAGACTCAGGATCGTGCAGTCGATACGTTGTTCGCAATTCGCCGCACGCTACTTTCGTTCTTTTATATTTTCAGCGCCCCATTTTTTATACTCCTCTATATCTAAAATGGTGCTCAAAACCAGAAGTGGAGGGTGGCACCTTAGATAACGTTTCCAAGCGGCCTTCATCATCTTTATTTCTTCAAAATACACTCCGTTTCTAAGAGAGGGGCTTTGTCTCGTGCCTGCAGAGAAGTGCAACCCAGCGGTTTAAAAGCTTCGCGTGAATGAGGGTTTTTTTATTATTTTTTTTTTGTTTTAGACTCAAGTTGGCACAGTCGGTACGCCGCTCGCTAACGTTGATCCTCTTTCTACTTTCTTTCTTTATTTTTGCATCGAACATTTTCCTACACCCTTCTATCTACAACCTTATATATATTTTGTTAGGAGATTTTGAGGCAATCATTTCCTCTGAGGATCTGAACAATGTGATCAATGAGGCTCGATTTTGGCCGATATTACAGACTAAAACAAATTGATGATTCTGACTGATGATAATCCCACCCTTTTCAGATTCTTTTGGTATTTTATCTTATATATATTTTCGCTCTCTGCACTTCAGTGTCTTTATATGAGAAATACTATATTAGCTGAAAGAACCTAGAAGCCTGATTATAATAAAGAGCTATAAATTTTATCTATCTAATTGAAATAGCCAAATACAGTTCCAGAGAGTGGTGCCATCAGCGGACCTATGGAATGGGGCTGTCCGCCCCCGATGTCACTTCTTTGGGAGGGGGCGGGGGAATTTGAGTGAAACTTTCGAAGACCTACGCCGTGTTTTTAGTATTAAAAACAGTGATAATAGTGTTTTTAGAGATTGTACTCGTCATTTACGGCTTCGGTTAGGCACGGAAAGTACTTAATTTTTAAGATACTTCGTCTTTGATGGGGTAAAAATGAAATTAAAATAAGTCCACTTTGCCTTCTCTTGATGTGTGAAGAATTCCGTATTTCAAACATTGGCAACCCTGATTTCAACCTAATGCTAGGATTTCGAATTGCTAATACTACTAGGTTATTAAAAATAGAGGGAGGGGGGGGGAGATCAACCCCCACAATTAAGGGGAGTATGGGGTCGAAGCCCCTATTTCAAAATAATTACCTTAGGGTGTGGTGTTCGTGTTATATAATAACTAAACTGCTAGCTCCAAATTGCAGGATTTAATAGGCCCAGCGTGAAACTCCACAAATGGAGGCTCGCTGAATTTATCGAATCGTAACAAATTGCCTTACATGTAAATAACGGAAATTATATGTCTAATGTGAGAATAAGAAGATGAAAATATATGTTAATTTATATATATTAATTTTTATAGAGAATAAGGAAATGAAAATACATGTGTTAATTTGTATAAATAGAGATGACCCAAGTTGTCGGCAGAGTCGCGCGCGGGAACACACAAAATACGAACGCGGAAAGCAGATATCAGGTCTGACACCTGAGTCAATACGAGGTCACACATAAACAAACATTCGCGTCTTGGGAAAGATTTATCAGAAAATGGGAGGCTACAAAGCAGCTGAGCAAATACAGACTTTGACCAAGAGAAATTTTAACATAGGTCTGTAACAAGCGATTCCTATAATAAAGATAAAATTATTGGAAATATGCAGGTATATCTTAAACACACAGCTGTTCGGTTGCTCCGGCCTAGGAGTAGAAATTATCGAACCAGATCACTGGGGTCCGCCCCCACGGACAAGTCTAGGTCACGCCCCTTAAGAAACGGGCACATATATATAGTCATACATTTATTTTTTCAAAAGTGAGGACAACCAGAGTCAGAGAAAGAGAATCATTATTCGTTAATTCCGTTTACTCTCTTGATAGCGTTACGGAACCTGTTTAATTCACCTAAGTCAGTGGTGGCAAAACTTTGATGCTAGGCGTGTCAATACTTATATATCTTAGTCATTTTTACATCGTCATGTGTCACTTCTAAATTTATATTGTTAAATGGTATATTACATTATGATTTTAACACACAAGTATATGAATATATATGATATGTTGTACAATAAAGAAATAAAAATATAAACCCACCTATTTAATTTCTCTTGTGAGCCTGAATTTTTCCAACCAATTCCTTTATGTCGGGCCGATAGTGCGTTGTCTTTAAATGTAAACATGCAGCACTTGCCTCATCAGTTAATCGACTTCTTCTGTTGTTTTGAGCTTAGTTAAGAGATTAGAACAGACTCCCACACGCATGCGTAGAAGAAAAAAATGTTAATACCACTTTGGCAAGACGTTTAAGAGCAGCAAATGCGGGGGGAATAATACTTTCCCAAATGACCAACAATTGATTGTTTTGATCGCTGCAAACTCCCCCCAATTGATATTTTTCAAGTGTTTCTAAATTACCTCTAAGAGTGACAAATCTTTGCTTCCAAATAGAACTAGATTGAAGTTCTACTAATTCCATTTTAAGTTTTTTTATTTTCAGCCATTTAAAAAGATTCGTTTTCATTTTTTCAAAATAAGCTTCATCTGGGTGCTTAATGAAAAGCAATATTTCTTCAAGATCTCTAAACTGAGAAAATCTTGATGAAAATTCATCTTTCACAGAACGTAAAGCTGACAAAAGGAGTCTTGATCGTGTCGTGTTCGATATCATTCTCATCTTTGTAACTAACTTCTTCATAGTTCTTTTTCAACCTTGGAAAGTACTTAAAAGTTTTAATTTAATGTCACGCTCAAATATGGCAAGTTTGGTTTCAAATGCAGTAATATGTCCAAACATGATATCAATAGTTTGACCAAAACCTTGGAGTTTAACATTCAGTTCATTCAAGCGCAATGAGAGATATGAGAAAAATATCAACCACCGAATCCAGGACTCATCATTTAGTTCCGGAGAGCCTTCAATTTTTTCCACGTCTAAGTAAAGCTGTATATCATTTATGCATTCAACAAAGTGTTCAAGAACCTTGCCTATACTAAACACCGAACATTATTGTACATCAATACCACCATAAGCTGATTCAACTTCATCCAGTAATGAGCTGAATTCACGTTTATGCAACGCCCGTGCTGATATCAAATTTACTATCTCGGTGACTGACGCTGTAGTATTTTCCAGTTCTTTTAATCCAACTCTAGTACACAGTGCTTCTTGATGAACAATACAGTGAAACTGTACTAAAGAATGTCCGACGATATCAGTGAAAAGTTTCACAAATCCAAGCTTTCGGCCGACCATATTGGGTGCTCCATCTGTTGTAATTGATACATTTTTTATATATCCATATTTCTGTCACCAAGTGCTTTGACTACAATATCACAAATATTTTTTCTTGTAGTATTTAACGACAGGCTTTCTAGGCTAAGCAACTCCTCTAACTTTTCATGACCACTAGAATATCTTGCAAAAATTACTAATCGAGAAGCCGAAGTAATATCAATGGTTTCATCAAGGAAAATTGAAAAATAATCACACGCGTTCAAGTCCTTTTACATTTGTTCTTAAATATTTGTATGCATGGTCATTATTCGGCTTTTAACAGTGTTTCTGGAAATAGGAAGCTCTTTAATACGCTGAATTATTTTGTCCTTGTTACTAAAATCTCCAAAAAGAAAAGGTGCATAGTTAAGAATTTTTTTTTTTAAGAAACTCTCCTTCATTAAAGGGTTTAGCTTGCTGAACATTAGTATGAGAAATACTGAAACTTGCCGTCACTAAATTTACACCGGAGTTGCCACTTATAAATTTCAACAAACTTTGAGATTGGTCGTTATTTTTATTGCTTCTTGTACGATATATTCTTTACGTCCTTCATCACTTCTTTCTAATAACCACTTGTGATTTGACTCAAAGTGCCTTTTCACATTTCAAGTTCTGCTAGTTACTTGTTGATCCCATAAAATGCAAAGAGCTTTATTATTTCGTTCTATAACGTCATATTTAATTGTCCACCATTTTTGGAAAATTCTGCTACTACACTGATTTTCTGATAATTTAACTTTCTTTGTTGTATTCATTATGTAAATAAGGGTTTGATCAAAACTGCGAAATTAATTTAATCTGGAACTCGTTCTGAAAATAAAGGAAATAATAAACGTGGCGACATCTGGTACTTCTATTTCTCGAGTTGTCAGTGGCTAATAATTTCTTCTCTCAATAAAAGAAAACTACATATATTGATTGCCATCTACTTTTTAAAAGATTAAAAAGTAAAAAATGCCTGCGATGCCCCTCAAACAAAGGCAACCCTACCCCACTTTCACCATCTATCATCTACCACTATCTAAATTCTTCCACTATTGAGTACACCAGTCTTAAAAAAACATTTGCTTCTTGACATAATTTTATTTTTACCCAAAGAAAGGAATTAAGAATGAAATTTACAGTTCATAATTGCTGACCTTATCAAGCACTGCACGAAACACCTACTCACGCGACATCTCAAACACTACTAGTTGACACTTGGTACATAATTGCTATTTGTTTAGCTTGATTTCATACAAAAGTAGTAAATTTGGTACATTAACACTGAAATAAACAAATGACAGACGCAACTGGTGTCGTATGCAGCTATGCACTTGTTTTCAATGTTCAAGGTACTCAGTGTCGCGCGTGTCACTTAAAATGCCCTCGCGTGTCACTGTTGACACGCGTGTCATAGTTTTGCTACCACTGGCCTAAGTCCTGACGCCTTTGAATAGAAAGCCTAGTTATTGACCGCAAATTACTCTTGACGCGCTGCTTGCCCCTTTAATAGGCCAGTTAGAAGAATAACATTATATTTTAGGTACGTCCTTTTCGAAATCCTTCTTTACCCCGATTACCGGGAAACCTTCGGTGAGCCCAGCCTAAATCATAACCCTCGTGGCGAATTATTAACGAGTCACCATCCGTCGTGCGCAATAGCAACGATGACTCTTCAATATACCCGCCATTGTGACTAATTTCATCTCGACTTCCCTATTAGATAAACTACTTTTTACCATCCCTTTTCATCATCCATAAACCGATCCCCATCCGCGTATAAACAGGCTACGTATAATAAACCTGGCCTGTTTAAAATAATCTTTTATCAAAGTTCAGGATAAGTGCTTCTGACTCGCAATTATCGGGCTGCTTCAAAAGTTAACAGTTTAATAGAAAACAAGTTATTTATTTGTTACAAGATCAACAAATCACCCAAAATCAAAGTTTTCCTAGAGGAAATTATGGAAAACTTCGAAACTTGCTGAAATAAGGCAAATTATTATTTTGTTTTAAGTCAATTTAACGAAAATAAAGGATGAAACAAAGCCACTAGCCTACCTATTGAATATTATTTCAAAGCAATAGTTAAAAATATAATCTGTTATCAAAGTGTGACTATCCACGGATGTTTCTTTGTTAAATTTCTTTTAATAAATCGAGATCTGACTCTCGTTTTGCCGGAAATGTATACTTTGCTCATAAATAAATTTAGCGAATGTGATACGAAAACTAATTGAGAAAAAATAAAGTGAAACTCAATTTGTTTTAAGTAAATTTAGCGAAAAACAAACTGATGTACTAAGAAAAACGAAGACCTAGTTTATGTACGATGAACGTAAACATATTTGCTGTACTTAAAAAAATTGTGATGTTGATTCATCACCCTATTGCTCTTTTCTGTGTTGACACCACATCATCCTTTGGTCATCACCCCGGTTAGCCTTCGTCGCACTTTGGTGAGCCCACCCCACCGGTAAGTCCCAGCCATGACTGGTAAACTGTCGTGGTTCTCGCAGTACATCTACACAAGATCCTCGCCCATGCGAAACGAGTAATACCAGTAAGTCAGATGGATCTTATTACCATTGTGGCACTTGTGGGGTTGCCATTGGGGATGAGGACTCGCTGGAGTGTGAACACTGTTCCATCTGGACCCACGGTACACAGGAATGCTCTGGTCTCCCCTATAAAGCTTTTACGAATATAGTTGATTATTCTGACCAGAGCGTATGTTCTGTCTCCACCTCCTGTCGGCTAAATCGTAATAATAGTCAACCTTCCAACAGTAAAGACATATCTCAACTTTTCAAAACGGTCATGGGTCTAGCTAGTGTTGTGGCCAACTTAACCATAGAAATAAGCTATCTCAAATCTAACTCTCAAAATCTTTCCACCACTCATCACCAATCCTCACTACCCACTCCAACTTAAATTCGCACCATCCTACATGAAGAAGCCTTAGAAATTAGGAAGAGAGAGAAAAGAGTTGACTCTGTTGTTATAAGAGGATTAGGTTCAGATGTGGATGCTCTCCCACATAAGTTTGATGAGGTTATCACCTTTCTTCTTGGGAAAAATACATCCATTGCCCTTGAGGAGGTGGTATCCATCAAGCCTGATCTGATACGTGCCAAGATTAATGGCGATCCTTACTTGTAGCTGCTAAGAAGTTGAAAGGTGTTCTACTTTCAACAATGTTTACATTACAAGGGATTTGACTTTCAAACTGAGGTTGGATCTCGAGGAACGTCGGTCTTCTCGCAGCTCTGGCGCTGCACCCAGAGCTCTCATGCCAAAGAGTTCATAATGCCAGTAGTGGTGCTCCTCGCACCCTTAGTATCTCAAGGGTGGAGCCCAGTAGTCGGGACCCCGGGTATAGATGGTGCTGGTGACCCTGTGGTACCTCCTGGCGGTGTCCGCTCAGGTGCCCCTTTACCATATGTTGGTGGGGCAGAGGCACAGGGCCCCACCCATTAACTATGAATCATTTAGTGCATCCAGTTTCCCCCGTAAACACTGGATTCAACCTATTGTATATAGCTCTTTCTAACTTGAACTGCTTATCTAATAAGGTTAGTTATGTCAGAAACTTTTGTTCTGAGCGTCAAATTTAAATTTGTTCTGTTACTAAGCCTTGGCTCAACCCAGTTATCCATGATTCAGTTGTTAATATCAATGGGTATTCCTTATTTCGCAATGCTTTTGTTTCACATATTCCTAAGTTTGGTGTTTGTACTTATATTAAGAATAATATTAAGGCTGCTGTTTGCAATGACTCTGAATCCTTCCCTAACACACTGACTTTATTCCTTCCTACACTTAACCTCTACATATTAACTGTCTATCGGCCTCCATCTTACTCTCATGACACAAACATTGCACTTATTAATTACATCTACAATATTAGCTTTGGTAAGGAACTTATATTGATAGCTGACTTCAACCTAACTTCCATTTCTTGGAATAGTGTAGTTCCTGACCTCAACACTAGTGCTACCGATGCTATGTTCTATGACCTCTTGGTCTTCGTCAATTTGTATTGGAACCCACATTTGTTATCTCAGGAAATACTTTAGATCACATCCTATCTACTGAACACGACAAAATTCAAGAAGTCAACACCTACTTCCCCCCCCCCTTATTTCCCCGTTGTGGTCACTGTGTTATCAAGGTCTCACTACTATACTAAGAACAATATCCTCCATGACAGAGCTAAACTTCCCTATTGGACTGGGCTAGGGGTAAGTATGACAAGACTCGTAATGCTCTCAATCTTATTGATTGGGACTTTGAATTTATGCTTCTTGATGTTGATAATGCCACATATTTTGTTACAGCTTCTTTAAATAAGCTTGTTGATATGCGTGTTCCTATAAAGAAACCCACAGGTAAGACTGTCCCATGGGAAAAGAGTATCCCTCGTAATTTAACTAAACAGTGTAGTAAACTTTGGAATCAATATAAGCTATTAAGAGAGACTTATGGAAGACTGTACCACCTAACCCTACAAACCCCCTTCCAATTTAATCAAATTAATGTTCAATTAGATCTTTAGTTCACCAGTCCCAAATCCAATATGAATCTAATCTCATTGATCAACGTTATATTAAACTTAAACTTTTCCACTCATATATTAAGAATAAAAAAACTGATCGTCCTTAAGTTGGCCCTCTTATGAACAATGGTTTCCTCACAGATAATCCCAGCATAATGTCTGAATTGTTTTGTGGAGGCTTTCTCATCAGTCTTCATCTTTGAGACTCCGGTAAACATCTTCCCTCATCAGATTTGTCATAGTAATCTTACCTCAGTCCAGTTCTCCCCCAGTCACGTTGAACTCAAATTGAAAGGCCGAACAGCGGATATTGCGATGGGACCCGATCATCTCCACCCTAGAGTCTTAAAGGAATGCGCCTCTGAGCTGGCTTACCCCTTTTCTCACCTTTTAAACCTGACCATGTCCACTGGAACTCTACCGCAGTCATGGAAACTCTCACATGTCTCGCCCATCTTTAAGAAAAGGTCTCGTAGTGAACCTTTAAACTACAGACCTATAAGTCTTAACCCTACCCCATGCAAGACAATATAGAGGATCATTACTAAGTCCTTATTCAGTTTTTTGGATGACCACCAGCTATTTGACAATCAACAATTTGGGTTAAGACCCAATATATCGGTTACTGACCAGCTCCTTCTGACATACAATTATGTTACCTACTGGTACGACAAAGGCCATGTAGTAGATCTCATCTTATTTGACTTTAAAAAAGCCTTTGTTCGTGTCCACCACGGTATTCTTTTGGACAAACTTGCCTTTATTTGGGATCTCTGGGCGCCTTCTTAGCTGGATTAGGAGTTTCCTTGCTAGTCGTTATATGAGTGTCTCCATTGAATTACAGGAGATCTCAGTTTTTATTACAAAAATGGAGACTAATTCGGGGTGAGACACAGATAGCCTTAAGAGAAATGCAAAATAAGTGGTCGATTGAAAAAGCCAGGGAAATACAAAGATTTGCCTACGTGGGAAACACCCACAACTTCTATGATTCGTTAAAACAAGTATACGGCCCATTCGGACACAAAATAACACCTGCTAGATCAGTTGATGGAAGCACACTATACACTGGAAGAGATGAAATTGCTGCAAGATGGAAAGAACACTATAGCCAACTCCTAAATACATGAAATCATACTGACCCCACAGCGCTAAACCTAGTCAAGATTACCCAGCAATAACTAAATTGGATGCTGAACCTACAATAGAAGAAGTTAACAGAGCAATCCAGAGTTTAAAGAACCACAAATCACCAGGCCTGGATGGAGTCCCCTCAGAAATATATAAAAATGGTGGAGGAACATTGATACATAGGCTACAAGATTTAATAGCCCTCATCTGGCAAAAAGAAGACTTACCATAAGATTGGAAAGATGCTAATATCATATCTATATAAAAGAACAAAGGTGACCGTGCAGACTGTGGGAACAGCCGAGGAATATATTTGCTAGTAGTGGCAGGGAAGGTTCTGTCAAGAATCATACTATTCAGAATTAATCAGCATCTGATTGACAGAGTTGTTCCTGAATCTCAATGTGGTTTCCGCAGGGAGAGGAGCACAGTTGATATGATTTTTGCTGCGAGATAATTTCAAGAGAAAAACTGAGAGCAACAACAAAATCTCTGTTTTGCATTTATCGACCTCTCCAAGGCATTTGATACAGTGAATAGGGACTTGCTTTGGAGAATATTAAGGAAATATGGATGTCCTCAGAAATTCTTGAACATCATCAAAGCCTTCCATGATGGGATGATGAGTCGTGTTGTGATGACTGGTGCAGAATCAGAGCCATTTCGAGTAAATGTTGGGGTCCGACAAGGCTGTGTCCTAGCTCCGGTAATATTTAACATTTGCCTGGCAGCAGCCACCCAACTATACCACAATCTGCTCGAACCTCAAGATGGGATAAAAAATTCTTATAGACTTGATGGCAGTGTTTCCAATCTGCGACGCTTACAGGCCCATACAAGGACACGACAAGAATGTGTGCTGGAACTCCAATGTGCAGATGATTGCGCTCTTTTTTCCTACGATCAACAGTCACTACAACGAATGATTGGGCTAATACTTACAGTTTACCAGCAGCTAGGTTTAGAAATAAACTGCAACAAGACAGAAATCATGTATCAGTGGGATGAATTACCTGTCAACGTGCCTGTCACTGCATTAAATAAAAACCCTGTAAAAGTTGTCCCCAATTTTAAGTACCTGGGCAGTATTATGTCTGCAAACTGCACCATAGAAGAAGAAATACAAAGTAGAATAAACCAGGCATCATCTGCTTTTGGAAGAGTGAGAGTGCGCACACTAACAAATCATAATTTAAAATTGGAAACAAAAGTCTCAGTCTATATAGCTGTATGCTTGTCCATACTGTTATATGGTTGTAAGGCATGGAAATTGTACAGAGAACATATGAGGATGCTCGAAAAATTCCATATGAGATGTTTAAGAAGAATCCTGGGGATAACGTTGCTAGGTAGAATACCAGATACAACGGTCTTGACACGTGCTGGAATCACCAGTCTCGAGTGCATGCTGTTGGAAAACCAGATGGGATGGGTCGGGCATGTAATTCGAATGCCAGATGAAAGAATGACAAAGAAAATAATGGTGTTAGAAGTGCTGGTAGTCATAAAAAGAGATATAAAGATAATGTAAAACAGGCCTTGCGCAGCATAAATATCAATCCGAGTGAATTGGAAACATTAGCCTCGGATAGGACACTATGGAGGACAAGATGCCGTGAAGGAATAAGCAACTTTGAACAGCAACGGAGGAATGTATTTATTAGACGTCGAGAGGAGAGACATGAGGGGGCTGCACAGCCTCCACCGTGCTACCCTGACATTCGGTGCAACATCTGTGGACGGCTGTGCAAATCCCGTATTAGTATTCTCACTCATCGTCGCTCCCATCAAAGAAGATTTGACAGAAACACAAGGTCATCATCGGAGGAAGATGGACTCCTTTAAGCTCGCTCCTAGACCGGTCCTAAGTGGGGGTGCCTCAAGGCTATGTCCTGGGCCCCCTTCCATTTCTCATATTCATTAATCACACTTGCTCCCATCTTCAGTGTCAATACAAGATATTTGCTGATGATCTAAAGCTGTATCTCTACTTCTCATCTTCTAGTTATTACTTGCCTTCACCTGATCTACAACACAGTATTAACACTCTGTCTGCTACTGCCTATTCCTGAGGTCTTAAATTCTCTGTAGACAAGTGTGCTCACCTCCGTTTTGTTAGACGTCTTATTGATAGAAACCCAAATTCTTGCTTCTCCTTGACGACACACCCTTAAACCTCACCACATCAGAAATTCTGTAGGTAAAGCAGGAGGCATGCTTCTAATTTGCTAACTTCCACTGTTTGCCGTTCTGCTGAGTTTATGTTCTCTCTTCTTGTTTCAGATATTAGACCATTGTTAGACTTTGCATCCCCAGTGTGGCACTCTGGGTATCTTGGGGATCTAAAGCTCCTTGAGTCTGTTCAGCGGAGGTGGAAAAAAGTAAGTATCATGCTTAGCTGACTTGCCCTATATTGACAGACTATAGCAATGCCTCTGGGCATTCCTATAATAAAAACCTCTTGGGAAACTTATATATATATATATATATATATATATATATATATATATATATATATATATATATATATATATATATATATATATATATATATATATATATACATATATATATATATATATATATATATATATATATATATATATATATATATATATATATATATATATATATATATATCGATTATTATATAAAATTCATATGTAATTATTTTACTTAACTTTTGTAAATTAAATCATTTTATGTACAACTTAATAATTAATTCATTCATTTATTTTACTTGTCAATTTATTTAACCTAATACTGTTCCAAACAACATCTCTAAAAATTTCACACATAAACAAACAAACACACGCTTTCAGCTCGACCAAATAGCACACTATTCTTTCCCATTAGACTCAAGCCACTCTTCGTATAAAGGCCGGTAATCATTCCTTCTACAATTAGTCATTTACCTCCAAACAAATCATACTTAGTTTAATTCCACTTTATCTCACAATTCTTTGCAAACGACCATACGAGAGTAGGTCCTAATTATATTTACTTCTCATATTGCAGCCCCTAATTCACAATCTATCATAGTCAATGTATTATTCACCATTTTATTTCACCATATTATTCCACCATATTATTTCATATTTATTTCACATATTTCAATTCTCTTCGCATCTTGTTACTGTAAATCATATGTTAAAATATCTTACATTGTATACCTAATCTACTTATCTCATTGTACATTCGTTGATTCTATGAGTATATTTATATTTGTTTAATTGTTTTTCTTAAAACCCAGTTTATTATTTCAAAATTTATTTCGCTGTCGTCTTAGGCTTAAAACTATCAACAGACAACTTCGATCAAACAAATTTATGGTTATGGTTTTCTAAACGCTATTAGGGCTGATCTATTAACAGAAAATAAATCACATGAATAACCATATACTATAAGACTAAACTCTTTATAAAGCTTTTATCCCTAAAGGGTAGGTTACTTAAACATGACATGATTTATTGTTATCGCATTTTCCACAATCTCTGCTTTATCCGCCCTTCTGATATTTTCACTTTATCCCCTGATGTAGGAATTAGAGTTTACAGATGTAAAATTCAAGTTCAACATTGTTAGTCTGAAGCTCGTAAACGTTTCTTCTCTTCAAGAGTGACAGAAAGATGGAATTCTCTGCCCTCGGAGGTAGTTGATGCTCCCAGCCTTCCAGTGTTTAAATCCAGATTGCAACCTTTCCTATACGACGAACTATTTTCCCTGTAGCAATCTTTTGCCACTCCTATGTCCTTGTTTCCAGCAACCTCACAAGTTCTTTTTCCTGTTTTATTCCATAGGAAGATACACTCAACCAGTCACTTTTGTCATTTTTTTTTATTTATTATTACTCGCTTGTCTGACTGGAGTATCTGTCTGAGACTGCGGGGCCCGCCCCGCTCTGCCCAGCTCTGACTGGGCAATGGTGGTGAGGCTCTACCAACTAAAAATACCAGGTAAGAACCTCTATAAATTAATGATCTTCTTCCCCTATAAGGGTTCAAAACAATTCGAAAGCCTATCATTAGGTTGAAATCGAGGTTGCCAATGTTTGAAATCAGGAATTCTTTACACATCAAGAGAAGGCAAGGTGGACTTATTTTAATTTAATTTTGACCCCATCAATGTGGAGTATCTTAAAAATATGTACTTTCCGCGCCCGACCGGAACCATATATGACGACTACAATGCCTAAAAACCCCATTAGTACTGTTTTTAATATTAAAAACATGTCGTAAGCGTTCTTAAGTTTCACCGCATTTTTTTCTAATGAATTCAAGCCAACTACGCGTTAGTCAAATATCGTCCAGGATGTATTTTTCGTTTTCTTTATCCAGACAAATTTCATTTCGTTATTATTATAGACGGAAAAAAAGAAACTACGAAACCTTGTGAAAAATACATCTATTTTTATAATTTCACAGAAGACAAAAGCCACAAGGGCCTATCAAAGGTCATCCGCATCTGTTTAAACCCACCAACAAAATGCATCTATAGGATTGTGTTTGATCATGCATCTACAATATACAATTTAAACAATCCATAGGATTATGTCAGATCATGCGTCTACAATATACAATTCGAACCATCCACAGGATTTCGTCAAAAACGAAAAAGCATCATCATCAAGACTCGTCAAAATACAAATCACTATTTTTATAAGTAAAAGGTTATGCTAATATACTAAATTATTTTTTCCACCCTTTTAATATTGTTTGTCATTTTCTATAAAGAATTTCTCCATACACTTCCTACAAATTCTAGCATCGCCCCGAGCTGCACAGGCACTAGATACGCTAACTCTCCCATGCCTCCTACCAATTCCGGCAGAGAAAGAAGGATGGATTCAGATATCTCAGCCACGAAACCAAATGCGGATGTAAATAATCATTTGTGGTTGCACGCACTTAAAACGAAAAAAAAGAAGCAATCTTCGCACCTGGGTGGCATAGATTTCTACAGGAGCTACCGATACGAAGGCCAAACCTGGGACGAACAACCAAGGGTACCTGTAAGAGCAAGAGCAAGAGAGAGAACAGAAGAAGAAGAAAGATTTTGAATGGTTGACTGAATTGTTCAACCGTGTTTGGTATGGAGAGAGAGAGAGTGCCAAAAAAGTGGAATGCGTGCAGGGTATCATTGCTGCACAAGGGAGGCCACAAAAGTAGGAACGAGCTGAAGAACTATCGACCTATTTCCCTGGGGAATACGATAGGAAAAGTCTTCAGCGCAGTATTGAATGAAAGACTGTGTAGGTGGATTGAAAGAGTGAATGTTTTAGGTGAAGAACAGAATGGTTTTCGCATCGGTAGAAGAGCAGAAGATAATATTTTTGTTGTGAGCGAACTGAGCGAACAGGTAGCACGTGTTTTATAGAGCTCTCAGTCTGTTGATCTATTTTTCAGATTTTTCTATAGTTTGTTTTTTTTTTTTTTTTTTTTTCTCACCACAATCAGCCAAAGCTAAGTTGCTCTTCTTTTTTTTCTTATTGCTACTTAAATTCTTTCTTTGTTTGAATAAGTGATGGAGTTCGGAAATGAAAGTGAGCATGAGTGTCGGAATGTATGCATTGGTTGTGGTGTATTAGGTGAGGGGTATACATGTGTTGTATGTGGGCTGCGTGAATGCATTGTAGATTTAGAGGGGATGAGAAGGCAGGATTTAGACAGGATATGTAGGCTGGAGGGGTTAGTTGCTGAGCTCAGGAGGGAACTTAGTGTTAGGCCTAGATTTGGGAATAGGTTAGGTGGTGAGGTAGGCCAGTTAGATGTTTCAGGTGAAGGTAGAGGGCCGGTGGAGGAGGTAGGATATGATAGTTCTAGTGAAGTTAGCCCCCTTAGATTAGTTAGAAATAGGCCTAGTGAGGATGGGGGACAGTGGAGAGTGGTTAGGAAACATGAAGCTAGGGAGGCTTCTCCTGTTCTTTGTGAGAATAGGGTTGCCTCTGTTGAGGTGGTTAGCCAGGGGGAGAATAGGTGTGTGAGTCAGAGGGACACAGAACCTATTAGCTTGACTAATAGATTCAGTGCCCTAAGAGAGGAAGTAACTGGAAGTGATATGACTGATGGGGGTGGGGGTGGAGTTCGAGTGACTGGTAGTTTGAATGAGAATAGGAGTGGGGATGGAGTTAGGTCTGTGGGGGTTAGGAATAGGAGTCTGACTGAAGTGCTTGTGATGGGTGATTCGCGAGTTAGATATTTAGATAGGAAGTTGAATGCAAGTAGATTGAATGGTTTGAGGGTGTGTTTGCCGGGTGCTGGAGTGAGAGATCTGTCTGATAGGTATGAGGAACTGGTGTCTGGCTGTGCAAGGGATGCGGTTGTGATTACACATGTAGGAGTGAATGATGTGAAGAAAGTGGGTGCATGTGAGTTACGTGAGAGGTACAAGAGGTTGATTGAAAAGGTGAAAGAAAGTAGAATGAAAGGTGTTGTGACAGGTGTGCTTCCAAGAATGGATGTTGGGGTAGAATGGATGTCTCGTGCAATTGGTCTGAATGATTATGTGAGGAGGATGTGTGAGATGGAAGGTGTCATGTTTGTGGATGTGTGGGATAGGTTTGTTGGAATGAAAGAAATGTATGCGATGGATGGACTGCATTTGAGTAGGAGGGGGGTAGATGTGTTGTGGGAGGAGTATGATCGTGTTATTAGGTCTTTGCAGGCGGGAAACTAGATACTAATAGTGGTCAGGGAATTATGAGAGGACATTATAGTACTGAAAGTAGAATGGACTTGGCACATAACAGAAATAGGTTCCAAGGCGATAGAGGTGAGGTCATTCAAGTTTCAAGAGGTGCTTCAGGGATAGGGGGGTTAAATTGTTTCTATACAAATGCTCGTAGTCTTAGAAACAAGAAGGATGAGCTATTTAGTTATATTAGCAATGAGGATATAGATATATTATGCGTTACTGAATCATGGGTTAATGAAATAGAATTTAGTGACACTATAAGTGAATTTGATTTTCAGGGCTATAATATGTACATTAGTCAAAGGACAGGTAGGATTGGTGGAGGAATAATTATCTATATAAAAAACAACATTGTTTCAAGTTTAAATACTTCAATAAAGCAGGATGGAGTTGAGTCACTTTGGATAGATATTAGGTTCAGTAAAAATAGAATGGTGCATTTGGGAGCTTTTTACAGGCCACCTGGGCAGACTGATGATATAGATGAACTAATGATAAGGGAAATAAGTAAGGGATGTGAAACAGATGCAGTTATTATTGGGGACTTCAACTTAAACTCTGTGGACTGGGAAAATATGATAGGTAGGGATAGAACAAGTGGCAGGTTCATAGAATGCTTTGAGGATAATTTTTTGAATCAATTTGTTAATGAGCCAACGAGGGGGGACAATATATTAGATTTAGTACTTTCTAACAGTGATCATTTAGTTCAAGAATTGACTGTTGGGGAAGCATTGGGAAATAGTGACCATCAGATAGTTCGTTTTAACTTGGGAATTGAGAAGGGTAAAATAACTGAGAATGCTGAAAAAGTTCCAAATTTTCATAAGGGAGATTATGTAAAACTTCGAAGCTTGCTAAATTTGGTAGACTGGGATATAGAATTCAGAGGTAAAAATGCTTATGGGATGTGGGATACTTTCAAGCATATAATAAATGTAGTCCAAGAACAATGTATCCCAATGAAGGCCATTAGGAACAAAAGTAGGAAACCATTATGGTGGAATCAGGAGATAGCTAGGAAAATTTCAGAGAAGAAAAGGGCATACAAAAAATTACAGGTACAAAATAATATTCAAAATTTAAGTGATTATAGAATGGCTAGGAATGAGTTAAATAAGATTATAAAGAAGAACAAAAGGGTGTCAGAAATTAAATTAGCTCAGGATAGCAACAAAGATCCTAGAAAGTTCTTTAGTTACTATAAAACTAATAACAAGTGTGGCAGAGTTAAAATAGGACCTATCAAATATGAAGGGTTTGTGAGAGAAACTGATGAGGAAATAGTTGAGGTACTAAATGGTCATTTTGCATCAGTATTTACAAAAGAGAAACTAAATAGTCCTATGTATAGTACTCATAGGTCAGGAAAAGAGGTGTTTACTAACATTTGTGTGGAGCGGAGGATGATAAAAGGACTAATAGGTGATTTAGATACTACCAAGGCCTCCGGCCCTGATAATATTCATTCTAGGATACTTAAGGAAGGGGTAGAAAGTATCTCAATAGCTCTGGACAAGTTATATACTAGGTCATTGGAATATGGAGAAATACCCGATGATTGGAAGAGAGCGAATGTAGTCCCCATTTTCAAGAAGGGTAGTAAAGAGGATCCAAATAACTTTAGACCGGTTAGCCTAACTCCTGTAGTCTGTAAAATTCTTGAGAAAATAGTTAAAAAAGGGATTTGCCAACATCTAGAGAGGGAGGGGTTAATCAGCGATGCTCAGCATGGGTTTAGATCAGGTAGATCATGTTTGACTAACTTACTAGACTTTCTGGAGTTTGTAACAGATCAAGTAGATAAGGGAGAGAATGTAGATATAATTTACTTAGATTTTAGTAAAGCATTTGATAAGGTACCACACAGGAGACTAGTTCATAAATTAAAAATGATTGGGATATGTGGGGGTGTTTCAAATTGGATAGCTGAGTGGCTGAAAGACAGGAAGCAAAGGGTAGTGCTAAATGGTGTAAAGTCAGAGTGGAGGGATGTTATCAGTGGGGTTCCTCAGGGATCAGTTCTCGGTCCATTATTATTTGTCATCTATATAAACGATCTTGGGGAGGCAGTTAATAATAAAGTGTCAATTTTTGCGGATGATACCAAATTAGCAGCTGTAGTTAAAGATATTGATGATAATTTTAAAGTGCAGGGGGACTTAAATAAATTGTTATCCTGGGCACATAAGTGGCAAATGACTTTCAACCTTGAAAAGTGCAAAGTTATTAACATGGGAAAAGATAATAGAGAATTTAACTATGAAATGGATGGGCATTGGCTGAGCTCAGTAGAGGATGAGAAAGATCTAGGAGTAGTAATAGATAAGTCATTAAGGTTTTCTAAGCAGTGTATTGAAGCAAGAAATAGGGCAAATAGAGTGCTGGGTTTTATTAAGAGAAATGTCAGTTACAAAAGTAAGGAGGTTATTCTTAAACTCTATAACTCTTATGTTAGGCCACATCTAGAGTACTGTATACAGGCATGGTCCCCATATTTTAGACACGATATTAACCTTCTTGAGTCAGTGCAACGGAGGGCAACAAAGATTATTCCTTCCCTGAGGCACCTTGAATATGAAGATAGACTGAGGGTATTAAATATGTTCTCGTTCGAAAGGAGGTGTGTGAGAGGGGATATGATTGAGCTCTTTAAAATTTTTTCCGGGATAGATAAATTGGATGTTAGCAAGTTTTTTGAGTTAGATGATGGAAATCGGACTAGAGGTCACCACTTGAAAATTAAAAAGCAAGGGTGTAGGTTGGATTTAAGAAAGTATTTTTTCACCAATAGAGTGGTAGACTTCTGGAACAAATTGCCGCAGAGGGTAGTAGGTAGTCCAAATCTAAATGTATTTAAGAGTAGGTTGGATGAGTTTATGGGAAGGGAAGGTTGTGATGGTTCCTAAGTTTTGTATATATTAATATTGTTTGTATATATCTATAGCTGCATGATTTAGTTCTTGACAAGCCTTGATTGGTGATACCCTTGTTTCTGGATGCAATCCTCTGGATGTAGTTTTCCTGGGAGTTTGGGTGCCTTGAAAAAGAGGCCGCTTGACTCGGATGACCTATGATGAGCCCTTGTGGCTTTTGTCATCCGTTATATTATATTGTGGGGGACTTTGATTTTGTCTTCCCCTGGTGATGGTGCTTTTTGTGGGTGGGTTTTGACGGAGGCGGATGACCTTTGATAGGCCCTTGTGGCTTTTGTCATCCGTGTAATTATGTTATGTTATGTTATGTTATGTTATGTTAAGCTGTACCTAGTCTTCTTGGATATTGAGAAAGTGTATGATAGGGTGAACAGAAGGATACTATGAACTGTACTTGAAAAGATTGGGCTTAGTAGGAAGATAGTGAGGATTGTAGAGAGTATGTATGAGGACACAAAGGCAAGGTACACATTGGGAAATATAGAGACGGACTGGGTGAAGAGTGAAAGAGGTGTTAGGCAAGGATGCATCCTGTCACCTACCCTCTTTAGTATATATACTGAAGAACTAGCAGCAAGAGTAAGGAGAATGAATGTGGGTGTGAGAGTACGACAGGACAAAATATGCATGTTGCTGTATGCAGATGATGTGGTAGTGATGAGTGAATCAGCTGATGAGCTGCAAAGGATACTGGATGTTGTAGATAAGTATGGAAGGGACTTCGATGTGACTTTCAGCACTGAAAAAACGCAGATAATAGTCATTAATGGATCAGAGGAGGAAAGGGATGCTACATGGAGGCTTGGAGAGAGAGAAGTGAGGCAGACATTGGAGTATAAGTACCTCGGAGTATGGGTGAGTCCAGAGGGGTGTGGAAGAACAAAGAGTGAAAAGCAAAGCATAGCTAGCCAGTGGGTGGGTAGACTAGCTAGTGCCGCAAGAATGAGAGCTAGCAAGTATGATGCCTTGTGTGAGGTATGGAAGTGTGTAGCAGTGCCTAGCATCATGTATGGCATGGAATGAGACTGAAATGAACAAGCTGGAAGTGTGCCAAAGTAGAGTGGCGAGAGCTGCTCTAAATACGCCCAGGTATGCTGCAATAGAGGCTTTGAGGGGTGACATGAGGTGGAGCACCTTCAAGGAGAGGTATATGAAGGCGATTTTGAAGTACAAGATACGTCTGGAAAGAATGAAGGATGAACGGCTAGCGCGAAAAGTATATCTAGCAAATGTAGGAATGAGTAAATGGGAAAAAATGTGCCTGGCAATTGTAAACAGGAGTGGGCTACATATCGGTTTGACACGCCGGTTTATGAAAGGAACCCATGATGGCTATGAATGGGCTATGGTGAATGGAAGTGGAGAAGGGCCAGAGTGGGATGGGAGGAAATGGAGAAATGAGATAGGAGAGCGTAGTCAAAAGGATGGGAATGAACAAATGGAAAAATGACATGTTACAAAAGAAGACCTTAGAGTTGTTTAGAGAGAAAGATACCCCAATGTATGTCAAGTGGTATGATGGAAGTCTGGGTGGGGATCTTCTCTTCCAAGCTAGGGCCCAATGCATGGATGTAAATGCAAGGAACTATAGGTGGTCTGAATCACATAGTAAGGTCTGCGAGAGGTGTGATATGGGTGTGGACGAGACTGTGGGGCATGTATTGCTGGAGTGTGCAGAGTACTACTGAGAGAGGCACGAAATGATGCAAGAGGTCTTGGCTGAAATGGGGTGTACAAGGAATGTCAGAGTTTAAAAAACAGGAAGAGAATGGATGATACTAATTCTAGGTTTGGGGAGAGAGACGACTGATAACATGATTGTGGTGGTGAAGGAATTCCTTGAGAAGATGTGGTGTATCATCTATTTCATTGTAGCAGCTGACACCCTCTTAACTGTTCCTATTCTCCTGTCATCTATTACATTTTCTCCACATTTAAACCCTAGAATCACTGAGTACATGATTCTTGCTACTTCTCTGCATTCTGCCACAATTGACACCACTCACAGACTCCCCAATAAGCTTCACATGTTCACTGATGATCTATAAAGATCCTATTGCCTGCCTCTGTGCCATAGGATTATTATATTGGTATTTTAAATTATCCACTGTTGAAGTACTAACAACAGACTCGGGTAAACTGTTCCATTGATTCACAAATCCATGACCGAATATATTTCCTGTTTGTCGTTTCCTGAAAGAATGTGAAGATCTCTTCTGGGATGAATAAGTTGGATTTTAGCAAGTTATTTGAGTTGTAAGGTAGTAATAAGGGTAAACATGAAGATCGGTGGTACGAATGATGGAACGCAAAATATTTCATCCCTGTTTCAATATGTTTCACCTTTTTGGAATAAATTTAAGGGGACTGCTCTGGAGGGTTTATCATTGGGTAAATATGTAGACGAGCAGCCCGGCCGATAAGATGTTCTATTTCGTCTGTGTTCCAAAATGTTTCACGTTTTTGGAGTACATTTATAGGGGATGGCTCGTAGGGGGGTAAACATGATGCGTGGACCGTACTACGATGATCCTGAGTTTCATTAAATTGGGAGGGGTCTGGCAGGCACAGCCCCCTAGTATATAATCCTAATTTTTATAATGTTCTTAAGTTTACAGAGGTGAATGCTTTAACTACATCATGTCAGCGCCTTTAATCGTTTTGCGAATTATAATAGGGGTTGAGGGTGGTGTATGACGTCAGCTGACTCAAACGCGCATGAATATTCAGATACGGTTGAACGATAATATTTAAACAAAATAATTTTTCCTGCCGGGCCGCTCTCTACATGTTTACCTATCATTGTGGGGGGACCCCTCGGTAAATATGTAGATTAGCGACTTGAAGGATGGGATGTACTATTTCATCCGTGTCCAAAATGATTCACATTTTTGGAGTACATTTAAGGGGATGGCTCGTGTGGGGGTAAACACAATGGGGGGACCACACTACAATGATCCTGAGTTTCATCAAATTGGGGGGGGGGGGTATGGGGGCACAACCACCCAGTATATAATCCTAATTGTTTATAGACTATTTTCTAACCTTTACAGAGGTGAATGATTTAACCAAATCATGTCAGTGCCTTTAATCATTTTGCGAATTATAATGGGGGGTGGGGTCTGATGTCAGACGACTCAAACACGCATGAATATTCCAGTAGGGGTGAACAAAAATATTTACCAAAAAAACACTTTTTCAGCCGAGTCGCTAATCTACATATTTACCGACCCCTCTATGATGATCCTGAGTTTAAATCAATTTGGGGGCTCATGTGCCCCCTAGTATATAATCATAATTGTTTATAGAATAATTTTTTAACGTTTTTATTTAACCAAACGAGTATGAATATGCATGCGCAGGTGAATGAAACATACATGCAAAAAAAGGTAAATATGTAGATTAGCGACTCGGCCCCCAAAGTTTGTTTTTTTGTAAATATTTTCATTGGTAACACCAGTTTCAGGGCGCACGGTAGGTGGCGCTGTTTATATGCTACAATTTTGGGCTACAATATATTTCTTATGACGTCAGATATGAACAATTACAACGTTATATTTTTTTATATGAGTATATACTGAGGGGGGTTGCGCCCCCCACACCCCCCCAATTGATTGAAACTCAGGATCATCGCAGGGTGGCCCCCACAATGATATCTCCTCCATGAGCAGTCCCTTTTGAATTTACTGTTTTTTTTCCCCAACAGCTTTTTACTGGCAGAAAAACCTAACCTAATGACAAACAATACTTACTTCTATAGGTTTCTTGATTCGTTTATGCGCCTCTAAAAAACCTAAAAGTTTTTCACGGTCATGCAAAATAACCCGAATATGAATAACGAAGAAGCGCAACTAGAGCATGTAAAAGCCATAACGAAACAGAAACAACTGTGAAGCGAGTCCTATTTATCGTTCACTGTGAAACCAAAAATACAAAAAAAAAGAAGGAAAAAACAATAAAAGACATCAAGAAACCTTACCTAACTTAGAAAAAACTATAAATGAGCAGAGGTGCAGATATTTAGTAAATAATACCAACTAAAAGTTACAAATCCCCAAAATAACAAAAAAATATAATGCCATGATTGGTCACATCTGAAGCTACCGTCTGATATCATAGAGATATATTGTAGCCCAAAATTGTAGCCTATAAACAGTGCCACCTACCGTGCACCCCTAAACTGAAGTATTACCTTTAGTAAATGCCTGCACTTCTACTTAATTATAATGTTTAGTAATGCATTTATTTTTTTATAATTACTAATGTATTAAACTTTGTATGTTTCATTTAACTATTTTTGTGAAACTAAATCATTAAATTCACACACTGGCAATCCTTAATTCAACCTTATTTCAAACATTGGCAATCCTGAAACCAAGCAGTTAAAATAGCGCGATTCCTATGAATATGGTTTGTTCGACCTCATTACAACATGTGTTAATTCCGCGGTCAATTTAATAGACTTTTGTATAGATTGTGGTCTCAATTAAAAGAAGCATGGCTCAATTATAATAGTGAAAGGTGGAGATGGGTAAACCTGAAGATCTGCATCACATGCTCGCCTCCTCTGTTCCCCGGTCCTGGCTGCATAATATTTTGTCATGTTCCAATATGTTTCACCTTTTTTGACTAATTTCGATTTACGGCTTGTGAAGGGGATCACCCTGCAATAACCCTGAGATTTCAATCAATTGGGGGGGTGGGCACCCCCCAGTATATAATCGTAATTGTTTATAGAATAATGTCACTTTTTTTTATTTACCAAATCGTTTCTGCACGTGTGAATGAAACATAAAAGCAACTTGGTCTCGATAGATTTTGGCTGAAATCTATTTCCAAAGTAAGTAAAATTTTAATTTTTTTGGCAGTGATAGCCTAAATTAGGCTATGCTATTGTCTTTGTTATTTTGATAAATGTGCTATCAACTCTGCACATTTATCAAAATAATAATGATGATAGTGTTGCCTTACTTTAGGCTATTTTCGCCAAAAAATTAAGATTTTTAGTTACTTTTGAAATGAGAAGCATCGCCTTATGACGTCTGATGTCATAAGGCCCAAATTGTAGCCCAGAAACAGTGCGCCTCTAAACTGAAGTATTACCATTTACTGTAATAGGACTAGGGGTCACTACTTAAAAATTAAAAAACAGAGGTGCAGGTTGGATGTTAGAAAATACTTTTTCACCAATAGAGTGGTAGATTACTGGAATAGTCTGCAATCTGGGATGGTAGAGAGTCCAAACTTGAATGTGTTCAAATGTAGATTAGATGATTCTATGGGGAGGGAGGGTTAACTTTGGGGGGTATTCTGGACTTATACCTGTGGATGCAGTTTTTTATTGTATATTACGATTGATTTGGATTTTGACAAGTCATGATGATGATGCTTTTTGTTTTTGACACATCCTTGTGGAGGGTTCTAATTGTATATGGTAGATGCATGATCTGACACAATCCTCTTGATGTATTTTGTGGGTGGGTTTTGACAGATGTGGATGACCTTTGATAGGCACTTGTGGCTTTTGTCATCCATCAAATTAAGTTATGTTGTTATCTTTTCTTGAAGAGTTGCTTTGAATGGCTTCTTGTGTTTGTCTTTGCTTTTTTAAAAAAAGTCAGCTGAATTTATACCTTCTAGTTCATTAATAATTTTAAAAGTTTCAATTATATCTCCGCAGTTAGGTCCCTGCAGGGCCGGGGGATGTGGGTTGAGGGATGGTTGACTATCCTGCAGCTGCATCTGGAGGCCTTTGCGTGCCCTGCTCTACTAAGAACATCCACTGTCCCTCTTCCTTTTCTACCTCTCTTTCCAAACTCCCCTACTCTACTTTCTCTTATTTCACTTTAGGCAGACCGGTAGGTGACTATTTTTGCAGGCTAGTCGCCTAACCCCTTCATATCCACTTGCCCCCGTAAGGGGCGCGGCGATTTGCCATCCTGGCCGCCGTGCTGACGGGATCCAGCGCCCCGTCCGGCCCCAGCTTAGCCTCTCTTCCTTCCTTCAGATAGCCTGTATTCCTATCCTACCTCGTCGCTTTTCATACAACCTCTCCCACAACTTTCTCTGGTCAGCCTCTAATTTCACAGGGTAGAAGCTGACCTTCTTCTCAGCCAATCGTCCCGGATCGGGGCTGAGGGGGGAGGGGACAATGTCCCCTAACCCCTGAGCTCCGGTCTGGGGTGGTTGGCTTTTAACAACCTGCTTCATCCCCACCCATACCTTCCTCACATCCCTTTTCCTCTCGTCTTCAAAATCTATCCGTTTTACGCCGTGTTCAAGGTGGAGCCGCCATGCCGAAGGACTGCCAGGCCACCAGGCGGGAGGGGTGGTCCCAAATGGCGGCGCCTGGCTCTGCCGGGCCTGTAAGCACCTCTTGCAGTGTGGGCTACTGCAAGAGGTGGTGAGCGATTGTGTAACGTAAAACAAAGAGGGTCACCATGCCCAATGATGAAACAAAAAAACATCTCCCCTTAATTCCCCCTATAACAACAACGGAGCCGCCCTCGTGCAGCTCCACAGAAAAGATGGAGGTCCTCCCCCCTGTGCTTGCGCAGGGGACCCTCCATACCTCTTTAACCGGAGAGGAGGCTTACTCCTCTCCTACGCCTACGGGTGTAGGGGACTCCCCCTCACCCCCTTCTCTGGAGGTGCTTTCGGGCACCTCCCTATCTCCAGCGGCAGTCCCTCCTATGCTTTCTAAGGGGACTGCCAAGAAAGCCAGCAGGCAGCCCATTGCCGACCGCCCCTCGTACAAGCGGCTCGGTAGGGCAAACCCCCTTAGGGGGGAGAGGGAAGCCAGGCCCCTTCGGTCGCTTCCCTCAAAAGACCTGCTGGCAAAAATATTAAACCTTGCCGGGGTCAAGGCCTGTGCCTCCCGACTAAAGACTTATGACGCTGCCAAGGGGACCTGCGATGTCCTGGGAGGGGATGGCCAACTGGAGGCCCCTCCTGTGATAGACATGGTCCTTGAGGAAAACCAGCCTCAGACGGTAGGGCCTTCCATGGGGGGGAATCCGGGCTTGGCGCCAAGCACCGAACCCGAATCCGCCCCTATGCAAGGTCCTCATCAAACGGCTGTGGATTCTCAGGCAGGACAAGGAGGGGAGGGATCTCCTCCGGATGAATCCCCTGCGCCCACCGGGACCTTCTCCATTTCAGAGAAGGACCTGGCTGAGGCCGGTCCATCTGGCCTGGGGGCTTCTACCGGCGGGGGTGAGAAGCGGATTCATTCCCCGCCCTCCTCTCCTAAAAAGAAGAAAAAGACAAGAAAGACGAAAAAGACTCGGGGCTCCTCTCCATCCGCGGGGGCTGCGGGGACGGATGGGTCTGCTGCCACTTTGGTAGGCGACCAAGCCAAGATCGGCACATCCGGCCCCTCTACCCCCTCGTGTGCGGAGCCCCTGACTAAGACCAAGAGTGCACAGGGCGGAGCCTCGATGACATCGGGGCCCCTGATTCAGAGGTTACCTGGCGTTTTCGAGCCCGCTGGCTTCAAACGCTTCCTCGTTATTCGCTCCACTGATGGCACCATGTTGTCCAAGGGCAACATGATCCATCAGAGGAGAGGATTAGCTAGTGCAATTGGTAGAGAGCCGAAGGTAACCCGTTTCTCGGACGGGAGCCTTCTGGCGAATGCGGCGAATCCCGCCGAGGCGGCCAAGATAAGTGCTCTTCGCACAATTCATGGCACCCCGGTGAGTGTGACGCCGCACTCTACCATGAACTTTGTAAAAGGAGTAGTTTATGCGAGGGAACTCGTTGACTACTCCATAGAAGACATCACCCTAGAGCTGGCCGACCATGGGGCGGTCAAGGTCGAACGTGTGATGAGAAAACAGGGAGGGGCTTCGAGACCCACCCCCTACACTCTTCGTCACGTTCGACTGTGACAAGCTCCCTGAGTCGGTGCGTGCCGGTTGGTACCGCTACCGCGTGAAGGCATTCGTGCCACTGCCGCGGCGGTGCTATTACTGTCACCGCTTCGGCCACACGAATCGATCATGTAGACGTGCAAAATCGGGGTCACCCGAAGTCTGTGTAAATTGCTCCAAGGTCGCACACGATAAGTCCAAATCGTGTGTGGCCAAGTGTGTCAATTGCGGAGAGCCGCACCCTGCTTCTTCGAAGCAATGTGGTGCATATCTCCTTGAGAAAGAAATCCTGGCCGTTCAGGCCCAGGATCGACTCTCATTCCGCGAGGCTAAGGACTTGGTCCTGGCGCGCCCGGCTCTGCCTGGGACGTCATATGCCTCAATAGTTAGAAAAGCACCCTCTGCTCCTGGCCCATCCAGGCCAACGAGCACGGTTGTTTCCGCGCCCATTCGGAGCCCTTCTGCGGGCTCTACTACACCCGGGCGCTCCCCTGGTAGAGCTGGCGGCAAAAAGGGTTCACACCCAGCCCCGGCTAATACCAGGGCTCCCCCCTCTTCCCCCAGCGTGACCGTTTCCCGTAAGGCGAAACGGCCACGCGCCTCCACAGAGTCGTTAGACTCACAGGAGGCAACACCCCTGAAGATGGTCGCTAGGCCATCTTCCGGGGTTCCTAAAGCTGTTCCCCGAAAGGAGGACAGCAACAAAGGAGCTTCGGCCCCTTCGCCCACGCCCCGAGGTGGAGCGAGTGGCTCGGAGACGGTGGTTCCTCGAAAAGAGGGCCCCCCGCCTCCCAAGCCGCAACGCCCGCCTAAGGTTTCGAGGCGGAGGGAGGAAAAGACTCGCATGGCGAGCCCAACCTCCGCCAATAAGTCCTCGAAGGCGACAGCGCCTTCAGCGCTTTGTCCGGCCAACAGCGCCCGGGGTTCTGCCCCCGGGAAGCGTACGGCCATTCCCGTGAGGGTCTTCAATTCGAGGAGGGCCCCCGCGTCTCCTCCGAGCTAGGCCTGGAGGGCATATTCCTTCAATGGAATTGCCGTGGACTCCGGGCCAACTGGGAGGAGCTGCGGAGGCTCGTCTCGTCCCGTTCCCCGTTAGCTATTTTTTTGCAGGAGACCATGCTAGGCGCGTGCCCGCTGCCTGCCCTCCCGGGGTATAAGGGTCTTGCGACCCCACCACCGCGGGATGGCCGGGCTGGGGGATGCGCGGTTTACACCCGGCATGATGTCTCCGTTCTTCCTTTCTCTTTAGATACCTCCTTTCAGGCAGTGGCTGTGCAGCTGCACCTGGATAGGAGGTATACTATCATTTCTGCGTACATTCCACCGTCAGCTGACTTCGACGCGGGGGACTTCCGCCGCGTCGTGGCACGGTTGCCGAGGCCCTATCTCTTGCTTGGAGATCTGAACAGCAGGCATCCTCTCTGGGGAGATTACTCCATAAATCCCAGGGGACAAGTCCTTGCCGATCTGATCGAAGAGCTTGAGATGGGTGTCCTAAACGTGGATGAGTTTACGCATCACTGTCCGAGAACCGCTTCATTTTCTTGCCTTGACCTATCTTTGTGCTCTTCGGATGCACAGCCTGATTTTGATTGGGGGGTGGTCGATGACCTCCATGGTAGTGATCACTTTCCCATTCAAATATCATTTTCAGGGCAACTGCCGCCTGAGAGACCACCTCGGTGGTGCTTGGCGCGGGCGCGGTGGCCTGCATTTCAGGAAATGACTGAATTCTCTATCTCAGTCGAGGAGTTTAGGTCGGTAGATGAGGCCGTTGAGTTCTTCTCCGGCAACCTCATCGCCGTAGGCCTGACTACTATTCCTAGGACGTCTGGCCGTTTTGCACGCCGACCACTCCCATGGTGGTCGGCCGAGTGTGAGACGGCCCTCAAACAGAAGCGTTATGCCTACATGCGCTATAAGCGCCGCCCGAACGATTTCACTGTCGCTGAATTTCGTCGGGCTAGGGCTAGGTTCCGGTATATTTCGAAGCACGCCCGCCGCTCTTCTTGGCGGGCATACGTGTCTTCACTTAACGGGAAGACCCCTTTAGCTGAGGTGTGGAAGCGAGTCAAAAGGATTCGGGGCAAGTTCTCGCAGGACCCCCCTCCCGTTCTCCAGGAGAATGGGACCGCAATCTCGGACCCCGCGTCCGTGGCGGAATCCTTAGCGACCGCTTTTTCCGCATTCTCTAGCCGTGATGCTGCTCCGCCAGCATTCAATGCACGTCGTGATGTCGCGGAAGGCCGCCGGCTGGACTTTACCTCAAGAGGCGGAGAACCCTTCAACGACAAGTTTACTGTGAGTGAGTTGCGTTCCGCTCTCGCTTCGTGCGCGGACACCGCCCATGGTCCGGACGATGTCCCGTACGCCATGCTTCGACACCTGGGTGAGCGAGGCATGGCCTTTCTGTTAGATTTGTTCAACAGGATCTGGGTGGAAGGTCTTCTCCCAGACTCCTGGCGAATCGCTACTGTGCTCGCCTTTCGCAAGCCGGGGAGAGATCACTCTACTCCGACCGGTTTCCGCCCAATCTCTCTAACCTCTTGCGTGTGCAAGTTGATGGAGAAATTGGTAAATGTTAGATTAGCCTATTTCCTGGACAGCGGAGGCCATCTGTCTTCTGCACAGTGCGGCTTCCGTAAGTTCCACTCCACGTCGGATGCTCTGCTCCGACTGGAAAGTGCCGTCTGCGAGGCTTTCCTTCGTAGACAGCACTACGCCACGGTGTTTTTTGATCTGGAGAAGGCCTATGATACCGCATGGCGATACGGTATCATGGAGACTCTCCACACGATGGGGACGAGGGGACGCCTCCCAATTTTTATATCTGAATTTTTGCGAGATCGTCGATTCCGCGTACGGGTGGGGGGAGCCCTCTCCGGCCCAAAGGAGCAGGAAGAGGGTGTCCCGCAGGGAAGTGTCCTCAGTGTCACACTCTTTGCCCTGAGCATCAACGGCATCACCTCGGTGCTGCCGGAAGATGTTCTCGCTACGCTCTACGTGGACGACCTTTCGATCTCTTTTGGCGCGGCCCAGATGCCAACTCTGGAGCGTCGACTCCAACAGGCATTGAACCGCGTCTCTCGCTATGCCGAAGCGCACAGGTTTCGGTTTTCTTTGGCCAAGACTAAGGTGGTGCACTTCTGCCGCCATCCACGGCTTCACCCCGACCCAGATTTGTTTCTTAATGGGGTGCGCCTGGATGTGGTTGAGTCGCACCGTTTCCTTGGTCTTGTATTCGACCGACGCCTCACCTGGGAGGCTCATATTCGCAGCCTTAGGGTCTCTTGTACCCGCGCCATGGACATTCTCCGTTCCGTGACGTTCAGCGCTTGGGGCGCTGATAGGGCTACCGCCTTACTTTTTTTATCGATCCTTTGTTCGCTCGAAGCTCGACTACGGATGCGAGTTTTATGCATCCGCAGCCGAGCGTTTATTGCGGAAGGTGGATTCGATCCACCACACCGGCCTTCGCCTTGCGACCGGTGCCTTCCGCACTTCCCCCATTGAGAGCCTGTTGGTCGATGCTGGGGAGATGCCACTCGCTCTGCGCCGCGTGCAGTGCACCACTCGCCTGTACGCGCGAGCCCGGCGCCTCCCTCAGTCGCCAACAGCTCTCACTGCATCCGCAGCTGATCCCGATGGTGCCTATGCCGCCGAGAGACGCCAGTCATACCCTAAGCCCTTTGGGTTTAGGGCCAGGAAACTCCTTCGAGAGGTAGATATAGCTCTCGGGCCGGTGGCGCCCCTGGTTCTGCCCAGGACGCCACCCTGGAGGGTACCACATTTGGCTATTTGTCGCCACGCCTCTGCTCCCAAAGCTTGTACTGCGCCGGGAGTATTGCGTTCGACCTTTTTGGAGCACACATCGTGTCACGCTGGTACCGTGCCAGTGTATACGGATGGCTCCAAGTCCCAAGAGGGGGTCGGCTTCCACGCCGTATCCCCTCTGTTTGAAGTCAGCGGGGCTCTACCAGGCGCTGCGTCTGTCTTCACGGCCGAGCTGGTGGCAATACACCACTCGGTACGGGAGATTACGCGACGTGCCCGGTTCGGAGACCGGATTGTGATCTATAGCGACTCACAAAGCGCCCTGAGTGCTCTCGGGGCATTGGAATCTCCGCATCCCCTGGTTCGCGATATCCGTGACGCCACGGTTTTGGCGAGCCGGGCAGATGTCGAGATTATCTTCTGCTGGGTTCCTGGACATGTAGGAATTGCGGGGAATGAGCGCGCCTATGAGGGCGCCAAAGAGTCCGCGAGGACTCTGCGACCGGACCAGCGTTTCGCTCTTCCTCACACCGACTACATGGCAGGAATACGGGCAGCTCTTCGGACTGCTTGGCAAAGAAGATGGGAGACGGTCGAAGGGAACTTAAAGTTGCGTGCCATTGCGCCGCGACTGTTCCCATGGACCTATCCCCCAATGCCGCGGCGGCTTCAGGTTGCTTTCTGTCGTCTCCGAATCGGACACACTCGTGTGACGCATCGCTATCTGATGGAGCGCTCGCCTGCGCCCTATTGCAACGACTGCGTCGTCCCCCAGACTGTTCGGCACATTCTTGTCGAATGTCCCAGTCTGGGTGATCTTCGCGCACGATACCTGTCCCAGTACCGGGATGGGCGGGGTCGCTACCGCCTGTCCCTTGTGCTTGGGACAGATTCGTGCACACTGATTTGTGGACTTGTTGACTTCTTGGGGGAGGCCGGCCTTCTCCCTATTATTTAAGCAAGGTTTGTTTGTTTTGTTTTTGTTGTTTTTTTGCATTTGTTTTTTTTTTGTTTTTTTTTTCTTTAGTTGCACGCTCCTGCGCCGGGGGGACCTCTCCCCGACGCACCAGCTTGCTTCCTTTCCCCCTTTTGGGGTGTTTTTTTTTTTTCTCTCTTTAATTTCATTTTAAAGTAGCCTAGAACTAGGCCAGTTTTAATACGGCGACTAATGCCCAAGTAGGCAGTCGCCAGATGAGCTCTTATAAAAAAAAAAAACAAAAAAAAAAACATATCCACTTGCTCCTGGCCGGGGTGTGTGGTGTATTCCCGAATCCCCTGGCTCAGGTGGGGGACAGTAGCTTTTAACCTGCCTGCACCTATAGTACCCTCCCCACTTTCCTCCAACTAACCCGGCTATACTTTCTCATCACTATCATTTTTATGCTCAAGTCCTGGTTTCGTGACACGCTGTGGATGTTTGTCCACCAGTCAAACAAGGTGGTCTTAGTGCTCGCAACACCTTAACTGGCACCTTACGCACCCAGCAGGGATGGGCTTCCCTGTGAGGTGTTTAGCATTTGCTTCCCATTTATAAAACATGACTCACCATGGCCAATAATGACAACTAAAAACAACCCGAAGGAGTGGCTGCCTCCTCAATTGCGGCCACAGGAGCGGCTGCCTCCTCAAGCGCTGCTACCTTCAGGGCTGGTGATATTTCACCAGCCAGTCTTCCCTGTGGGAGATAGCCCCATAATACTCCGACATACACATACCAAGGCATTAGGTCGCAAAAAGAAGCCTCATCACCGAGTACTTGAGATCCTGAGGAGCTTCAAAGCAAACTCCCTTACTCTCTCCTTTTAACAGGTTTCTGGTTCTAACTCTTCTCTTCCAGTTAATCGGGAGCACCTATTTAAGGAGTTCCATACAAAAACTGGAATGGACAGGTTCAACCTGAGGCCCCAGGCTGACGGGACTTTGGTTGTAAAGTCCCATTCAGCTGAGTCCACGGAATCGTTGCTAGCTCTCTGTGAGGTTCAGGTCTACCCCGTCTGTGTCATGGAGCACCCGCGCCTAAACAGGTGCTAGGGAACTATATATGCGAAGGCCCTTCCTGACATATCTTGAGGACCTCTTGGAGGATCTCTCTCCACAGGGTGTCAAAGGTATATAGATTTAGCCAAAAGGTTGGTAAGACGCATATGCCTACCCCTCTCCTCCTATCTTTTAAAACACTATGCCTACCACCACATGTGTAGTGGGAGATCAGAGACCCTAGTACATGTAAATTCTCAGTCTGCCACTACGTACCACCCCCGATGTGCTGCTTTAAATGCAATAAATTCGGGTATGTAAGCTCGAAGTGTCTCCAGCCTGCAGCACTCTGCCTCATCTCTGATGGAGCTTTCCACCCTCCCCCATGTATGTTGGAGCCCCATTGCTCAAACTGCAAAGGGGGACACCCAGCATCCTCAAGACACTTCCTGAAGCTCGGGACTGAGTATTAAAAAAAGACTAGGCCGCAAGGAGCGACCTATGATGATGTTGCCCGCTTGAAGACTGCAAAGTCTTCACTAGATACCACAGCCCTAAACCTGTCCTACAGGTTTGGGGTTATCTCAGAAAGCAAGTGGTCGCTAACTACACCCCCACTGCGATTGAAGTAGTTCCCACTTCAAGGTTACCTTGGATACATTAGAGGGCTCGCTGAAGGCTAAACGCCTCCCCCGCACTAGAAGCTATGCAAGCAGCCCCCCCCCTCCTTATTCTCCAATGCTTCTTGCTTGAATTGAGGTATCATTGCCCGAATGGGTGAAAAAGCCCCTGCGGTTCACAGAAATGACTGTGGTTGCGGAGGTCCATCCTATTCTTCTCTCACCAGAGAGGGAGGAAGCCCTTGAAAGTCTCTTCAGCTTGACCTCCCCCTCTAAACAAACGCCCCCAACTCTCCAAAATACCCAGACCCACCACTCTTCCCCATAAACCCACAGATCCTGCCTTTCACTTCCCCGTCCCCCTAACCCCATTTTCACCACCATTATCCAACGGTTCCTCTCCTATCAAAAAATCCAGCTCCAAATGGAAAAAAACACCTAAGGAATCGGGGTCCCAGCCTTCTCTTGCTGGGAAGCCCGGATCCTCAACCCCCTGGCGCAGATACATCCCCGCTATGGCCTTCCCCACATGTCCTTTTGTCTCTCCCACAGTAGTCCACTGGAACTGCCGTGGTCTGTTGGCTAACTGGGAGAGCATCATCTGTCTTTTATCACATAAACCTTCCGGTCTCTGTTTACAGGAATTAATCCTATGAGGTTGCCAGGTCCCTCATGCTGTGGCTATCCGGCTTTGCTTAAGACGGCAGTACACTGTGTGCTCGGTCTATATTCTTCCTCACGACTGTCCTACTCTTGATTCTCTTCATGAACTAATCCTTCAACTTCTGCGCCTTTTTCTCATCCTGAGGGACTTCAAATAGTAGGGATCCTGCCTGGGGGTACTGCTGCACGACGTTCCTAGCACCTACTTTGCTGTCACTTATGGATGAGTTATTTTTCTCTCCATTAAACTCTGGCTCACCCACATACCTTCACCCTTCCACTGACACCTTTACTTGCCTTGATCTTTTCCTTATATTGGATGAAGTGCTGCTTTGGTAGGACAACTTTGGTAGCAACCACTTCCTGGTCTCTCTATCTCTCACCTTCCGAATCTGTTTGTAGACAGAGATGACACTTCGTAGGGCTGATTGGGATAGCTTTCAAGCCAATATGGTCTGCTTTGGGCTAATGCATGATTTCCATACAGTTGATGAGGCTCTCTCTTTCATCAACTCTCTAATAATTTCTGCAGTTACTTCTTTAATTCCTAGGTCATCAGGTGCAGTCCACCCCAGGTCCATTCCATGGTGGTCTCCGGCATGCAGCGAGGTGGTTCATAGAAAGAAGCATGCTGCACTCCAGTACTACCGTACCTGTCTTCCCCAACATAAAGAAAAAATGAACCAGGCACAGGCCCTCAACCCCTGATGCCTCAAAGAAACACATTGGTTGTCGTAGAGATTGTATGTGTCTGGATTTTCCTCCTCTTCCTCTACTGAAGTGTGGTGGCAGGTTCGCTGCATTGCTGGCAAGGCATCATCACCGCACCAGCCTGTTATTAGGGAAGGCAATGCCTACCTCTCGGATGGATATGAGGTGACTGACAGGTTCACCATGCACTTCTCGTCTATATCTAACCAGACCGCACCTCACCATTATCCTCCAGCTTTTCCTCTCAGATCAGATGAGGACCCTAACCGGTTATTTTCAATAACAAGAGTTTAAAAACTCCCTTGCCTCATGTCGCCCAACTAGCCCTGGTCCTGATGAAATCCCATACTGTCTACTCTCCACTTTTTCCTCGATCTATACAACCGCATCCGGATTGAGGACACCTTTCTCACAGCATGGTGTACAGCCACTGTTGTGCCAGTCCTCAAACTGGATTCAGACCCTGCAGATGTTTGGTCATGTCGTCCTATAGCCATCACTTGCTGTTCCTGCAGGTCATGGAGAGGATGGTGGCGTCTTGTCTTTTTTTTCCACTGTTGAAACACAATCTCTTTTTTCCTGTATGCCAAACTGGCTTTTGCCAGTTTCTCAGTGTATTAGATCCACTCCTGTGCCTCAGCATTGATGTACAGGAGGCTTTTTTGACTGTCTTCTTTGACATTCACAAGGCATACAACACTGTCACTAGATCCTCCATACTCTGGAGTCTCCATTCTCTTAACTTCTGCAGCTATATGCCAACTTTCCTCTCAAGATTCCTTTGCGATCGGTCCTTTCAAGTTTGGGTTGGTTCCTCTACATCTATTCCTTATCCCTAGGAGGAGGGAGTCCCTCAGGGATCTGTCCTGAGTGTCCTTCTTTTTCATCATGAATACAGTTACCACTTCACTCCTTCCAACTATCAATTGCTTGCTTTACGCTGATGACCTGGTGATTTACTTTAGCGGTAAATTGCTATCTCTGATCACCCAACAGATCCAACTCGCGGTTACTGCAGCCCTGGATTGGGCTTCTTCCAAGGATATATCCTTTTCTCCTTCTAAGTCTTGTTCGATTCTTTTCTACCGCCGTCGAGGTAGATGGGCCCTCGAGCGTCTGCTGCTTATGTCTGGGACTCTGATCCCAACTAAGCAGTCAGTGAGGTTCCTTGGCCCACCCGACACTCAACCTTCTACGTCTTCTCTCCCAAACTAACTGGGGCGCTAACCTGCACCTCTGTTTTTTAATTTTTAAGTGGTGACCCCCTAGTTCTATTACTATCTTCCAACTCAAATAACTTGCTAAAATCCAACTTATCCATCCCAGAACAGATTTTAAAAAGTTCAATCATATCTTCCCTCATACATCTTCTCTCAAATGAAAACATATTTAGTACCCTCAGTCTATCTTCATATTCAAGGTGCTTCAGGGAAGGTATTATTTTTGTTGCCCTCCTTTGTACCAACTCTACGAGTTGTAGAGTTTAAGGATAACCTCTTTACTCTTGTATTTCAGATTTTGATGAAATTTGGTACACAAGTTGGTATTTGGCCCAAGTGAACCTGCGCAAAATTTCAGCTCTGTAACTGCTATAGTTTCCAAGATACAGTACCCCTGTTTTTTACCCCAAACACCGGAAAGGGGACTGGCAGTTTCACAGAGGCATTTTTAGGGGGCCCTTTACTTAGTTGCTATATGCTTTGAGGTACTGAAAATGACTAGTTTGGCCTACTTTTTTGCAAGGGTTTCAAAAATCAAATCAATTTTGACCCAGTTATGGCAAACTCCAAATTTTGACTCTGCATCCAGAGTTGGTTGAGGAAAAGAGTTGTTGAAGAATTTAAAGTGTCAGAAAGGATGGTTAAAGCAGCAAAAAAGTTACGTGATGCTAAAAGTGTACTTGCTCGGCCAGCACGAATGAAAGGAAAACCATTAGCAGACATGACAAAACGGCATGTAGCAGAGCTTTATGAAGACGATGAGTTCTCCAGGCTATGCCCAGGAATGAAAGACAAAGTAAGTATGTGAATCAATGGCATAAAAACTCAAATGCAGAAGAGACTTCTTTTGTGCAACTTGAATGAGCTGTTTACATACTTCTGGAACAAGTATCCTGCAGAAAAGATTGGCTTTTCAAAATTCTGCGAGCTGCAGCTTCAGTGGTGCATCACAGTTGGAGCCTCAAGTACACATAGTGTGTGTGTGTGTGTATGCACCACCAGTTATTGACTGGAACAGGGTCAATAACTGAAGATTACAAAGAACTGATTCGCAAAACTGTCTGTGATTTGAGCTCTCGTGATTGCATGCTTCACTGCTGTGCTGTGATAACTGTTCTGGCGAAGAGCCAATGCATGAATACCTGGTTCATATCTTTGAGGATTCAGATCCCAAAGCCACAATTGAGTTCAAGTAGTGGATCCAGACAGACTGAGCAAATCTAATCAGTTGAAGAATTTGTCAAGGATGTTAGTGCCAAGCTTACCAACTTGTCAGTCCACCACTACATTGCCAAACATCAGGCTAATTATTTGAAAAGACTCCAAGGAGAATCTGCAGGAAGACAAATTGGTGATTTTGGTGGATTTTGCAGAGAATTATTCCTTTATGATGCAGGATGAAATTCAAGGGTTTCACTGGGACAATAGCCAAGCCACATTGCATCCATTTGCAGTTTACACCAGAGAAAATGATGAGGTGAAGTGCCACAGCATGTGCATCATCAGTGACTGTCTATGTGTTCATCAGGGCACTTTTGCAGTAACTGAAAGCCAATATGTCCACCACCAGGCAATTGATGTGAGCCAAATGTCTGTCAGCTGATTGTTTGCAGACTGCACATCATTCATGGCCACATTGTCTCTGTCAGACAAGGTTTTTGTAAAAACTCAAAATCTGCAACCAGGCCAATATGTTGCTTGCATATATGATGCAAAATGGTGGATCAGAAACGTTGGCCAGGTGTCTCTGGAAGAAGAAGATGCTTTGATAAATTTAATGCACCCTCATGGACCTTGCAGGAACTTCCACTGGCCATCTACACTTGATAAGTGTTGGATTCCAGAAATTCACATTCTGTGCATTGTTCCTGCACCAACAGCTTCAACGCTTGGAAGGAATTGCAGTTTTGCCTGACACTGTTATCCAAGATGTGTTATCCAAGTTTGCAACTATGTAATAAGAGATGAATATTAGTCAGTAACAGAGAAATAACCTTAATTTGATACATATTTGTTGAAATTATAAACCTAAATATGCATTTTGAATAAAATAATGATAGGAAACATTCATTTGTTGAAAAAAAGTGTAACCCCCCCCCCCCTGAGTTTTTTCAAATTTCCCTTGAAAAAGCCTCCCAAAAAATGGGAAATAAAACCCAGGTTTTTTGATTTGCCAACCCTGATTGGGGTCCAAACCACAGTGTATGTCACTGTGAAGTCACCCTAAATTGGGCCTCTATCCCAGCAACTTAGCACACCAAATATGGCCTAGCTTCACTGTGATAAGTGATTCCTCTCAGATACTCACACTTCCTGCATCAATGGTTTATTTTATTAAAAAAAAAATAATGGATAACTCATCAGATTATATAATTAAGCTATTGTTATTTTATTTAATTTGATACATAAAGTAAATGTTAACTGACATATAACCAAACTTTTTTTCCAGTTTTAATATAAAAAAATATAATGGAACCAGAGCCATTTACAAAAGTGATGCGGAAAGCCACTCGAGGGATTCACAGCATCAGTGATGCCCTTATAAATGCTAAGCTCGGCATTGGTAAGTCTCGGTGATATGTTTGTAGCAGTATTCTGGATGTTGTATCAGGTTGATTTGAATGATGTTTGATAAGCTCTGGTGACATTTTGTCATCTCTCACATTATATTTTTATATTTAATGACGAATGTTCTTAGAAACTTGCAAATTTATACTTTTCAATTCTTGCTTTGAAAGAATTTATTCTCTTTTAAGTATATTTCTTTCATAGCCACAAAAATGCACTTTAAAGATAAATATCCAAGTGGAATTGTTATAGTAAACCAATATTCTTATAGTAGATGAATATTCTTGTAGTTGTAATATGAATATTCTTGTATAGTCGATGAATATTCATGTTATAGTGGACCAATATTCTTGTGGAGTTGTTACATAACAACTCCACAAGAATATCATATGATGGCCCATGCTGCTCTAAATCCTGTAGCATTCTACTATTCATTCTTTTTGTTTATTATTCATTCATTCTTGCATTTTTTATTTCTTTTCTACAAGGCCACAGGTGACAATTACTACTGTTACTATTCCTTAAAATTATTTAAGAGACTTTAATATCTATACATTTATATGACAACACCAAATTGTCACTATTACAAATAGTTCCTGGAAAATGCGAAATAACTCAAAACTATTCACAGGATTCCATTTCTTGTCCATGTTCACATCCATCTGTCAATGTAATATCCATTTTAATATCCATCTCCTTTTCCATTTTAATATCCATCTTCTGTCTATTTTAATATCCATCTTCTGTCCATTTTAATATCCATCTTCTGTCTATTTTCACCTCATCCTGTAGCATATTTCATATCCATCTGTACATTTTCACATCTTGTTAATTGCCCTCATCTCAACAACTTCCAAACCACTAAAACTTTTTATATAAATTCCACAATTGTTTTTATTTGATAGTTTTAATAATAATGGTTGTGACCTGATCCTCCCTTTTCAATAACTGCTTATTACTCTGTTAATTTGAGCCCCGCCCATCAATACCTAATACGGGAAAATAATGGCCAGTCCCCATTTTTAGTTTTTATTATTTTTTTACCTTTTTTTCTTCTCAACCTTTTTTTTTACTTAGTCAACTCTTACCCCCACTTAATTGTTCCTTTTAGATTGGCAAAAGATGCATTCACGCTATTTCTATTTCATTTTCTGCTTTCAACGTAGCAATGAGCAATGACCGCGTGTGGGCAGAAGGGCTTCTTATTTTTTATGAGATCTTCAAGTTCTTGGAAGGTGCCGTGGACAGGCTGGAGGGCTCCATTGTGCAGGAATTAAACTTCCCCGGGATGAAGCGCACCGCGGCCTTTGAGAAGGTATTGGGTGGTGTGGGTAGATACGCTCAATTGGGAAAGTGTTTTGCAAGGAGTGTATGGATGAATGTGGGACAAAAAAAAGTCTAGGGTCGTGATGGCTCTGGATTTAAAATAAGGACATGCTAAAACTCAGGGGGGGGGGGTAAGTTGTCATTGTTTATAGCTCCCTGAGACCAGATGATATCTCTGCTGCCTCTGACTGTTAGGGAGATTAAGGGGGGAAGTTTTGATCCTACAGTATGTGCTGTAGGTTGCATCATTGTTCCCACATTTTAGTGGGGCTGCACTTTTTGTGAGACTCCTCCTGAGAGACCACGTTAGAGTGTAGGGAGAAAATCACCATCCTGGAGTAATTCTAATATACTCCACCATTTACTTTGTGTCACTATGTTTTCCAGTTTTGGTGCTCTATATATGTTTTTCTGTTATATTAAATGTATATTTTCCGCCACATGGCTGCCAGCTTCTGGAATAAACCGTTAATTATTATTATTATAAATGTAAGAGCAGATAGACTCCAGTGCTTGTAAATATGCCCCATCCCATAACACCATCTCTAAATTTAACTATCTTTTTTGTGCGTGTGGGATTCAATTTTTCACTTGCACAATGCCTTACATGCTCCCTCCTATCCGACTTGAACAAATTCATTACGCTTTTGTCTAACTTTTCAGCACACCACAGTACATGCTTAGTAGCAAAGGCCAACCTAGCTCTTTTATCATTTTACTTATAAGTGGTTTCCTAGCAGGGGAATGTGCTATAAGTCTCGCCTCTCAAGCAAAGTATGACAGTCTGGTATGACACAATCAGCCAGGTTCATGTTCTCCGCAACAATGTGAAATAGCAGCTATTGTCTCAAATATCTTTTATCAACATATGTTGCATTGTGCTATCTTCCCTGGGTGTTTTTTTTTTAGGGTGACCCATTTTTGCTTGTTGACTCAATAGATAAGGTATCCTCATGGGGCTTTATTATATGTGAAATAACACATTTTGATCAATTACAATGCTTAAAAAAGTCATTCTTTCACTTTTTTACTGGGAAAATTGCTTTCAGAAGAATCTGACAATCTTAACTGGTCTTACCATCCTGATACCATACATATGTTAGAAAGTTTTAAGTGTGAAGTGAAAGTTAGAATTTTCTCTAGTTTTGTACACATTGTTCAAATACATCTTTACCTTCCATAACTTTTTTATTTGCAAATTTCAAAGAATATTCTATGGAATTTTCATAGAAATTAAACTAGTATTTTAAAGAAAATGGAGATGTTGTTATTTCCTTTAGTCGTAAATTACTGTAGATAGAGAAGAATTATGTCAGTGGTAAGAATGTATGGACTGAGTGGTAAACTATTAGATGTTGTGAAGAGTATTTATGTTGTATGGCATGCATTAGGGTAAAAGATGCTGGAGTGAGTGTTTTGACATAGGGTGTAAGACAAGGTTGTGCGATGTTGCCATGGTTGTTTGTCTTTATGGATGGAGTACTGAGAGAATTACGTATTGGAATGAGAGGAAGGGGTGTGAGATTGATGAGGAATGGGTTCTCTCTATGTTGGTAATGTTGATGACCTGGTAGGTGTTGGTGGCTGAGTGTGGGTTTTGTTTTGTTTTAATGTTCATCATAGCTTTTGACAGGGTGTGTGAGAGGAAGGGGCTAAAAGTGAATGTACAAAAGAGGAAGGTGAGAATGTGTGAGCTGTTATATCTTAGCCTGTGATGTCACTCGCGAATAAGTGTGAAGTATCTCGGAAGCATTGTAAGTGATAGTGGTACAGATGAAGCAGATTGCAACCACAAAGTTTAAAAATGGTAGGAAAGTCTCCTGGGGTGGGTAGAGCAGTAGTGAATAGTAAGGGTTTGACTGTGAAATGTTTCAGGAAGCTGTATGAGTGTATGGTGGTGGCTACATTGGGGTAGGAAAGTGAAATGATAGAATGTACCAGGAAGCTGCATGGGTGTATGTTGGCTACCAATGTTGGTGTATGGGAGTTGGACTATGGTGTGGAAAGAGAAGGAAAGAGCTGAAGTGAGAGCAGTGCAAATGGATAACTCGAGAGTGATGTGCAGTGTGCGCAAAGTGGATGGAGTGAGGGATGACTCGGTAGGAGGCTTATGGTGTGAATGAGGTTGTGGTAGTGTATGAAGTGTGTGTGAAAATAGAATTGATGAGCGTTAGTGTCAGGAAGGTTGAAAGACCGTTGGGTGGAGTGTTTGAGAGAGAAAAAGCTGACTGAGGCGGGAGTGGATGAGAGGTATGCATGGAGTGGGCGTGGTAGGGGATTACCCCCTCCGGGATGAACCATAGTTGGACCAGTTCCCCATTGGTTGAATGGCCAATTTGGCCTGAAAAAAAATGGGTAACCTTGAGTTAAATAAAGGGGTCTGGGTATGGCATTGATGCTCGCTGACCACATATTTGTTGGAAGCTGGTAGATGTACCACTCTTCCTCCCCCCTATTGATAATAATGGGGGCCTAGCTCTTCCCCTTGATAATAATGGGGGTCTAACTCTTCCCCTTGATAATAATGGGGGCCTAACCCTTCCCCTTGATAATAATGGGGGTCTAACCCTTCCCCTTGATAATAATGAGGGCTTAACCCTTTCCCTTGATAATAATGGGGGTCTAACCCTTCCCCTTGATAATAATGGGGGCCTAGCCCTTCCCCTTGATAATAATGGGGGCCTAGCCCTCCCCCCTTGATAATAATGGGGGCCTAGCCCTTCCCCTTGATAATAATGGGGGCCTAGCCCTTTCCCTTGATAATAATGAGAGCTTAACCCTCCCCCCTTGATAATAATGGGGGCCTAATCTTTCCTCTTCGTTGCAGGATTTAGAATTTTACCTGGGCCAAAATTGGCGCGAGGCTCGGCCGCCTCACCCCTCCGTCCAGGACTACGTGGCCTACTTATCCACCCTGGAACGGCGTGATCCGACGCTCCTCTTGGCCTACATCTACCACTTGTATATGGGCCTCTTTTCCGGGGGCCAAATTTTACGCAAGAAGAGGGCCCTGGCCCGGAAGCTTACCTCCCCCTTCTCCCCGTCGAGTGCGGGGGGCGACCCGATGGAAGGACTGGCTGTGCTGGACCTCGAGGGTGGGACGCACGTCCTCAAGACCCAGATGAGGGCTGCCATGGACAAGGTGGCCAAGGAGCTGGATGAGGACACGGTGGGTCAGCTGCTGGAGGAGAGCAAGAAGGTGTTTGTGTGGAACAACCGGGTGGTGGCTCACATCCCCGGGGCCAATCGGGTCCTGGTGGACAAACTGGTGACGCTCGGGGTCCTTCTCGTTATCCTTGCCCTCCTCTGGTATTACCTGGCCTCCAGCTCGGTGCTGGGGGTCATTCTCGTCCTCGTTGTCCTTCTCTGCTATTACCTAGTCTCCAGGTGGTGACCGCTGGTATTACCTGGCCTCCAGCTCGGTGCTGGGGGTCATTCTCGTCCTCGTTGTCCTTCTCTGCTATTACCTAGTCTCCAGGTGGTGACCGCTGGTATTACCTGGCCTCCAGCTCGGTGCTGGGGGTCATTCTCGTCCTCGTTGTCCTTCTCTGCTATTACCTAGTCTCCAGGTGGTGATCTCTGGTATTACCTGGCCTCCAGCTCGGTGCTGGGGGTCATTCTCGTCCTCGTTGTCCTTCTCTGCTATTACCTAGTCTCCAGGTGGTGATCTCTAGTATTACCTGGCCTCCAGCTCGGTGCTGGGGGTCATTCTCGTCCTCGTTGTCCTTCTCTGCTATTACCTAGTCTCCAGGTGGTGACCTCTGGTATTTCCTGGCCTCCAGCTCGGTGCTGGGGGTCATTCTCGTCCTCGTTGTCCTTCTCTGCTATTACCTAGTCTCCAGGTGGTGACCTCTGGTATTTCCTGGCCTCCAGCTCGGTGCTGGGGATCATTCTCGTCCTCGTTGTCCTTCTCTGCTATTACCTAGTCTCCAGGTGGTGACCGCTGGTATTACCTGGCCTCCAGCTCGGTGCTGGGGGTCATTCTCGTCCTCGTTGTCCTTCTCTGCTATTACCTAGTCTCCAGGTGGTGATCTCTGGTATTACCTGGCCTCCAGCTCGGTGCTGGGGGTCATTCTCGTCCTCGTTGTCCTTCTCTGCTATTACCTAGTCTCCAGGTGGTGATATCTGGTATTACCTGGCCTCCAGCTCGGTGCTGGGGGTCATTCTCGTCCTCGTTGTCCTTCTCTGCTATTACCTAGTCTCCAGGTGGTGACCTCTGGTATTTCCTGGCCTCCAGCTCGGTGCTGAGGGTCATTCTCGTCCTCGTTGTCCTTCTCTGCTATTACCTAGTCTCCAGGTGGTGACCGCTGGTATTACCTGGCCTCCAGCTCGGTGCTGGGGGTCATTCTCGTCCTCGTTGTCCTTCTCTGCTATTACCTAGTCTCCAGGTGGTGATCTCTGGTATTACCTGGCCTCCAGCTCGGTGCTGGGGGTCATTCTCGTCCTCGTTGTCCTTCTCTGCTATTACCTAGTCTCCAGGTGGTGATATCTGGTATTACCTGGCCTCCAGCTCGGTGCTGGGGGTCATTCTCGTCCTCGTTGTCCTTCTCTGCTATTACCTAGTCTCCAGGTGGTGACCTCTGGTATTTCCTGGCCTCCAGCTCGGTGCTGGGGGTCATTCTCGTCCTCGTTGTCCTTCTCTGCTATTACCTAGTCTCCAGGTGGTGACCTCTGGTATTTCCTGGCCTCCAGCTCGGTGCTGGGGATCATTCTCGTCCTCGTTGTCCTTCTCTGCTATTACCTAGTCTCCAGGTGGTGATCTCTGGTATTTCCTGGCCTCCAGCTCGGTGCTGGGGGTCATTCTCGTCCTCGTTGTCCTTCTCTGCTATTACCTAGTCTCCAGGTGGTGACCTCTGGTATTACCTGGCCTCCAGGTGGATGACATCTATGGTTTTGTTGTGTGGCGGGTCATCATTTAAGCCCGAGGTCCAGGGCAGAGACGAGAAGTCTTCCCGAACCAGTTATTGAGTAACGGATCGCGTACAGGGTGGTCAGTCTGTACACATGTAAGTTTTTAATTTGTGTGTGTTTACACGTGTAGTTCGTTTGGCTAATTGAAAGAATGTGTAACCAATGGGTCATCGGATTAGGAAAGCATAGAGGAAAAGAGGTTGATAAATACGAAGAACAAGGAATTGCTTGAGGACGATAAAGGTTGTAGTTGCTTAATAATAATAAGGAAAAACAAAACGATGACGGCGTCCACCAAAAGTTTGTAAGGAGAAATCTGTAAATAAATTGTTGAAGGAAGTGTAAATGTTGAGAAGAGAGTCGCAGAGCCACTTGCGGTGTGGGACTGGGAGGACACGCGATCCCACAGATGTTAGCTGCAGCATTGTCCCGCCACGACATGACCCCTTGCGAGGTCTTTCATGTTTGTGTTGTGGGGGGATTTCTTATTTACCATTCACGTTTGTTGCCATAATTTGCCACTATAGTCATTTTAATGTAAATGTGTAAATAATTCCACAATTTGTTAAGCATTGTTTTATTACATTCTCCTAAGTTGATCAATTGACAATTTTAGTTCGTGTATTTGGCCTTTATACGTGTGGAGAGATTGCGATATAAGCTCTGATTGACCGAGTCATTTTTGGGACTCACGATGGCCGAGTGGAATACGCCACACGTACACTATTCTCGCCACAGCGAGAAATGGACGATGGGGTGCGGCAAGCACCGTCACAGGTGTCCCCCCCACTGTTGTCATATCTCCACAGATCAGAACGAAAGACAGAGTAAGGTGGGGAAAAAGGGTTGGAAAGGAGTGCGGGCAACTGATCTGTGGAGATATGGCAACAGTAGGGGGACTCCTGTGACGGTGCTTGCCGCACCCCATCGTCCATTTCTCGCAGCGACGCGGGGAAGGTGTTCACACTCTCCGCTCTCTCAGTTTCTTTATTCATCGGTCTTTTTCCTTCTTCCCTCTATCTACATAAGCCTGTGATCGTTATGCATATTTTGTGCTTTTTAACATAACTGCCGATTTCCCATGTTTGGGAATGTTGTATTTTCCGCTAGTCTGGCGACATCTGGCATCAATGAACATGTTGGCATGTCAACATTTCACTCAGTTATTGTAGGTGTCATCGCTCTTGTGTACACGTCTCTCTTCCGCCGCTCGTTATTGTGTGTGCGCGCGCACGTGTGATCCATTTGACATCTCTGCTACTTCCGACCCCTTGGGAGATTAAGGGAGACCATTTGATCCTACAGTTTGTCAGTTACTAAAAAGCTTTGGTTTAAAATCACATAAGTCCGGCGCGTGCGGTAAAAAGGAGACTTAAGCCCGGATAGAGCCTACTGGCCTTGGGAACTGAGCACCCGAGATGTCTTCCTGTCAGTGCACTACGAAATGAGGGGTAGTGATGCGTGCCAACCCCACGTGATAATTGTCGAGCTTTGTCTTCATGGAGTGGAAACGTCACTTCCTATTGTAGCGAAGTTAAACTATATCTGGTTTACTTAGTCACCGGATGGAGTCCCGATTCGGGTCAACCACGGCTGCTCTCATTCGCTGTAGATATCCGTGGTTCGGATTCCGCTTTAATTAGTAGGTCCCCCTAAAGAGACATAAAAGGAATCTTGAATGGGTATAGATCGGCCGTGAACCCGCCTCACGAGGAATAAAAGCAGTGGCAACACCCCTCCTTTACTAAAGAAAGCAGTGTTATCCCCTCCCCCCTACTAAGAGTAAAGTTATATGGTAACCCCCCCCCCCCAACTACCAAAGTTAAATATTCCTAATGCTGCCTGCGACGTAGCGTCCGACCCTAAGGCGAGCCGGCCGGACGAAGTTATAACCGAAAACGAGCTTTGCGTAGGTTTTGTCCAAGTGTTGGGCACGGTTCCCTCGGGGCATTCTCGTCCCCGTTGCCCTCTGGTATTACCTGGCTTCCAGGTGGGTGTTGTAGGTCATTCTGGCCCTCATTGCCTTCCTCCGCTATTACATTGCTTCCAGGTGGTGACCTATATATGATTTTGGTGTGGGGACAGCGGCGTGTTTGTTTGTATTTATGGGATCGCATTGGGGGCTTGCCTGGCGACCTGTGACGTAAGGTATTTTTATTATATGGGGGGGGGGGGCAACCGAGCAGTGCATAGGCTTCCTACAGCGAAATCAATTCATATCAATAAATAGGTAGGCCTAAATGGGCCCTGGTAAGCGAGGAGTAATATCGGAGAAAAGACGCTGCTGTAGATAATAAACGATAAATTACGGAATTTCGCCTCACGATACACAAGAAGGGATGAAGCAAGGTTGAAATAATTAACGTTAAGAATAGAAAAGCATTAACTAAATAGTTAAAGATATGAATACGAACGGCGATTAATAAAATATAAAAAACTTGTTCCCATAACCACCGGTTACAAACTAGATTGATGCTACCTATGTTTTATTTCCTATAGACATTTAAAATTTCACATCTCTTTTCTACACTCTTTATATAAACTTGCCATCTATTTGTTTTACCGGGGGGGGGGGATAATGCAGACTAGTTAGTCGCCGACCAGCTTTCGTCCACTCGGTTATGTTCGGGATCGAGTGTGTAAGGGAATGGGACTTCACCCCTTCCATCTTGTCTCCGGTTGGGTGGGTGTTTTGTTTAAGCATACTGCCCCCTTCCCTCCGTTTCACTGTTGTCCCAAGTCTCTGTGACCGTGTGACGGAACGTTTGTTAGAATTATTACCCCGAAAGCAGCGGAACAGAGGTAAGCAAAGTGGTGGCGCTTAAGTGAGAGACGTTCGTCTCTGATTGATTTGGAAAGTTATGTGATCGCTCCAGAGAACTTATTCGAACCGATGTTTAGTTCCGAATGCCCTCGTTAGTTAGAGTTTAGTTTAAGGGTAGTTTGAGAGATGTTTGATGGTTCCGAATTCGACAGAATGCTATGAGTTTGAAGGACCGAAGGTTAAATGAATTTAGGTGAAAGGGGGAGCGAGAAGAGAGTTTGATGGGAATTCGAGGGAACTCGCAGAACCAATGTGAGAAAGAGGGCATTAAAGCTTACCTTGATCGGAGAACACTGGCGAGGAGGAGTCGTTCACGGTGCCGCACACTTCCGAAGTTTTGTCCGGCTGAGTCCAAGAGTTTGAGGGGAGTTTTGAGTTTAATTGTTCTCTCTTCAAGCTTCAGAACGGTCCCGCCCAAAGTCCAAGAGTTTGCGAGTTTCAGATAGTTGTTTCTTCGAGTTTCTGATCTAGTGGGGCTATTTGTCGCTCCTGCAAGAGGGTTTTCAAGGAACCATGAATTTGGGGATAATTAGTGGGGGAGGACACGAGGAAGGCAGGCGTGCGAGACCCGAAAACACGTAACTCCCTGTGCCCCACCATAAAGCCACAAACCACTGTGCCGATCGCCGAGGAGGTGGAGAGCGGCAATATTCAGCCAGATGACCAAGACTGACCCAAAGGCGTAATCCTTGGACTTGGATATAAAAAGTGTTGAAAAGGAAATAATACATACACACATATGAGAATGCAACTGTACTCACGTATGCATCTATGCATATGATAGTGGAAGACAAATAGGTAGGGATAGATTTCCCTGATGAAAAGGATAGGGAGTGGGAGGGGGGAGAAAATCCCTGGTGATAGGGAATCGCAGGCGAATTTGAGTTTGTTGTTATTACTCAGTGTTTCTATCTATTTATACTTGGTGTTATTCGTATTCTTCTTGGTCTTTGATGTTTTGTTTGATTATGATATACTTTTTTGCGTTATTTCTGTTTTATGTTCCTTATTTTGTTGTTTGTGATCATTGGATTGTTTTTGTGTTTGTGTATGTTGTTTCTTTCTTCATGTAGCGTTCAAGCCTTTGTAGGCGTTTTTCTGTTTCTCTCGTGTTCTTCTCTTGTATGTTTTACGGGTTTTTGTGTAAGTGTTGTGTCTTTGTTTGATTATTGACGTTGCCTTTATTTTGTTTTGTCGTGGTAAAGTCCTATGTGTACATCGGTACTTCTTGTCGTTCGGTCTGAGCTTTGCTGCTGGTGAAGTGTAGTCTCCTACGGTTTCTGTCCTCGGGTGGAATGTCAATGTGTCTCCGTCTGGTCTCGTCTGACATGAGTCGTGGTATTTTCTCCCAGATCTTGCGGGCTCTACTTTGCAGTTCCAAATTGACCGGAGTCATCTGGATCATGTGGTGTAGGTCCCTCTGCCTCCTTCTATCTCTCCTCCTGGTGTTTGTGATGAGGAGTACGCCTTTGTTTTGTACTCTCTGGAGGAGTTCCATCTTTTTTCTAGAACCAGTGCAGATAGGTATCGGTGGATACAGCAGTTTAGATCTTACGAGCGCGTTGTAGATCTTTTTCTTGTTGGCCGTGTTCAGATTTTTGAATCTGAACAGCTTAGACAGCTCGGCCTTCGCGCTCGCTGCCGTCTTAGTGACGTGGCCGCCGTATCCAGTTTTACCTAACCTTAGTCCTAGAACTGTCCCGTCCGAGCTGTATGGAATACGGGCGTCATCGGTTACGATGTCGGCCTGTCTCATACGGAAGAATGGGATCACCTTGAACTTTTGGGTGTTCGTGGCGATCTTCCATCTCCTCTCGAACCTGTTGACATTGTCAATCTCACTGGCGGTTATTTGTGCCATGAGTTCGGGACTCCTCTCACTAATTAACTTATAAACCATTCGCTCTTTGATAGCCTAAAGAATAGGCCAGAGATGTCGGGGAGGAGAACCCACTACAGGAAGAAACCATCCGACCTTTACGTTCATGCATGCTCATACAGACATGTGTAGGAAGGTGCAATAGGCTGTAATCTTAACACGTTTGGTCACCGGGAGGGAAAAGGCTATGAATTGCTAAAACCCGTGAGTAAACAAATGGCTAAGACGGGGGGTTGCAAATTGCCGAGACTTGGGGTAGCAAATTACTGACTCATGGCTAGCAAATTGCTAAGACTCGGACAGTAACAATTTGCTAACACTCGGAGGTAAATTGCTAAGAATGTCGTAACAAATTGGTAAGATTCCTGGGGAGTAAATAATTATACTTAATCAAATAATGAGGGAGGTGATAATTATGATTCAATAAGAAGACGGGATAAGACCAATCACGGAAATATATGTACAGACACCACCACCGAGAGGGATTTTTATGCACTTGAAATCAATAATGTACACTAAATATTAATCACTTGCAGCTCACAATAAATCGAAATAAGGGTAATTCTACATAGGAACAACTCCCAGGCCAATCGAAAGCGTGTTAGAAATATTTCTCTTTTCAAGAAACTTCTAACGTAAAATAGATGGTCAGCCATCTTGTCATCGATAGCTTGTTTCGAACCCATTAAATTATGCTCGGGTTTGGTGGGATTTATTTTTTTCAGGCTAGGTTAATTTTTGTGGGTTTCTTAAGTTGGATTTTAGTTAGGTTTTCTGTGCCGTTTTTCCCTTCGGAAAGGAACCAAACACGAAGCCTATTCTAGCGATACGCCGTGGCCTATCCTTCCACTTTTGGTAATTCAACAGATTAAAAATAGTGTTTAAATAACCTACTATCGCTACCCTTCTACATCCTACTTAAATTAGCATCATCGTTGGTAATATGAATTTATTGAATCGGTGCAATGAATCTCTTTACCTGAGGCCTATGACGTCATAACAACGGCAAATAAAAGTTTTAGGCCTTGGAAAATAGTAAATATTGGACATTGGACATAATAAGTGAGAAATATAGTAGTAGAGGGTTTTAGTAGGAGAAATAGTGGGGAAAATAGGGAAAACTATAATAGGAAAGTGAAAACGAAAGGTAGAATGAAAGACAGATCCCTGGTGAAAGGGTATCACTGGCTTTCTTTGCGTTTTGGTTTTGTTTTTTTGATAGCATATTACTATACTATCTGATGAATGCGGTGGGCATTCGAGCCTTTGTATTAATACATTGTATCTTTACGTGGCTTTTGGAAGATTTTCATCTTCAATTCTGGGTGTTTTACACCTTGATTTGGATTTTTGATGTTGTTTTGTGTGTTTTTGGCGATATTTTCGCGCAAAAAATTGGGGAAGTGTTATTTAAAACCAAATTAAACAAGTGTTAATTCGGTGGCTAAACTCGTTTGGCTTTGTTCATGTTTTTGTGTTATGACTGGGGGTTATTTAGTATTTAAGTGAACTTAGGGTCGACGTTAAAGTCATTCGGTAGTCTACTGCTTTTGAAGCTAATTGGTCGTCTTAAGTTAGGTAAAATGTCGAAGTCGATGTGCTCCAGTACAAACTCGGGGGGGAGGTGCCGGTGCACCTTGTCCCAGATTTTGTTTGCTCTTAGGTGAAGCTCCACGTTTATGGGGGTCATCCCCAGTTCACCATGGAGTTCACTCTGCCTTCTCCCTTCTCTCCTTCGGGCTCCCGTGATGACATATACTGCCTTATTCTGGACTCTTTGCAGTTTAAGGACTTGGGTCTTGGAAACTACGTTTATAGGGATCGGGGGGTACAGGAGTTTTGAGCGAATGCACGCATTGTAGATCTTAAGTTTGTTGGAGGTACTCAGGTTTACGAATTTGAAAAATTCGCCCAAGTCCCTCCGTGCATTCTGTGTAGTTCTTGCTACATGGCTCCTATACCCACCGGTCGTAATTTGTAGTCCCAGAACCGTGCCCTCCGTGCGGTATGGGATGCGTGCACCCCCCACACGGATGTCTGCCAGAGTCCTTCGGAATAATGGAATTACACGGAACTTTTGGGCATTGGTGGATATCTTCCATCTTCTCTCGAAGGAGTTGATGTTTTCGATTTCCACTGCCGTACTTCGTGCCATGAAATTCGCATTCCGATAAGGCCCCGTACATATTATCGTTATATCATCCGCAAATTGGACGTATAAGGAACCCTCAGTCAAGGGTTGGGGAAGGTCTATAGTGTAGATGTTATAGAGCAGGGGAGAGATGCACCCGCCTTGGGGCACCCCCGCCTCGAGTTCGAACTCAGGGCCGCTGTAGTCTTTAATACTTAAAAACGCTCTCCTCTCCATCACATAGTCACAAAGAATCCTTTCAAGTATGGGATTGAGGCCTAGTTGAAGGATCTTATATTGTAGGCCTCTCCTCCATACCTTGTCAAAGGCCTTTTTGACATCGCGTAGCACCAGATTTGCATGGCGTTTCTCTGATTTTACTTTTGCCAACTTCTCGGTAATTACGGCTAGCGCCGTGTCTGTTCCTCGCTTCGCACGGAAGCCATGTTGTTGGATGTTATGAGAGTTATTTCTCTCGAGGAACATGTTTACCCTGTTGGCCAATATCTTCTCCAAGACTTTCCCTGAAAATTCTAGGAGAGATATGGGCCTGAAGTTAGCTGGACTGTCCGGTGGTTTACCGGCTTTTGGAATGAATATCATTTTCGCAACCTTCCAGTGGTCAGGGAAGTATCCCACGTTTAGGCATGCGTTCATGATATTCATGAGCCCCAGTAAGATATTGGGCGGGGCTCGAATAAAATTCTCCTTTGTCAGTCCTGTACGCCCCGGTGCTCGCTGTCGGAAGGATTTTAAGGTCATAGAGAGTTCCTCGGCAGTAATTCTACCGCCGAGTCCCTCCATTTCCCTGTTCTGTGATACGCAATGATGAGGATGCGTTCTATGTATTTGGTCATTCAGGTCGTTAATAATTTCGTTTTCGAAGTCCAAATCGAAGTCATCATTCTCTTCCGGGGAAATCTTAAAGATAGATGCCCAAAAGAGTCTGAATTCCTCTTCGATTCTTTCTACGTCAGAAATTTCAGTGTCGTCACGTATAAGTTTAACGGTCCTTGGTGGTTGTCCGCCTTTAAGTCGTTTTACCGTCTGCCAGAATGTACGTGAGTCAGTTTCTACATTCAGTCCGTCAATTAAATTATTCCAGAGTACACTCTGTTGGTCCCTTATAAGAGTCATTAGTTCGTCGCGTATGAGTCGTGTTTGTCGGTGTGTGTTAATGTTGGGGCCAGTGAGGTTCACTTCATCGATCCGTTCCTTATATTCCCTCGCGAGGGTTTTCATTCTAGGGGTCCATGAGGGGGCAGGGAGAGTTTTATACTTAACTCGGGGGATGGCTTCCTTGTCGGCTTTTACTAGTTTTTCATTTAATTTATCCAACTCCTCGTCAATTTCTTCAAGGGAGGCATCATTTAAGGGTTCTGGGTTATAATTTTCGAGGAGTTGATTATACTTATCCCAGTCGGCTCGAGCATAGCTCTTTCGCTCTGGGATAGGGATTTGAATGGGGGAGGTTGAGACTTTAATAAGGATAGCCTGGTGATCGCTGGGAATAGGGGGGCCCGGCTCAATGAAGTAATTATAAGGGAATATATTGCTGGTTAGCACAATATCAGGTTTTGTTGCTGACCTGTGAGTAATATATGTGGGGAAGTCTGGTCCAATTCTAGTCATAATGTTTCTATCAATAAGTGTCTCGAGATTCCTGCCTGCTGGGTTGGTCGACGTATAACCGGAGGCAGCGCTTCTTGCATTGAGGTCACCGGCAAAGAGAACGGTTCTGCCGTGACCACATAACTGCAAGAAGTTTGGGAGGGGCAAATACCCTCTCCTTGGGGGTTGGTACCCCGTTGCCAGGACCAGGGGTCCCACTGCCGTACGGACCTCCACAGCAAGGTAAGATTCGTCGAGTCCACTTATTGATCTGAAGTCAAGACCTCTTTTCACAGCTATGGCGCATCCGTCAAAACGTTCTCCGCTGTGATTTTTGGTCAAGACTTCGTAGGGAAAGATTTTTAACTGATTAGCGTCGTTTATTCCATGTTCAGAAATAAAGATAACGTCTGGGTCACTTTGTCTTAATACGTTTCCGTATAATATTTTTTTGTTTGTCCATCCGTCAGAGTTCAAATGTAAAATTTTTAAAGTCGTCATTTTGTAGTTCACTTAAGGGTTTTCGAGTGTAGTATGGTGTTTCAGGACTTTATTCTCTTACGAGTTTAGGTCCTTGTGGAGTGTTTGGGGGCGTTATGGTTTTTCCTGTGCGTTTTTTCCTGTATTCGCCGTCAGTTAGGGTGATAAAAGAGTCCGGAGTCAGTTTTATCAGGCCTTGGAGTAAAGCCTCCTCGACCTGTTTTTCACTGAGTTCGTCCGAGGTGAACTCCCATTTGTATACTCCGGCTATTACGCCTTCGGATACGTCAAGGGCATCCATCTCCTTAGGAAAAGGGGACCTTTCGGCAGCGAATACCTTCAAGTTAATTTTTCTTGAATGGTATGCGTGCCTGGATTCCCTCTTACAAGAAGAGGACGATCTCGGGCGTCTCTGGGGCTGCGAGGTTTTCCGTGAGCGGGGCGAACGTGCCCCTCCCTCGGCTCTCGCAACTCCAGTCTCCGTACTCTCGTTATTCACTTTTTTTGTGGGTGTGGTTGCGTGGGTATTTTTGTTTTTTGCGGTTTCTTTGGGTTGTTTATGATCCGTGCGTGCTTTTGCAGCCTGGATCCTGGGGTCTCTGGAGGAAGCTGAGGTTGTGGCATTGCTGGGGGTTGGGAGATTCTGACAATTAGTCTCGCACTGGGGTTTGAGACTAATTTTCAGGATCTCTTCTGACCGCGGGTTCGAGGGGAACCACATACTCTCCATTCCATTATTGGTTAGCATCTTATTAAGCTCATCTGCAAAGCACCCCGGGGAGGAGAGATTCGCAATATGAGCATAATATATGCAACACATAATTTTAGTCGAGTTTTCGTTCTCGACGTGGAGATATGTGGGGTTCGCTTTAGACTCCGCTACCGCAGCTTTTGCGACCTTTGCATAAGTAGTATTAGCTTTCCTTTCTTCGTCGGTTCGTTTTTGAGCGGCTTTATTCTTTAGGATCTGTTTTTTGATGGGGCAGGCCATGGAGAGTGTCTTATGTTCCCCCGCGCAGTTCAGACACTTCATGGTGGTGCTTTTACAGCTCCTCCAGAAGTGGTTGTCCGAGGCGCAAATGGAACATAAAGTAGCATTCCCTTTGGGGCAGTTGGCTGTGGTGTGCTCCTCATACTTATAGCATTTGAAGCACATCTGGAGGTCGATAAACTCCTCACGTTCGATCTGCTCGGGGCAGATTCGAACGTTAAAGAGGAGCATACCGCACTCCGTAGCCTTAACCGCCATTGCCGAATCAGTGAACACTATCTTAAAGACATGCGTGTAATCCTTAAATTTAAGGATTTCCGCAATTTTAGCCCAGGGGTGGTTTTTTTCAACCTCAGCATGAATTTCTTCAATGCTGTGGCTGCCTACCCAAGGATCGAGGCGTCTAAGAATTATGCTGCGATGTGTTTTTATCTGTGGAGGCGTGTGGGGTCTTAGGTTAATCTTCTTCAACGACTCTGCCGCTTTTTGAGAGGTGAGGACCTCGCAGTCACTCTCCTTTTGGCAGATAGCCGAGTAGCCATTGTAAGTGTCGATGAGGCGTACTAAGGTTACCCCTAGCTCCCCATGGGTTATCGCGAAGACTTCTCCCCGATCTGGCTTGGGGCCATCGGAGAGAGTCCTCAGCGGTATCCGCCGAGTCTCCCTCATTTAAATCTCCATTTCCGCATGGGAGCTGGAGAAAATAAAGGAGTTACGAAGACTCGGGGTGCGTGGCTGTGTTTGTGTGTGTGAGTATGTGATATTTAACACCGGTGAGAAAGAATAGATAAAGGAAGTAATCCTTGTCCAAAACACAAAAAAAAAGAAAAACCCGATCAAATATGGCACTTTACCTTTGGTGCAGGCGCTTTTCGAGGGCCTGCAGGTCTCCGGTCCACCACAAAGGGAGTCCGGGGTGGAAAATGGAGGGGGAGGGCGGAAACAAGTTCACCCTCGCTACCGACGCACGAAGCGAGCGAAATTTCACTTTTTACGTATAGGAACGCAATGACAAATTCGTACGTACGCCGATTCAAAACTCCCGTGTGAGCAATCACTAAAACTGCGCGAAAACACTATTCACAAAACGTAAGCGAAAACAAACTTAAGGTTGGCTTTTTCAAAAGTCACGAGTGAGAAGGGCACGACTAACTCAGGCGAGCAAAGCAGTCAATAGTAAATACTACTTTCAACTTGGAAAATATTACTTTGCGCGACGAATATAGAGAAAAAGACAATTCAGTTAGATCTTAGAATAGATAGAAAGTATTTTTTAGCAAAGTTGTTCATCTATAGAATTACTGAAATGAATATACCATAAAAAGGTTACTCTCGAAAGGTACCTAAATGATGTTCCGACACGGCGGGAATTCCCGAAGCAAGAGAGGGTGGGGTTACGTGGACCAGCTCGACTCACGGTGACACAAACCCGATATAAATTGACACAGTGATAAAAACGCAGTAAGTTTATCTCTTTTAAAATGAACATAATATTAAGGAGGAAAAAAAAAGTTGCAAATTATGTACAAAAGAAAAGCTTTAATGTGTTAAATATAAATTAAGATACACACAAAAATACAGGATTGAAGGTCATAAAAAAGGAATAAGAAAATTAAACAAATGAAAATGGTAGCCCTCACTACCAGGGCAAACCCTACAAACTCTTCACCTATAACCTATTATCTCATCTTCCACGCTAATCTCTTCCTATAATTCATCACCATCATCAACGCAGTCACACCAAATCCGGCGTCAATGATGATATACTCAGTTTTCGAAGAGAGATGGTATAGTGGAAGATATAGTGGGTGAAAATTAAAGATGGGGGGGGGGTGATTTTGCCCTAGTAGAGAGGGCATCACTTTATTTTTATACTATTTCATTTTTCTTTTATTTGTGTTGTTATTTTGTGTTTTTTAATGTGTATTTGTATCTTCATGTGTTTGTAATGTTCTTATTGTATTTTATTTCTTCTTCTGTCTTTTGACTTTTAGTGTAATAGTGTTATTTGTAGCATTCAAGCCTTTTATAGCTTTCTTGCCGACAATGCTATTTTCGCGCCTAAAAAAAAAATGAAAATCGCGCTCAGCTCTGATATTTTAACTTGATACCAGCGTTTCGGGTAGGAACCTATTTTCAAGCATATAACATTAACAATATATACAAACATAAGAATTTTTAGGATTGTTATCAGATATTTATAAATAAATATGAAAATACAGGGGTTTTAACTAGATATTTGGGAAAGGTAAAGGGGTTATTCTAAATAACCTGATGTTAACCTCTTTTGGGAGTTCGTTGTACGAAAGGGAGATAATGAAAATATCGGCACGATATGGGGTTTTTTTTTGTGGGAGTGGTTTGGGCGTGGGTGTTTATAGATGAAAATAGGTTCATCCACGAAACGTCGGTACCAAGGGATTAAAATACCATAATGACCATCCTAAAAAAATACGTATACGCTTGGCAACGTGCAACCTCACTGCTCTCTTAAAAGATAATTATCGGTAGGGAATATACATAATAATGCAGATACACCCACAAAGTAAAAGTGAAAAACAATTCCGAGCGCTTTCGTCTTTATTAAAGACCTTTTCAAGGAATGCACAGGAGGCTGGACATACATTGCCTTAAATAGTGGAAGGGGGAATTAGATTACCCACCTCTGAACCTTAATTAGGGGGTACAAAATCCTGAAACAATTTTATTTGAGATTTTATGTATGTAGTGATAATGGGGTCTAGCATGGACGAACCAGGGCTAAGGTTGAAATTTGGGAACGCGTTGATGAAGATACATTCGAATATAAAGAGTGTTCCATTAAGACGGATCGCAGTTAGCAGTAAATATACATTACATTTCAATCATCAATATATTGATGATTGAAAGTAGTGTTGAAAGAGGCAGAAAAACTCAATATATATTTTGCTGCAATGTATATTTACTGCTAACTGCGATCCGTCTTAATGGAACACCCTTATTTATCGAAATATAATTATTGCATTTTATGACTCGTTTGGCACCATTCCAGTTAATGCTATGGTTAAGATTGTACATATGTAGAAAAGGCGCAGATTGTTCACTGCGATTACGTACATTGGCTTGATGTTGCTTAACCTGGACATTTAGTTCTTTCCCGGTTTGTCCATAATAACATTTTTGACAGTTGTTGGAGTCTATTGAATAAGCAATGCCGGGGGAGGGGGAGGATTTTGACAAGGATGCGATAAATTTTAGTCTCGTACTTAAAAATAAAATAATATTTATATTCAGAGGCCTAAGTAAACGAGGTAATTTAATGAAAATATGGTTATAGGGTAAAATTAATAAGTTTTTGGCCTGAAAACTTAGGGATATTAACATTAGTTTGATAATAGGGACGTTTGGCCTACTTATAACAATTGTCGAGAAAGTACAGAGGGTAGCACAAATTTATCCCTATTTTATATATTCTATCGACTTCTTTGTCTAGGTATTCTGGTGAGACAATTCTAAGGGCATGCAACAACATAGGAGAAGACACTTTGTTTGATGTTATTATGGTGGTTAGAATAAAAGTGTATAAAAGAGTCTATGGCTGTGAGTTTTCTATCTATTTCATATTTGAAACAATGGTTTGTCCGATGAATTAGAATATCTAGGAAGTGAGTGTGCGATCTTTTTCAACTTATAAAGTAAATTTAATCGAGGGCACTAAGGTGTTAATTTTAGTATTAATATGTCCAGCCTCCTGTTCATTCCTTGAAAAGGTCTTTAAGAATAAAGACGAAGCGCTCGGAATCGTTTTTCACTTTTCCTTTGTGGGTCTATCTGCATAACTTTGACTCACGTGCACTTTGTGAGTTTTTTTCATACATAATAATATACATACGAAAATTAACATTGACGTGTAAATATATATAGAACATAGATATATTATAATACTGTGTCGCATTATTTGCGACAAAGGAGGTCCTTAATGGTACCAAGCGGTTTCAACCGATACTATACACTCGCTACGGATCGAGCTTCCAGGGTGGGCGTTTGCCACTCGAAAATAAACATGGCACCTCATGCCCACTGATCGACAAAAAAACACAAAATACGGTCGAATATAAAGGTTGATGACAATATCGATCTTAGGACTAAGAATACCATGGGTCATGGTGGAGTGGTTTCTCCTCTGTCCTCTCTCCCGAGAGGAAAGTTTTCTCTCATATGCGAACCACTTTTAAGCCGCTTTCTCTCTAGCATGACAATGACCTATCTTTTCTAAGGACCCCTTCCCCCCAAAAGGAAAAAAAAAGAATGGTCGAGGTTACCTCTACTCACAAAAGGAGGGTGGGGGCTCAAACGATCTCCTGTATGAACTCCAAAAATGAAAATTGTGGCTTGCCATCCTTCATACGGACCTATTGTTTCTGGAGGTCCTGGACAGGATCCTGACCGTTGAGAGCTGGATGTTAAGATGAAGAAATCCCCTCCCCCAACCTGGTAACTAGGGATTATGGTGTAGTGAGACTGACATACAAGCTTGTCATCCCCACCTTAGTCGGACGTTCCCAAAAGGACGGGTCTCCAAAGAAAGGAGGCAGAAAAATAATAAATACATAGGTTCTCCTGCGGAGGTAGGCCTTGGAGACAGGCGAATCGTTCAGCATTTTGGCAAAGGACCAAGTTTCGGTGGGTCTAGGTACCCTCGGGACTTCTGAAGTGGGGATTGGTAAAAAAACGCCCCATCAAACCAGAGGCTTCTGGGTCTCTTCGAGCCCGCGGGCTTTAAAAGCTTTCACATCTGCTTTACTGATAGGTTATGTTAGTCAGATGGATAGATGCTCCGTCTGTTTATGGAACCAGCGTCCTATATTGGGAGAGAAATGGCCTCTCGTTTTTTTATGATGGGGGGAGCCTTCTAGTTAATGTGGCTGATAAAATCTATGAAAGCGAACTGCTCAACTACCTCTTTTATGGCATTGTAAGAGAGCTAGCCGGCCATGACGCAGTTTTCGTCGAATATGTGGTATGGAAGGAGAGGGGGGTATTGAGACATATTTCGACACTTTTCGACACGTTTGACATGGAGAGGCTTCCTGACTTAGTCTGATGGCTACTATCGATACCATGTGAATGCATTCGTGTCGTTCACGCGAAGCATCTACGACTACAACCGCTTCGGCTATACTAATAGATACTGTCGATGTGTTCAGAAGGATAAGCCGCAAATTTCTTTAACATGCTCCAAGGCTCTGCTTGATGATTCTTTCGTGCACATCTATGTGTGGTAATTATGCCAGATCGCACACAATTTTCTCGTAAGTATTACGATTCGTATATGTTTGAAAAACGGTGGTTGGCGGTCCAGATTGATGAAAGCACCGTCCTTTACCTAGTTCTTCCAGGTCTATGAGCGCTGTAGCTCCCATGCCTATTCAGAATCCTCAAGCCGGCTCTACCTAACTAGGTGCCACCCCGGTCCGGATGGCACCAATAAGAGTTGGAACATGTTCTGGCCAATACCGGGTTTCATTGCCATCTCTTCCACGTGACAGTTTCGTAAAATACGAAGCGGCAATGTTCCTTCATCAAGCCGCTCTACTGGGAAGCCAAAAAAGGTGGCACTGGACCTTCCCATTAACGAGTGTGCGGTTCCATCTAAAAGAGGGAGGACCTGTCCCAAATGCGGCCTGGCAGCATATGGGATTCGACGTAGGGTAAGGCTCGCGTGACGCGTCTAATTTTCCCCTGTAAGCTCTCGAGGATTACAGCGTCAAAGCCTCGTCTCGCGGCCAACAGCTCTCGAAGATGTCTACGTGCGGCCTTTGCCCATTCCAATAAAGATCTCTTCTTCAAACGGGACCGCGATTGTCTTCGAAATAGACCCGGAGGGCAATTGCCTTCAGTGTAACTGGGGTGAAAATGAGCTAACTGGTATACATTGACAAGATGAGTCCCTGATGTAAGACTGGCATCTTCATCGTATCCTCTTCCTGTAAGTTTAGATTTTCAATGTTGGGGTTCAACATTGGCAGCCGCAATGGATTGCCTTGTTATTGGCGAATGGTAGCCTCTTCCTAAGGTAGATTCCTGAACTAGTTCTTCTTAGATTCTGGAAAAGTGCTTTCTTCTGTTTCATCAGTTTACCTTTGGTGTTAAGCAGGGAGAGTGATTTCTGGACTCTTACTTTGTTAACTTTGAAAGATTTTACAAGTTGATTAAGGCTCGATTTTGTGGCAAAATTAGTCACAGGGTTTAGCCTTTTGCAAACCTTGCACTAGCTAGAGTTGCAATAAAATCCGCATCTTTTATGCCACCTTGATCGACCTTTAGCACCAGACGAAGTGGGGATGAAGGGGGGGGGGGCTAAATGTTGATTAGGAAAACGAGAAAGGCTTCGTTTGTAAGAGTGTTCCTTCTGAACTAAAGCCAATCGAGGCTACAAAATGGGATCTAGGAAACGCTAAACTGTGCCTGGGAGGAGGGGTTCGAACCAACGGAGTAGAAGTTATTCACTCAGTAAGCGTTTTGACTCCAATTAGGGGCTAGTGAAGGTTTCACAAATAAAAGAAAAGGTATCATAGTTTTAAGCAAGATGGATCATCGATTCTGTTGAATCCACTTTCATTTTTTGCCAAGAGGCTAATTCCTCTCTACCCTTTGCCTCGTAGCTAAATACATTCGAAAATTGTATACAAATAAATATTTATTTAGATTTTTGTATTGGGTTGAGGAATAAGTTCTTGTGGTTTTATCAAATTTATTCATTACCATTAACACCTTTAGAAAAACTTCATTTTTAATTGATAACAATATGCAATTTAATCAATAATTTTTTTCTCCGTTGTTATTTACGACTTCTTCCCAACATTCAACTAGTTTTTCGATGCCTCTACAATAAAAATCTCTGGATTTTGACTCGAAGAATTCGTCTTACCAGGTTCTTAATTCCACATCAGTAATGAACGAAACGCCGCGCAAATTGTTGGAGAGCGATCGGAACAGATGGAAATCCAATGGAGCCAAGTCTGGCGAATATGGAGGATGCGGCAGGATTTCCTAATTAAGCGTTTGGATGGCCTCTTTCGTCATATTGGCAATGTGAGGACGAGCATTGTCGTGTTGCAGAATGACTCCATAACGTAGATGAGGTCACTTTTCACGAATAGCTTCGGCGAGTCGATACATTTGTTGAACGTAGAGTTCTGCAATGACAATCTCGTTGTTCGCAAGGAGCTCACGAAGAATGATGCCTTCACAATCCCACCACACATACAGCATCGTCTTTCGTGGATCAAGTCCTTGCTTTAATCGCGGGAGTGTTTTTTTATTGGGGCTAAGCCATTGTTTTCGATGGTTCATGTTGACATAAACACACCACTTTTCGTCGCCAGTGATGATGCGGGGAAGAAATCTGTCCTTATATCCACAAGTAGCCTTGTGATGAGCAAGCAAACCTGTGGTCATCGTGTAGCATTGAAGTTTGTTGCTTTCGCTCAAAACGTGCGGAACCCATGCGCCGAGTTGTTGACCTTTTCCTATCGAATGAAGGTGATTCACTACAGTTTTCTGATCACACGCCAATTGTACAGCCAATTCTCTAGTTGATTGACGAGGATTTTCACGAAGAAGGTCGTTCAATAGATCTTCATCCAACTTAATGGACCGACCAGAACGTTCTTCGTCATTAAGATTGAAGTGACCGTTTTCGAAACGTGAAAACCACCATTGAACTGTCCTTTCTGATAAAGCATTTTCTCCGTACACAGCACAAATATCGCGACGAGTTTTGGCTGCATTAGCATTGTTCCCGTCGAGAACAAGTGTCGAAAATGCGCCTTTCTTTCAACTTGACATTCCATTTTGAGGGGACAGAACAAAAATTATATTAACACAACTTTTAAGTAAACCGCAATGACTTATTACTCAACTTTAAGACGTAGCCTAAGCAAAAGCCTAATAGTCTATGCTTTTAAGAGACGTAACCTAACCTTTGCAAATTTTGCTCTCATGATTTATTATTGTTTCTTAATATGTGCACAAATCACATCAAAACTTAAATCAACACAACATTAAAAAAAAACGCAAGAACTTATTCCTCAACCTAATAGTTCGTGGCGATGATGTACCATAGTAAAGTACTACTTTCCTATTCTAATAAGACTACATACTTAGAGCCTGTTACCCCCCATGAAGTAGTATTACATTGTTTGATAGAGTTTTTAGTTGCGTGCACGCGAGTCATAAGTTACTAGGTCGGTCGGTCAGTAACCATTTTACTTTCCAATGAGTTTTTTGGCCACAACATCGTAGCTATTCGGTCGATTCTAACGAAATTTGAAACGCTTACGTTGTTTTAGATTTTCTTTCAAATGATATAATGGCCCAGGACCTCCCTAGGTTAGTCTGGGAAGTATTTGGCAATAACATCGTAACTATTCGGCCGATTCTAACGAAATTGGAAACACTTATGTTGTTTTACATTCTCTTTCGAAGGATATGACTTCCAAGGTCACCCCAAGGTTAGTCTGGGAATTATTAGGCAATACAATCGTAACTATTCGTTCGATTCTAACGAAATTTGAAACCCTTATGTTGTTTTACATTTTCTTTCGAAGGATATAACTGCCATGGTCCTTCAAAGGTTAGTCCGGGAATTATTAGGCAATAAAATCGTAACTATTCGACCGATTCTAACGAAATTTGAAACCCTTATGTTCTTTTACATTCTATTTCGAAGGATATGACTGCCAAGGTCCTCCCAAAGTTAGTCCGGGAATTATTTGGCAATAACATCGTAAATCTTCAACCGATTCTAACGAAATTTGAAACCCTTATGTTGTTTTCCATTCTCTTTTGAAGGATATGATTGTCAAGCACCTCCCAAGGTTACTCCTTGAATTATTAGATAATAAAATCGTAACTATTCGACCGATTCCAACAAAATTTGAAACCCTTATGGTTTTTTTATTCTCTTTCGAAGGATATGACTGCCAAAGTCCTCCCAAGGTTAGTTGAAATTTGAAACCTTTATGTTGGTTTCCATTCTCTTTCGAAGGATATGATTGCCAAGGTCCTCCCAAGGTTAGTCCGGGAATTATTGGGCAATAAAATCGTAACTATTCGACCGATTCTAACGAAATTTCAAACCCTTATGTTCTTTTACATTCTCTTTTGAAGGATATGACTGCCAAGGTCCTCCCAAGGTTAGTCCGGGAATTATTAGGCAATAAAATCGTAACTATTCGACTGATTCTAATGGAATTTGAACCCTTCATCTTGTTTTCTATTCTCTTTTACAGAATACGATTTCCAAGGTCCTCCCAAGGTTAGTCTGGGATTATTTTGCCATATTTCCGTAATTATTCTGCCGATTCTAACGAAATTTGAAACCTTCATGTTATTTTGCATTCTCTTTGGAATGATACAATTACCACGGTCCTCCTAAGGTTAGTGTGGAGATTATTGAAAGTTTTTGAAGGTCATATGGTCACAAGTCACAATAATTGGGAGCACGTGACTTAGGTCTGTTGACCTCGTTTTTATTCATGGAACACTTAATAATAAATTTGAATTTAGGTATCTTATTTAAATATTCTACTAGAGTTGTGGGTTTGTAGATAGCTTAGAGTAGGGAAGAGGCGCAAAGAAAAATAAGGAAAGAAAAGTAGCGAAACGTTTTTCGAAAGCGCTCATCGCGTCGCTGGACAGCCGCTAACGAGTGTCTTAAACCACTCGGCCATCCTGAGTCCCTCCCATAAAAAGACTCATTCAAACAAAGCATTTAAGCCGCTCGCCTGAACTTCTCGCACGCTACAGTTTAAAGGAACGATTTGTCCTTAGTTGATATTATTATTAGTTATAGATTATTATTCATTTACAATCACTATTATTATTTTGGGTATTATTAATTCATTATCTCTTGATATTATACAATTATTATTATTTTGACGATTAAAAATCCAATGTTATCTTTTCATTATTATTATTTTGAATATTATTAACTTTTTGGCTGCTGCCAGGATAATTCCAATGGTTGTGTTGTGTGCGGCAGATATTTTTTTTAAATATAACTATTTACTATTGTTTTTAGCCGCCAAGTTATTTTTCCACTGCAGTGATTATAATAATGTTTATCATTGGGAAAATGCGTTCGTTTTGTTTACAAAGGCACTTTGAAAGTTCGCAAATTTATTCCTTCACATCCGTGACAAATATCAAATATTCCGTCATAATAATATTATTATAAAATTTAACCGGTTCTTTCTATTTTTCCAAATAAAATTTGTAATGACTAATTAATATAAAGCTTTTTATAGTTAAATTCAATGTTTTTTAAAAATATTAAAATATCAAGGCACACATTCGAACGCGTGGATAACGCACAAAAATTAACGGCTGGGAGGGAAATGTCGTGGGATTTACTGACTTAATTCCCATTTTCTTTCTTTCTTTATTTTATGAGTTACTTACATAATCTTATTTTTATTTTTAAATAGACATAATTTCTATTTTTTCCTTTACTTATTGTAGATCTAAAAGGCTTTCTATAACGTGGATTAAAGAAATATTTGTAAGCAACCTTACATTTCGTTTAGAACACACCATTTTACGCATAATATATCGTTGCATTGCATCGATTCTCTCTCCCCCTTCTTTATTTTTTAAAAAAAATTGGTCATGTTCTTTCTATTGGAACGAAACGTTCCACTCTTACAATTAATTACACAACACAAACGTTTTTACTCCAATGGAGTACTCAAAAGCAATTAAATTTTGTACGCATCCGGTTTTTTTATGGAGGAACGGCATCATCCATTCTATTTAGATGAATTTATTTGCTTCAAAACATTATAATAGGCATTTGTTTTGTGACAATTATATTTATCAAGTCTTCATCGATAAAGTTTTCAAAAATAATCTATTTCTTTTGAATTTTGCATAATAAATGAAGAGGAAGTCAAACCTGATAGTGAAAATCCAAACTTAGGCACTAAAGGCATAGACCGAAGGCCAAAGACTGGCCGCCGCGTCCGTTTGCGTGGTAATCCGCATGCTGAGTATAAAACTATTCCCGTATATTGATAATATTGTGAAATTTTAATAGCTCTTTGCATTCTTCCAAACATATTATGTAATAAAATTTATCAAGCATTTTATCTTAAAGTGAAATTTAATGCTTTTAAAAATATTAAAAATAAAGGTACACATTCGAACGCGTGGAAGCACACCAAAATATTACACATCAGCTGAGACAAGAATTTGTGGTTTACTGGTCTCCCCTCCCATTTACTTACTTTCTCTATTCTATCAGTACCTTACATAATTTTATTTTTAAGTACATAATTTTTTTTATATTTCCATTAGCTAATTAAAATTTAAATGCTTTCTATAGATAGGATAAAAAATATATATATATATTAAAACTGTATTTATTTACACTTGAAACAATTATGTACATTGAACTAAAAATCTTTTTCTGTATGGTACTTTTTAAAACAAGGGTAAACACATAATGGTACTTCACATTCACCACAAATATGATTTGTTGGTTGATATTTTTTCTCAGGTTTTGTTGTTTTGGCGCATACCTGACAAGTACTTCTTGAAGGCTTCATAAAATGAATACCAACATCAATATGGCGCTATGGTCGATTACCAATATGTCTAATATCAGAAATTGGATTTTTTTTTATATTTATCTACCATTTGGGCAATCACGCTGTTTGAAAAATCCCAAATTGTTTTTTTCTTCTCTCGTTCGTTTTCTCCTTGTATATATATATATATAATAAGCGTTTATAATAGATAAGTCAACAAGATGGAAGAAAAACTTCTTATACCATCTAATAGTTTTACGCACACACTCTATACCACTTATCAGCATATCACTCTTATCGACCATTCGCATTTTTTTTTGTTGTTCTTAATCACACATTTAGGTTTCAAAATAATGTTATCATCCCTTTTCCCACTGTCACACATTTGATCATCATGCACACTTGTTAGCAACTGTACATTTCGTTTATCTTACCATTTTACGCATAATATATTGTTACATTGCATCGATTCAACCTCTCCCCTCTTCAACCTTTTAAATTTAGGCATCTGCTTTCTATTGGAACGAACTGTTCCACAAGCCCCAGTCTTATTTTCTAGCTATTTTGCAAAGGGATCGGGGCTTGTGTACCAATTGTCAACAAAAAGAACATGGTCCTTATTCAAATAGGATTCAAGCAGTGCCATCTCAACTGAGCCCGCCACACCTACTTCATTGTTAATAGTAAGTCTGTACCGGTTCCAGTATAAATGATCAAATCTATTACGTAACCAGTCTTACAATCACACAATACAAACGTTTTTACGCTGGATTTATGTCTTTTATTTGGATTGGATTGTCTGTAATGGAGTCTTCCTCTCCAAAAGAGTAGACTTTGATCTATGCAAAGGTCTTTGCAAGGAATCAGCTTTGATTTAAATTTCTGTCTAATGAGATCCAAGACAGGTTTCATTTTTTTCTAAGCTCTTTCAATTATATTATCGCTAAAATGTAAAAGCCTCAATATTTGCAGAAAGCGATCTCTTGACATGAGTTTTACAAATATGTTCTGTTCGTTAAGTTCATTCATTGACCAGTAATCATTTCTTTGAAGGTGAAAAGGTGGCAATTCGGTTTGTATGAATTTCTTTGCTTCAAAAATTAATAATATGCATTTGATTGTGACACTTATATTGATCACATCATCGTCGATAAACTGTTCAAAATAATCTATTTCTTTTGAATTTTGTGTAATGAAGCATGACGAAGTCAAACCCGAGTGTGAAGATTCAAACGCAGGCAGGAAATTCGAGCCAGATGCCCAAGGCCAAGTTGTGGCACACCGCGTTCGTTTTCGTGGCCGAGGGTCGGACTCCTCATTTTCGTCTATAGTGTCATTATTTTCACTATTTTCTTCGTCTAAAACCTCTATATTATCACTGTCAAATTCAGATAATGATTCACTGGGCCAGCCATCATCGCTAGATATACTGCTTAGGTTATCTGAGTCTACATTTTCGAGGAAGTCACTCGACTCATCGCCTATTTGGCCCTTTAAATTTGGTCTGCAAAATTGCTGAACTTTTCTACTCGACATTCTGAGAGGTACTGATTTGGAATGGAAATATTTCAAACATGGCAACTGATAGAAGAGTGCCAGAGGGAACTACTTACAATAAATTTCAAACTTTTGGGCAATGGGAGAAGAAATACTAGATCAAATCCAAATATGGCCGATTCGCAGTTAACCGTTATTTTAGATTCTATCCATATATGGCCGATTAGCAGCGAAAGGGTTAATCACTTCTTGAAATTATTTCGTTATTATTATTTATTAAACCCCGTTATTATTTCGTTATGATTAGTTTATTATGACTCCTATGTAAATTGAAGGACATTCGCACAAGGAAGAGCTGCGGAGGTTTGAATTCTCCCGTTCACCTTGAGCGTTGTGCCCTGTACCTTGTAGATACCTTGTACTCAGCCTCCCAGGTATAAGGATTTTGCACATCCCTGTCCAGTCTCCCAACCCGATGTGGTCCTGGTGTGCGGGTGCGCAATTTGTAGCCGATGTGGTGTCATTTCTGTCTTTACCTCTCAATACTTCCCTTCAGGCGGTATCGGTCCCAACTCCACCTCTATAAGTGGTATTTTCTAGTTTCTATGGACCTAACCCCGTCGGACGGCTTCAGTGAGGTGGAGTTACGCTGTTTGGTAAGATCATTCTCGGAGTCTTGAGTGCTAGATCGCTATATGTGGGGGAAATTGCAGTGTCATTCCTATTGTCCGGAACCTCGTGGAATGACTCCAAGTGTTGGAAATTGCTGTTCTTAATGTGAAAGACGACCTCGCTCTCGATGTTGTTATCCCATACCGTAGGTGAGCAAAGGGCTTACATACACCTCAAACTAATGCCGCCCTCTTCCTTAACAGCCCTGGACCCCGAGATGTTCTTCTTATTCACAAAAACAGTCATTTTGAGCTTCAGAGCACTTTTGAAAGCCTTTTCTCACATTCAAACGGTTGACAACTTGAGGTCTGCCTGAACGAGGTCGATATTTGAGGTCCTCCCTGTTTTTAAGCCTCTCCGCGACTCTGCGGACGGTCATCCAGCTGACGTTGAGCCGCTTGGCGATGTCGGATTTGTTGTGGCCCACACACAGGAGAGCAGAGATTTCGATTCTTTTCACTTCCACCTAGAGTGATTCTATACACACCGCGACACAATGCAAAAGACGGTTTAATAACACGTGCTGGAGAAGTAGAACTTCAAGTGTGTTCGACGGAAATTTTTCTATCACACACGTAAACCACTTGAAAGATAAACAAAACCCGAGTGTAACATAAATTTTGCAAAACCCGTATATGTCCTAGAACTGGCCGCCCACCCGTCTTGCCGTATCTCTTTGCGCACCCACGCAGGCGAACTTTGGATGGGTCGTGGTCGATGACTTTCTTGGAAATCACTTTGCCATTTAAATCCTTTTCGCTGTGTCGTTGTCACTCGTAAAGCTCGAACGTAGTAGTCTGCATTTGGGGAACTGACTGCAAGTCATATCTCAGTTAATAGACGAAGCCCTTGAGTTCTATTGCACCCTTTTCTCCACGTACCTGGTTTATTATCCTCAAACATTTGGCTGTTTTGGACGACGACCACTTCCATGTTGATCTGCCAAGTGTGAGGCGGCTCTCTGAGAGAAACAATATACCTATAAATGCTTCAAGGCGTCATGCTATTTCATCTGTCATAATTCGTCTGGATGAAGGTTAGATTCCTTTTTATTTTGAAGCACGCTTGTGTCTCTTCCTGCAGAGCATCCACGTCTTCAAAATATGGGAGAAACCATATTGCGGAGGTATAGATGCGTGTACAAAGAACTCGATAGTAAGTTCACTCAGGGCGCCCTTCTCGTTCCCTAGGAAGGCAGGATTGCCACGTCAGATTGCGATCATGGCGGAATGCTCTGTATGCCGCCATTCAAGCATTATAGGTTTGTCGCTGGGGGATGCTGACTGGTTGTCATCTCCAGAGGCGAGTAACCATTCAATGACCTGAGTGAGTTGCATCTCACTCTCAATTCTTACGTGGATACTTTCCTCTTAGTTCCGAGTATATCACTCAAACCATGATTCGACACCTATGCGAGCGAGGCTTGGCCTTTCTTTAACTTTGTTCAACATGATCTGGTGCAAGGATATCTTCCTCCATTCCTAGAGAATTGCTAACGTACTTACTCGTCGCAAGCCGCAGGGAGATCCTTCCTCCCCAGCTGGTTTCCATACATTTTCCTTAAATCTGTGTTTGCAAGTTGATAGATAATTTTAGAGGTTAGCTTATTTTAGGGACAGTAGAAATCATCTGTATTATGCACAAGTGACTTCCGTAAGTTCCACTCCACGTTGGATGTTCTGCTTCGGCTAGAGAGTTCTATCTACGATGCTTTCCTTCCATGCAGTAACTTTCCACGGTATTTTTTTTTAATTTGGAAAAGGCCTTTGCTACCCAGTGACTATGCAGGATCATAGATAAACTCGATTCTATGGGGCATGAAGACTAGTTCTAATCTTATCATATTGTCGATAGGGCAAGAGAAAGGTGTCCCGCAGCAAAGTCTCCTCAACTTCCATCTCTTTGCTACACTTTAGGTAGATGACTTGGGCGCGCTTCAGATCAATACTCTGAAGCACCGTCTCCAACAGGCTCTGACGCACGTCTCTTATGTCTAAACGCATGAGGCCAATCATGTGCTATAAACATTTTAGGTGTAGGGCCAAATAACTTCTTTGAAAGTTTGGTGTAACTCTCAGGCTCGAGGTGCCAACCCGACAGTTATGCCTAAGGTTCCACTGGAGGATACCACCTTTAAATGTTTTTCGCCACGTCTTTGCTCCCTCAAGTCCCCAATTACTGGCAGTATTACGGTGTATACAGATTGCTCCCAATCTGAATGGGAGGTAGCTTCCCAAGTTAGATCCCCTTTATTTGAAGCCGGCGGGGATTTCCCGGCACTGCCTTAGTCTTCACGGCCAAGTTGGTTGTAATATAGCACTCTGTACGGCAGATTACGCACCGTGTCAGGTTTAGAGAAGATTATATAATCCATAGCGAATCAATGAGTCTGCTAAGTGCCCCTGAGGCATGGCAATTTCCAAATAAAGTGGTTCTATGTATCCGTGACGTTATGGCTGCTACGAACCAGGAAGACATCTAGATTGTCTTTTGCTGGGTTTCTGGGCATATAAAATTTGCTTTAACGGTACCGTGACGAGCAAAGCCATTCCTATTCGTCCCTAGTGCTAGAGGTTAGCTCTTGTATGCCAGGTTGTGGTGTGATAGTGTCTTTGGAAGTGCCCAGTCTCCTCTCTAATAGTTGAGTTTTTTAATTTTTTGATCGTATACATAGAGCCATGAGGCAATACGGCCTCACCTGGGCTATTTATAATGTTTTTGTTGTTGTGTTTTACCTGTTTCATCTTATATTATATTGAATAGTTAATTTTTTTGGCCGGTCGGGCACTTAGGGATACAATACATACGAATTCGAACACCTGCCATAAAGCAGCAACTCTACTATCTATGCTAGAGTCCATAGGTGTTAGAACTCTTGTGGCAAAGCGTTTCTCGCTTCTCAAGCCCTTATCCATAAAATTTCAGACCAAATGGATTCTAAACCCTGTCGTTTATCGCATGCTATCGCTCAAAATGACTTAGCTACCTTCTATATAGATTCCTTTTTTCTGCTTCTTTAAATGCGTCAGCAAGGAGGGAATGAGAGAGCGCCTTAAGAACCGGACTAGTTGACCCATTTCTGAGTCACTAGGTTTCTAACGCAACAGAAGCATCTTTCTCACTACAGGGGCATAGAAAATCTCACCATTAGGAAGGCGAGTAAGTGATCAATTGCACATTCTCCACACTCTAACGATATCGGTGTTTTTAAGTCCAGCCACTTATACTTGGCTCCTTCCCAAACCCGGCACGATTTCATTCTGTATCCTATCTTCCATGTCCACAAGAACAGGGGTGTTCATAACCTTATTATCATAACCGTCTAACATTGAACTTACAAAGTTTCAATTATACTTTACCTTGAATTTACCTAGAATTTTTCCAGGTCTCGCAAAGGCGATTGTAACACTGCCATTCACATTTTCCTGGAGGCTACATTATTAGGAGGGAGAACTACAGCTTATATTCAGGCCATCAATAGAGGCTATCGCCATTTCCCCCAACAACAGGAACATACACACACTCTCTCTATGTGGCCACCTATCTATCTCTATTCATCTATCTTTATCTAGTTTCCCCCCCTTTCATTCAACTTTAAGGAAGTTATTGTCAATGATGGACAAACATCGCTATATTATTTCTCTCCTGTCCTGTCTTTCTTCTCGACCTGTCCAACCACTCAAAATACTTTGACTAACTCCCCAAAGAACCTCCCATTATTAATATCCCCATAAAAAAACACATTCACTTTTTAATTTATTACAAAAATACACATTTCACAAACAAATAAATAGGTATTTATTTATTTTTTTAAGGTCGTAATCTTTGCTATGGAATTAATGTGGTTAAATTTCTGTCCATCTTCACTTTTGGTGAAAAACAGCACCCAGACCTGAGAAAGAAATATTTTTAGCAACCCATTAATAACACCACACAATATTTTCACTTTTTAGAGTGTAATATAGGATTGTTTACAAAGTTTGGGCCCATACGGGATATTTATTCAAGGAAACCAAACAAATAGTCCTAAGTGGAATAAAATCCATATATGCTGTGCCTAGTCTAAGCATAAGGGTAAATAAATCAACCGAATTTCCGTCGCCATGGACACCGCATAGCCCACGCATAGCGTTAAATGAATCAACCGAATTTCCGTCGCCATGGACACCAAATAGCCTACACATAGCGTCGAATAAATCAACCGAATTTCCGTCGTCATGGACACCGCATAGCCTACGCATAACGTTAACTGAATCAACCGAATTTCCGTCGTCATGGACACCGCATAGCCTACGCATAGCGTTAAATGAATCAACCAAATTTCCGTCGCCATGGACACCGCATAGCCTACGCATAACGTTAACTGAATCAACCGAATTTCCGTCGTCATGGACACCGCATAGCCTACGCATAGCGTTAAATGAATCAACCGAATTTTCGTCGCCATGGACACCAAATAGCCTACGCATAGCGTCGAATAAATCAACCGAATTTCCGTCGTCATGGACACCGCATAGCCTACGCATAACGTTAACTGAATCAACCGAATTTCCGTCGCCATGGACACCAAATAGCCTACACATAGCGTCGAATAAATCAACCGAATTTCCGTCGTCATGGACACCGCATAGCCTACGCATAGCGTTAAATGAATCAACCGAATTTCCGTCGCCATGGACACCAAATAGCCTACGCATAGCGTCGAATAAATCAACCGAATTTCCGTCGTCATGGACACCGCATAGCCTACGCATAACGTTAACTGAATCAACCGAATTTCCGTCGTCATGGACACCGCATAGCCTACGCATAGCGTTAAATGAATCAACCAAATTTCCGTCGCCATGGACACCGCATAGCCTACGCATAACGTTAACTGAATCAACCGAATTTCCGTCGTCATGGACACCGCATAGCCTACGCATAGCGTTAAATGAATCAACCGAATTTCCGTCGCCATGGACACCGCATAGCCTACGCATAGCGTTAAATGAATCAACCGAATTTCCGTCGCCATGGACGGAAATAATTACTTTATAATTACAAGAATATCTGTCTTTGTTCAACGGACAAAACTTTGCATCCAATCATAGCACATACAACACAAAAACAACCCGATAGACAAAAAGCTGAATATTGTTTTTAAAATGCGTTGTTGACAAGATTAAAAGGATTAAAACACGTCTTATTAAATTATGAATTCTCTCTCTCTTAACGATTTTCTTCTGTCCAGACCAACGCTTTATTGGGGCGAGGCCAGGAGGGTGTCAGCGAACGCAGCACCTTTCGGGGTCACAAGTGAGTTGTTTTAAATATATTCACCTTTCTGAGTAAAGGTTGAAGGATCACTAGTCCTATCGTGAATATCTTAGATGACCAATCTACACATGTAGTTTCATTAAGATCCATCAATTTTGTTAAGTAATTTTACTAATAAAATCAGAATTATTCTTTGGAACACTAATTCGTGTAGGATCCCCACTGATACTGGAACACACACTCGCCTATGCTCAAAATATCACACATAGATTTATCAGTAAATCTGAAAAGCGATTCGTCTAGGATCTTCACTAATCTTAGAACATACTCCGCCTCTGTAAAAAATAATGTCAGTGATCCTTCACTGAAATTGAAAAGTGATTCGCATATGATCGCCGCTGGTATTGGAACACACCCTGCCTATGCTCCAAATAACACAGATCCATCAATATGTTTGAACAGTAATTCATCTAGGATCGCTACATTTTTTGGAACATTCTCAAGTGATTCTTGTAGGATCACAACTGATCATGGAACATACCTACCTAAACAAAAAATGCCATGTATTTAAGATGTCATATGGATCCGCCAATTGCCTAAAATAATATGACCCGTCATATCAATCCCTCAATAGTATTTTAAAAGGTGATCCATGTAGGATCGCCACTGGTCTTTGAATATGCCCCCCCTCCATCTCCAAATATCATATTGATCCGTCAATACTTCGGAACATTCACTGATTATCCTTAAATAAGGCAATATTTCATCGGATCCTAAAATTCTATGAATACATTTTAAGAAATGACGGATCATGTATTCTTCTCCTTTCAAGTAAGCCGCCATTGATTCTAAAGGAGTCTTTCTTTTTCACTCGGATCCGTGTCATAATCCGCTTCCTCTTCATCATCATCTTGCTCCTCCTCCTCTTCTTCTTCTTCTTCCTCGTCGTCATCTTCATCATCGGAGAAGTGTCCCGTCGTCTCCTGGTGCGCCTCCAAAGCCATCCAGGAAGGGAAGATATCCTCGCAAATCGAGCACCTGCGTGGCGAAGGGAAGAGAGTGAGATGGAGGGCTGTGTGTTATGGAAGAGGGTAAGGGGTGAATAGGTTGGTGGTGGAAGAGGAGGGTAAGGTGTGAATGGGTTGGTAGTGGGAGAGGAGGGTAAGGTGTGAATGGGTTGGTGGTGGAAGAGGAGGGTAAGGTGTGAATGGGTTGGTAGTGGGAGAGGAGGGTAAGGTGTGAATGGGTTGGTGGTGGAAGAGGAGGGTAAGGTGTGAATGGGTTGGTGGTGGAAGAGGAGGGTAAGGTGTGAATGGGTTGGTGGTGGAGGCTGGCAGAGGAGGGTAAGGTGTGAATGGGGATGGAAGAAAGTATGGGGGTGAATGAGGAGATGAGATGGAGGTGGAGTGAGAATGGAAGAAAATAATGTGTGAATGAGGCTGGGGGATATGGAAGAGGGAGTAAGGTGTGAATAGAATTGTGGGGAATGAGGAGATGAAATGGGGTGGTGGTAGTGAAAATGGAATAAATTAAGGTGCGAATGGGAGGAGGAGGAGAAATAGAAGAAGCAAGGCGTGAATTGGAGGGGCGGGGGGGGGGGAGGGATGAAAGTAAGATGGAAAGGGGGTGGTAGTGGAATGAAGTGTGGTGGGAATGGAAGGTAAGTGAGGGAGAGTGGAGTGGGGCTGGTGCGGGTGAGGAAAGGGCGGGCGAAAATGGCGCTGGGTCTCTTGCCTCTCTTTATCCCTCATTTTATTCCTATTTATATACCTCTTTATCCCTATATTCATTCCTCTCTTTATTCTTCTTTTATTTTTTATTCTTCTCCCTATTCCTCTTCAGAATTCTTTATTCATCCTTTTATTAATCTTTATTCCTCTCTGTATTCTTTTTCTTTATTCCTTTTTTACTCATCTTTATTCACATCTTTATACCTCTTTATCCTTTTATTTATACCTCTTTCTCTCTTTATTCATCTTTATTCCTATCTGCATATCTCCGTATTCCTCTCTTTCTCTTATAATTCATCTTTATTCCTTTCTGTATTCTCTTTATTCATCTTTATTCCTATCTGCATATCTCCGTATTCGTTTCTTTATCTTTTTATTCATCTTTATTCCTTTCTGTATTCTCTTTATTCATCTTTATTCCTATCTGCATATCTCCGTATTCCTCTCTTTCTCTTTTTATTCATCTTTATTCTTTTCTGTATTCTCTTTATTCATCTTTATTCATATCTGCATATCTCCGTATTCCTCTCTTTCTCTTTTTATTCATCTTTATTCCTCTCTGTATTCTCTTTATTCATCTTTATTCCTATCTGCATATCTCCGTATTCCTCTCTTTCTCTTTTTATTCATCTTTATTCCTTTCTGTATTCTCTTTATTCATCTTTATTCCTATCTGCATATCTCCGTATTCCTCTCTTTCTCTTTTTATTCATCTTTATTCCTTTCTGTATTCTCTTTATTCATCTTTATTCCTATCTGCATATCTCCGTATTCCTTTCTTTATCTTTTTATTCATCTTTATTCCTTTCTGTATTCTCTTTATTCATCTTTATTCCTATCTGCATATCTCCGTATTCCTCTCTTTCTCTTTTTATTCATCTTTATTCTTTTCTGTATTCTCTTTATTCATCTTTATTCATATCTGCATATCTCCGTATTCCTCTCTTTCTCTTTTTATTCATCTTTATTCCTCTCTGTATTCTCTTTATTCATCTTTATTCCTATCTGCATATCTCCGTATTCCTCTCTTTCTCTTTTTATTCATCTTTATTCCTTTCTGTATTCTCTTTATTCATCTTTATTCCTATCTGCATATCTCCGTATTCCTCTCTTTCTCTTTTTATTCATCTTTATTCCTTTCTGTATTCTCTTTATTCATCTTTATTCCTATCTGCATATCTCCGTATTCCTCTCTTTCCCTTTTTATTCATCTTTATTCCTTTCTGTATTCTCTTTATTCATCTTTATTCCTATCTGCATATCTCCGTATTCCTCTCTTTCTTCTTTATTCCTCTCTTCATCTCCCTCTTTATTCTTTATAATCTGTCTCTACTATCGTGTCTGCCTTATCCATTATCCACTCCCTTTTGATGAGATGGTGTACTTCGTCCTTCTGTGTTCCCGAGGGTGAATCGACCGGTTCCACCCACCCGCGAGCCGCACCCCGGGAAACATTTTTATCAGGGCGACCCATTTAGTGTTGTCACAATTGAGGCCCTAATCTTGCAACACATTTTGTGCTGTACCGGACATTTGAAAAATTGTATGCCCTTCCGGGCCCCAAGAACCAGGGTTGACAATGCGACACATTTTGCGCTGTAACATTTAAAACTCCCCCTTTACTTACCCACTCCTTCATGATTGGGGGTCATTGTATTGAGGGGGGGGGGGTGCGATAACCCCTCTCCAGTATTATTTCCCCAACCTTTACGCGCAATGATATAGCCATATTTAGTCGCCTTCTGAGACGCGCTACTTAAATCACATGAAGGTTATTCCTGCCACCCTCCCTGGGGTGGGGGGGTGGGTGAAGGATCTAATTAATCAGTCTTTTTAATTGGTTTAAGTCTCATCCCCTCCCCCCCTTTTATTCCGTTATCAGACCTACATCGACATCGAGGGAAAGATGGCGTTAGGCCAGTTAAAAGGACTTACCCGTGGTGGCGCTTTTTCGTCTGGTGGTCGAGAAGACGCCGGAGGGTTGGGTAGGAGCGCTCACACACGTTGCACGTCAGAGAATCCTCTGCCAGACAGGGAGAAATAAATAGAGAGAAAGAGAGAGGACTGGAAAAAAATATATATATGTGTGTGTGTGTGAATGTGTGTGTGTGTGTGTGTGTGTGTGGAAAACTCACAAAGTATCGCGTGAGTAAGCAATAAATGCAACAAAGCCAACAGAGGAAATTAATACGAGGATTCAAAGTACTTTCGAACTTTATTTCAAGTTGATAAGAACTCGAAATAAAGTTCGAAAGTACTTGAAATCCTCGTATTAATTTTCCTGTGGGCTTTTTTGCATATATATATATATATATATATATATATATATATATATATATATATATATATCAGGATGGAACGAAAGTAATCTCCGATTTTCTAAAATGAAGTTTTAGATAGTAGTATTGGTGCCTCCTGTTATTACTTATGAATGTTACAATGAATAATTGCTACCTTTTCTTACAGACTATAACAATATTGTTCATAACCTTCTTTGGTATTTACCCTCATGTCCTCCCATCTAAAGATCACATTAGACATGTTTTTTTTACTCCATGAGTTTCATGAAGGTGTCAATGCAAGTACAGCGGCAAAATCCATTCAGAGCTCTTATGGGAATGATGCAATAAATGAAAGAAGTGGCAGGAGGTGGTTTTCCCGTTTCCGAAATGGGGATTTCAGTCTAAAAGACTAACCAAACGAAGAGTTGGAAGCTGTTGTCACAGAAAATCCTCTCAGAACATCGAGGGAGCTTGCAGAACCATTTAACGTAACCAGTACTACTGTCCGACGCCAAATGAACAGGATTGGAAAGGTTCCAGTGATTGGAAAATGGGCCCCCGACATGAACTGTCCACGGCAAATCTGCAGCAGCGTGTTGCTTGCTGTGTGTCATTGCTTTCACAACATCTTCTGGAAATTTTTTGGGGCAGGCTTGTTACTGATGAGAAGTGGATACTTTATCATAACGTTAAACGCCACCGTTCAGGAATCAGTAGAGGAAGCAGAATTTATGAACATCCGAGATGAGGACTTCATCCAAAAAAGATCATGATCGGTATGGTAGGATATTGAAGGAATCGTCCAATACGAAATGTTAGGCGATCAAACAACTTCGTCGTTTCAAAGCCGCTTTGGGTCAAATGCGACTCTCCTTAGTCAACAGAAGGGATGTGTCATCCCCCATCACGATAATGCCCGTCCTCACACACCTTGACTAACCAAAGACCCCTTGGAAGAGCTCGGTTGGGAAATATTGCTTCATCCATCATATTACCTGACCAAGCAGCTTTGGGCCAACTGCGACTCTCCTTAGTCAACAGAAGGGGTTGTGTCATCCTCCATCGCGATCATACCCGTCCTCAAACACCTCGACTGACCAAAGACCCCTTGGAGTAACTCGGTTGGGAAATATTGCTTCATCCATCATATTACCTGACCAAGCAGCTTTGGGCCAACGGCAACTCTCCTTAGTCAACAGAAGGAGTTGTGTCATCCTCCATTGCGATAATGCCCGTCCTCACACACCTCGACTAAACAAAGACCCCTTGGAGGAGGTCGGTTGGGAAATATTGCTTCATTTTCTTCATCTTGCTCCTGATTATCACTTGTTTAGGAGCTTACAGAAGCATTTGGATGGTCTTAGGTTAACATCAAGAGGTTGAAAACGAGTTGGATTCATATTTTGCATCAAAACTTAAAGATCTTTACAAGCGTGGCATTTATAAGCTTGTTGGCAGAGAGAATCTGGTTCTAGAAGCAATGTGGTAAGGTTTAGGATTAAATATTTTCATAGGTATAAGTTTTTCCCTTTTTAATATATGCCGTGAAATCAGACATAAATTTCCTTCCAACTTGATCTAGAGCCGAGTAAAAACGCCGCTTTCGATTTTAGCGAAGTTAAGACAAATCGGGCGTAGTTAGTCACCAGATGGAGTTTAGATTTAAATCGCCTTCTCGGTGTCTGTCATACGTTGTAGATACCCGTGGTTCAGATTCCACGTCAATCAGTAGGTCCCCTATATAGAAATAAAGTCAGCCTTATTCACTTCACTGAATTAATTCACTCTAGAATGTCATTTTCTAGGTCACACCTAACGTAACCGACGTAGAATCTGTTGTGAATCCTTTAGCGTTTTGATTCTGAGTCACAGCAAACAGCACTACTTCCCTTACCCCATTGGATTACATCGAAATTCATCTTTTTAGATTCCTGAAAAATTACATCTCAGGTGCGAGGGAAAGTCAGCTACCCCAATTTGGGGTATGGGCATCGGATCAAAATATCTTATCTCCCAAAGGGTAGGGAGGGGAGTAAGAGGATTTATCGCCCATGTTTAGCTAAATCCCTCCGTTTTTTAGATTTAAATCCCCCCCCCCCCTCCCACCCTTCCTCACTCCCTCATACATGTCACAAAGGAAGAGGTTCTGGTGCAAGAGGATTGCGTGCCCTACTTGCCCCAGAGATGTATCGTCAATACTTCCTTCTAACCTCATTAAAAAAGGGTCCTGGCTGATGAATAAACCTGCGAGGACTCACCGTCCTCCTCGGAATCGTCCAAACCGAAGTCACTGGACACGCTGGTCCTGTACGACTCGGCACTGTAGTCCTCGGTGATAAAAGACCTCATCTCCACGTCACTTGGGGAGACCGCCGATGACGAAGCGGGGGTGAGGGAGGCGTCGCGATGGTGACCGAAGGAGAGAGATCCGAATGACCGTCGAGTTATCGAATCGGCATTTTCCTGGGAGAAACCAAAACCAAAACCAAAACCAAAACCATTTAGAACAAACCAAAGGAAATAAAAAACTAGGGGTCTTTTTGTATGACAACGACAAAAGAAAACAGGTTTGCATTGAAGTGATAATGTACACACTACACTAATACTACAAAACTAAAGGGAATCAGCCTATAGACCTGTACTGTTTCCGCTGATCAATCGAGATATAAAAAGGAATTCAAGAGCAATTTTTTGAGTTGTACAATACTTGTTTTGAGGCTTCTCACCACATGTAGCAGCTGTAGAGTTATAAAAGTACCGAAGCAGCTTTTATACAGGACAAAAAGAAAAATAATAAACTATAATTCTTGGGAGATAGGATTTGGTGTTTAAATGAACTAAATGACACCAGTGTTTGTGAGGATATTAAGCTGCTTAAAGGAGTAAGATAAAACTTTCCTGCCTATAGATTGAAGGTGAGATGAAATTCAATTAGAGCCAATTCGACCTCTCTTCGCCTATTAATTCCCCAACTAGACACTACCTAATGGCTCGCTTTTCTTCTAAACCTAATTTTAGGACAAGCATCAGCCACACACACCTTACAAACTCGAAAGATTTCATCGCTAAGCTAGACTCACCAATCATAGACTTGAAAAAAATGTTTCGTTATTCACAAAATTATCTGGAGATGAAATCTTATCATACCAGGACAGAAAAGTACCCAAACTCAATATTAACTTGTGTGTACTCACTGATATTTGAATTAAACTAATAAAATATAGAATTGTGGGGGAATAAATATCACGAGGACAAACAGACGCTAGTTTGTTTATAGAGCTTTAACTGTTACGCTCCACATGGGCCAAGACTTTACCCCCCCTCCCCTTTTCCCCGCTGCCCCAAAGACCCTTCGAGCGTCGCTCGCAAAGAAGGATTTCAGTCAGCAGATTTCGTAGTCCGTTAATATAAACAGGCGAGGGTGTAATAGCCTTTAGAATAAAAATCTATGAACAGGCTCACTGTGCCCTCCGATTGTTTATGTCTATTTCTGCCAAATAGACGAAATCTAATTTTCTCCGTGCGTAAACCAGAAGGGGCAAAGTGTCACAACGTTGAAAATTTATGTTCTACGAGAGAGAGGCTTAAGTGTAGGCTGTTGAGGGTTCGCTCCTCCTAAACTCCCTCTTCTCCCCTCCCCCCAGAGGATAATCGGCGTATATATAATTCGATCTTGAGAAATGAAAAAGAGAATCGGAATAGCAATCGAGAGAAGAAGACGAGTCCCTGAGTCAAACAAGGAACCAAGAAGATAAGTGGAACCGAGCGGGGCTTTTCCTCCCGAGGCCGTTCCTTTGGGCGCTTAGAAGAGCAGACCAGTGGTATCGAGACCAACTCTCATACCATTCTCGTTCATAGAAAATCCCTTATCTCAGTTTTCTGAATAAAAACAGAGATACCCTTCACCATTGAGGAATACCAACGTGAATTCCCACTCGAGAAAAGATTCACCTCTTTGTCAACTCTCATCATCGAGAAGCCCAAATTTATAACACAGGGATCGGAATAACTTCCGTTCATCCAAGATCCCCTCACTTGCATATTCAAGTCAAGAAGTCTCGCCTCACGTCTCCACATCCTCGGGATAAGCATTAGCTGTTTTTTTTTTCCAAATAGACTTGCTACCCGTCTCTTTCTTCCAGTGAGAAGCATCAGTTGCTTTCTCAACCATTCTCACGTTTGCGAGGAAGGCTCCAGTCCAACTCGCCTCTAATCAACTCATCGAGGAGGTTCTCATTCAAGGTCACCCCACTGCTGACTTACGCTTAGTTAAAGGTAAAAAGAATCCAAAACTTATTCATGTTTGTTAATTACCGTTCCGTGCTAAAGTTATTTTTGCGTCAACTATCGCGTATTACTCATTGGTAGTGTTAATTTTTATTAGTTCATCTTATTATAGCATTAGTATATTTAAATATTTAATATTTCATTTTTTTATGTTATTAAAAGTATATTTTGTCGGAGTTGTTTAATTAGCTCCTCAAACGCTGCAAATGGCAATAGATATATAATAATACGAATCCTCCCTGGTTAAAGAATTTAAATTAGAGCACTCTTAGAGAAAAGTGGAACGGATTTAATCATGGACGAATCAGACGTACATACGTACTCGGCCGTATACCACGACAAGAATATGTGATAATGTAGCTGCAAAGGAAAGTATTATAGACAAAATTATGATATAACATATACATCGTATAATCCCTCAGATACATTGATGAATCATTTCTACTGTGGCCTGAAAATATAAAAATTATAACCTCTTTAAAACACTGAACTCGCTTCATCCATCCATTAAATTATAATTTGAATGTGGAAATAATTGCACTCTCCCGTTCTATACATTCTTATTCATCACAATCACCTCGGCAATTCTCTCAAACTTCTATATTTATTTCTATTCTGGCTATAGTGAAACTAAAAATTAATCTTTTCTATGTTTTTATTAGAATATAATATCTGAGCTCGCCAGTTCCTCGATGAAAAAAGTCGTAACATTGATTTTTTTTTTTACATCACTCATATCCTACATCAACCACACTCACTTTAAAGCAAGAAAAATACTCCCAAAGTAAAGTAACACAAATTCCAATACACCATCTGTCTCTATATCACCTTGCCCTACATCCCCAAATTAAAAGGCCTAAACAAAGCCTTGTAGAAAACACAACTAAAAAATAACTGATAAAACCATTCCTCCTCGGAGTCATTTGAAGGTGTCTATCAACTACCTTGCTCAAACCCGCAATTCTACATTGGAGAAACCGATAGAAATTTCGCTAAACGTATATACGAACACAAACACGACATACACACCAGAAACACTTACAATGCCCTTTTAGTCATATCTCAACAAGGAACCATCAAGCCACCCTTTCATACCACTCAAAAGACTATATCCTGTATAGAATTTGTCGACTCAACTCTAGTTGATTCTCCTCCCAGATTCAATCCATCCCCAGGAAGATTTAACGTAGGCCCTTCCTTAAGCATCACGTAGTTCACCCCAAACTGATCTCTTGTCCAAAATAATTGAGAATATACGGATTTTATTATTATTGTCTTTGTTTTGTCCTGTATCAAAGCTATCAGTTAATTTTATAACTCTAGACACCTCTCAGGAATTGATTTCACCCCTGTAGAGCAAAATATAGAAGATAAAAACAGACAAAACCAGTTGAAAGATCGTTAAAATATGAATAAAAACTATTTTTTATTCCTGTGATTTTAATTCTTACAATTTTGGGGCTGAGAAATCCAGAAATCGATCTTTGAAAAATCTTTTAGAATCCTACACCCATCGGAGCTGCAAATGGGAGCACTACGAGATATAAAAACGGGGTTTTTAATCAAAATTACTCTTTTTTTATGTGGTTTTGTATGTTTATTTTGTTCTAGCTAATGAATATGAAGTCTGGTCTGGTACTATCACAGCTAGTTCATGATTTATGCTATTCGCGCATGATGCAGCCATTTGAAAACCGGCCTTTACCCAGACTTACCCATTTTTCTGGTGACGTCACATTAGGGGCGGAGTTAATGGAAGGAATATGTTTAAGTACGTATGATTGGTCAACTCCGAGGGTTTTGCAGTGAGTTTGACCAATAGGAGAACCTAAAACATCGGTAGGAGCCGTAGGAGAGCTTAATATATCAGGCATCAAGTTAGCTTCCTCATCAAAACGGTTCAGACGATTGTAACCAGATTTGTTTTGATTGCACCCAACAGTTTCACCTGAAAAAGGAAAATACACCATGAGAGAGAAAAAAAGGATAAAGAATGAAGTGAATAATTTTAGAGAAAGTAGGCCAACTTGAAGTAAGTTGGGCCCGGCAATTCTCCGACCAGATCCAAGATTATTGGACGCATTCATGCAATTATTATAAACGAGCGCAAATTCCTAATTAGTGTCTCCGTGATTTCACGCATGGATAGGTTGCCAAACTATTATCCACGTCATTTCACACGCGACTGGGTCTTAATCCACTGGCGCCGTCATTTCAGAAATGTATCCTTACATTGCATCCTCTTTTACAACCTTGAAATAAAGATAAATAATGACGTGAATAAAATATGATATTGCAGATGTTTGCGTTATATGAGAAGAACCTAAAGGAAAACGATGCTAATAATCAATTTGATATGGTGCTCTTAAAAGGGTCTTAACAGAGCGCCTATCAACTAAGAACAGGCTTGAAAGAAGAGGCAGGTCTTCAAGGTATGCTCAAAAAGCACCACCAGATGGGGAAGGGGGGGGGGGAGGATTATAACAGCATGTAGATAATTTGAAATCAATGAAATTCTTTTCGCTTCAAAGAGCTTCATTCAACCATCTCAGGTAAATTGTCCAGATTCTGCCGGACCTGAATTTCACCAAAATGACAATTAACGCCTTACCGGCAGCCATGACACCTATAACTTCGGTTTTATTTTGCTTTCGCGCATTACACTATGTTAGGAAATACATATATTATCCTTCTGTCTATCCTCTCTCTCTCTCTCTCTCTCTCTCTCTCTCTCTCTCTCTCTCTCTCTCTCTCTATATATATATATATATATATATATATATATATATATATATATATATATATATATATATATATATATATATATATGATCAATAAGCCATAGGAAATAAGAAGGATGATACACAAGCGATTTCGTTTTGTTATGAGACTTATCAAAGATAAAACATAGATTAATAAAGAAGAAAGAGAGCGATAACAAACGGAATCAAATAATATAAACTCATTTACCCATTAAGAAAGTGAAATAATAGATGGGGTTCGACCCTATGCCATCGAGAGCTCTTCTCCTCTTTTAGGCCACGCCATGTTCTTGTGATTTCCCGTTCATTTACGAAACCCGTCTCTCTCTCTCTCTCTCTCTCTCTCTCTCTCTCTCTCTCTCTCTCTCTCCCTCTACCTCTCTCTCTCACTCTCTCTTGCTAGCGCTTTCGTCTTCATCATTTAGAGCATTCTTTTATTTGATAGGCCCCAGTGGCTTCTGTCATCCGTGAAATTATGTTATGTTATAAGCTGACTTGAAGCATCCTTTTTATCATGGGATATGGAGGGTAGGTGGCCTACCGGTTAGCTCAATGATCTGAAAAGCGAAGAGAGCTCGGTGACCTACCGGTTAGCTCAATGATCTGAAAAGCGAAGAGAGCTCGGTGACCTACCGGTTAGCTCAATGCCCAGAAAAGCGAAGAGAGCTTGGTGGCCTACCGGTTAGCTCAATGCCCAGAAAAGCGAAGAGAGCTCGGTGGCCTACCGGTTAGCTCAATGCCCTAAAAAGCAAAGAGAGGTCGGTGGCCTACCAGGTAGCTCAATGCCCAGAAAAGCGAAGAGAGCTCGGTGACCTACCGGTTAGCTCATTGCCCAGAAAAGCGAAGAGAGCTCAGTGACCTACCGGTTAGCTCAATGCCCAGAGAGGCGAAGAGAGCTCGGTGGCCTACCGGTTAGCTCAATGCCCCGAAAAACGAAGAGAGCTCGGTGGCCTACCGGTTAGCTCAATGCCCTGAAAAGCGAAGAGAGCTCGGTGACCTACCGGTTAGCTCAATCCCCAGAGAGGCGAAGAGAGCTCGGTGGCCTACCGGTTAGCTCAATGCCATGAAAAGCGAAGAGAGCTCGGTGACCTACCGGTTAGCTCAATGCCCAGAAAAGCGAAGAGAGCTCGGTGACCTACCGGTTAGCTCAATGCCCAGAAAAACGAAGAGAGCTCAGTGGCCTACCGGTTAGCTCAATGCCCTGAAAAGCGAAGAGAGCTCGGTGACCTACCGGTTAGCTCAATGCCCTGAAAAGTGAAGAGAGCTCGTTGGCCTACCGGTTAGCTCAATGCCCTGAAAAGCGAAGAGAGCTCGGTGACCTACCAGTTAGCTCAATGCCCTGAAAAGTGAAGAGAGCTCGGTGACCTACCGGTTAGCTCAATGCCCAGAGAGGCGAAGAGAGCTCGGTGGCCTACCGGTTAGCTCAGTGCCCCGAAAAACGAAGAGAGCTCGGTGACCTACGGGTTAGCTCAATGCCCAGAAAAGCGGAGAGAGCTCGGTGGCCTACCGGTTAGCTCAGTGCCCCGAAAAACGAAGAGAGCTCGGTGGCCTACCGGTTAGCTCAATGCCCAGAAAAGCGAAGAGAGCTCGGTGGCCTACCGGTTAGCTCAGTGCCCAGAAAAGTTGAGAGAGCTCGGTGACCTACCGGTTAGCTCAACGCCCAGAAATGCGAAGAGAGCTCGGTGACCTACCGGTTAGCTCAATGCCCGGAAAAACGAAGCGAGCTCAGTGGCCTACCGGTTAGCTCAATGCGCTGAAAAGCGAAGAGAGCTCGGTGACCTACCGGTTAGCTCAATGCCCTGAAAAGCGAAGAGAGCTCGGTGACCTACAGGTTAGCTCAATGCCCAGAAAAGCGAAGAGAGCTCGGTGGCCTACCGGTTAGCTCAATGCCCTGAAAAGCGAAGAGAGCTCAGTGGCCTACCGGTTAGCTCAATGCCCTGAAAAGCGAAGAGAGCTCGGTGACCTACCGGTTAGCTCAATGCCCTGAAAAGTGAAGAGAGCTCGTTGGCCTACCGGTTAGCTCAATGCCCTGAAAAGCGAAGAGAGCTCGGTGACCTACCGGTTAGCTCAATGCCCAGAGAGGCGAAGAGAGCTCGGTGGCCTACCGGTTAGCTCAATGCCCCGAAAAACGAAGAGAGCTCAGTGGCCTACCGGTTAGCTCAATGCCCTGAAAAGCGAAGAGAGCTCGGTGACCTACCGGTTAGCTCAATGCCCTGAAAAGTGAAGAGAGCTCGTTGGCCTACCGGTTAGCTCAATGCCCTGAAAAGCGAAGAGAGCTCGGTGACCTACCAGTTAGCTCAATGCCCTGAAAAGTGAAGAGAGCTCGGTGACCTACCGGTTAGCTCAATGCCCAGAGAGGCGAAGAGAGCTCGGTGGCCTACCGGTTAGCTCAATGCCCCGAAAAACGAAGAGAGCTCGGTGGCCTACCGGTTAGCTCAGTGCCCTGAAAAGCGAAGAGAGCTCGATCTCCACCCATATCTCTCTTCCTTCTTTCTTAAACTATGTTTCATCCTTGTCTGGTCTTATAAAAGGACCAAATCGCTTAGGAGCATCTACAGTGTCACGTGTTATTGCGATCTCCCTTTCATATATATATATATATATATATATATATATATATATATATATATATATATATATATATATATATATATATATATACATATATATATATATATATATATATATATATATATATATATATATATATATATATATATATATATATATATATATATATATATATATATATATATATATATATATATATATATATATATATATATATATATATATATATATATATATATATATATATATATATATATATATATATATATATATATATATATATTATAAAAGGATTCTGTTCTCGGACCTCCGTTGTTTATCTCCTCTCGACGGCGAGGCCAGACCATCCGTCAGGGGCTTGGCGTGCTCCTCTCAATACTCCATAGGAGAAAGGCCGAGGGAATAAAAGCGATGGAAACAAAGAAATGAATAAATAAAAGAGAACCGATTAGTATTATTATTAATTCGACCAACTCGCGTCTTATTTGTCGTGCCATCTATTTCTTTGTTCGGTCTGCGGTCGATGGCATGCAAATGGTGTTGCTTGTTGTGCTCAATACTTATTTTTTTTGCCTTATTTAAACCACGATTTCTTCCTATTAAAGATGGCCACATTGCCTGTCTCCTCGCCAGCTTTATTTGATTAAATTTGACTAAAAACATGACTAAGGAATCTTATTCTCCTGCCATCTTTACCACGTGCCCTTTCTTTAGATCTAATTATGCTTCGATGCCATCTTTCCTGCCTAAAAGTCATTTGACTGGTATGAGACTACCATCCAAGTCCTATTGTTACCACAGCGTTTTTGGTTCCTCGGATATCTCATACCTCGAAGCTTAGACACTGTGGCAAAAATTGGAGTACAGTATATTTATATTCTCCATTGGCTTTTATTAGTTTTTTTTATCCCATCCTTAAGTTCCAAGCCGAGTATTTTGACTCTTGTACGTCCGTAGTAATTTTATTTTACTGTTTTGCCATCGGGCATAGGTTGAGTGGATCAGAATTAACGATACAAATGGCACATACCTCTATACCCGTTGATAATCAAGGTCCTTTTAATGCTGCACAATGGGTGAAGCTGCCTGAATAAAGGGTATCTTTCCTTTTACAGGGTTGTCCCTCAAGTGTTGACACAGGAAATATCAGAAAGGTTAGCTCACCAAACCTAATTACCCTCCTCCCTCCCTTGACTTCTTTTTCTGGGGTATGTATGGTAACGAAAATGTACTCAATGGTCTCCTCATTCACCAGACCTTAGTCGCCTTAACTGGGGTCTCCTGGAAGGTGACCTCAATGGAAATTAAAGATACGAAACACCCGAAGGAACAGCGCAACATAAATGAAGGTGCTCATAGTTTAACTTGTAAATCTCTTGACACGCTTATAGTTCACTTATAAATCAACTTAGGTAAATTCCCTTTTAATAAGCTAGAAAAAATTATCGACTCCTACATATAATATTATGTCAAACTAATAATAATACTAAATTTTATTTGATGAGTGATTAAAATATGGTAAATGTGCTAGCATGTCATAAGAAGGAATGTTTATTTTTCTAACACACTTAAAATGTTCTTTTGAGGCAGGAATCTTCCCCTAGTTTGGAAATCTCTGAAAATAAGAAAGTTTAGTAGACTGTTTGATCCATTTATGGCAATACTGACCTCATAGACATAGTTGCATCGAAATAGGGAATAAATTATCATCAAAACAAAGTTAAACTTCAGCAATCCTTTCCTTTCTCCCACGACAATGTTGTTAGGATAACTTCTTCCATACATTGTCTTAAAACTCTTAAAATGAACGTACAAAATAAACTGAATGAATAATAGCATTTTAATTAATATTTTTCTAGCAAATTTATGAGAAAAAAGAATTATATTTCTTCTTATAGGATTTTATTTAGTACTTCTTAACGTTATCAATTTCTCTAAACTTTTCATAACTTTTTCTAATAATCACACTGACGCTAGACAAGTCCAGTCCTAGTTTAACTAATCTTCTGTAAAATAACCAGGGTATTTTCCATTGGAACAACCTCATTGATCTATTGGAGTGATTTCTCTTTAATGCGTGGGTGCACAATGGATAAGTGTGCAGCTTAGGCTGAAGAATAAGGCAAACTGTGATTTTAGTTTAATGATTACTATCGACTGAGGTGGAATGTGCTCAATTGTTGAATGAGGCAGTTTTTGGACAGGACTCTATCATATGGTCGCAGATGTATGCTGTTATTCAATAGACCTCACCAACCAGAGTTGATTTATTCTTCTGAGTTTCACTTACATGCTTCGAAGAGTTAAAACTGATATAAGTAAACGATTTATGTGCCTACTCTAAAAGGAAAAAAAATCGTAAGTAAATATATTTGTATATTTACTGTATGTCGAGAATAGAGGGCTCCATGCCGCCATGTGGGCCGTTGAAACCACAAGGTCAGGCACGAGGTCAGTCCACGTGAGCGAGGACCGTGGGAACAGTCAGAATATCGAACTGCTTTTCCCGATAAGCGAGGGATTGGAATCTCAAACGCGCGCTTCTGTCGTATCCCAGGGTGTTATCAAGAAACCTCCGTGGGAATACTTTCCATCCCTCAAGGCCGTGTTGGTTCGTGGAGAGATTTCCCCACGCCGCCCCCTTGGCGGAAGCAGTAACGGTCCCTGCTGGTTTCTAAATATTGTTGGTCTCAATAGGGCATCGAAAGTATAGGCCTGCCTCTTACAACGAAACATGTCATTCTCGATCGCGCTCCCTTTTCTCGACGGGCCAAAGGCTAGAATTATACTGAAGGATCTGCGCCCCAGTCAATTAGCCCATCCTTGGTTTCGGTACATTTAGTTTGGCATGAATATTCCCTCCAGTTAGTGTTACTACTAGAGGTCAAACTCCCCGTGGTTAAAGTCCCTTGAATAACCATCCGATCGCCCATTTCATCTCTTAAAGCCTCGAACAGAAGCAAGACTGAGACGAATCATCTGTGGCTATCCGGCCAGTCATCCCGGTGTGTTTTTGTACAGAGGCTCGTATCGCCTCTCGCTTTCCCCCCTTCCCTCGTAGAACCCGCTCTGAGTAGCTCTGATACGTTCGGTTCTTGTATACATAGAGTCTTAATTGCCATTATTTCATTTAATCTATTTATTATGTATAACTGTGTATATATTAAAGTTTATTTTTGTATGTACTTTTTCCTAAGCTTCATACCCGGAGCCTTCATTAGTTAAATATCGGCCAACTGCACTCAATCTCCGGAATTTAAAAACCTTCGCACTCATCCACTCCCCTCACTTCTATCTCCCATTTCTGTCAGGACCAGAGTAGAATCAAGGTCACGCGTTGACCTTGAGCGACCACGCTGATTGGGTAGAAGTGACATATATGTCGGGGGCATTCTACGACACTGTAAATTTAAAACTTGCATAAGTAAATGAACGCTTGTACTCCTGTAAAGTTAAAGCTCTCTTAATTAAATGAAGTATTGTAGCTACTCTAAAATTAACGCTATCATAAGTAAAAGAATTCTTGTACTCAATCTAAAAAGAAAGATGCCATAATTGAATGAATTTTTGTAACCATTCTAAAATTAAAGCTGTCATAACTAAATAAATTCTTGATCTTTCTTTAAAATTAAAAAAAAGCAATCATACGTAAATAAATTCTTGTAAATAGTCTAAAATTAAAGCTGCCATAAATAAATAAATTCATGTATCTACTATAAAGATAAAGGTATCTTAAGAAGATGAAATCTTGCTCCTCATCTAAAATTAAAGCTGCCATAAATAAAGGAATTCATGTATCTACTATAAAATTAAAGGTATCTTAAGAATATGAAATCTTGCTCCTCCTCTAAAATTAAAGCTGCCATAAATAAACTAATTCATGTATCTATTATAAAATTAAAGGTGTCTTAAGAATATGAAATCTTGCTCCTCCTCTAAAATTAAAGCTGCCATAAATAAAGGGATTCAGGTATCTACTATAAAATTAAAGGTATCTTAAGAAGATGAAATCTTGCTCCTCATCTACAATTAAAGCTGCCATAAATAAATAAATTCTTGTATCTATTAAACAAAATTAAAGCTACCATATGTAAATGAATTCTTACACATCATCTAGAATTAAAGCCGTCATAACTAAATGAATTATTCTATCTACTAAAAAATTAAAGCAACCATATGTAAATGAATTGTTCCGCTCAAATATTAGAGCTGGGATAAATCAATTAATTTTTTACACTCTCTAAAATTAAAGCTGTATAAAAAAATGAATGGGGGGAATTTATTCTAAAATTAACTTGATATAATAAATGAATAATTACTTAGGCCAAAATTAAAGAAATCATAAGTAAATAGAATATGGCACAATTAAAGCTGTCATAATAAAATAATTCTTTACCTGCTCTAAAGTTGAAGCCGCCTGAAGCAAACTGATTCTTGGAACGAGTCTAAAATTTAAAATGTCTTAAGGAAATGAATTCTTTACCTAATTAAAAACTGAAGATCTCATAAGTAAATAAATTATTGTACCCACTAAGGAATTAAAGCTCTCATAAGTAAATGAATTCTTTCTCTACTCTAAAATTAAAGCTGTCATAACAAAATGAGTTCTTTTACCTAATATAAATTAAAGCTGTCAAAAGAAAAGCAATTCCTTACTTATTCTAAAATTAAAGCTGTCATAACAAAATGAGTGCTTTTACCTATTATAAATTAAAGCTGTCAAAAGAAAATCAATTCCTTACTTATTCTAAAATTAAAGCTGTCATAACAAAATGAGTTCTTTTACCTAATATAAATTAAAGCTGTCATAACAAAATGAGTTCTTTTACCTAATATAAATTAAAGCTGTCAAAAGAAAATCAATTCCTTACTAATTCTTAAATTAAAGCTGTCATAGCAAAATGAGTGCTTTTACCTAATATAAATTGAAGCTGTCAAAAGAAAAGCAATTCCTTACTTATTCTAAAATTAAAGCTGTCATAACAAAATGAGTTCTTTTACCTAATATAAATTAAAGCTGTCAAAAGAAAATAAATTCCTTACTTATTCTAAAAGTAAAGCTGTCATAACAAAATGAGTTCTTTTACCTAATATAAATTAAAGCTGTCATAACAAAATGAGTTCTTTTACCTAATATAAATTAAAGCTGTCAAAAGAAAATCAATTCCTTACTAATTCTTAAATTAAAGCTGTCATAGCAAAATGAGTGCTTTTACCTAATATAAATTAAAGCTGTCAAAAGAAAAGCAATTCCTTACTTATTCTAAAATTAAAGCTGTCATAACAAAATGAGTTCTTTTACTTAATATAAATTAAAGCTGTCAAAAGAAAATAAATTCCTTACTTATTCTAAAATTAAAGCTGTCATAACAAAATGAGTTCTTTTACCTAATATAAATTAAAGCTGTCAAAAGAAAATCAATTCCTTACTAATTCTTAAATTAAAGCTGTCATAGCAAAATGAGTGCTTTTACCTAATATAAATTAAAGCTGTCAAAAGAAAAGCAATTCCTTACTTATTCTAAAATTAAAGCTGTCATAACAAAATGAGTGCTTTTACCTATTATAAATTAAAGCTGTCAAAAGAAAATAAATTCCTTACTTATTCTAAAATTAAAGCTGTCATAACAAAATGAGTTCTTTTACCTAATATAAATTAAAGCTGTTAAAAGAAAATCAATTCCTTACTTATTCTAAAATTAAAGCTGTCATAACAAAATGAGTTCTTATACTTAATATTTATTAAAGCTGTCAAAAGAAAAGCAATTCCTTACTTTTCTAAAATTAAAGCTGTCAAAACAAAATGAGTGCATTTACCTAATATAAATTAAAGCTGTCAAAAGAAAAGCAATTCCTTACTTATTCTAAAATTAAAGCTGTCATAACACAATCAGTTCTTTAACTAATATAAATTAAAGCTGTCAAAAGAAGATCAATTCCTTACTTATTCTAAAATTAAAGCTGTCATAACAAAATGAGTTCTTTTACCTAATATAAATTAAAGCTGTCATAACAAAATGAGTTCTTTTACTTAATATAAATTAAAGCTGTCAAAAGAAAATCAATTCCTCACTAATTCTTAAATTAAAGCTGTCATAGCAAAATGAGTGCTTTTACCTAATATAAATTAAAGCTGTCGAAAGAAAAGCAATTCCTTACTTATTCTAAAATTGAAGCTGTCATAACAAAATGAGTGCTTTTACCTAATATAAATTAAAGCTGTCAAAAGAAAAGCAATTCCTTACTTATTCTAAAATTAAAGCTGTCATAACAAAATGAGTTCTTTTACCTTATATAAATTAAAGCTGTTAAAAGAAAATCAATTCCTTACTTATTCTAAAATTAAAGCTGTCATAACAAAATGAGTTCTTATACTTAATATTTATTAAAGCTTTCAAAAGAAAAGCAATTCCTTACTTTTCTAAAATTAAAGCTGTCAAAACAAAATGAGTGCATTTACCTAATATAAATTAAAGCTGTCAAAAGAAAAGCAATTCCTTACTTATTCTAAAATTAAAGCTGTCATAACACAATCAGTTCTTTTACCTAATATAAATTAAAGCTGTCAAAAGAAGATCAATTCCTTACTTATTCTAAAATTAAAGCTGTCATAACAAAATGAGTTCTTTTACCTAATATAAATTAAAGCTGTCATAACAAAATGAGTTCTTTTACCTAATATAAATTAAAGCTGTCAAAAGAAAATCAATTCCTCACTAATTCTTAAATTAAAGCTGTCATAGCAAAATGAGTGCTTTTACCTAATATAAATTAAAGCTGTCGAAAGAAAAGCAATTCCTTACTTATTCTAAAATTAAAGCTGTCATAAAAAAATGAGTTCTTTTACCTAATATAAATTAAAGCTGTCAAAAGAAAAGCAATTCCTAACTTATTCTAAAATTAAAGCTGTCATAACAAAATGAGTTCTTTTACCTAATATAAATTAAAGCTGTCAAAAGAAAAGCAATTCCTTACTTATTCTAAAATTAAAGCTGTCATAACAAAATGAGTTCTTTTACCTTATATAAATTAAAGCTGTCAAAAGAAAATCAATTCCTTACTTATTCTAAAATTAAAGCTGTCATAACAAAATGAGTTCTTTTACCTTATATAAATTAAAGCTGTCAAAAGAAAATCAATTCCTTACTTATTCTAAAATTAAAGCTGTCAAAACAAAATGAGTGCATTTACCTAATATAAATTAAAGCTGTCAAAAGAAAAGCAATTCCTTACTTATTCTAAAATTAAAGCTGTCATAACAAAATGAGTTCTTTTTCCCTAATATAAATTAAAGCTGTCAAAAGAAAAGCAATTCCCAACTTTTCTAAAATTAAAGCTGTCAAAACAAAATGAGTGCATTTACCTAATACAAATTAAAGCTGTCAAAAGAAAAGCAATTCCTTACTTATTCTAAAATTAAAGCTGTCATAGCAAAATGAGTGCTTTTACCTAATATAAATTAAAGCTGTCGAAAGAAAAGCAATTCCTTACTTATTCTAAAATTAAAGCTGTCATAACAAAATGAGTTCTTATACTTAATATTTATTAAAGCTGTCAAAAGAAAAGCAATTCCTTACTTATTCTAAAATTAAAGCTGTCATAACAAAATGAGTTCTTTTACCTAATATAAATTAAAGCTGTCAAAAGAAATCAATTCCTTACTTATTCTAAAATTAAAGCTGTCATAACAAAATGAGTTCTTTTTACCTAATATAAATTAAAGCTGTCAAAAGAAAAGCAATTCCTTACTTTTCTAAAATTAAAGCTGTCAAAACAAAATGAGTGCATTTACCTAATATAAATTAAAGCTGTCAAAAGAAAAGCAATTCCTTACTTATTCTAAAATTAAAGCTGTCATAACACAATCAGTTCTTTTACCTAATATAAATTAAAGCTGACAAAAGAAGATCAATTCCTTACTTATTCTAAAATTAAAGCTGTCATAACAAAATGAGTTCTTTTACCTAATATAAATTAAAGCTGTCATAACAAAATGAGTTCATTTACCTAATATAAATTAAAGCTGTCAAAAGAAAATCAATTCCTCACTAATTCTTAAATTAAAGCTGTCATAGCAAAATGAGTGCTTTTACCTAATATAAATTTATGCTGTCAAAAGAAAAGCAATTCCTTACTTATTCTAAAATTAAAGCTGTCATAGCAAAATGAGTGCTTTTACCTAATATAAATTAAAGCTGTCGAAAGAAAAGCAATTCCTTACTTATTCTAAAATTAAAGCGATCATAACAAAATGAGTTCTTTTACCTAATATAAATTAAAGCTGTCAAAAGAAAATCAATTCCTTACTTATTCTAAAATTAAAGCTGTCATAACAAAATGAGTTCTTATACCTAATATAAATTAAAGCTGTCAAAAAAAGCAATTCCTTACTTATTCTAAAATTAAAGCTGTCATAACAAAATGAGTTCTTTTTACCTAATATAAATTAAAGCTGTCAAAAGAAAATCAATTCCTTACTTATTCTAAAATTAAAGCTGTCATAACAAAATGATTTCTTTTACCTTATATAAATTAAAGCTGTCAAAAGAAAATCAATTCCTTACTAATTCTAAAATTAAAGCTGTCATAACAAAATGAGTGCTTTTACCTAATATAAATTGAAGCTGTAAAAATAACAATTCCTTACTTATTCTAAAATTAAAGCTGTCGTAACAAAATGAGTTCTTTTTACCTAATATAAATTAAAGCTGTCAAAAGAAAAGCAATTCCTTACTTTTCTGAAAATAAAGCTGTCAAAACAAAATGAGTGCATTTACCTAATATAAATTAAAGCTGTCAAAAGAAAAGCAATTCCTTACTTATTCTAAAATTAAAGCTGTCATAACAAAATGAGTGCTTTTACCTAATATAAATTAAAGCTGTCAAAAGAAAAGCAATTCCTTACTTATTCTAAAATTAAAGCTGTCATAACAAAATGAGTTCTTTTACCTTATATAAATTAAAGCTGTCAAAAGAAAATCAATTCCTTACTTATTCTAAAATTAAAGCTGTCATAACAAAATGAGTTCTTATACTTAATATAAATTAAAGCTGTCAAAAGAAAAGCAATTCCTTACTTTTCTAAAATTAAAGCTGTCAAAACAAAATGAGTGCATTTACCTAATATAAATTAAAGCTGTCAAGAGAAAATCAATTCCTTACTTATTCTAAAATTAAAGCTGTCATAACAAAATGAGTTCTTATACCTAATATAAATTAAAGCTGTCAAAAAAAGCAATTCCTTACTTATTCTAAAATTAAAGCTGTCATAACAAAATGAGTTCTTTTTACCTAATATAAATTAAAGCTGTCAAAAGAAAAGCAATTCCTTACTTTTCTAAAATTAAAGCTGTCAAAACAAAATGAGTGCATTTACCTAATACAAATTAAAGCTGTCAAAAGAAAATAAATTCCTTACTTATTCTAAAATTCAAGCTGTCATAACAAAATGAGTTCTTTCAACTAATATAAATTAAAGCTGTCAAAAGAAAAGCAATTCCTTACTTATTCTAAAATTAAAGCTGTCTTAACAAAATGAGTTCTTTTACCTAATATAAATTAAAGCTGTCAAAAGAAAATCAATTCCTTACTTATTCTAAAATTAAAGCTGTCATAACAAAATGAGTTCTTTTTACCTAATATAAATTATAGCTGTCAAAAGAAAAGCAATTCCTTACTTATTCTAAAATTAAAGCTGTCATAACAAAATGAGTTCTTTTTACCTAATATAAATTAAAGCTGTCAAAAGAAAAGCAATTCCTTACTTATTCTAAAATTAAAGCTGTCATAACAAAATTAGTTCTTTTACCTAATATAAATTAAAGCTGTCAAAAGAAAATCAATTCCTTACTTATTCTAAAATTAAAGCTGTCATAACAAAATTAGTTCTTTTACCTAATATAAATTAAAGCTGTCAAAAGAAAAGCAATTCCTTACTTATTTTTAAAATTAAAGCTGTCATAACAAAATGAGTTCTTTTACCTAATATAAATTAAAGCTGTCAAAAGAAAATCAATTCCTTACTTATTCTAAAATTAAAGCTGTCATAACAAAATGAGTTCTTTTACCTTATATAAATTAAAGCTGTCAAAAGAAAAGCAATTCCTTACTTATTCTAAAATTAAAGCTGTCATAGCAAAATGAGTGCTTTTACCTAATATAAATTAAAGCTGTCGAAAGAAAAGCAATTCCTTACTTATTCTAAAATTAAAGCTGTCCTAACAAAATGAGTTCTTTTACCTAATATAAATTAAAGCTGTCAAAAGAAAAGCAATTCCTTACTTATTCTAAAATTAAAGCTGTCATAACAAAATGAGTTCTTTTACCTAATATAAATTAAAGCTGTCAAAAGAAAAGCAATTCCTTACTTATTCTAAAATTAAAGCTGTCATAACAAAATGAATTCTTTTTACCTAATATAAATTAAAGCTGTCAAAAGAAAAGCAATTCCTTACTTTTCTAAAATTAAAGCTGTCAAAACAAAATGAGTGCATTTACCTAATATAAATTAAAGCTGTCAAAAGAAAAGCAATTCCTTACTTATTCTAAAATTAAAGCTGTCATAACAAAATGAGTGCTTTTACCTAATATAAATTAAAGCTGTCAAAAGAAAAGCAATTCCTTACTTATTCTAAAATTAAAGCTGTCATAACAAAATGAGTTCTTTTCCCTTATATAAATTAAAGCTGTCAAAAGAAAATCAATTCTTTACTTATTCTAAAATTAAAGCTGTCATAACAAAATGAGTTCTTATACTTAATATAAATTAAAGCTGTCAAAAGAAAAGCAATTCCTTACTTTTCTAAAATTAAAGCTGTCAAAACAAAATGACTGCATTTACCTAATATAAATTAAAGCTGTCAAGAGAAAATCAATTCCTTACTTATTCTAAAATTAAAGCTGTCATAACAAAATGAGTTCTTATACCTAATATAAATTAAAGCTGTCAAAAAAGCAATTCCTTACTTATTCTAAAATTAAAGCTGTCATAACAAAATGAGTTCTTTTTACCTAATATAAATTAAAGCTGTCAAAAGAAAAGCAATTCCTTACTTTTCTAAAATTAAAGCTGTCAAAACAAAATGAGTGCATTTACCTAATACAAATTAAAGCTGTCAAAAGAAAATAAATTCCTTACTTATTCTAAAATTCAAGCTGTCATAACAAAATGAGTTCTTTCAACTAATATAAATTAAAGCTGTCAAAAGAAAAGCAATTCCTTACTTATTCTAAAATTAAAGCTGTCTTAAAAAAATGACTTCTTTTACCTAATATAAATTAAAGCTGTCAAAAGAAAATCAATTCCTTACTTATTCTAAAATTAAAGCTGTCATAACAAAATAAGTTCTTTTTACCTAATATAAATTCAAGCTGTCAAAAGAAAAGCAATTCCTTACTTATTCTAAAATTAAAGCTGTCATAACAAAATGAGTGCATTTACCTAATATAAATTAAAGCTGTCAAAAGAAAATCAATTCCTTACTTATTCTAAAATTAAAGCTGTCATTACAAAATGAGTTATTTTTACCTAATATAAATTAAAGCTGTCAAAAGAAAAGCAATTCCTTACTTATTCTAAAATTAAAGCTGTCTTAACAAAATGAGTTCTTTTACCTAATATAAATTAAAGCTGTCAAAAGAAAATCAATTCCTTACTTATTCTAAAATTAAAGCTGTCATAGCAAAATGAGTGCTTTTACCTAATATAAATTAAAGCTGTCGAAAGAAAAGCAATTCCTTACTTATTCTAAAATTAAACCTGTCATAACAAAATGAGTTCTTTTACCAAATATAAATTAAAGCTGTCAAAAGAAAAGCAATTCCTTACTTATTCTAAAATTAAAGCTGTCATTACAAAATGAGTTCTTTTACCTTATATAAATTTAAGCTGTCAAAAGAAAATCAATTCCTTACTTATTCTAAAATTAAAGCTGTCATAACAAAATGAGTTCTTATACTTAATATAAATTAAAGCTGTCAAAAGAAAAGCAATTCCTTACTTTTCTAAAATTAAAGCTGTCAAAATAAAATGAGTGCATTTACCTAATATAAATTAAAGCTGTCAAGAGAAAATCAATTCCTTACTTATTCTAAAATTAAAGCTGTCATAACAAAATGAGTTCTTATACCTAATATAAATTAAAGCTGTCAAAAAAAGCAATTCCTTACTTATTCTAAAATTAAAGCTGTCATAACAAAATGAGTTCTTTTTACCTAATATACATTAAAGCTGTCAAAAGAAAAGCAATTCCTTACTTTTCTAAAATTAAAGCTGTCAAAACAAAATGAGTGCATTTACCTAATACAAATTAGAAGCTGTCAAAAGAAAATAAATTCCTTACTTATTCTAAAATTCAAGCTGTCATAACAAAATGAGTTCTTTCAACTAATATAAATTAAAGCTGTCAAAAGAAAAGCAATTCCTTACTTATTCTAAAATTAAAGCTGTCTTAACAAAATGAGTTCTTTTACCTAATATAAATTAAAGCTGTCAAAAGAAAATCAATTCCTTACTTATTCTAAAATTGAAGCTGTCATAACAAAATGAGTTCTTTTTACCTAATATAAATTAAAGCTGTCAAAAGAAAAGCAATTCCTTACTTATTCTAAAATTAAAGCTGTCATAACAAAATGAGTTCTTTTTACCTTATATAAATTAAAGCTGTCAAAAGAAATGCAATTCCTTACTTATTCTAAAATTAAAGCTGTCATAACAAAATGAGTGCATTTACCTAATATAAATTAAAGCTGTCAAAAGAAAATCAATTCCTTACTTATTCTAAAATTAAAGCTGTCATAACAAAATGAGTTCTTTTTACCTAATATAAATTAAAGCTGTCAAAAGAAAAGCAATTCCTTACTTATTCTAAAATTAAAGCTGTCTTAACAAAATGAGTTCTTTTACCTAATATAAATTAAAGCTGTCAAAAGAAAATCAATTCCTTACTTATTCTAAAATTAAAGCTGTCATAGCAAAATGAGTGCTTTTACCTAATATAAATTAAAGCTGTCGAAACAAAAGCAATTCCTTACTTATTCTAAAATTAAAGCTGTCATAACAAAATGAGTTCTTTTACCTAATATAAATTAAAGCTGTCAAAAGAAAAGCAATTCCTTACTTATTCTAAAATTAAAGCTGTCGTAACAAAATGAGTTCTTTTACCTTATATAAATTAAAGCTGTCAAAAGAAAATCAATTCCTTACTTATTCTAAAATTAAAGCTGTCATAACAAAATGAGTTCTTATACTTAATATAAATTAAAGCTGTCAAAAGAAATGCAATTCCTTACTTTTCTAAAATTAAAGCTGTCAAAATAAAATGAGTGCATTTACCTAATATAAATTAAAGCTGTCAAGAGAAAATCAATTCCTTACTTATTCTAAAATTAAAGCTGTCATAACAAAATGAGTTCTTATACCTAATATAAATTAAAGCTGTCAAAAAAAGCAATTCCTTACTTATTCTAAAATTAAAGCTGTCATAACAAAATGAGTTCTTTTTACCTAATATAAATTAAAGCTGTCAAAAGAAAAGCAATTCCTTACTTTTCTAAAATTAAAGCTGTCAAAACAAAATGAGTGCATTTACCTAATACAAATTAAAGCTGTCAAAAGAAAATAAATTCCTTACTTATTCTAAAATTCAAGCTGTCATAACAAAATGAGTTCTTTCAACTAATATAAATTAAAGCTGTCAAAAGAAAAGCAATTCCCAACTTTTCTAAAATTAAAGCTGTCTTAACAAAATGAGTTCTTTTACCTAATATAAATTAAAGCTGTCAAAAGAAAATCAATTCCTTACTTATTCTAAAATTAAAGCTGTCATAACAAAATGAGTTCTTTTTACCTAATATAAATTAAAGCTGTCAAAAGAAAAGCAATTCCTCACTTATTCTAAAATTAAAGCTGTCATAACAAAATGAGTTCTTTTTACCTAATATAAATTAAAGCTGTCAAAAGAAAAGCAATTCCTTACTTATTCTAAAATTAAAGCTGTCATAACAAAATCAGTGCATTTACCTAATATAATTTAAAGCTGTCAAAAGAAAATCAATTCCTTACTTATTCTAAAATTAAAGCTGTCATAACAAAATGAGTTCTTTTTACCTAATATAAATTAAAGCTGTCAAAAGAAAATCAATTCCTTACTTATTCTAAAATTAAAGCTGTCATAACAAAATGAGTTCTTTTTACCTAATATAAATTAAAGCTGTCAAAAGAAAATCAATTCCTTACTTATTCTAAAATTGAAGCTGTCATAACAAAATGAGTTCGTTTTACCTAATATAAATTAAAGCTGTCAAAAGAAAAGCAATTCCTTACTTATTCTAAAATTAAAGCTGTCTTAACAAAATGAGTTCTTTTACCTAATATAAATTAAAGCTGTCAAAAGAAAATCAATTCCTTACTTATTCTAAAATTAAAGCTGTCATAACAAAATGAGTTCTTATTACCTAATATAAATTAAAGCTGTCAAAAGAAAATCAATTCCTTACTTATTCTAAAATTAAAGCTGTCATAACAAAATGAGTTCTTTTTACCTAATATAAATTAAAGCTGTCAAAAGAAAAGCAATTCCTTACTTATTCTAAAATTAAAGCTGTCTTAACAAAATGAGTTCTTTTACTTAATATAAATTAAAGCTGTCAAAAGAAAAGCAATTCCTTACTTATTCTAAAATTAAAGCTGTCATAACAAAATGAGTTCTTTTTACCTAATATAAATTAAAGCTGTCAAAAGAAAAGCAATTCCTTACTTTTCTAAAATTAAAGCTGTCAAAACAAAATGAGTGCATTTACCTAATATAAATTAAAGCTGTCAAAAGAAAAGCAATTCCTGACTTATTCTAAAATTAAAGCTGTCATAACAAAATGAGTTCTTTTACCTAATATATATTAAAGCTGTCAAAAGAAAATCAATTCCTTACTTATTCTAAAATTAAAGCTGTCATAACAAAATGAGTTCTTTTTACCTAATATAAATTAAAGCTGTCAAAAGAAAAGCAATTCCTTACTTTTCTAAAATTAAAGCTGTCAAAACAAAATGAGTGCATTTACCTAATACAAATTAAAGCTGTCAAAAGAAAATAAATTCCTTACTTATTCTAAAATTCAAGCTGTCATAACAAAATGAGTTCTTTCAACTAATATAAATTAAAGCTGTCAAAAGAAAAGCAATTCCTTACTTATTCTAAAATTAAAGCTGTTTTAACAAAATGAGTTCTTTTACCTAATATAAATTAAAGCTGTCAAAAAAAAACAATTCCTTACTTATTCTAAAATTAAAGCTGTCATAACAAAATGAGTTCTTTTACCTTATATAAATTAAAGCTGTCCAAAGAAAATCAATTCCTTACTAATTCTAAAATTAAAGCTGTCATAACAAAATGAGTGCTTTTACCTAATATAAATTGAAGCTGTCCCCAAAAAACAATTCCTTACTTATTCTAAAATTAAAGCTGTCATAACAAAATGAGTTCTTTTTACCTAATATAAATTAAAGCTGTCAAAAGAAAAGCAATTCCTTACTTTTCTAAAATTAAAGCTGTCAAAACAAAATGAGTGCATTTACCTAATATAAATTAAAGCTGTCAAAAGAAAAGCAATTCCTTACTTATTCTAAAATTAAAGCTGTCATAACAAAATGAGTGCTTTTACCTAATATAAATTAAAGCTGTCAAAAGAAAAGCAATTCCTTACTTATTCTAAAATTTAAGCTGTCATAAAAAAATGAGTTCTTTTACCTTATATAAATTAAAGCTGTCAAAAGAAAATTAATTCCTTACTTATTCTAAAATTAAAGCTGTCATAACAAAATGAGTTCTTATACTTAATACTAATTAAAGCTGTCAAAAGAAAAGCAATTCCTTACTTTTCTAAAATTAAAGCTGTCAAAACAAAATGAGTGCATTTACCTAATATAAATTAAAGCTGTCAAAAGAAAAGCAATTCCTTACTTATTCTAAAATTAAAGCTGTCATAACACAATCAGTTCTTTTACCTAATATAAATTAAAGCTGTCAAAAGAAAATCAATTCCTTACTTATTCTAAAATTAAAGCTGTCATAACAAAATGAGTTCTTTTACCTAATATAAATTAAAGCTGTCATAACAAAATGAGTTCTTTTACCTAATATAAATTAAAGCTGTCAAAAGAAAATCAATTCCTTACTTATTCTAAAATTAAAGCTGTCCTAACAAAATGAGTGCTTTTACCTAATATAAATTAAAGCTGTCAAAAAAAACAATTCCTTACTTATTCTAAAATTAAAGCTGTCCTAACAAAATGAGTTCTTTTTACCTAATATAAATTAAAGCTATCAAAAGAAAAGTAAATGAGTTTTTTTACCTAATATAAATTAAAGCTGTCAAAAGAAAATAAATGAGGTTTTTTAGCTAATATAAATTAAAGCTGTCAAAAGAAAAGCGATTCCTTACTTATTCTAAAATTAAAGCTGTCATAACAAAATGAGTGCATTTACCTATTATAAATTAAAGCTGTCAAAAGAAAATCAATTCCTCACTTATTCTAAAATTAAAATAAATGAATTCTTAAAATCACAAAATCAAATTAGAGCTTTCAAAATGAAATGAAATCTTGTACCTACTCTAACATTAAAGCTAAAATAAATAATGCATTCTTGTACCTACTCTAAATTAAGATCTGTAATAAATAAATGAATTCTTGGACCTACCCTAAAATTAAGGTTGTAATAAATAAATGAATTTTTGTAACTAAATAAAAATCAAAGCTTTCATTATTTAAATGAATTCTTGTACCGCCTCTAAATTTGTTATACCTACAAAAATAAATTTGGTCAATTCTACTTGATTATCTTTTGCAAAACTCTTGTTTATTATTATCGTGTTTGAAAAGTAGATTTATATCCGGGGACTTCGATAACAACTCCTCACTGGATTGGTTATAATAGCCATGAATTTGCTTCTCTCTTACTTTCGCTCAATTTCGATCTTATTCCTGATGAATATGGGTTCGATCCCTGTGTTAAAGGATCTAATAACGGATAGAACTTTAATGGGTTTTAATCATTTAAAGATTATGTAATCCATCTCATTTTTTTGGTTCCATTTCGTTCTATTTTATGATTTTTCTCTTTTGTGGAGGAAAGAGTTCATAAGGTAAACTTTTGTTTATTATATGAATTGACCTAATCAATCTCTAAGTTCATTTTTACTTACGCGCATCTAACTCTTAAGTGTTTATGCCGGTTCGTAGGTCATCCGGTCGGTCGGATACCATTTTAGTTTTCAATGAGTTCTTTGGCAATAACATCGTAACTATTCGGCCAATTCTAACATAATTTAAAACCTTTATGTGGGTTTACATTCTATTTCAAATGATATAATTCCCAAGGTCTTCCCAAGGTTAGTCTCGGAATTATTTGGGTAATAACATCGTAACTATTCTGCTGATTCTAACAAACTTTGGAGCCCTTATGTTGTTTTACATTCTCTTTTGAATGATATAATTGACAAGGTCCTCCGAAGGTTAGCCCGAGAATTCTTTAGCAATAACTTCGTAACTATTCGGCCGATTCTAACGAAATTTGAACTTCTTATGTTGCTTTACCTTCTCTTTACAGCAAGGAGTAACAACAAGGAAAGAAAGTGCCCTAGGAGACCTTACGGTGCATTCAAAGAGGGTACCTTTGGACTAACAATCGAGCGGGCACATGACTGCTCAATTGTTTTGAGTCCCTAAACGGCCACTTTTCAAGACTTTGTCTAGTCTTGACTTGAACTGGTCAACAGATTCACTGTTGACAACTTCCACTGGAAGTGCGTTCCACTTACCGCAGATACTGTGGGTGAAAAAATTTCCACACAGATTGCGGTTGTAACGCTTCAGTTCAAGTTTGAAGCCGTGATTGCGCGTTCTGTTCTCACTCAGTGTGAAAATATCCCGGTAGTCAACATTGTCGAACCCTCGAAGTATTTTGAAAACTTCGATGAGCTGACCACGCAGTCTACGGGTTTCCAACGAGAACAGATCTAATTCCCTTAGTCTATCCTTATAACTTTTATGTCGGATAGAGGGAATCAGCTTGGTTGCCCTGGCTTGTACACGTTCCAATCTCGCGATGTCCTTTCGCAATGAAGGACTCCAAAATTGTACGGCATACTCCAGGTGCGGCCGGACAAGTGAGTTGTACAGGCAGAGTACAATCTCCTGGTTCCGATAATTAACAAGGTCCTCCCGAGGTTAGTCCCGGAACTATTTGGTAATAACATCGTAACTATTCGGCTGATTCTAACGAAATTTGAAACCCTTATGTTGTTTTGCATTCTCTTTTGAATTATATAATTGCCAAGGTCTTCCCAGGGTTAGTCCGGGAGTTATTAAAAGAAAGCTAACTATAGGTCGGATTGCCCTACTTGTTAAAAGTTTTGAAGGTCGTAAGGTCATAAAGGGTTATAAGGTCATAAGTCAAAATCAGTGAGTATAAGCAACCTAAGTCTGTTGCTCTTGTTTTCGTCCATGCTCACCTTTCCTACCGATCGTCAAGCTTGTCTTTGTTTTGTCTTTGTTGTTAAATCCACCGTAATTATCTCCACTTCATGTTTGTTTGTGTGTTCCTTCGTGTGCGCTGCCTCCAAGTCCTTAGATTTGTCAGCGTTGAAATAACCAAATAAAGAATTTATTATATGTTTTTGTTTTCCATGGCCCCTCCCCCTTTGAGTAGGGTCCATGAGTGGCGTCAGGGGAGGATCCCCCCATTAAGGGAGGGGGGAATAAATTCCCCTCAAATGGGATTAGGGGAAAGGGAGGTGTCTATTTCTTATGCAAGTAAAATCCTCCTTAGAGATGGTTGCTAAGGAAACGAAAAGTCGCCATTCGGCTGGGTGAGAGGGAGATAGATAGATAGATAGATAGATAGATAGAGAGAGAGAGAGAGAGAGAGAGAGAGAGAGAGAGAGAAAGAGAGAGAGAGATTATACATACTTTCGGGTCTTCCGTCTCCATAGCAACGAGGTGAAATATAATATCCTGCGACGCGCACGAAAACATCACCAAGAGAACGAAAGGATTTGTCAGACTCGCGTTCAAAATAACGTATTTGCGTTCGTGATGTGAAATCTCCCAGAGGAGGTCGGGGATTCAAACCCCAGATGGGGGGATGTGGGGGGGAATTAATCCACTTCAGAGAAAATCCTCTCTTTCGCTCTCTCGGTGACACCAGTAGAGGAAGAGTCCCCTTCCCTCTCTCTCTCTCCTTCTCTCTCACTACGTCTCTCTCTGTGTGTTACATTCTTTCTCTCACTATCTCTTTCTCTCTTTTTCTCTGTCCCTATCTCTCTGTGTTTGTCTCTTTCTGTTCTCCCGTTCTTATCACTCTGTCGCCTTCTTTCTTTTCATCTCCCTCTGTTTTTTTTTATCTGATCCTTCCTCTCTCTTTCTCATCCTATCTCTCTCTTTACCTCTCTCTCTCTCTCTCTCTCTCTCTCTCTCTCTCTCTATTTCTCTCCGCGCACGCGTATGTCTTCTCCGCTCTTATCAATCTATGTCGTTGATATATATATATATATATATATATATATATATATATATATATATATATATATATATATATACTCATCTACGGCACATAACTTTCGGATAGCTGTTCTTTTTATTATTCCTTGAGTATGTCTACGAATATGCCGGTGTAGTTTGGTTGCATACATATGTCAACCAATAGATCTGTAAAACAAAATAAAAGTACAAGCCTTCTTATGTAAATGTTCTCCATTGACGTAGAAAGTATTCACAAATATTTGATAAATTATTATTAATGAAATAAAGTAAGTGACCAACAAGGGTAAATTAAATTGAATATAAGATAACTAATTTCATGACACACCCGCTTCAAGCATTGTAGTTCAACCTTAAAATGATCGTCCCTAGGTAAATATAAAATATAAAAAGTATATATGGGTGTATATATACTTATCAGACGTGGAGTTTCTTCAAGTAACACGAGCACCCAAAAATCTTCGAAGTCCCAAGAAGACAACACAAAACTACCACGAAGCTACCAGGAAGGACTCATCTCAAAGTAAACGTGTAACGAAATCAAGATTAAAATTTTTGTCCTTTGTAAAGCGAAGTACTTTTGGGGTTCTACCGACGGACCACGAGAGCAAATTAAGGATGACGCAAGAGTGAACCATAAATCATTTTTAAAATGCTTAAATTGACTAAAAGTATATACATATTTCAATCATATATTAAAAAAATCTAACGACAATTGAAAGTATTTTGTAACTAGTTTCTCTACATTTTGCAACATAAAAACAAGGGAAAGAGAAAGATTGCAGACGGTGAAGGAAGAAATGAGAATTGCCTTGTTAACTCACGTCCCAATATTAAAGAATTATGTGATACTCATCGAGCTCAAATTTCCCATTAAACTTTTAAAGATTAGTTTTATTTATTCTCAAAATTTGATGTCTTATTTCGATTAAATTAAGTTAAGTGTCAATCGCGGTTAATTTCGAAGTAGTTTCTACGTAATTAAGTATTTATGCCTAAATTATTCTATATTTGGGTGCCATAGCTGCTTCTACATAGCAATTAAGATGATACTATTATAAAAAAAGGTTGAAAACCTCTGCATTAGAGTTTTAATCTGGGAAAGGTTCAGTTTCAAGGTAGAATAAAGTTCAAACAATGTCTTGTTATATGCAATTCTTCACATACTTTCTCAAAGGCCGATTAAAATTCAGTTCAAAGGTATTTTAAGTAGATTAGCCTCATAAGGTAAGGATAGGAATTTAGTTTTTGGTGGATGATTTAAAAAAACATTTAAAATTCTTGTTATTTGAGTGATATACGTTTTAGTTAGTCACGATTTAAATATTTGAAGTTGAAGAAATCAGGTTACCGTGTTGCCCCTTGAGTTCGAGAGCGAATGATTAACGGGTCATTCACAGACGATGGATTTGGTCACCAAAGTAAGGAATTTGTTTTCGCTTTTAGATGGAAATTTCCATTTTCCTTTAAGCCCTAAGCCACTCTAAGTAAGCCCCACCGACACTCTCTAACATGCCTGATCAAATTCATCTCACCAATGTCAATCGAAGCTGGTTCAATTAACACCAGTCGACTAGTAAACCCGCTCCATTCGGTCGATCCAATTAAATGTACATGAAAAGGGAAATTCCTTGACCCAAACATACGAAATTGACTGAGTGGCCTAGAACAATATTTGCTGACGGGGAATATTGTCTCTAATGACAAACAGAATATAGAAGGAAAACGCTTCGTACGTCCATCTGAGGGAAACGCTCAACTTTAACTTAATATAGGTGTTACTATAAGCCGCCCCTTGTGACCAGTTTAAGAAAGAGTTAAAGAAGTGTACAATGATGTGAAATTGGCCTAGCCTTCATTGACAATCACTAATGTATTTCATGTGAAATGAAAAAAAGAAAAAGGTAGATTTGCCCGATTTCATGGCTCAATCTTATCATTGGTATGAACAACCCTTCAGGACACTGAAGAAGATTTAAACCTACACTACATGAAGAAAATTTTATTAATTGAGTTTTGAATACGTTCGTGTATGTAAACTTCTCCCTACAAGCACAAATACCATTGTAGGAAACTGTTTCGCTTAATGCAAATCCTACTGTAACCATTAACAAAGTTATAGAATGGTATTCCAAAGTAAATCAGGATCAAAGGTCCCGGGAGGGAGAAGCAGGTTATTAATATAGTTCAGTACCATGCTGTGAAACCAAACCCAGCTCGAAACTTCTTACCCACACGACAGCTCCAGCCAAATCCATAGAGGACTCCCATTTACCCAATTTAGTAGGCCCTCGAACTACCCGATGTGAATCATTCCGTCCCAAAAGTAAATTCGGAGATGATCCAGTTTGTTACAACTGCGATAGTCGTGTTCATTTTAAGCGAGAATGTATTTACCCTCTATATTGCTCGATCTGCCGTTAGTATGGGCATAGTCGTGGGCAGCGTTTTCCATGTGAAAGTCAAGCGCCTCTTCCACCCAATACTAAGAAATATCCCCTTTGGTACCAAATGGTAAACCCAAACTCGCAATTATTGACTTGTGACCTGCAAATACAAAGTAGCAGATATGGGAAGTTTTCCTGGGTGAGATTAAGGACCCTCCCTGGTTGAATGAGGAATTTCAGGATGTACAGACGGAGTAAATAGTCCCCCCTCAGTCTTGCGATAAAGTACCAGGGGAATAGGGTTCCACAGGTCCTTTTTTTTGGTGAAGGATACGGGAAGAGGGAGTAAGTTTACCCTCGTACCCTGAGATGTTAGACTCCTTGTCCATCCAAACGATTAATTTAAGAAAAGGAACTGCAGAAAAATGGAATCTTTTCAGTTTGGCGGCAGGTGGATCTTTTGTACCAAATTTTTACTAATAATGCAGTTTTGAGCGTTGAATACGAATATAACATTTATTTTGGGGAGAAATGAAACGAGGTATTAACAAAAATATTTAAAAGAGGAGAACAGAAGAAAGGGCTGCACAAAGAATCCTTATTTTGAAGGAGGACAACCAAGAAATGGCTGCTCGAAGCAACCGTATTTCAAAAGGAGGAGAACCAAGAAAGGGCGGCACCAGGAATCCGTATTTAAAAGGAGGAAAGCCAAGAAAGGGCTGCAACAAGAATCCTTATTTTAAAGAAGGAGAACCAAGAAAAGAATGCACCAAGAATCCTAACTATAAAAGAGGTGAACAAAGAAAGGGCTGCACCAAGAATCCTAATTTTAAAGGAGGAGAAACAAAAAAGGGCTGCTCGAGGAATCTTTATTTAAAAGGAGGAGAACCAAGAAAGGGCTGCTCCAAAAAATCCTTATTTTAAAGGATGAGAACCAAGAAAGGGCTGCACCCAGAATCCTTATTTCCAAGGCGGAGAACCAAGAAAGGAATGCACCAAGAATCCTGATTTCAAAGGAGAACCAAGAAAGGGCTGCTCTAAGAATCCTTATTTCAAAGGAGGAGAACCAAGAAAGGAATGCACCAAGAATCTGTATTTTAAAAGAGGGGATCCAAAAAAGGGCTGCACCAAGAATCCTTATTTCAAAGGATGAGAACTTGAAAAGGGCTGCCCTAAGAATCCTTATTTCAAAGGAGGAGAACCAAGAAAGGAATGCACCAAGAATCTGTATTTTGAAAGAGGGGATCCAAAAAAGGGCTGCACCAAGAATCCTTATTTCAAAGGATGAGAACTTGAAAAGGGCTGCCCTAAGAATCCTTATTTCAAAGGAGGAGAACCAAGAAAGGGCTGCTTGAAAAATCCTTATTTCAAAGGAGGAGAACCAAGAAAGGAATCACCAATAATCCTGATTTCAAAGGAGAACCAAGAAAGGGCTGCTCTAAGAATCCTTATTTCAAAGGAGGAGAACCAAGGACGGAATGCACCAAGAATCTGTATTTTAAAAGAAGGGATCCAAAAAAGGGCTGCACCAAGAATCCTTATTTCAAAGGATGAGAACTTGAAAAGGGCTGCTCCAAGAATCCTTATTTCAAAGGAGGAGAACCAAGAAAGGGCTGCTTGAAAAATCCTTATTTCAAAGGAGGAGAACCAAGAAAGGAATCACCAATAATCCTGATTTCAAAGGAGAACCAAGAAAGGGCTGCTCTAAGAATCCTTATTTCAAAGGAGGAGAACCAAGGACGGAATACACCAAGAATCTGTATTTTAAAAAAGGGGATCCAAAAAAGGGCTGCACCAAGAATCCTTATTTCAAAGGATGAGAACTTGAAAAGGGCTGCTCCAAGAATCCTTATTTCAAAGGAGGAGAACCAAGAAAGGGCTGCTTGAAAAATCCTTATTTCAAAGGAGGAGAACCAAGAAAGGAATGCACCAATAATCCTGATTTCAAAGGAGAACCAAGAAAGGGCTGCTCTAAGAATCCTTATTTCAAAGGAGGAGAACCAAGGACGGAATGCACCAAGAATCTGTATTTTAGAAGAGGGGATCCAAAAATGGGCTGCACCAAGAATCCTTATTTCAAAGGATGAGAACTTGAAAAGGGCTGCTCCAAGAATCCTTATTTCAAAGGAGGAGAACCAAGAAAGGGCTGCTTGAAAAATCCTTATTTCAAAGGAGGAGAACCAAGAAAGGAATGCACCAATAATCCTGATTTCAAAGGAGAACCAAGAAAGGCTGCTCTAAGAATCCTTATTTCAAAGGAGGAGAACCAAGAAAGGGCTGCTTGAAAAATCCTTATTTCAAAGGAGGAGAACCAAGAAAGGAATGCACCAAGAATCCTTTTTTTATAGAGGGGAACCAAGAAAGGGCTGCACCAAGAATCCTTTTTTTAGGAGGAGAAGCAATAAAGGGTTGCACCAAGAATCCTTATTTCAAAGGAGGAGACCAAGAAAGGGCTGCTCCAAGAATCCTTATTTCAAAGGAGGAGAACCAAGAAAGTAATGCACTAAGAATCCTTATTTTAAAAGGGGACAACCAAGAAAGGGCTGCTCGAAGAACCTTTTTTTTACTGAGGAGAACCAAGAAAGGGCTGCACCAAGAATCCTTATTTTAAAAGAGGAGAATTAATAAAGGGGCTTCACCAAGAATCGTTAGTTTAAAGGAAAGCCAATAAAGGTCTGCTCTAAATATTTATACTCCCCAAGAGGAGACTGAAATGAATGCTGCTCCACGAAATCGAATAAATACGGATTCTGATGGATATTACATCCTGGAAAAGCTTGAGTTTGGTCATAGAATTTTAGAAGCCAAGTCACTTTGTGAAAGTGAGGATTATAGAATCCCGTTTTTTTGCATAAATGCCAGTCATCGCTCTACATAATTAAGCGCGAACCGACAACTTTGCACATCAAAGTTGCTATGGAGGAGGTTAGGAAAGTAACTTAATCTTTAGAGTTGCCAGAAGGTGAACTTAAAGAAAGATACAAAGAATGTCTGAACGGTTGTATCTCAGATTCCAAAGCGTTACAGAACCCCCAAGTTTTACAAAACCTACTAAATTTTCTATTGAGGAATACAAATGTTATTGCCTTGAAAGGAGATCCCTTAGTTCGATCGAACCTTGTGCCTTTCGAAATTAAATTAGCACCAACCTAAAACCCCATTTTCATGCCTTCTTACCTCATTTTTCACTCCCGAGTAGAAATAATGGAAGAGTATATTCAAGAGACGCTCTACCAAGAACTTATAGAACCTTCGGCCAGCCACTGGTCTTCCATTATGATTCTCCGTAAGAAGGATGGTACGATTCGATCAGTTATCGGCTCTAGGAAGCTCAATGCCATTACCGTCCATGACAGATTTCCCGGTTTGGAAAGTGCAAATATTCCTCCTCTCTGGACTTGGCCAGTGTATACTGGCAGATGGGGCTTTCTCCAAAGTCACGTCATTACAATGCCTTCTCCATGAATCGTGGCCATCACGCATTGAATGTGTTACCATTTGGATCTGTAAAAGGCCAGGCAAATTTGTCTAGACCCATGACTATCGCGTTATCAAATCTTCTAGGAGTCGATGTCCTCGTTTATCTAGATGACTCGTTCATCTCCATGTCACAATATACAGAGGTGGGCACCGCTACCCAATTTTTGAAACCGCTATCCGCTACTCCACTACCTTGGCTAGCTAAAACCGCTACCGCTACTAGCGTTACTTTTTCAAAATCACAAAACTGCTACCCGCTACTCCGCTATCGCTACTTTTTATTGTAAAGCACTACTAAAGCACTTTACCCCAAGATAACTTTTCACTGAGTTTTAATAAATTTCAAAGGAAACTATTGTATATTACATCCAAAATTAGCAGTTTTATTGTAAAGAAACTCCGCTACTATTTAGAGAGTCCGCAAGTAGCGGAGTAGCGGACTAATGTAGCGGACCGCTCAACTCTGACAATATACCAAATCTTTTTAGCCGACTGCAGAAAGTGTGTTCCCGGTTAGCGAAGTGTAACTTCCTGCAGGAGTCCCTGGTACACAGGCTAGTTTTTATCATCGGGAGGAGTAAAACCTGACCCCTTAAAACTGGAAATCCTCAGAATTATCCAATTCCAAAGAGTGTGGATGATGCACTTGCGTTCCTCGGTTTTGTTGGATTTTATCAATTATTTATCCCGCGGTTCTCTCCCATCATTAGTCCGATAACATCCCTCTTCCAAAAGGATGCTGTATTTGTTTGGGGACCCCCAAAACAGCAAGCGTTCAATGACCTCATCGAATATCTGATGAAGCACCCAATCCTTAGGTATACGGAGTACACCAAACCTTTTATTTTGACTACTGATGCCTCTTCGTATGGACTCGGTTCTGTCTTGCTGCAGGAACACAACGGTTCGGAATTACCAATTGCTTATACTAGCCACTTACTAAACAATGCTCAACATAATTATTCTACCACGTACTGAGAGGCTCTTGCAATTATATGGTGGCTTAAAAAAATCCGAAATAATCATTTACGGCTATTCCATTATTGTAAAAACTGATTACAAACTTCTGGCCTACCTTTTCAGAGACAAACTCCTTGAAGGTCAACTTAGCTGATGATTTTGCTAGTGCTAAACTTCGCAGCCAAGATTGAATATAAACCCAGTAAACTGCATGTCATCTCTGACCGAATTTTGAGAATAAAAGCCGAAAATTCACTTGAGTCCGTGAAAACGATCGAACTTAATAAAGTGATCGATTTTCAAAGCCTCCGGGCAAAGCATCAAGAAGAATCATACAATCGATCTATCTGTAGCCGCTTACAAAAACCAACACCAGATGCGAAGCTAAGAAAATCCTACATCCTGTACAAAGGTATCTTGTAACGTAGATGAAGCAGGCAAACGCCTCAGGGAAGTCCCCAAAGACCTAACAGACGTAGCCATAGGATTGTGCCACGATCCTCTTTCTATGGTTATATGGCTGTTAAACGCACGCTAAAGAGTTCAGAGGAAATATACCATTTCCCGAACATGACCAAGCTTCTGCAGAATTGCATTATCGAGTGTCCCTCTTGCCTGAAGTGGGCCCAAGATCACGCCCATGCACTCCTATCCTACGTCCCAAAAACCTTGGCAAAAAATCTGGATGTACATCCTTGGGCCTCTGCCTACGACGCGCCAAAGAAATCTATATATCTCTGTTTTTACAAACCATTTTTACAAGATACGATGAGATCGTTGTATTACTAGAGCAAACCACGGAAACAGTAGCCAAAGCATTATTAGAGAGGGTTATACAAAACAACACAACACTCCTGCTCTGTAATGCTATCATACGATGTTGAGAACTTCACTTCAAAGCTGTTTATGCCAAATGTGCCGAATTGAAGAGGTGCGTATTGTGCCGTACCACCTCTCCGCAAACGGTCTTGTGGAACGCCAAAATCGGAAGGTCGTAGATGGTTTGCGACACAGCGCTGATGCTGCACCCCGCAAATGGTACGATTGTCCCTCTTTGGCGCAAATAGCCATAAAATAGGGCTATAATGTCTCTATTGGCGATAGTCCTCATTTTTCCCTACCGTAGACGAACTTTTGAGTTATATTATGTACTGCAAAAATAATTGATACCTAACAGGAACCTGCTGAACGAGTAGTTAAAATCTTCGATATAATTCGTCAAAACTTGGAAACCCGTGACTAGCAAGTGAAGGAAGAACAGCATCGCATAGCCGCCCTCTTGATGTTGGGATGCGATGCTATGTTAAAAGCATTAAATTCTCAGGCGCGCACAGAAAGTTATACCCCAGGAGGGATGGACCCTTTCGCATTATGAAGAACCTCGATAAAAACAGGTATGAGATTCGTGACCTACGCGAGCATTCTAGATATACGATCGTGCATGCAGACCGCATTAAAATTCACTCCCAGACTTGCTCGCGCAAGCACAGTAAGGTTATCCAATTCCCAATAAAAACCATTAAAAAGTCCGCACCACCCCTTAAGATGAAGGCCAAGGAGATTACAGAAGATACTGTCAATTGGTATCTTCGTCCGTCACCCACCTGCCACACACGCCAGGAAGTACCACCCCCCTTAAAGGAAAGTTCGGCCTCAAGGAGTGTTCGAACTCCCACTCGCAATACCCCTGCAAGTCTTCCCCTCAAGTGCCTGTCCCTAATTCCACCATCGCTTCTTTCTCTCCCCCGACCCAACTTTAGTGGGAATAGAATCAGAATTGACCTCACCAAGTTCTCCGCCTCCACCGCTGGACGATCAGCGCCATTACCCAAACTATTGCCCTTGGATTGCACAACCACAGGAAATAGAACCAACCCTTGGTGATCGTAATTCAAAGTCTACCCCTCTGCCGTTACCTCCTAAAAGTTATTTCCTCCGACAAAGGAAATGAATGCATCCAATGCGTTCCTTTTCACCTAATATATTTTTCTTTAACGTCATCCCCCCAAAATCACTTAAATTATTTGCACATTTTCTGCAACTTGATAGCATTTAGACGTTATTTTGAGAACCAGGCTACGAGTAACTCCGTATTCATTGTAAAGCCGCTAACGTATTTTAAACCTTGGCACTTGCCTGTAAAATCTTAGTAAGGCCCATTTGGGAAATAGGATAAAAGGTAACCCATTTCATGATAAATTCGCTTCCAGCATTGTATTAAGACCTTTTAAGTTATATTTATATCTGTATACTTAAATTGCTCGTCCTTAGGTGAATATAAAATATATATAGATACTTTAGTCTTACTAAGAGGCCATAGGAATTCAGTCCCGTAAAGCCTTGGTTCAAATTTAAATTTAGTAATATTCAGGAGCAAGTCGTATGAGTTGACCCTCTCTTGCAACAACTCTACTTTCCATTTCTCGCGAAGTAATGTACTGCCCCCCCCTTCCCCTGCTAAATACGAAGCCTCCTTAGATTGCAACCTTCTCCCTTGAAAGCACGTTCCCTTGTAATAGTGTAATCAACCCCTTCTTTCGGCCCTTCTATCTCGCTAAGAGACTACCTCCAACTTATTTTCTGCTGTGTGGGTCGAACCTAGTAAACATTCGTTTGAAAATTGAAAACTGTTCACACATTGAACCTTATAAATAAGAAGATAAAGTTCCAGCTTTTTAGTAATTCTCTTTCGTAAATAGGAAAATAAACTTCCCGCTTTGTAGTATTAAGGTGTACTGACCTGGTGCTCAGAGACGTTAAGAAGGCATTCAACAAAGTATGGGGGACTGGGTTTCAGTACAAAATCCTAAGACTTGGACTAAACCCAAGACTAGAAAAAATTCTATGTGATAGAGAGGATAGCTTATATATATATATATATATATATATATATATATATATATATATATATATATATATATATATATATATATATATATATATATATATATATATATATATATATATGACCACACGGGACCAGACTTCGAGCTAACTACAGGGAGGGTGCCTAAGCCCCCTCATATACAATACATACACCCTCGATCTACCCGATCCGGTCAGGGAAGACACGCTGTACTTCCAGTTCGCTGACGACATCTCTCAGATCATGACTGCCCCCTTCAAAAGTCCCGAACTCATGGCACAAGTATCCACCAGAGAAATCGACCATGTCAACAGGTTCGAAAGAAAATGGAAAATCGCTACTAACACCCAGAAATTTAAGGTGATACAATTATTCCGTAGGAAACGGGCCCATACCGAAAATGATAACGCCCGCATTCCATACAGCACTGATGGGACAGTACTAGGACTAAAAATAGGTAGAAATGGATACGGTAGCTACGTTGCTCAGACAGCAATGCGAGCAAAGGTCGAACTCACCAAGCTATTCAGGTTCCAAAACCTGAACATGACCAACAAAAAGAAGATCTACAACGCACTAATAAGGTCAAAGCTACTGTATCTACCTATACCTATCAGTTCCCAAAAGAAATTGCAACTCCTCCAAAGGTTACAAAACAAGGTAGTGCTCTTAATAACGAACACTAGGAGTAAAGAAGAAGGATGCAGAGGGACCTACATCACATGATCCAGATGCCTCCAATTAACTTGGAGCTGCAAAGAAGAGCCCGAAAAATCTGGGAGAAAGTCCCACGACACATGGCGGATGAAATTAGACAGAGACACATTGACATTACATTGGAGGACATACACAGAAGAAGGCTAGACTTCATCAGTAGTAAAGCACAGACTGAAAGACAAGAAGAACCAATCTACACATAAGACTACGCATATGTAACAACGACAAACAATAAACTACACAAATAATATACAATAAGAAGAACACTAAAAATACATAAACGAACGGGAGAAATACAAAAGATACAGAAAACACCTACAAAGGCTTGAACGCCACAAGAAACCACCATAATCTACATGAAACAAAATGAAAACACAAGCAATAACATCACAAACCAGGAACAACACAAACAAACATGCAAAACCATCACAAACCAAGAACAACCCAAACAAAAAAACAGAAAAAGAGTACGCAAAAGAACATAAATATAAAACCAAAAACAATGAGAAGAACACCGATCTCAGATAAACGCCTGTGATTCCCTATCACCAGGGGTTTTCTACCCTTCTATCTCCCTTTCACCAGGGAAATCTATCCCTATCTATCCATCTCCTACTATTATATATATATGCATACATGAGTGCAATTGAAATCTTATATGTGTGTATATATTTTCCTTTCACAACTTAATATATCCGATGTCCAATGTATAAAAGATAGTCAGAAAAGTTATTATTATTCAAGAAGAAAAGTTATATTTCCTGTTCGCCATTTCGAAGCTTATTCCAGATATATACCCAGGAATAAAGAATCCATATGTGTGTATATATATATATATATATATATATATATATATATATATATATATATATATATATATATATATATATATTCCTTCATCCCATAGGGAAGCGTTTGATCACATAACCCAGCCTACGAAACTACATGAGAGAGAAAAAACCTTACTGAGACCCTATAACTGGTGACCCCTCTGCGTCGAACGAAACGTGATCATACAACAAAATGGATTCGTTAGGCAACGCATCAAGACATCAACAAGCTGCTCATTTTCGTCAACACCAAGAAGTGGAACTCGTGAACGCGATCTCCATCAGACCTCCTGTTTTTAATGAAGTAGCAGTCTCAGGATGGTCCAAAATCGCGGAGACGCAATTTCACATCTCAAAAATACAACGAGAAGAAACGAAATTCTACCATATCTTTGATGCATTACCTCCCGAGACAGTCGATTTACTTCAATCTGCAGTCCTTTCATCGGAGGACTACTCTCTCCTTCGGACAGAAGTGCAAAGTGTGTAAAAATTAATAATACCATAAGAGTGTAAAAATCCCAGTGTAAATAAGTTTAATAGTGCCTATTTAGTTTTCAAAATGAAGAATGTATATAGTGAAAAATCAAAGGTCCAGTAAAGAGAATAATATAGTAATTTTGGGTGTGTAAAAATAAAATTCGTGTAGACATCAATATAAATTTAATTCTGTTCAATTAGGGAAAGTGGTGTGGTGCCTACACACAAAGTAACGTACATAAAAGCGGTTTAGTTCGCGACGAGAAACTGCAGCTACTTTATGTGGAACGCTTTAATCAATGTTGTTAAATCGCTTGACATAACATAGGTTATACAAAGAATCCTAGGACAGCTGACCCCTCTGAAATCTAAGTTATGCAGTCAAGAATAACAAATAAGATACACAAGTAAAGTTAAACTCCCCAGTATGCAGTACTATATCATGGGGCGGCTATACGTGGCTCCGTTCAAAATAGATCTTGTTCTTGAAGTCCCTGTAGGGAAAAGGTAAAAATCGATGGCATTTTCTTGGTGTGACTGCCTTCGCCTTTTCCTCCTTTGTCGGCTGTGAACTTTTCGGTGAGCTTAATTTTCTTATAGATTTCTTCCAAGTCTAATTTACAATTTAGGTAAAAGTGGTGAAATTGTGTGGTAGGTATATAAAGGTGTGAATATGTTTCCTAGTTTGCCCTGGTGTTAGGGCATCACTAGCATTCTTCTTATTTGTGTTTTTAAAAATAAAATTCCTCCGTCAAAAAGTAGCTGACTGTCTTGACAGCCAATTTCCTCCGTTATAATATCTATATTTATTTATGTATTAGGTTGTTGTTGTTCCTCCTTCGAAGCATTCAAGCCTTTCAAGGTTGCTTTAATGCTGAATGAGTCTCAGGTTTTTAGTTTTCGGTGATTGATTCTATTTTGGGCACTTCGCCTCTTTTCATCGTTTGATTTTAGTTGACATTTTATTATTAACTTATGGGTATTGGGAATTGGGCACTTCGCCTCTTTTTGTTCAGAAATTTTGATGATTTGGATTGGGCACTTCAGTTCAAATTCAGGACCTCTGTACCCCTCTATCATGAGATAGGTCCTTCTGTCCATGACAAATTCACAGAGGATCCTCTCCAGGATTGGGTCTAGCTGGAGGTTCAGGATCTTGTATTGAAGTCCTTCCAGCCAGACTTTATCGAAAGCCTTTTGCACGTCCCTCAACACAATGTCTACATATAACCCGTTCGCTTGGGAATATGCTACTTTTTCTGTTAGGAGCGCGGGGAGGCATCTGTGCCCCTTGTTTTCTATGGAACCCATGTTGTTGGGGGTTATGCGCTCCTAACTCGATCAGTTGAGCTTGTAGCCTATTTGCTAAAATCTTTTCGAAGATTTTTTCCTGTATCTCAAGAAAAGAGATCGGGCGATAGTTAGCCACCTGGTTTGGGGGCTTGTTTCCCTTTGGAATAAAGATGATTTTGGTCGTCTTGTACCCGTCAGGGAAGTAACCTGTATTCAGGGCAGCGTTCATTGTGTTCGCCAAACCCAGACTAATTTGTCTTGGGGCATTTACGAGGTTGTTCTTCTTAATCCCAGACCAGCCTGGTGCCCTCTGCTTGAAGGACCTTATAGTGTTCAAGGTCTATTCGAAAGTTATTGGGCATCCGTGGTCAACCATCTCTTTCCGGAGATACTTGCGGATGTGGGCGGGTTCTATGTATCACTGTGCCGAGGTTATCGAGCAATTGGTCTTCGAAGTCCTGGTCGAAGTCGTCGTTCTCCTCAGGGGATATAGCGAAAATCTCTTGCCAGTGAGCTCTAAATTTTCTCTCGAGAGACTCTGGGTACTCAATGATGTCGTCTTCATCTTTGATTTGGGTTCTCGGTCTGGGGTGCTATCCCCTAATTCTTCGGATGTTATTCCAAAACCTTACAGGATTGTTCTCCCTGTCCAGCCTCCCAATGGTATCATTCCAGATTGTTCTTTGTTTTTCAATTATTGTGTTTTTTAGTTCCTCTCCTAGTTGCCTCATTCTGGCTGTCCTTTCCCGATTGGTTCCTGTCCTGCTGACCTCTTCATAGATTTCTCTATGTTCCCGGGCGATTTCTCTCATCTCGTTCGTCGACCTAGGTTGTGGGAGCAATTTATATGAGATTCTGGGGACGCATCTCTCGTCGTCTGGTATGAGGATATTGGTGATCTTGTTTATCTCCTCATCAATCTCCTCGAGATTAGCGTCTCCCAGGTCAGCTGGATGGTATGTACTGAGTATCTCTCTATATAGCTCCCAGTCAGCTTTCGCCTAAATTTTCCTAAGTGGAACGGGCTTGAGTATTGGGGCAAGCTAGATAGTGGTGAGAATCGGGATATTGTCGTTCGGTATCACTGGTCCGGGCTCATTGACGATTTTGAAGGGAAAGTTTTTGCTCGTTAACACAATGTCAGGTTTAGTTGCCGAACGTTGTGTTAAAAAGGTCGAAAAATCAGGCCCGACCCTCTGGAGTCTGTCTCTTTCGAGTAGAAGCTCCAGGTTTCTTCCCCTTTGGTCTGTGCTTCCGTAGCCTGATTCGCCGCATCTGGCATTTAGATCACCGCCAAGCAATGTTAGTTTCCCGCGCCCGAAGAGGTTGTAAAAGTTTACGATCGGCAGGTATTTACGTCGTGGAGGTTGATAGGCAGCCGCCACAGTCAGGTTTCCAACAAGGGTAGGTACTTCTACAGCCACAAATGATTCATCTAGGTTTGGGAGTGTTCTGTATGTAATATTGTTTCGGATCACGATGGCAGCGCCATCATATCGTTCCTGTGTGTGGTTTTTATTTATAACTGTGTAGTTTGGTATCTTTATTCTGTTTGTGTTTGGGGTAATGCCGTGTTTACTGATGAGGATTAGGTCGGGATCCACTTTACGGAATATATTTCCGTAAGGAATGTGTTTCCCTTCCCATCCATTGACGTTGATGGTGTGTATTCTTAACGTGTTGTTGGTGTTTTCCATGTTTATGTTGTCTGGTGCTTGTGTGTTTTTGCGTGTGTGTCTTCTTCTAGTGTTCTTTGTCATGTGAGTTCTTTCCGTTCCTAATTCTGATCAATTCTGCTTCGCTTACGGCGAGGCAGGGATCCCTGTAGAGTTTTATTTCGGCCTCCATGAGCGCTGTATAAATTAGCGCTTCCTGGTCTGGCGAATCGTAAGTCCATTTCAGCATGCCAGTTTTGACCTCTTGGATGATATTCCCTATCTTGGGATCTTCTGGGAAGGAGGTTTCAGCTTTTCTGTAGAATTTAATTTGGATCTCATCGCCATCATATTTCTTGTTTTGACAGCACCTCTTCTTTTTGCTCTTGCTCCTCGCTCCGTCATGGATCTTAGGAGGGTGGGGGCACTCTTGTTCATCCTCAGATGAAGAAGCAGAGCTTAAGATGTTGCCCTCAGCCTGCTTGATTGTTCTGGCGGATCTTTTCGCACTCTCTTCCCTTTTATTACTCGCCTCAATTCTGGGGTCTCTGTTTGGGGACCTTAGAGGGGCTGGGGTCTATTCCGGATTCTTGTTCTTTTCATCTCTTCCTTCTTCGTTTCTTGGGAGAGCGGTCGCTGGTGCCTCTTTCTCTGGTACGGACGTATTGTATCTGGAAAACTTCCTCTGATGGTGGGTTCTCCGGGAACTACATTTCTGCTAAGCCATTGTTTTTGAGCATGATGTTTAGAGCTCTTTAGCGAAGCAGCCTGGGTTTGTTAAGTTGCGGACATAGGCATATAGAATGCAAGTGAGGATTTTGGTTGAGTTTTTATCCTCCTTGCCTACCTTTAAATATGTCCTTTGCGCAGGGATGTTCTGTTCATTTCCTGAAGGGGTGGCTTTTGCCGCTTGGATTTCCCTTTTTTCTGGGGAAGGACATCGCCCTTGCCCCATGTCTTTACCCGCAGTTTGGGCACTTCTTTTCTTTGATTGGGCATTCACGCCAGCCGTGGCCTTTTTGGCTATATTTGGAACAGGTTAACTCCTGCCCCTTGCACTCATTCGTGGTGTGATGCTCCAGTTGGTATCATCTGAAGCAAATCTGCACAGGGTGAATTCTTCCCGATCGATCTGTTCACCACTTATCTTTGCATTAGAGAGAAGTAACCCTCTCTCATTCGCCTTTGTCACAATATCTGTGTCTGTGAATATGATTTTGAACACCTGTTAGTACTCTGTATTATCTCGTTTGTTTTTAAGCTTAATAATCTCAGCCACCCTCACCCATTGCTGATTTTTCTCAATCTCCTTCCCAATCTCTTCTTTGTTGTGCTGGCCGATCCAGGGGTCCAGCCATCTACACATGACACTCCTGTGTGATTGGATCTGAGGAGGCGTGGTTGGTTGGAGATTTATATTCTTAAAGGTTTTAATCCCTCCCTCCTTTGTAAGTGCTTCCACTTCTCACTAGAAATTCGGAAACGATCAACGATTAACGATGAAAAAAGGTAGAAAATGTGTAAGAGTAGAGAGAATAGGTAGAAAAGGTGTATAATAGAGAGAGAGAGTAGTTGTGCCAGGTTGTCTGGCTACCTCAGTCGTTTTTATCTTTATTAGCTGTAGTTATTATGACTGGTTCCTTGTTGCAGCATTCAAGCCTTTGAATTCTTGTAGGCCTCTTGATGGTTGGTTGACTTTACATTTACTAATGTGTCCGCTTCGGATCTTTTGTTATATTTATTCATTTATTGTTATTTTGTTATATTTACATATGTATTGTCTACTTCAGATCTTTTATTTTCTTTGTTTATCTATTTATATTTTGTTATATTTATTTATGTATTGTCCACTTCGGATCTTTTAGATAATATTATACTTATATTTATTTTTCTTATTTAACTGTCCACTTAGGATCATTTATAATAAATTTGATATCTTTATTTACGTGAAATAAATCAGTTTGATTTTCTTTATCCATCGTTTAATATTGAATTGTCAATGTGAATTGAAATAGGATTAATCTTCCGGTAGTTTCTCAATAAATCGGTTGAATTACTTGTCGAGCTATTATTTGGCTGCTTTTAAAAGCTTGCCTGAACCTTAGGTTCTGCATGTCTAAATCTGGTAGTCTAATCGGGTTCAGCACCTCTTCTGGCATATTATCATAGATTTTCTGCCAAATATTGCGTGCTCGTCTGCTTAGGGTAATATTTATTGTCTCGATGTGCGCCGCCTCATGTAATAATCTAGTAGAAATGTAGTCAAGCAGTGATACGTTGGTAATAAATCTTATTGCCTTATTTTGGATATTTTGAGGTTTCTTTATAACTGTTTTGCTCAGGGTATTAAAGGGTATAGCTGGGTACAAGAGGAGTGGTCTCACCAACAGCAGATATAGTTTCCTTTTGTTGTTCGCCGAGAGATGTCTGAAGCGATAGAGGCTCTGTAATGTTTTCGCAGCAGAGGTGATCTTCTGTAGGTAATGGGCCCTGTACCCATCCAACGTTAACTTCAAGCCTAGAACTCGGACTTCTCTTGAGTACTCATAGAGCTCATCCTGCACTAGAACGTCCGATGTTTTCCGACGGCCAACTGGTATCACTTCGAACTTTTGGTCATTTGTCTTTATCTTATTCCTTCTTTCGAAGTTATTGACATTAACAATTTCTCTCCCTGTCATGTTAGCAATGTCGTTAGGATTTTTATAAACACTGGTAACGATTTGAGTGATATCATCTGCTAGTTGTACATACTGGGTGAGGTCTTGAACAGGATGTGGTAAATCCCCACTATACACTGAATACAGAGTATGACTGAGACAGCCCCCTTGAGGTACCCCAGCCTCCAGATTAAAGGCTATCCCCTCTACAGCATTTATCTTTACCACTGCTTCTCTTTCTTCCAGATAGTCGCATAAAATCTTGGTTAAGTTTCTATCCATGGCTAGTTCACTCAATTTGCTTTCCCGCCCCGGTAGCCATACCTTCTCGAATGCCGAGGCGACGTTGCAAAGTACGACATCGACATTACCATTCGTCGCTTTACCAATCGCTATTCCCTCCGTAATTAATGCCAGAGCCGTTTCCATACCTAATTTCCTCCTGAGCCCATGTTGTTGAGAGTTGTATGAGTTGTGGGTCTCCAGAAGGTCCTCAGTCTGGTGTTAAAAAGTTTTTCTTGCAATTTGCCCATAAACTCCAACAAGGAGATGGGCCTATAGCTGCTGATTTCCTTCTTCGGTTTTCCAGGTTTCAAAATAAAGATTATGCGGGCTTTTTTAAATTGGTCTGAGAAATAGCCAACATTTAGCAGGTATTAAACAGCTCCAGTAGACCCTCGTTGATGTTATTGGGGGCATTCAGCATATGCATTTTAGTGATACCAGTTATGCCCAGCGCTTTTTGCTTAAAGCTTTTGAGGGCCCACTCGTACTCTTCGTGCGTGAATGGTCTACCTTTATCTTGTGCAACGCGCGATCTGTCCACGAAGTGATGTGAAGTGAGGTCGGCACCTAGGTCCTGCAATCTAAGTAGAACATCTTCTTTATACCTCTTATCAAATAACTCATTGTCCTCATCGCTAATGCGAAAGCGGTTTTGCCAATATTGTCTAAATTCTCTCTCAATATCATGGTATTCAATATATTCTACGCCGTTCACTCTAATGCTCATGCTGTTTCTAGGAGGAGTGCCTCTCAGTTTCTTTATTTGACACCAAAACTTTTGGGGGTCTCCTTCTGCCTTGATTTTAGCAATGATTTCATCCCACTGGCCTCTCGTCTTCTCAAGTATGAGCTGCCTGACCTCGTTTCTCAACTCGCGCAGCTCTTGGTACCGTTTTGTCGTGTTACCATGCATATCTATGAAGAAGACGACTGCCTCCAGCTGATCCATTTTCTGCTGTATATTTTCGTCCCATCTTGGAGAAGGGAGAATTTTATGCTCCGTCCAGGGGATAGCCAGGCGGTCAGCTTCCAAGATTTTCGAGGTGAGAAAATCGAGTTTCTCGTCGATCTCTTCTAAGGTTGCCCTCTCGAGATGTTCGATATGCACTTGGCGCAGGTTTTCACAATATAATTCCCAGTTAGCTCTTGCTATGCATCTTCGTTTGGGAATCTGCACCTGTATTGGAGAAGTGGAGATGTGGGGAATCATACTTATATGATCTGACGATATGAAAGGGCCCAGGAGAGTAACATGGGTAAGAGAAAAGTTACGATTTGTTACCCACATCTCTATTTCTCCAATACAAGTGCAGATTCCCAAACGAAGATGCATAGCAAGAGCTAACTGGGAATTATACCGAGAACACCTGCGCCAAGTGCATATCGAACATCTCGAGAGGCCATCCTTAGAAGAGATCGACGAGAAACTCGATTTTCTCACCTCGAAAATCTTGGAAGCTGACCGCCTGGCAATCCCCTGGACGGAACATTGAAGATATACATCAAAAAATGGATCGGCTGGAAGCAATCCTTTTCTTTATAAATATGCATGGGATCACGGCACAACGGTACCAGGAGCTGAGAGAATTAAGAAACGAGATCAGGCAACTCATACTTGAGAGATTGAGAGACCAGTGGGATGAAATCATCACTAAAATCGACGCAGAAGGGCACCCCCAAAAATTTGGAGTCAAATAAAGAGACTGAGAGGCACTCCTCCTAGGAGCAGCATAAGCATCAGAGCAAACGGCGTAGAATATACTGAGGACCGTGATATTGAGAGAGAATTTAGGCAGTACTGGCAAAACCGCTTTCGTATTAGCGATGAAGATAATGAGTTATTTGATGAGAGGTATGAAGAAGATGTTCTACTTAGATTGCAGGACCTAGGTGCCGACCTCACGCCACATCACTTTGTGGATAGATCCCGCATTGCACAGGATGAAGGTAGACCAACATCAATGAATTCGAGCGCAAATGGAAAATGCGCACAAATCCAGGAAAGTTCTCCATCATTCCAGTAAGGAGACGCCTGACTTCGAGGGTAGAGATTGAAGAGAAAAGATATCAATATGTGAAAGAAGGAACAGTGCTCGGGCTAAAAATCACCCGGAATGGCTACTGCAAACATATTGCGAATAGGATAAACCAGGCTAAGGTACAAGTAGCAAAGCTATTTCAACTGAGGAATCTAAGCAGTAACAACCTGAAGAAAATATATAACGCCATCTGCAAAGCGACACTACTCTACCTAGCTATACCACTGAACCGCCTCTCAAAATCAAGTGCAATCAAACTACAACAGGTACAAAACTCAGCGGTGTATATTATTACTAACACAAGAAGGCGTGAACTCAGAAGAATGAGAGATGTTCACAATGAAATAGAGCTCTCAAGTACAAATGTGTCCCTACACAGAAGAGCAGTGAAGGTGTGGGACAAACTAGATCGCATGATGTCTGACGACAAAAAAACGAGCAATAGAGATACCACAAAACCACAGAGTGAACAACCGATTCTATGGCTAATTCTTGCTTCTTACACTTTTCCTTTCTATAAAATTGCTAAGTTTTTAGTTCTTCTGTTAACCCTTTTTACTTGCAATCTATATACCATTAATAATAGCTTTGATTTTGCTTCGGAAATCGCAAAGTTTGAATCGTCAAGTCCTTTTTTCTTTTCTAGCTTTGACATCACGTCATTATTTACAAATATTCCCCTTCAGACAATATAGAGATTATTTTGACTAAAGCCTTTCTGGATAGAAATACCCTCTTTAATGGTTTCAGTTTTTCACAATTATCGCAGTTATTGCATCTATCTGTCAAGGACAACTATTTCACTTCCAATGGCGTGGTTTATGATCAAATGGAAGGTGTTGGGATTGGAAGCCCACTAGGAACGATTTTTGCTAATATTTTCATGTGTAATTTCAATTTCGTTGCTTATTCTAAAAAAGATACGTTGACGATACCTTTGCGGTTTTTTCTTTTGGTTCTTGTGCAAAAAGGTTTTACGATTTTATAAACAATTTACACCCTAATATTACTTTCACTCAAGAACATGAGATTAATAATATGTTGCCATTTCTAGATGTTAATGTCTCTCGTACCCCTTCCGGCATTCAAACCTGTGTTTTAAGAAAACCAACTTTCACAGGGCAGGGTTTAAATTTCTTTAGTTTCTGTGATTTAACATACAAAATTGGCTCCATTAAAACAATCCTCTTCAGAGGTTTTAATTTGTCTTCCACTTATTTTAGTATGCATTTTGAATTCAAATTTTCAAAAGAATACTTTGTAAAAAATGATTACCCCTTATCTTTAGTTGAAAGCTGTATTAGGAAGTTCCTCTTCAGGCTTTATAACCCCTCCACTTGTTTTAATGTCCCAAAGGAAATCAGGTATGTCCTGTTACCAGACATCAGCCCTTGAAATGACCTTCTCCGAAAACGTTTAATTTCCATTTTTAGGAAATTTTATTGTCAAATTAATTTTAAACTTATATTCATTAATAACAAAAATATTGGTAATTTCTTTAAAGTGAAGGACAGTATTCCCACGCCGTTTAGTTCGTGCAATGTATATCAATTCATTTGCCCTAGCTGTTAGTTGGGGACCTATATAGGAACCACAGTACGAACTCTTCAGTCGCGTTTTTGTTCTCACATGGGAATTAGCCATAGAGCCGGTAAAACATTAAGTAACAAAGAGTTTTCTTCCATCAGGAAACATGCTATTGATTGCAAAACAGACGTGTCCTTAAATGATTTTTCTGTCTTAAAATTTGCTAAATCTATTTCATCTCTCTGCATTAAAGAATCACTCTGTATTAAATACAACTACCTAAATTTAAATGAGGACGCGTCATCATTTCCTCTGCTTATAACTTAACCAAGCTGTATTCATTCTTTGAATTCCTCCCTGTTTTCACTTGTCATTGTGATCCGACCATGTAAGGTAATGTTTCAGTGTTGATATTTTAGTTTTACCTTTTGTTTGTATCCAATTCTCTATTTTTCCATTTCAATTGGTTAATTTTGTAATATTACGTTTTCTTTGTTTTTCCTTAATTGATAGTATCTCTTTACAAATATTTTGCTGTTTTTTACCTCACTATTTTGTTTGTTCATTAACGTAACGTTCATTTTATATTTTTAACGTCGTTTTTGTGATTTTCTCTGACCTGTGGTTTTTAACTTTGAACTTGCTGTTATTTATGTTTTTAGGCTTAGATTACTCATTTAGAACTTGTTTTTATCTCCTGAAGATGGGTTTTGTAATAACCCGAAACGTTGGAATTAAAGATGGGATCCGCCTTCTTCGCTTTGTCCTTCTTACTGAATATAAGACTCAAGCTTTGTAGAAGAAATATAGGTGAATACATATATATATATATATATATATATATATATATATATATATATATGATAAATAACACCCACAAGGAAAATGGAAAACGATTCCGAGCGCTTTCGTCTTTATTCTAAAATACCTCTTCATGAAATAAAATAGGTAAGGACAGACAATGTCTTAAATTGTATCAAAAAAAGTGTTTTCTCTTCCATGTTTCTCAGTGCCCTAAGAATTGTTCCACCCGAATATTTAGAAAAAGAGGTTGATAGGATATATAATATAAGTTTAAATTTATGTTACCCTTTCTACGTAGTTAAAAATTGTTATAATTCTGCTAAACGTTCATTTTATCAACCTAATCGTAACATCCCTAAATTTCATGCCAAAAATGTATTAGTTTTACCTTTTAACCAAAGTTTCATTAATTTACCTCGTTTACTAAAACCTTTGAACATAAATGTTATTTTTAAATATAAAAACACTATCCATCGCCTTCTCGTAAAAAATTCACCACCTAAACCAGGCATTGTATATTCTATTCGTTGCCATAATTGTGAAAAATGCTATTATGGACAGATGGGTAAAGAATTGAATGTTAGAATTAAACAGCACCAAACTAATATTCGTAATCTTTGTCAACAATCTGCATTATTTTTACATATCCATAGTCAGGATCATACTATTAATTGGAATAGTGCTAAACCTGTTATTAAATATACAAACTACATTTTAAGAAATATTTTGAAATGTATCTCTATTAATACTTTACAAATTTTAATATTAGCCCTGGATTGCTTAGCCTAGATCCTTTCATATCTAATTATATTAAATCACAAATTAAAGTGTTTAAAGAATTTGTACCCCCTAGTTAGGGTCTTGATGCAGGTAGCCGTTTTAACCCCCTACTCCTTACTATTTAAGACATTGTCTGTCCTGACCTACGTTATTCCATGAAGAGGTCTTTTAGAATAAAGACGAAAGCGCTCGGAATCGTTTTTCCATTTTCCTTGTGGGTGTTATTTATCATAATTTTGACTCACGTGCAAGTTGTGAGTTTCTTTTCATATATATATGTATATATATATATATCCCTCTTTCTGAGTCCCTATCTCTCCCTATCCTCCTCCTCCTCCCTACCTCCCTCTCTCTCTCTCTCTTTCTCTTTCTCTCCTCTTCTCTCTCCATCTCTCTCTGAATACTTCGACTTGACAGCGGAAATTAGGCAATCCTTCTCCTCCTCTTCCCTTCTCCCCCCCCCCCCCCCCCGACATATCTGCTCGCCATTTCTCAATTCCTCGTTTGAACTATTTCAAAAAGTTTCGTTTTTAACGATAAAAACCCCCCAGCTTTCTTCTCGTTTAATATATCGTCCTATCCAACATATTTTCAGCCTTAAGCTCTCTTACAAACACTTAAATTGACTATATTAGAAGCTCAAACCATTTGGTTGTTTGAAACAAACCAATAACCATTCAATAAAAAACATAACACAAGCAGACGAACGAACATAAATACTCCCTGAATCCTTCATATTTCAGCTCTTAGCATCATAGCCTAAAAGCTACCGGGCTTCGTGTGCATATTTTGCTGTGTATGTGTAATTATCTAAGTATTTTATGTGCATATATGGATGCATGTACTGCGATATATACCAGTACATCAGGATTTCCTATTTTCTTCATCTTATTATAAAAAAATGTGAAATATATTCGGGTCTTGTTTGAATTTTTTCGATTTCGATCGTGAGCGAAATTCGATGTCAGGAAAATTCTCTTTTTTCGATCTCGTTCGTGAGCGAAGATTCGATGTTAGGGAAATTCGCTCTTTTCGATCTCGTTCGTGAGCAAAGATTCGATGGGGTAAAGGTTGCGTTTTTTCGATCTCGTTCGTGAGCGAAGATTCGATGCGGTGAAAAAAAATTCGACCATGACAATTCAGCTTCGAATTTCGAATATCGGAATATTTCTGTCTCCATCTGCAATCATCAATTTCTCCCCCGGTAACCATTTCCCCAACACAAAAATAAATAAATGATAAACTAAGAAAATAGTGGACTGTATAATATAATTTACTCACTTGTGGTATTTATAATGGTGGAAATAAAAGCACCCCTTAAAACCATATTGAAATCCTACCAAGTGCACTAGGGTTCATTCACAAGGGTATTAGCTATAACACAACGGAAATCAACATATAAAGAGAATACATATATGAACGATGGTGGCGGTCTCTCGCTGTGGGATGCTAACTTCCGCTGGTTAGGATGAAGACAGGGTTATACGGAATCTTACCCGCACGAAAATCAATATAAGTAGTTATGGCAAATACAGAAGGTTCTGTGCTCTGTACAACACTGAGGAAGTTTTATATACAGGAACTATCAACGGTTTAAGTGTTGATTGATACGAAATAGAGCGAGTGTCACACGACGGTCAGTATGGCTAACGGACAACGAATGCCTCACACAAGATTTTACCCGCACGAACCTGGTTCACGCCTCGTTTTCTTTGGGCTTGTGCATCACAAGGTGGTTGTCTCGAATAATGCGCATATTAGCCAATATTTATAAACCGTAAATTCTGGGGGTATTTTAACCACCCAAAATAAAATAATAAATCTACTATTCTCCTTTCCGCAATTTCTGGAGTGAAATACACGACAATATTCATGATTTACGGGTAATATAAAGATCAGTCTGGAGAGAGTCTCTCTATGGACGGCCGATTATCCGACTACTGCGCTCTGCTAAGAACCTTCGGATACAGCATTTTCACTTGTTTAGTGACTGAGTTTTGAGCACTGCCTACATAGACGAACGCCTCTTCTGGTTTTTAAGGTTGCTTATCTTTACAAGCATCTTGATGGACTTTGAAAAATTACCTTTGGGGCTGTAGGACCTTTTTATGTACATGGATTTAGTGATTAGTTCGTAAATTATGTATGTGAAACGTTACGGAGAAAAATATTGTGAGAGCTACAAAGGCTCAAATATTAGAGCCATTGTATTTCTCCGACGTTTCGCTTGACTTCAGTTTCTTCAAGGAACTGTTGGACCACAGCAAAGGGTTGGGTGAATAAAAAATCTCTGAATTGAGTATTCTCTTACATCCCTCACAATATTCTTAACATATTTTTGTTAGATCCACATTCTAAATTGAATATTTGCTCAAGGAAGCGAGAGTGACCAAGGATGCAAAAGCGCCATTTTGAATTCATAGCTTCAGAAATTTATTGGAAGAGAAAGTAATTAAGCAGACACTTTTTTATGTTTTCTGTACGGTAATGGCGGCTCAATATGTATTAAACTACCTGTTTTATAGATTTATTTTAATAGAGTTATTTTATTGCTATGTACTTTAATGGTTTGTTTAAATATATGCAATATTCTTTAATTCAATTCTCTTTATCTCCTACAAATTAATATTTCTCGGGATAGCTTTTATTTACCAGGTTATTATTGGGTCTGTTGATCTTTACACTGTTTGTAATCGTCTTATTTATATTTTAATACTAACCGCATTTATAACATAAATAGTTAAAAGCTAAATTTATTTTGTTTGATGTCTCGAATGATTATAGAATATCACTCCGCCGCCTCTCATAAACTGCCTATCATTATCGTAGAGTAATGCACCGTCGATGTCTTCGTTTCCCCTCAAAATCTCGATGTGAAAAATCTCCTATTTTACATATTGTAATAATACTATAATTTCAGTCTGTAAACTTAGCTTTAAATTCATTAAAATGATTTCTGGTGTTTCTGACATTAAAATTTATTGCATCTAAGTTTTTCTCTTTCTATAGCTACAATTTACATTATTTCTGTTTATTTAAAAATAATATATACAATTATTTACTAATCTTCCCCCTCATTCAAGTGAAGAACCCCAGTGGCAGACTGGCACACCAAGACATAGGTAATACTCTTCCTGGGGCCCTTTAAGTTAAATCACTTCTTGATAGTGGAAGAATAACTAATAATACAGGGTGATCCAAAAGTCTTCCTATAGCATGTAATGCAATTGAACACGGTGTCATATAATAACTTACAGTAGGTATTGAAACTGTCGTTCTTGTGCTTAAAATACACTGATCCAGAGTCGGTCCTAGCATTTGTTCCCCAGGCGGAGTCATAGAATTTGTCACCCCTCTGAATAGCAAAACCTCTCACTTCTGCATGATGTATCTCAGAATTCATCAACATTTATTTTTCAAAGTCTGATGAAGATTATGTATTTTTATACGATTTTTAATTGTTTTTTTTTCATCAATTATAATAATGAAATATCCTTGTTTGGAAAAGAAAACGAGAAAAATACATCCTGGACGATATTTGACTAACCCAGACTTGGCTTGAATTCATTAAAAATAAAATGCCACCCCGCCTAAACGTTCCCCTCCCGAGGGGGACCGCCTCCGACCCCTAGGACAGTCCCAGTTTATTAACAAAGACGTTATAACGATCTCTCTTCTTCATTCCGAATTACTTGGTTTCACTCGCTTCTTATTTCATTTTTCAACAAATACATTTTCTTACTGTGTCGAGAATTAGGATGACACTATATATGGACAAGGTCAACAGACATAAGTCGCGTGCTCTCAATTATTCTGACCTATGTATGACCTTACGACCTTCAAAACTTTCAATAATTCATGGACTAACCTCAGGGGGACATTGAAAATTATGTCATACGGCTGATTCGTTAGAATCGACCGAATAGTTACGATGTTATTGCCAAAAGAAACTCATTGAAAAGTAAAAGAGTTACCATTCGACCGACTACCTACGAACTGACATGGTAACTATAACGTCGTGTGCACGCGACTAAAAACAAGTCTGGTATGTTTTGTGGTTTCAGGATCTTTTATAAATGTATTCATTACATAAATTTGCAGCCTCAAATATGGCAGTAGCTCCTTGTTTTTGAACTCATTCATCACTTAAAGGAGTAAACGCTTCTTCCTCAATTTAAGAATAGTTAAAAAAACGATTAGACTAAAAGTTTTATCTATTTGGGACTTATCAACTGATCGATTTGGGACTTATCAATTGGTCTATTTTGGACTTATAAATTGATCTAACTGGGACTCTTCAATTGAACTATTTGGGACTCATCTATTAATCTATTTGGGACTCATCAATTGATATATTTGGTACTTACCAATTGATCTCTTTGGGACTTATCAATTGATCTATTTGGGAATTATCAATTAATCTATTTGGGACTTATCAATTGATATATTTTGGACTTATCAATTGATCTATTTGGGACTCATCAATTGATCTATTTGGGACTCATCAATTGATCTATTTTGGACTCATCAATTGATCTATTTGGGACTTATCAATTGATCTATTTGGTACTCATCAATTGATGAATTTGGGACTTATTAATTGATATATTTGGGACTCATTAATTGATCTATTTAGGACTTATCAATTGCTTTACTTGGAACTCATCAATTAATTTATTTGGTACTTATTAATTGATTTCTTTGGGACTTATCAATGGATCTATTTAGAACTTATCAATTAATCTCTTTGGGACTTATCAATTGATCTATTTTAGACTTATCAATTGATCTATCTAGGACTCATCAATTGATCTATTTGGGATTCATCAATTGACCTATTTAAGACTTATCAATTGATCTATTTGGGACTTATCAATTGATCTATTTAGTACTTATCATTTGATCTATTTGGGACTCTTCAATTCATCTATTTGGGACTCATAAATTGATCTATTTGGGACTTATCAATTGATCTATTTGCGGCTCAGCAATTGATCTATTTGAGACTCATCAATTAATTTATTTGGTACTTATTAATTGATTTATTTGGTACTTATCAATTGATCTATTTGGGACTCATCAATTGATATATTTGGGACATCAATTGATCAATTTGGGACTCATCAATTGATCTATTTGATACTCATCAGTTAATCTATCTAGGACTCATCAATTGATCTATTTAAGACTCATCAATTGATCTATTTGGGACTCATCAATTGATATATTTGGGACTTATCAATTGATATATTTGGGACTCATCAATTGATCTATTTGGGACTCATCAATTAATCTATTTGGGACTTATCAATTGATCTATTTGGTAATTATCAATTGATCTATTTGGGAGTTATCAATTTATCTATTTGGGACTCATCAATTGATATATTTGGGACTTTTCAATTGATTTATTTGGGACTTATCAATTGATCTATTTGGTACTTATCAATTGATCTATTTGGTACTTATCAATTGATTTATTTGGGACTTATCAATTGATCTATTTATGACTTATCAATTGATCTATTTGGTACTTATCAATTGATTTATTTGGTACTTATCAATTGATCTATTTGGGACTTATTAATTAGTCTATTTGGGACTCATCAATTAATATATTTGGGACTTATCAATAAATCTATTTGGGACTTATCAATTGATTCATTTGGTACTTATCAATTGATTTATTTGGTACTTATCAATTGATCTATTTAGGACTTATCAATTGATCTATTTGGTTCCTTATAAATTGATTAATTTGGGACTTATCAATTGATCTATTTGGGACTTATCAATTGATATATTTGGTACTTACCAATTGATCTCTTTGGGACTTATCAATTGATCTATTTGGGAATTATCAATTAATCTATTTGGGACTTATCAATTGATTTATTTTGTACTTATAAATTGATCTTTTTGGGACTTATTAATTGATCTATTTTGGACTCATCAATTGATACATTTGGGACTTATCAATTTATCTATTTGGGACTTATCAATTGATCTATTTGGTACTTATCAATTGATTTATTTGGAACTTATCAATTGATCTATTTGGGACTTATCAAATGATCTATTTGGGACTTATCAATTGATCTATTTGGTACTTATCCATTGATCTATTTGGGAATTATCAAATGATATATTTGGTACTTATCAATTGATCTATTTAGGACTTATCAATTGATTTATTTGGGACTTATCAATTAATCTTTTTTGGACTCATCAATTGATCAATTTGGGACTCATCTATTGATCTATTTGGGACTCATAAATTGATCTATTTGGAACTCATCAATTGATCTATTTGGGACTTATCAATTGATCTATTTAGGACTCATCAATTGATATATTTGGGACTTATCAATTGATCTATTTGGTACTTATCAATTGATCTATTTGGGAGTTATCAATTGATCTATTTGGGACTCATCAATTGATATATTTAGGACTTATCAATTAATCTATTTGGGACTTATCAATTGATATATTTGGGACTTATCAATTGATCTATTTGGTACTTATCAATTGATTTATTTGGGACTTATCAATTGATCTATTTGGTACTTATCAATTGATCTATTTAGGACTTATTAATTGATCTATTTGCGACTCATCAATTGATATATTTGGACTTATCAATTGATCTATTTAGGACTTATCAATTGATATATTTGGTACTTTTCAATTGATTTATTTGGTACTTATCAATTGATCTATTTGGGACTCATCAATTGATCTATTAAGTACTTATCAATTAATTTATTTGGGACTTATCAATTGATCTATTTTGGACTTATCAATTGATCTATTTAGTACTTATCAAATGATTTATTTGGTACTTATCAATTGATCTATTTGGGAATTATCAATTGATCTATTTGGTACTTATCAATTGATTTATTTGGGACTTATCAATTGATCTATTTGTCACTTATTAATTGATTTATTTGGTACTTATCAATTGATCTATTTGGGACTTATTAATTGATCTATTTGGGACTCATCAATTGATATATTTGGGACTTTTCAATTGATCTATTTGGGACTTATCAATTGATCTATTTGTTACTTATCAAATGATTTTTTTTGTACTTATCAATTGATCTATTTTGGACTTATCAATTTATCTATTTGGTACTTATCAATTGATTTATTTGGTACTTATCAATTTTATCTATTTGGGACTTATTAATTGATCTATTTGGGACTCATCAATTGATTTATTTGGGACTTATCAATTGATCTATTTGGTACCTATTAATTGATTTATTTGGGACTTATCAATTGATCTATTTGGTACTTATCAATTGATCTATTTGGGACTTATCAATTGATCTATTTGGTACTTATCAATTGATTTATTTGGTACTTATCAATTGATCTATTTGGGACTTATCAATTGATCTATTTGGTACTTATCAATTGATTTATTTGGGACTTATCAATTGATCTTTTTGGGACTTATCAATTGATCTATTTGTACTTATCAATTGATTTATTTGGTTCTTATTAATTGATCTATTTGGGACTTATCAATTGATCTATTTGGTACTTATCAATTGATTTATTCGGGACTTATCAATTGATCTATTTGGTACCTATTAATTGATTTATTTGGGACTTATCAATCGATCTATTTGGTACTTATCAATTTATCTATTTGGGACTTATCAATTGATCTATTTGGTACTTATCAATTGATCTATTTGGGACTTATCAATTGATCTATTTGGGACTTATCAATTGATCTATTTGGTACTTATTAATTGATTTATTTGGTACTTATCAATTGATCTATTTGGGACTTATTAATTAATCTATTTGTGACTTATCAATTCATCTATTTGTGACTTATCAATTGATCTATTTGGGACTGATAGGTTGATGAACAGATTTGCTTGCTGAGATTCCTCTAGTTGATATTTCTTGATTTCTTTATAAAATACACGAATTATCTCTTTCATGAATATGATTTTAAATCGTAAAGTATCTATATTATTTATTTAATAATGAAATATATAAGATTGGTGTCATTTTTTATGCTGCTTACTTAAATTCATTGCTTTTATTTATTCTATTGTTGAATTTTAGGTTTAAGTAGACCTTTATACATGCATTCCAGGCAGCAGTTCTGTGACTATTGTTAAAGAACCCTTTTCTGTTTTATTAGTAATTGAATTCTCCCACAACCAACACTTTGGATCAACTTTCCAAACAAAAACATTACTGGCGTTTTGTTCCACCTCATTTTTTCGCTTATACACACCTATTTTTCTATTAGCTATTCCATTTTTACAATTTGAGTTCTTTTTAGAAGTGATATGTAGAGGATTAGTTTGTCTTGGAAGCATATAATGACGTTTTGTAGATATAGTCAAATTTTGATATTATTAAGTAGTTTTTCAATGTCAATTATCAAAATTTACGCAAAATTTGTGGATGGGTTTTTAAGATTTCGTATTGGGAGAATTCTTTGATTGGACAGAGTCGGACACACATAGGCGAATCGTAGCCTTTGGAAAGGCCACGATGTGAGCTACTATTACCATCTATTCTCTCACTTTTAACTATTATACTCGTTATCTTTAATGCCTAAACAAATAGTTGAATGCGCTGTTGTCATCTGCAGGTCGGAACGCACTTGACTTGACTTAAGGGCGCAGGTCGTAACGATCCCTTGCTCTGTGTCTGCCTGCTGCCATTGGTTATTTCTAGCAGACATGAAACAGAATTTGAGCGGGGTATACTTGGGCACTTGCTAAAGACTTCCCAAGCGCAGTACTCTACTAACTTGAGCGTGTTCTCCCTCTCCCTGAAGAAATGCGGAGTAGAGGAGACAACCCAGGTATAAGTCTGTTTATACTCACCCTTCCCCTCTCATCTACCTGCTGCCATAGATGAGTTCCCCTCCCATGGTTTAGCCCATCTGCTAAAGTGGTTACCGAAGCGTGGCGCTTCGAGCCAGCATGTAAGAGTTGGGGAGAGAGTGAGGACCATTTGACCTGACTATCTCACTCTAGTGAGATGCAGCGGTTAGGAGTCAAAAGGTGTTACCTATACTCAACTTTCCTACACACTACTCACAAGGTTTCCTAAATGATATGTTAAAACGAGACATTAATGACCAACATAACCTAAATTGTGTAGATAAACACACACTTCTCAAACGTATTTACTTAATATAACCCAAAGTGTCGTCGACAAAGAAAATATTAATAAACTTAATGATACCTAATTTGCGGTATTAAGTCGCGCCTAAAAGGCTAAAAAGTAAACACATTCACGCAACTTCTTTTCTCTTACTCTGTTCTTTAGGAATTCTTTAACAAACCATATCTTTACATATGGTAGTTATATTCCATATTTTTTAGCATTCTCTGAAATCTGATGGCTAAAATTTCTTTTCAAACTTTACCATAGAAGGGAAAATTTTTGAACGCTTATTAGAGCAATAATTATTTGAAGACCATAATTTTTATTTTCCGCTCTGCAAAATTTTATCTTTGTGCTCATATTTTGGGACGAAATGCATCGCCTTTTAATTATGCTCTTTTATTTTGCCAGAAAACGTGTAGGCTTTTCTGTTCCTAGGAATAGTTTTGGGGGAGGAAATGAAGAGGCTTTTCTTTTCGTGGTATTATTTTGCATGAAAGATGAATGCAATTTTCCAGGGTGTATTTTAGAAAAAAATGGGTAGGCTTTTCAGTTCGAGCTCTGAATTTGTATTATAAGCCTGTAGACTTTTTTCGAAATTATTTTGGCACTAAATGTGAAGATATTTTGGTCAGAATATTTTGTCAAATGGTTTGGCTTTTTACTTTGGTTCCCTCATTTAGGGGAAAAAAGGGTGTACAATGAACCGGCTTTTTTTCTATTTTCTCTCTTAGTTTAGCACGGAATTTAAGACCTTTTCGCTCTTTTTGGTGTGATACACAGAAGATTTCCTTTTCCTGATCTTTTTGGATACAAGGTAAGCTGTGTTTCTTTTTTCTTGCCTTTTTTTTTTAGTGCGACACACGAAGCATTTCTTTCAGTGCGTTTATTTTAGCGTGATATGCCAGCGCTTTATATTATTCTGTTCAATGGTGAAATGTGGTATTATTTTCTTTTATGATCTTATTTGGGAGCTAAACACAGTGACTTTTCATGTTCATATTTGGCAAAAGATTTAGGGGAGTTTATTTCTGGTTTTCATTTTTGCGCTAATTTAGTGGGTTTTGGCACGAAACACATTTGTTATTTTCTGGGCATTATTGACGTAAAATATCAAAGCTTATTCTTTCGTGATCGGATTTAAGAGCGGGGTTTACAGTTTATCTTTTCTTGGGTTTATTTTTTATGAGAAAAAAAAATGGGTTTTTCTTTTCGTGATCGTATTATGTTACGGCACAATTGAGATGATCTTTTTATCCTCTTCTTTTGGCTTAAATCGCGCATTTTTTGTGATCTATTTTGCACTGAAAAACTTGGAATTTCATTTCGTTATTTTTTTTTAAGTAAACCACGTAAAAAAAGGCTGGGTTTTCTTTTTTGCTCCTCTATTTTACCCCAAAATGCGGGGAATTTCCTTGTGATCATTTTGATACAAACCCCCTGGGATTTCCATTACCTAACCTTAATTTAAAATGAAAAACCTCTCGAGTATCCTTTCTCGCTTCTCGTTGGCGCCAAATGCGCAGGAGTTTCTCTCCGAGTTCTAATTTTGGCGCAAAATAAATTCTCTTCCCGCCCAAATTTTCTATTTATGACCATCCGAAATCAACCGACCTGAATCCAATTATATTTCTATATTCACACCTCCAGCAGGTTTGTAGTCTCTGCCGGCTTGTGGACGACCATGGTTGCATGTGTACCGATTACGTGTTCTTACTATAGGTCAGTGTGCAATCACCATCGGGCAGCTGGAGGACGGAATAACATGGTAATTCTTGTAGTCACAGAGGCTGGGAGAACGGATATTGATTCTGACCCATTACATAACAAATGCGACGAGCATCCAAGGATTACACAATATATCATCAGTGTAATCCGGATAAAACAGTCAGTGTAATATAGGACAGCTTGACGGGATTTTTGCTGACTGGGAAACTAAGAAATATACATTACTTCGCTTTTCCGGAAACACGAAATTCGCTCGCTAATTAACCAACAATAAGGATGGAATCTGGTTCTCGTGCGCTTTGTGATGGCCTCGGGCCTTGAAGAGCGCATTATAAGAAATTTATTATTATCATTATCATTATCTTTTACCTTCATATCTCTCCTTATCTACGCCATTTCTGCAATTTGTCAATGCACCCACAAATATTGGCGCAATTTTGTGATAAACAAGAGTTTATTTGCCTATTGTTTGAAGGGGCGGAGAAAGAGATGAAGGAAGAAATAAGGAAGGAAATAGAAGAAAGAAAGAGTGGGAGAGAAAGGGAAAGGAGATAGAAAAAGGAAGAGAGGGAAAGGAAGAGAGTAAGGGAAGGAGAGATTTAGGGGGAGAGAGAGGAAATGAGATAGAAAGAGGGAGATAGAGGTAAGAAAAAATGGAGGAAAATAGGGGGAGAGATGGATGGAAAATTGGAGATATAGAGAGGGAAGGTGGGAGAGGGAGGGAAAGAGAGATCGTCATATAGAGAGAAGGAGGGAGAGATGAACAGATATGAGAAAGAGAAGAAAGGAGACAGTAAAGGAAGAAAAGAAAAGGGATGAGGGAGAGGAGGAGTGCGAGAGGGATAGAAAAGAGAAAGTTGAGAGAGAAAGGGAGAGAAAAGAGGAAGGTGAGAGAGAAAGGGAGAGAAAGAGGGAATAAATGAAAACAAAGGTGAAAAAAGAAAGGAGGAGAGAGGGAAAAAAAGGAGAGAAAAATTGAAGAGGAATTCAGGGCTCGTGTGAGAAGCAGCCATGATGGAGAAGAGGTTCGAGAGCCATTTTAGGCGAATTCACTTAAAGGTGTCTTCAGCAATGTACACATGAAATGGAGTGGTGTGCATAAAGATAAGTTTGGTGTGTGTTAAGATGACGTAAGTGTGCATTAGGATGAGGTTGTTGTGCAATAGAATAAAGTTTGTGTGGATTAAGGTGAGGTTGGTGTGAATTAGGATGTGGTGGTGTGCATAAGGTTTATATATGTATGTGCGCTAGGCTGGAGTGAATGTGCTGTAGGATGGGGTTGGATGTGTAGTGGGATATTGTCAGTGTGCATTAGGATGATGTAGGTAAGGATAAGGAGGTCCTCTCACTTTTATTGGTTGTATTTGTTGAATTTGGACATGACAAAATAGTCTTTGTTTCGCCGAAAGGTTTTTCGAAATTGTGATATTATTAACTAAGAATGGCATTAATTACACCTGCAAAATAAAGACAATTAATTATCCTACCTTTTACATATTTCGTACACATATACATAGATGTGTACCTATATATATATATATATATATATATATATATATATATATATTAAGGAATATGAAGACCCAGGTGATTACACTAATAATTTATTGGCCGGTGGTTTCGGAACTTCACAAGGACCATCTTCATCGACTGTATCGACTAATGAGAAGGGGAAGGAATATTAACGATAACAGTTAAACAGTTAAAAACATGCATTATATAATGGTTAAAAAAGCGGGTGAAGGCAATACATTATTAGTGTAATCTCCTGGGTCTTCATATTCCTAATATATATATATATATATATATATATATATATATATATATATATATATATATATATATATATATATATATATATATATATATATATAGATAGATATATTACGCAGATGAAATATCCGAGCGAGAAGTCAATTTAAAGTTGATGCCAAGTTTGAAGAAGAGTGAGGGGATTTGCCCCCTTCGCTCCATCGGAAAAAGGAGACTGGTTTAATAGGCAATTTCCATCAAATTAAAAAACAACTCTCTCTCTCTCTCTCTCTCTCTCTCTCTCTCTCTCTCTCTCTTCCCCCCTCTTTCTCTCTCTCTCTCTCTCTCTAACTCTTCTCAATAAAAACCTGCTCTCTTTCTTTGTCCCTCCCAAACTCAATTCTCTTTTTCTCACTCTGGCAAATTCTTTTCTTCTCACAAGCAATTTTTATTTCTTTCACTTTCTCCCAAAATATCTTTTTAAAACTTTCTCTTTCGCTTTTCCAAACACCCTTTGTCTCTTATTCATTCTCTCTTACCCAAATCAACTTTATTTCTATGTTCTAAACAGTATCTTTTTCTTTCTTTTTCTTTGTCCTAAACTCTCTATCTTTCTTTATTTATCTCACACTCAAATATCTACCTCTCTTTCTGTGTGTGTCTAAAACCCTCACTTATGTTTTCCTCTTCCATCTCACACAATCTCTCTCTTTCTTTCTGTCCTATACTCTATCTCTATATCTCTCCAATCTTTCTCTCTCCCAAACTTTATTCTCTCTTTCTCAATCACTCTCCCAAACTCTCTTTCTTTCTCACTCTCACAATCACTTTATCTCTCTTTTACTCTCTTTCAAACTGTCTTTCTCCGTCTCAAACATACTCTCTCTTTTTTTATTACCCAAAACATTTATTTCTCTTTCCCAAACACTCGCACAGTCTCTATCTAAACTTCTCTCTGCCAAACACTCTTGAGATTAATTTATGAAACAGTTCGTCTACAATGCAGAATTTGTTGAGGCCACTAAAAATTGACCTTATCCTACTATTATAGTCTTCTTGATCCATAAAAACTACACCAGTACCTTTATCTGGTTTTGTAATAACAATGTTTTTGTTGTGGGCCGTGGCGGATCTAGGATGAAAAATTAGTAGGGAGAGGGGTAACCTGAATTCCTTTATCCCTCTGAGGAGTCTGAGAAAAGGGCGTTGAGGATTAATAAGGGTTATAATAGATAGAATTGATAATAAATAACAGCATCTCATAAAAGACGGAGCAAAAACTCTCCCAGATCCGAATTTCTTTTGCCACACATCCGAAAATAATGAATTGTGGCTTATTGTAGTTTTGGGGCGTCAGCTAAGCTATAATACTAAATTTAATTATTATTTTTAAGATTTATCTTTATTTTATACATGTATAATATAATATACCTTCGTTCGAAAGGGATAAAAAACTGTTTTTAGATATATTCCATATTATTATATTTACTCTTTCTGAAAGGCTGAATACAGGTATGGCTTTGTGAGGAGATGCCCTCCAAGCACCAGCGCGAGAGGAAACCCCCTCGGAAATACCTCTTTTCAGCTCCTTCTTTCTAAACCATGTGTGCCTACCGTAAGAAGTTTGGAAAGTTCAAGATGGAATCAGCCCCGCGCCGAATCACCCAACGCAGCTATATTTGCTTTCTGGCCTCACTCGTCTCCCCCCTTTCCTGCGATAACGCTGTGCACCGCCACCCTAACTCTACCCCATACTTCCCAGGCCTGCCTATTCCCCCGCGTTGGCAGCCACATTAACCATACTCCCATATCACGAGGCAAGTTTCACCGTCTGGACCGACTCGTTATCACGAAGTGTGTTTGCTTATACTGTCGCTGAGAATCTTCTAGGGGCGGCCAGGCCCTGAGGCTATCTATCAGACCAGCCACCAGTCTATTTATCCCGAAGCTCACCATTTCTCGAGGAGGTTGAAAGCCGGCCCTTCCCTCCGTTCAGACTGTCTGTCTGTTTTCCGTGAAGCCTTGTAACCCGTGTTCGAGTCGTACCTCGTCGAAGATCTGACCAGCAGATCTACCATCTGTAAGTTTTGGCCCGTGTTCAGAGGAAAGATGTCGAGCTCCCATCTTCCCAGAGAGTTGTGCGGCCCTCTCATCTTCACCACCCCTTCAATATTTCCGTTCTTTCGAGATCGAGACTCCCTTCCGATTTGCCAAATCATCTCGAGTTGAGATTACGTCTCTCTGGAGCAGAGAAAAATCTCATTCTTCATCACGAAGTAATAAAATCCCATCTTCGATTCCTCTTCGTTAGTACTTCCTGAACTATCTGCTGGAAGACCTGTGCCGTTGTCTCCCCCCCTCCTCCCTCCAATTCGCCCGCGCTTGAAGGTAAAGCGATCTTGTATTGTCATCCCCAGATTATCTCGTTAATCTTCATGCGCTTTTACCCTTGATTTGACTTTCCGCTAAATTGTCATTAATACCACCTCGTTCGAGGTAATTCTAATTTTGTTCTCCGTCATATCATAAATGGACATAATTAATTTAATTACCTTGATTAAGTAATTTTGGGATCTTGTTCTTTATACTAGTATATCCTTTGAATTGCAACTTGTCAAACCAGTAGTTAAGTCCCGGTCAACAGTTAATCACACTCTCTATTAGTTGCCCCAGAGCATATTTAAAGCAACCTTAGGTCAGCCGTCTGCCCGTGCTTGTGTACGCCCTTGTCCGCCGAGGTCTCCTGCACAGGCATACCTCGACAGGCTTAAGATAAAATATAAACATAAACGGGCCTGGACTTTAGGGCGGCTTCAGCACCATAGCTCTCCCTCCCCCCTTGGATCCTTGCCTAGTTGTTGGAGATCTTTCGATGTAGGGTTTGATCATCACGCTTTTATGGCCTATTTTGGCATTATATATGCTCTCCTCCTATAAACTAGCTAAATTGCTTGTTGACTTCTTTCAGCATACGTTAATAGTCAATAGTCAATAAAAAATATTTACATGACGTAAAATTTCTCTTCACGATTGTTTCAGTGATGACATTACCCAAGCAAATAGATTCCAGCCTTATATTCATTCACTCCACCCAAACATAAATTCTCTATGGAAGTCGAAACAAATCCCTCCCTCCCATTTTTAGACATAAATATTATGAAAACACCGGATGGGATTTTCTCGCTAATTAATTGTAAACAAAACTTCAGTCAATTGGGAATCAATTTCTTCTGTAAGTTTTCGTTCAAAATAAGTGGTTTTACCACTCTACTTTACAGAAGATACCATCTTTCTTCATCTTTTGAAAATATGCCCAAAGAGTCTTGCTTCCCCCCCCCCCCTTCTTTAATAGAAAAACGAATTCACAAGTTTTTGTCACGAACATTAGCCCCACTGACCCGGCTTTATGAAGTTCCAAAAGATACAAAATATTTTTTAGTTCGCGATATGGAACCTTTAAATTCAAAATTCAAAACGAGGGTCATTAAATTGCTGAAATATGTTTATCTTCAGACGAATTATCATATGACGTTTTTTTTAACCAAAAAACAATTTTTTTTTTCTTTCCCAAAGAGAAACTTTCCAGGGTGTTAAGCAGTGGTGTTGTTTACCAATTTACTTGTCCTCGCTTTCTCAGCCGAATATTTATAGGAATTAGTCACCATACAAGAAAAACAAAAGAGAATTTGGTTATTATTTCCCATGCCATTAAATGCACTCGACGATTTTAAAATAATCGATGCTCATACAAACGAAACTTCCATCAGAATCTTAAAATCAATCCACATCAAAAATATGCGCCCCACTCTTGACCACGTCTCTACTTCAGTTCCCCTTCAAATTCCATAACTCACCAACAATTAAACCTATTCATGTTAACTCCCATTTTCTCTTTCACTCTAATGTTTGACTAAGGGTCCTGGAGGTAAAAGTCTTCCATAGTGAATTGTTTTTCCTCCCCTTTGATAGTGTTTACTAAATGAAATTTTATCCAGCCTACATAAAACCTCACTTTAAATTTATTGTCACACTTCGTTAGTCTAATTATTATATTTTTTTGTGTTCTTATACTTTACATTTTTTGTTTATTATGGTTACTTATTTATCATTTATTTCATTTAAATTAATATTTGTTAACGAACTTAAATTAATTTTATTCCTTTTAAATTTATAGTATGTCGATACCTGAAGATGAGTCAGCAAGCTCTCGAAACGTAGTAAAATAAGGAACAATGAATTGGTTCCTACTTATCCTCACCTTTTTCGTTAATATATATATATATATATATATATATATATATATATATATATATATATATATATATATATATATATATATATATATATATATGCAATGTCGACAAGGAAAAATTAAAAAGTGCTTCCAAGTACTTTCGAAATTTATTCAGTTTATTCTCAGGGATAACTACAAGAGAAAATAATATAATATATAAGCTAGTAAGAGATAAAGGACCGCCTCTAAGACAAGAAATCACCAATGAGGAAGTAGGAGAGGGACGGGTAAATTCACATTAAGATTTAGGTATAACAAAGGTAGCAAGGTCAAACCGAGAGGCAAAAAAGAGTCAAGAACAGATAAAACGATAGTCTAAAGAGGGAGATTAAGAGAAACACGAGACTTAATTTAAAACGAAGGAGAGAGGAAGAGAAATAAAATAATGTTAATACAAAATCACTGCAATAATTAAATTGACTTATCGGGTTCCCATAAAAATAAAAATTGCAAAAAACAAAATAAATTAGGAATATAAGTCAAAGCTAATTTCTTTAAGAATGAGTTTTTTCATAACATGATCAATTTTGAAAATGCAAGTGGAAATTTTAAAATTATTAAATTGGCTTATACATTAACATTCAACAAGGTTCCTTTTAATTGAGTCATTTGAGCGAAAAATAAATTTTGCTAAATTCCAATTATTTAAGTGGTTATTTTCGGACATATGCACAAAAAACGCACTATTATTTACAGCACTCCTAACATTGTATTTATGCTGATTAATGCAGAGAGATAATTGCTTTGATATCTGTCCAAGATATTTACTTGGGCAAACAGAACATTCACCGAATAGACTCCCCAATATTATTACAATTATTGTGAACTAGAATGTTTTTTATAGTTGACTCGTATTTAAAAGCAACTGAAATGTTAAATTTTTTTAAAAGACGGGGAAGGGCAATGAAACAAACAGAAAAGGGTAAAACCAAAATGTTTTTAACATTAAAAGGGATAGCAGGAGCTGTATTAGAGAACGTCTTTTTTTGCAGAGGAAAGACAGTTTAGAAGAAAGGGATAAGGGTATCATAGTTTATGGCCAATTTCAAAGATAGTGGAGAATTCAGAATCCATATATTCAGGACTAACAACTCGTAAAGCCGTAAAAACATAGAGGGAAAACAGAGCGTTTGACTTTGGGACTATACGAAGAGTGAAAATGAATATAAGAGTTTGAATTAGTAGGTTTGCGATAGATGGAGTATTCAAAACCACTTGGTGTTTTATGAATAAGAAGATCGAGAAAAGGAAGGGTTCTATTATTTTCAACCTCATGGGTAAATTTAATGGAAGGGACGAGTGAATTAAGTTTGGTAAGAAAGCTATTAACATCTTTAGAATTAGACCTCAGGCAAATGACATCTTCAATATACCTGTACCAAATAATAGGGAAGTCAAAGATAGTAGAGAGGAGTCTTATTTCAAAGAACTCCATATATAAGTTAGAGAGAACAGGTGAAAAGCAATTATTACCTATGGCTAATCCAAACTTTTGAAGAAAATATTTGCCATCGAACGAAAACTTACAATTTTGGGTACAAAGTGAAATGAGTTTTCTAAAAAGAGTCGCAGGTACAGGAAAAACAATATTTTGCAATTTATCATTAAGGAAATTAAAAAGATCTTTAACTAGAACCTTGGTAAATAATGAGAAGACATCGAAACTAACAAGGGTAAAATTATTCGAATACTGAATGGCATTGAGTTTAGAAATAAGGTCGTAGCTATTGGTAACATGTGTAGGAGAAATGGTCCCAACTAGATGTGTAAGAAACGAAGTAAGCCATTTAGAGAGAGCATAAGAAACCGAACCAACAGAACTTATAATAGTTCGTAAAGGGAAGGTTGGTTTGTACGTTTCTACAAGTCCATAATAGTGCGTTTTTTGTTCATATGTCCGAAAATAACCACTTAATTAATTGGAATTCAGCAAAATGTATTTTTAGCTCAAATGACTCAATTAAAGGAACCCTTGTTAAATGTTCATGTATAATCCAATTTAATAACTTTAACATTTCCCCTTGCCTTTTCAAAATTGATGTTGTTATGAAAAAACTCATTCTTAAAGAAATTAGATTTGACTTATATTCCTAATTTCTTTTGTTTTTTGCAATTTTCATTTTTATGGGAACCCGATAAATCAATTTAATTATTGCATTGATTTTGTATTAACATTATTTTATTTCTCTCCCTCTCTCCTTCGTTTCAATTTACTTCTCACTCTTTAGACTATCGCTTTATCCGTTAATCGTTTTAACCCTTTTGGCTCTGTTCTTGACTCTCTCTTGCCTCTCGGTTTGACCTTGCTACCTTTGTTATAGCTAAATCTTAATCTGAATTTACCCGTCCCTCTCCTACTTCCTCATTGGTGATTTCTTATCTTAAAGGCGGTCCTTTATCTCTTACTAGCTTATATATTATATTATTTCCTCTTGTAGTTATCCTTAAGAATGAACTGAATAAAGTTCGAAAGTACTTGGAAGCACCTTTTTATTTTTCCTGCGGGACATTGCATTCATTGCGAACCTCACGAGCTACTTTGTCAGTTATTCATTATATATATATATATATATATATATATATATATATATATATATATATATTATTAACATATATTATTATTATATATATAAAGTTTAGCAGAAATCTCAAAGCAAGGAAAATAGCTGGGGTCATCCTTTTTATTTCTTAGCGATATTTTGACCACAATACCGTTATCTTCTTAGGCCTACAAAACAAATAAACGAACAAAATATAATGGAATGGTTAGACAGCACAATTCTCAAGATACAAAGAGAACTATGATAGCTAGGTTTAGCTTTTAATAGGAGATTTAGTCTTAAATAATCAAAAGATAGAATTAGGGCTTAAATTTACATTAAAAGCACTGGGAAATTTAAAAAATTTTATATAATAGTTTTAAAATTGATATTAAACCGGGAATTAAAACACAATTATTGAAAACTCACAGTATAAAATCGCAAACTTAGCCAACGCACGCGTTATACGATACGCAAAGTTTGAGCTGACAAAGACAAACCGCCCCGCAACCCATATCCAAAACAATTCAGCTAAGTAGAATGAGAACTGACGACAAAATACAAGTTAAGTTTGGGTAGAGCTTTTTTATGTAGTGTTTCTAAGATTCGAAGTGTAATAAGGCATTTATACGAATTAAAAAATTTTAAATCTTCTATTGATATATCGCTTTTGAATTTTATTACGTGATCTCTTATCCCTGAGCTTTCTTTAGCTTGAAATATCTTGCCTGTGTTACTTATGCTCATATGTAAAGAGAATCTTGCTACCAGAGTTCTCACTGAGCTTTCGATGTATTTGCCTTGGGAACACCCAAGAGATTTAAATGAGTATATAATCGAACTCCAAAGACTCTTTCAAACCGGATTCTTTATTGTAAAGAAAGATTTTTAGTTATTTTGCTAACAAAGACAATTTGAAATTTTATCTGCAAAATATTTCCTTAATAATATGTGTAACTTTCGGCTATAGACTTTATTGCAAATACCCTAGTTGATACACTCCACTTAAAAATGTGCGGACTGACTTTTCAACAGTATATGATGGAAAATTATTGTGTAGAAAGAAAAATTTAAGGTACTGAAATTCTTTGTCTATAAGATTGTAAGATATACATAGATTCTATGCGCGGGGAAGAAGAGTCTAAATGAACAAGATTTTGTATTTCGAAATCTAAGCAAATAAAAAGTTTATTCTTAATTTCATATTAGTGGGCTTCCTGGATACTGATTTTTCTAAGCTATTTTGATTTTTCTTATTAAAATATCTAAAAAGGGGAAGGTGTTATAACTTTCATTATCCACTGTTTATTTTATATTAGGGCGGATGGTGCTTAAAAAATTAAGAAATTCTAAAGCTTGATCTCGTTGTTTAAATATCGTTATGGAGTCATCTAAAAAAGATCTATAAAAGGTTGGTCTATGTAACTTAGGAACTTCAGATGACTCCATAGCGATATTTAAACAAAGTGATCAAGCTTCAGAAGGGATCCAAGGGCCCGGGAAATGTTTATTGAGGAAGAGAGCTAAGATGTGGCTGACGCGTTTAAATTGTATGGAAGAAGGGGGAACTTGAAGGTAATTAACGATTGAATGTGCAGCCAGCGCCACTCTCGGAGCACAAGGAAGAAACTCCATCGACGGAACACTGACGAGCGAGTTTCTAATCACTTAAAGGTGTGAAAGAGTAGAAGCATTGGATCAAGTGACAAATAAGTTGCAGTAGTGAAGGTTAGAGGTAACGAGAGCGTGTAATTCTCCCTCACATGAAAGTGTCGGGACCAAGGTTAGAATAGATAGGTTTAAGATTAAGGTGGAAGCAGAGTGGATACGCATAAGATTATGGAGGAAGCAGAGCGGATACATCTAAGAGTACGGATGAAGCATAGAGGATACGGATAAGATTACGAAGGAAGCAGAGCGGATACGTGTAAGATTACAGAGGAAACAAAGCGGATACAGATAAGATTACGAAGGAAGCAGAGTGGATACGGCTAAGATTACAGGGGTAAAAGAAGAGTAGACATTCAAAATTCGTCACATGTGATGGTTGATTATCAACTGACTCAACCAAATCTTCAGCAATGTCGCGAATTAAAATAAGGAGCCACCGAGGTTAAAAGGCAACAGGTAACAGTTTGTCCTGATTGAATTTTAGAATACTCTCGGCAAACGAGTTAGAGGTCAAATATAGAGGTAGACTTAAGTCTCATCTGGATAGGGATAAAATAGTCAACCGAGGAGACTCGGAGAAGAAGATAGATAGACACAAAAAGCGCAATAAGAACAGAGCCTTGCGAAACATGAAGCCGCACCTCGGCAGGCCTATAACGCTTAGGAATTCACAGAAGGTGGGTGGGATTAAATTCACTCAATCGCGTGTGTAACATGGCGATTTCGAACACGCGAGATGAACGGTCCTGATAATGTGAAGTTTCAAGTCGTTGTATCATTATTATATTGGCAATAACTATTTTATTATATAGTTTGACTTTGAGTGTCTTTGGACCTCTTTTAATAATATAAAAAAATGAGCACACTAAGCTAGTTAAATGCGGGCCGTATATCCCGTAGATTTATTTGTATTTTTCTCTTTTGCACAGCTCTGACGTGATTGAAATGGCAGAGATATTTGAATTGTTTTTATCTTTGTACCTTATATTCCTTTTTTGTCTAATTATTTTTGTTTCATTGTGTTTTAATACTTCTTCCTTTAAGCGTTAGTAATTATTTTTTAGTATATTTATTTGTTTAACTTCCAAAAAATGGTTAGTGTATAATCATGCTTATCGATCCTTCACTCATAAAGGATTCTTATACACTTCTTATCTATCTTGTAACAGGGAAAGTGAAGTGAAACGACGTATGATTTATTTTGAAAAGGCTAGGTGACGATGTCCCCCATGATTTGAGCAAAATCTTTGCCGCCATAACTCCACATCCTACTCACCGTATCTGAGATAGAAGGCGGTAAATGGTCATAAGTTAGCAACGTGAAACAACAAACCACAAAGAAATTCAGGTGTAGCACATGCAAATATCCTGTAGCTGAAAATTGTATGACTGCGTGAACACAGTCGAATTGCTTTAAAGATAAACTTCAGCTACATATCTTCCCAATATTTTCTTTTCCACTCTCTTCCCCACGTTCTCTAAAGATATCTCCCTACGAACATCTGGCGGGTAACCCCTTGTTTGTTTTCGCTTGTTAGTTTTAATTAAGAACAACACCACTCACACATAAAGACCTACACCTAATAAAGAAGAAGTGGCTGGCATTATTTATCTTCCTCAGAGCTTTATTAACAATACACAGCGACAATCACCTTAACGTTTTTTTTAAGTGTTTAGTTAAAACAACATGCCTCATACATAATGAAAGACCTACACCTAACATAGAAGTGGCTGGCAATATTTATTTCCCACCTAACTTCAGTGAAAATTCACAACAACCATCACTTTTACAGGTTTTTTTCAAACTGTGATTCTGAGTTTCCATTTTTGCTCGACGATTAAGCTTTGTGTTCATAATGGTAACATTTTTCCAGCAGAAGTGTAGAATCATATGTTAAAAATTGAATACCAATGATTACCAGTTTGTATTTACTAAGAAAATCCAAAATGTTTCAAGAAAATGCGAATTAACATAAAACTAAACTTCAACTTTTGTCTACCTAGGCAGATGAATTCCTAGAATTTTATGATGTTTATAAAGAAGCAAAGGATTTTGCTAAAAAAGACACGGGTCTTTATATAGAGACAATTTGAGCAGTTTGATCTTTGTTAAAATGGCAACAAGTACGAACAGTGAATTGTTGGTAAAGTTGTGGTCGGAGACGAGTGAAATTGATGTTTTGTTGCATTGTCCCCATAGACTTTCCCCAAAGCACCCATAATTCCATTCATATTACACCACAACTCCATAAAGAGATGGACATTTGTTCTTCCTTCAATTATAACAAAATTCCTACTAGTTGAATAAGAGGGGAAGGTAGGCTTTCAAATTGCTGTTTCTTCAAAGCTAACGGTTCAAATCACTTCTTTCTTCTCATCTTAACATTCCCGTAAGTGTTTATTTATCTGGGAGAGAATTTAACTTTTATTAATTCGCTTTTCCAGGATCTTTTGGAATTCTCCTCAGCTAAACCTAAATTTAGTTAAAATTACCAAATATAAGAAACTAATATACTAAAATATTTTGGTAATATGACCATCTTTATTAAATATTTTAGTAACATGGCCATACAGATTAGCTATTTTGGCAATATAGCCATCTAAATTATGTATATTGGTAATATGGTACTCTAAATTAATATATTTGTAACATTGTCATCTAGTTTAAACACATTGGTAGGATGGTATCTAGATTAAATATATTGGTAAGATGGTCATATAGATTAAACATATTGGTTAGATGGCCAACGAGATTGAATAAATTGGTAAAATGGCTATCTATATTAAATATATTAGTAAAATGGCCATATAGATTAAAAATATTGGTAAAATGGCAATCTATATTAAATATATTGGTAAAATGGCAATCTATATTGAATATATTAAATATATTGGTAAAATGACAATCTATATTAAATATATTGGTAAAATGCTCATGTAGATTAAATATATTGGTAAAATGGCAATCTATATTAAATATATTGGTAAAATGGTCATATAGACTAAATAAAATATATTTGGGTGTCATGATAAGTGAGTGAAGGACAGGACAAAGACATTAGATCCACGACACTAGGCAAAACTATTTTCGCCTCGCAGCTCTCCAAATACTTCCAACCGCGTGTCAATTTGTGTGGCTGTGTTGTCTATTCCTTTACACATGACTCTTTTCTCTCCAACTGCTCATACCAAGTGCTGATCTGTGTGGTCTGTGTGATATTGTATGTCCATACACACAAGAACCTTATCTTATTGACGTTCGAATACAGCCACTTAGCGCTACTCCAAACTCTTATGCATCAGTGACTTCATGGAAAACTATAGTATGTATTACCACACTCGGTTTGGTTTCACTCACAAAGATGTAATACACACGTATATACACAAATAGTATGTATTAACTCAGTAAGTGTCCCGTTACTAACAATGAGGCAACACACACACATGTACACACAATCAAGTAGTATATATTACTTCAGTGAGGTTGATGTCGGACACAGAGAGTAAGACATACGGATATACAAGAGCAGTATACATATCCTTACTGTGAGAGACGTCACCCAAAGTAAGGTAATACACATATACACTTTAAAGTAGTATTTATTATATTTTCTGTCTGTGATGTCACTTGTAGTGTGGCAATACTACTAAGGGCGTTTCGGCTCATCACCTATTTACATAATTCTACTTCACCCCTGTCTGAATGTTATTGGGGAGAGTTGCGCTCCAGCATGTTAACTAGCACTCCAATTCGCCCCCCATTTGAAGTACTACAACGACTCCTGCATATTTCCCTCTCTCCCAACTTTATCACTTTCTTCACAAACATTTATCAAGCATACTTCAGGTTATGCCCTCGTTAATTTCACCTTTTTAATAGGATAGGCATAACACAGCTTAGAAGAGCTGCGCGTACTTCTGGTCTCTATTTCCTTTAGCTGTGTAGCTTCCACGCAGATGATAGCCACGTCAGTGCGTACGTATCCGATCTTAAGTGTGTGTGCGGATGTGCGCACTTTGGTATTCTTCACGTATGTGTATGTGTTTTAATTGCCTGCTGTATATGTGTGTATATGTGCGTATGATAGATTATCGATGAAGCGATCCGTTGATTCAATTTGAGCTCCGATGAGGAAAGTGCATTAAGAGGAATCGCGCCCTCTGAGCTTGCGAAACAGGAAGAGATAAATAAATAAAGAGACAGAAAAATAAAAAGAGGGAGACATAGAAAGAAAAAAGGAGAGATGGAGAAAGAAAAGGGAAGACGAGTAGAGTAAAAGGTAAGAAATAAAGAAAAAGGGACAGGCATAGAAACACATGGAGAGAAATAGAAAAAAAAATAAAGAGGCAGAGTTAGAAATGAAAAGAGAGAAGAAAAAGGTGAGATTGACAGAAAAAGGAGAGATGTAAAGAAAAGAGACATAGAAAGAAAAAGATACAGAAAGAAATATGAAGAGACAGAAAGATATAAAAGGACAGAGATAGAATAAAAAGAAATAAATACAAATAATACGAGACAAATATGAAGGAAAGGAAAGAAAATAGACAAGGACATAAATATAGGAAAATAAGTGATAGAAACTACTCAGGCAAGATTTCTTTTCGTAAATTCAAGGATAATTCTCTAGCAACTACCAACAAGTAGTAGCTCATTTAAAACTAGCAATTCCCCTCTCCTAAAAGACCGCACAGGAAAACCAAACCAAAAATAAAAAAAGACAGAAAAAAGGGTAACCCGCTCCTTAGACGCATGGAGCATGCACCTAAAACCCAACTACTTAATACTCCATTAATCCCTATTCTGGAGTGCACGAACCCATCCTGAGTGCAAGGGACAGGCGATGGAGACCCAAGTCACCCCAATCCTGGAACAGCTAACGTGCTTGCAGATCCCCCCGACAGGGACATTCAATAACAATGTGCTGGAAAGTCTGCAAGAACATGTACTCGTCGCATTAAGTACAGATGGGCGCTACATCAAATGGTGCTGCGTCCCACGAGTATACCCGATTCGGAGACGAGAAAAAACGGGCCAAAGCCATTGGACCATCGGGGGTAGATCCATGGAAACAGTTCCAGCACAATGACAGGCAACTTTAGGTTCCAATCTTCGTTGTCTTCCATTATCTTTGACACCCCCAAGGGCTAATCTTATTTCGACGAAGTAATGAGAGTGGGAAAGAGCGAAACGCTGGTCTGCTCGCCCAGTCATTGCTCTCATTTCCAGCAATTCCTACATGTCCAGAAACCGAGCAGACAATAATCTCCGCCCCGAATGTCGTGGCGTGGCGGATGCTGCAAACCAGGAGTGTGGAGATTACCAAACCTCGAGCCCTCTTAGGGCGCTCTGTGAGTCTAGAGGGCCAGCTCTAGGTCATTTGGTACCCTAGGCAAAGAGTGTACTTTGGCGCCTCCCCAGCCCCCCTCTTTTATTATTTATTTTAAATGCAACACTGCAACACAACAACCTGTAGAAAAAATACTCACACCCACAGAGGATCTTCTGGAAGAGGCAATTATGCCTATGGCTCCAGAAAGGTTTTGAAATCAGAGTTATCCTTTTTTTAGGTGGACTGTCTATCATAGCTACGAGCTGCACCTACCCGTTTCCAGCGTGATGCCCAGCCACGGAGGTAACCTTCCTAGTCAATAGTGTCAGCTTAAAAGGAATCTAGACGGAGGTTCGAACTGCCGACCTAACGATTGCAGAGTACTTCTTTAATAATTATATTAATAATAATAATATTATAAGTAACACTTCCAGGTGGAGCACAAATATTTTGGAAAAAAGGTGCAAAATCCAAAAAACAATGTAAAATAGTGCAATTTAAAAGTAAAAATCAAATATAGTCTCAGAGCAAGGAAACTTTCTACTTCCTTGTTTGATTATAGTATTCATTAACAAAACTCTTTAAAATAATGAACACAATGTGCAAACAAGGCAATCTTAAATGATAAATTTGTTTAGACACTTCCTGATTAATACTTATTAATGTCATCCATCGATGCTTTCCTAAGACATTGAAGAACTCAAATAAGTTTTGATCAGCTTCAGTTTGGAGAAGCTTCTCTCAGCAGATGTCACAGACACTGGAGTTCAAGGGATGTCATGTTGCATTTGGGCCAATTTAGAAAAGATTACATTTCCACAATCAATTCTTCCACAGCTAAGTGCGACCTATCTCCAAAGGTCAGTTCTTTAGCTTGCTTCCCAAGCTCATCAGGTGGTATACCAGGGAAGTTTATGAGAACACTCAATTTATTGGCAATGTCACTCATCATTACTGAGGCAAGGATGAAATGCACACATCAACAACTGCATTGACAAAGAAAATTTCATTTCCTTCAGTGCATCATTGAGTTGCTCATTGGGGAATACATCAGCCTCGTTCTCTTGATTTTCTTCCCATTTACTAGATGTCTATGGCAGTAGTGGTGATGGCAATTTCTTCCATCCTCTCTTTTATGCAATGTGAAGTTTGATTTTATCTAATAATGTCCTTAACTAGAATAATTCGCTCCTCACTGTATCAAACAGGTGGTGTAGCCAATCAGCAGGATCAATGGGGCGGTTTTGATAAATTCACACATCTGTTGAATCTGATGATGTGTCTTTAGGCTGTTGGATTGTAACATTGAGTCTGCTGGTGCTGATTTCTCCTCCTGTTAAGAGAATCATTCGAATGAATCATACACACACCAACTTAGAAAGTGATCTTTAGATGCATTAATAATAATGATTTTTAGTTCAATTACAAGCTGTAAAAAATACAAAATACATGAGATACCAATGCATATCTGGCCTCTGAATTCATTGTAACTCTTAAATACTTAATTATAGCATGATACAAATAATATTTATTGTATTGTAATTATTGATAGATAAGACATAGATCAATAAATGCAACTACTGTAACGAACAGCATAAATACTCGCCTGGACTTAAGTGCTGAAGCTTGTGTCTCACTAGCCGATGTGCTGCTGCTGCTTGCTGCCTCAGCCTGAATAGATGCTGCTGTGTAATACAAAACAACATGGCATACATTGATATCTCTGCATTCATTGTACCTCCAAAGTACTTCATTATAGTATGACACGAATATGAAATTCACATTGTATTTATAAATAAAACATTGTTAATGAAAAGTAATTGTACTGCAATCATATTCCAAATTTGATTAAACTTACACTCTTTTTCACTGAGAGGCTCAGATGAAGACAGTGATGCCTCATCTATAGCAGCTTCCACCAGTCCCTGTCGTGGCTGCAAATATTTTCTAGCGCCTTCAATCAAAGGGGACTTGGAGTAAAAAACAAACACTGTTCCGATTTACAGCCATCCCTGTACACTGGGACGGCACAAGCGTGACACAGCATTAATTCTAAGAAATTTGAGTGCAGTACTCCGAGTGTTGTGGAATCTTTTGGAGCAGGCGCTTAGCCACCAATGTTCAGACGTGGCGTTCTGGATAGAAGTAGAGGCTCCCGTGGGTTTAGAGCTAATCGAGCTCTCGAAGAAGTTGCTTTTCGGGCTTAGGGTATAATTAGCGTCTCAAAGCAGAATATTCACCCTCGATATCGGTGGCAGGGGCAAGTGCAAGAGATGTTGCAATTACGATGTAGTTTTCAAAGACATATTATGTTGTAATCATAATATATGTTGATAGTAAAAGGGTTGTTGCGATTATTATACAATTTTTTTTGTTTTTTGTCGGGGGGATTAAAGTATATTAAATGGTTTAATTGCAATGGTTGTGGCACTTTGGACTGGTTTCGAATAGAGGGGTTGTTTCATTTGCGAGATGTTGTTGCTATTGCGAAGTTCCAGGCAATTTAAGATGGTTGTGGAAATTAATTGCTAGTGTAAAAGCCAGAGCTGGTGCAATAACGACAGTTATTGCAATTTCAACATTATGGCAACTGCAAGGCTTGCTGAAATTACAGGGGCTCACATTAACAGGTGTTTCGCATCTATAATGGTTCTTACAACCGCCATGGTTATTTAAACCATCAGAGTTATTGGAATTAAGATGAGTGTTGCAATTTCAGTGTCCACTGCAATTATGAGTGTTATTGAAATTGGGTTAGTGTAAATTTCAGGGTGTGTAATCACGATGGTTGTATCGCAACACCATTGAACAGAGTCTTTACCTACTCTAAAGGCAGAATCATTTCTCACTCGATGTGGATCCACGCCCTTCTGGTGGCTCATTCTTGACCCAATAGGGGACTTACCCCACCCGTGGATCGAAACCTAATTCTCCTGTGGTTTGGAAATCCAGACAGACCGCGCAAACTCACAATCATCCCAATGAAGGCTCCCAATGGCAGTAGTCCCTAAAGGGTGCGGTCACGCATCCCTTTCCCTTGGTCGCACCACCTTCGGACACTTTCGTCTTCTTTCAAAATAGCCTTTTCTTTCCGTCGCTGGAGCTCGATCAATCTCGGTGAGGAGGGGAGGAATACTGCTAGAGTCCTTGGGATTCTACCCTAAACATAAACAACCAACTCCAGTCTGGTTGCTAATGATTCATTATGGAGGTAAACTATAACAATTATCAGAGCTATTTTCCTGTGGCCCGCCATCTACACGACTGCGCAGAGAGACAAACTCCTTTATGGCTCCAAGCGACCTACTCTCTCAGCCGTAACCATAGTGCAAACTCCTTTTTGGTTCTGAACGAGCTACTCTCTCAGGCCTAGCCATTGTGCAAACTCCTTTATGGCTCCAAGCGACCTACTCTCTCAGCCGTAACCATAGTGCAAACTTCTTTATGGTTCTGAACGAGCTACTCTCTCAGGCGTAACTATTGTGCAAACTCCTTTATGGCTCCAAGCGACCTACTCTCTCAGCCGTAACCATAGTGCAAACTCCTTTATGGTTCTGAACGAGCTACTCTCTCAGGCGTAACCATTGTGCAAACTCCTTTATGGCTCCAAGCGACCTACTCTCTCAGCCGTAACCATAGTGCAAACTCCTTTATGGTTCTGAACGAGCTACTCTCTCAGGCGTAACCATAGTGCAAACTCCGGCCGAAGCATTTTGCCATTTTTCCTCGAGCAATCTTTGTTTACTTTCTGCTCTGATTTTCTAAGAAACGCTGCCGCAATCTTTTGCCAACCGATTAACAAGTAAACGTTTGGCTTATCTTAAATTGCCATCTTGCAACTTCCTCGATAGCAATAGTATTGCGAGGGTCTACATAAAGTGTGCATGCATCAATCTCAGCAGTGTATGCGTGTATATTTATCCCCCCTTCAACCTACCAACGAACCACCCTTCTGCCCGCTCTAAAGCTTTCGTCTCGTTGCCGAGAGGCATTTTGTTCTAATCTCTTCATCGGAAAATGGCATCTCTTAATTGATTAAATACGCTTAATTGCCTCCACCATTGACTTTATATTTAATCGATTCCATTCGTTTCCTCTCTGCCACATTTTTATTCAATTGATCGCATACTTTTTCTTGTCTCAGTCATTGGATTCGCTTCATTGGGGCATTCGCTTGCACACGCAGTGGGGTAGCGTGGGTAGCTTGTTACCCTTGGGTCCTTGAGGAACTGCACATTCTTCTTACTTTCGTTTCACGGTTATTGTTTTTGTTTTTTTACTAAAGTTTATAATTTTTTAATGTAGCCTAACATTAGGTTAGGTTAGGTTAGGTTAGGTTACAGTGATTTATGCCCTTGGTGGCAGGCGTGAGATGAACGCTATGGGGAAAAAGGCATTCGCTTGCTTGATTCCACCATTGACATTAAGTTTAATTGATTACAATCGCTTGCCCTCTGCCATCATTCCATTTGTTTATTTCATTACATTCACTTGCTTACCTCTGCTATTGAATTTGTTTAATTTATTGCATTCATTTGCTTGCTGTCACCAATGAACCTCATGAAGAGATGTCCATCAATTGGTTTTGTCCTATTTTCTTAGGATTCCTTCCGTCCTTCGCGTTTCTTCTCTCGATATGCTCTGCCAATCTCCGCTTCAGATTTGGTATTCCTTTTTAATATATCCTCCGTTCGTGTTTGTATTCTATTGTAATCCATAGCGACTCACAGAGCACACTAAGTGCCATGGAGGCTTTGGAATTTCCAAATCCAGACGAAGTAATATCAAGGCCGCTGCGAGTTCGGAAGACGTCGATATTGTCCTTTGCTGGGTTCCTATAAATATAGGGATTGCTGGAAACGAGTCCGTTGATGAGGAGGAAAAACTGCCTGCATAGATTGAGTAACCTCCGAATCGGAAACACTCGCAGTACCCAACGCTAGCTGATGAAGCGTCCCCCTTGACCTTTCTTGGAAGATCCTTGGTACCCCCCTCCTGGTAATGGAAGGAACGTGATCGCTAACGCTTGTCCCTGACTTGGGGTCGCGCCCCTGCTGACCATACTAGAGTGTGATAGAGTTTTTAGAGGACGCCATCCTCTTCCATCCTATTTAAATCTTTAAAACTGCTGGTGGCTCACTTTGGTGCCTGATAGGGAAAGGCCTTCCCTTAGGTAAGTGGGGATGACTTTTTTTTGTTTATTTATTAGTTTCGTTATTGATTTTTCCTACTATTTTTTGTTTTTATGTTTATTTTTTGTCTTATTTTAAATCACCTAAAAATAGGCTTATCTTTGCATTTTTGGAAGGGCTTTTTCCATGTTGGCTGCTGTCAGTGGAATCCTAAAATTAACAAAAAGTAAACTACCATTACATAGTTTAAACACTACATTTTCGCAGTTTCCCCCTCCCCCTTGCAAATCTCACTTCAGCACATATTAATTTATTAAGAAATTAATATAGGGGTTTTTTTAAATGAAAATTAAAATAATGTTTACTATGCAAAAAGTACAATTTATTCAGCAAAGTTTTTCGCATTAGTTGACAATAATCTGAGGAGTGGTGACACTCATTATAGCCAAGTCTCTCCCATCGTTTAACTAAGCAATGAATTTCTTTCTTGAATAATTAATTCGATTTTGATCAACTTTAGGATTTGAGATCCATTTCAATCTCCTTCCAATCAGAGTCAACTTTCTCATTTAGATGACGTTGCAGTGACTTAAATAATCAGATGATGTAAGTGTCCGGTTAATGTGGAGGAGGAGGAAGAACTTACCATCCTTAGGCCTAGGTCACACATAGCCGAACTACTTACGATTCGATCCCGAATCACATTTGGGATCTCGCCATTCTGACTTGGTTCCGATACTTTCATGAAATGATTCGGGCGACTTTCCGAATGATTTCCGAACGTCAGAAAGAATTTGTCTCCGATTCAAAATCGAATGGAAACCGAACATTCGGACTCAAATTGGGTTATGTGTGACTGGGTCTTTAAACATTACTTTATTCTTGGATCAAACGTTCTACCTCTGAACGTACATTGCCATGAAAGAGATAGAAACCCCTTCCAGTTGACCAATGGAAGACGTTTTTGTACAAGAGTTTAATTTAACGTTGCAATTGTTGAACATGATTTAAACGTTGCAATTTGTTAAACATATTTGATTTAAATGTTGCAATTGTTGACAATATATGATTTAAACGTTGCAATTGTTAAACATATGTGATTTAAACGTTGCAAATGTTGAACAAAAGTGATTTAAACATTGCAATTGTTAAACATATATGATATATACGTTGCAATTGTTAGACACATATTATTTAAACGTGCAATTTTTCAAGATATGTGATAAAATATATGTTCAAATATATCCCTTATATTCCATTAATAAACTCTTATCAATTCATATCTTCCATAACCCAATACAGCACCCGTTTTATACACCCGAACTTATTTACCGTCCTGAAAGACGGAGGCTACGATAGGCGCCAGTTTAGTTGCATTTTACAATGGATTTAAGATAATCAGTCAGCTAATATAATAATGACTCAGGAGGGTCATATCTAACATATATATTGATATTTCAATCTCATGAAAATATGGGTATTATGTTTTAATCATTTCATGCCATATGATGCATATGTGACTATGTGTTATTCACACTTAATTGGTAATTGACAACTCGTGGAAAGTCGCAGTCTCCCGATTGTTTGGGCGAGAGATCTTCTGTGTATAAATATGTTGGTACAACTTCAATATAATTTGCTATTATTTTAACATAAATATTTCATTTTTAAATAATTCTATTTCATTCGATTATCTGCAATAATTCTTGTAGGAAAATAGCATAAGGCACCCACGTTTCTATACCTCCCTTCCGGGCGGACGGGTTATCAAACCTTGCCCTTCCGGCAAGATATCTGATGGTCTCCCGCCGGAAGAACCCGCCGACCATTTCAGCTAACCATCAAATTCCGTCCTCCTGGACTAGTTATCGATAGATGGGAGCCCATCTTGGCTTCCGGTGGTTCCCGGAAGTTTGCAAAGGGCAAAATGGAGGAGATAATCAAGCCGATCTCACCCGAAGAAGGGCGCTTGACATCAAATCTACTTCCGGAGCCATGTGAACCTCTCCCAAGTTTCGAGTATAAAAGATGAATTCTTTTAACCCTCGGTAGTAGAGCTTGCACAGTATCTGGCGGGGCAAGAAGTGCTACCTATCTCGGGGTAGTGGTAAATTGTCATGTCTTCAGAGAAGATATCGGTCCCAGTTAGGGAGGCTCCTTACCCCGTTGGTCTGCAAGTCAGTGCGGACCCAGGCTCGTACTCACGTTTTCAGAGCCGAAGCTACAAACGGCCACACTCTGGTTCCCTAAGCGAGAAAAATACATCTCGGCTTTTCTTCGTGACCCTACGCATTGATATGTCACTTCGCTCCGTCCCCCTCTCACAAAGGCACCCAAGATTCCTCGGAGTTCACGAGCGTGGGGCCCTACTTAAGAAGAAGCTCCCGTCACCGCCTTCTTCCAGCAGAATCTGGACGGAATTGTGGGATCAGGTCGGTCCCTGGAGAACCTACCTCATCGTCTCCACCCCGTATCTTACCGCCTTTATTAACTAGCGCCACTCGAACATCAGGTTCCAAGGTAACTCTTCCCTTTCACATACCCGACTTCACCACGAAGCTTACCAGCATTACAAGTTTATAAGGATTTGTATGGTAAATAGTAATTTTCAAGCCAAGTGAGATATCCGAGATTCACTTATTGATTTATCTCTCAAAGCACATTATTTATATATATGTATTTATTTTCTTGTTTAGTGTTTATTAAAACTTTATTTTCATATTGTTGTGTATCTAACTTCCTTTGGGTCGCTTGCTGGCAAAGTTCATTTTAATCCCTCCGTAGCCAACCTCTAAGCACTCGGAGTCAATATACTCATTCAGGGCACGGGCCGAACGAAGTATAAGGAGTAGTACGACTACTCCTTCGCATTCAGGATAATAGGCTATATATATATATATATATATATATATATATATATATATATATAAGAGTCGGGGAAAACTCCAACCACCCCTCGGCCTATTTTTCGACAATTCTATATCATTATTTTTCTAAATTAAGACCTAATTTTTATTGGGCAACTTAGTCGGGCACTTTAACGTTAAGATGCCAAATCAAAACATGCATTATACAGATGCCGTTTGTATTACTGCGCATTGCGCAACTTGTCAACGCTGCAAGCCTTGTAATCTGGTTCACTGACTTCAGGTTCAGTCTTATTTATGGCTTGGCTTCTTGAATCGTGATTTCATTTGTGCCTCATTACATCTTTTATTTTTTTTATATTAGAAACTCTACTTTATCATGAATGAGAAAAAATGAGCAGTGAGGATGAACAAAGTAAAAAAGGCTGAAGGAAAAAAAGTTAAAACTAACTAAAGTTTATGAACAAAAAATGAGAATAGAATGGCTGTATGATTAAAGATTGGTTTCGTGGATTCAGTTAAGCAAAAAAAAGAGCGAAGCGTTTTTAAAGTTTATAATATAGAAATTGCGGGAAGTATTGTACAAATCGAAAGACATATGAAGACAGATAAGCATAAAAAGAATATTGATTGGGTTAACCAAAGCTTGATGGTAAGGGTTCGACAATGTTGACTACCGGGATATTTTCACACTCAGTGAGAACAGAACGCGCAATCACGGCTTCAAACTTGAACTGAAGCGATACCACCGTGATATGTGTGGGAAATTCTTTACTTACAGTATCTGTGGTAGTTGGAACCTACTTCCGACGGAAGTTGTCAACAGTGAATCTGTTGACTAGTTCAAGTCAAGACTAGATAAAGTCTTGCGAAATCACCGTTAACATCCTCCAGAGTGATCTTCGAGGTTGCCAACGGACACCTTCGAGGATTGCGCCAAAAGTACCCTCCTTGTATGGACCGTAAGGTCTTCTAGGGTACTTATTTTTCTTGTAGCTCCTTGTAACCAAATTTTACACTCTGACTTATATTCATCTGCTTATAAAAAATCAGATAGCAGCAGTGGAACTAAAACTTTGTGCATTGGTTGCAGAAGATAATCTACCAATAGCAGTTTTAGATCACTTACCAGGTTTGATTTATAATGTTTGCCATGATTATAAATGTACACGAACAAAGGGCACTGGTATGTTTCGTTCAGTTATTGGTAAATATTATATAAATAAAATAATTGCAAAATGGAAGGTGACAAGGTTTTCATTAATTCACTGAGGAAGACGTATTTTATTGAATGATATCTGACACTTGATTGTAAGTAATTTTTGTACGCTGAAAAGAAATTTCACATCGGTTTGGCTCTATCAGGTCCTGATTCTTGTAAACAGCCCATGCGTCATTTTCCAGTTTTCAAAATTAGGACTATAAATGAAGTAATGCGTTAACATTTATTTCCAATTTCCATGAATACATCCAGTTCAAACTATTGTAAAATTACATTATAACGATAGAAATGACTTAAAATAAAACAAAACAAATAAATATGAAGCTTTCACTGTGGTAAAAACTTTCTTTTATAAGACTTTCTAGAGTATTTGGTTGTTGACGGCAGAGCTCGTTTCAAGTACAAACAATAATCACCCATTATGTGGCAATCCCAGCGTCCTTGATAACGTTCCTCCATAATTTAATATTTAGTGGAATCTCTCCCCTTGTTCGTCACTTACAGCACATATATTAATTGGAAATTGTTTAAGATGACTATTCAAAAAATGCATTTTTATGCTCATGTTGCAACCTATCTCTTTGTAGTCCCTTAAAAGTTTTCTTACGACTTCTTCGTAGTTATCTGCCCTATATTTTCCTAAAAAGCTTCCTGTCAAGTCCAAGAATGAGAACCACGCAATTCTTTTGTGTTCATTCATGACATTAGGAAAACTGCTGTCATTAATTAATGTTCTTATTTGTGGACCGTCGAAATTCCAGCTTTGACTTTTTCATAACTTAAACTTGGGAATTCTGAAATTATGTGTTGGAAACACTCGCCGTTTGTATCTAAAGCTTTTACATATTGTTTCATGAAACAGAGTTTGATATGCAGAGGAGGGAATATGATTTTATCTCTGCTCACTAAAGGTGGATTAATTACAGTTTTTTCTCAGAGAGTAAGTGATGTTCGTGCTGGACAGATTTGTTTGGAATAATGTATATGTTTGAACTAGGCATGTTTTTCTGTTTAAGTCTTGAAGGTAAAATTTGCGCAGCCTTTTTTGGTAAATTTAGATCCCTTACAAGATCATTCAACTAGGCTTGGTTAAACATTTGCTGATCACTTTCACTTACAACTACGCTGGGGTGGAATTCGGTGTCTGACTCCTCAGAGTGCATAACAATATTTTCAGAAACATCTTCAACTAATTCCTGAGATGGCAGACTCTTAAATTTTTCAATGGGAATTTCATTTGAATGTAGCACAGGTCGCATTGCGGTTTCGAAATTTGGGTACTCGATACAATGTTTATTTTTCTTAGTGAAGCCCGAAGTCTTAACAGGGCAGAAGTATCAATCCGTCTCATGGTTAGTAGGCTCTCGCCACACCTGAAAAGGGAAAAAATTGTGAAACTTTAAAAAAAGCCAATTTTATCAAAAGTTGTTTATGTGTACCTGTTACAATTACATTTGGGTAATTTACAGTACACAAATGACTACGTCAAGTAGATTTATTAAATCATAAACTTACCATCGGAACTCTAAAAGGTATTTTTGACTCCGAACCCTTCGTCTAATGTCGCACTCTTTCAATGCATACAAAGCAGGCTTTATGTGGAACCCATGATTTATCTCGATCCCCAAGTTTTATGCCAAAATAAGCTAAGTAAGCTCTTTTCACGAAGTCTGTTATATTCTTTGTTGATGTGGAAGTGTAAAATTTCCACATATGTAGCAAAATGAATCAGGAGAGTTTTTGCACATGAACTTTCAAGTGCTTGACGACGTATTACTTGATTGTTTTGTTAATTTGTAAATGTATTTCAATTCCTTATTTTCAAAATCTGAAATATAAAAAAACATTAGTTTAAATAGCTACTAATAAATAATTATAATGTGCAATTTCAAAAAGACTTAGCGAGTATTGATAAAATATCCTTTTCTATGAATATGATGAAAGAGGAAATGTGTTGAACAAAATCAGGACCTGATAGAGCAAAGCGGAGTAAAGATTCGTGCTCAACGCACCCAAATTAAGTATAATTAACTGCCAAATCGAAGTCAATAAATAAAAGGTTGAAATTTATTCCCCATTGATTATAGATGAGACAACTGATGCAAGCTAATATTAAACAACTTGCTTTGTTAATTAGATATGATTGTGATGTTAAAAAATAGTGGATAAATACTTACCCCTGTTAGAGATAACATTGCAGGGCTAAAGGAAATTCGATTCTCTAACTTTTTTTCTTTTAAAAACATGAAATAGCATTTGAAAATATCATTGGTTTTGCAACTGACAACGTTAGTGTTATGATAGGCAACAAAAGTGGTGTTCAACAATTGCTAAATATCTCCCCCCCGCAAGAACACTTTTTGTACAAACTTTTGCATGCCATTTAATGCATTTATGTGCATATAAGGCTTATTTATTCTTTCCAAATGATTCAGAAGAGTTAACTCGAAGTATCTATTCACCTTATATGCTAATTCTGTCAAATTTTTGAACGCCTTGGAAATTTTAATCTTTTGCTTCCCCAACAAACTCACTTCATATCGGCCTAGTTTTATATTTACGGTCATTATTAGATATAGCGTTAATAATTAATTGTAAATCGTGGTTCGGATTTCATGTAAAACTGTAAGTTGCCAGTTAACAGTTTAAAATGGGTGTCAAACAATGCAAAATAAAAAACCTTAGTTATTAATGTGTAGCTATATTTATGACTATATATTATATGCAAACAAATGCACAAAGGTTATTGCAATTAACATATCTATTCGAAATATGCATCTAACTGTTTAAGTGCGTTCCGCAAAGCTTGACGTAAGCATCAATGTGACCCGCTGATTAAAATTATTGCCCATCCCTGTACTAGATGTTTTTGGTTTGAAGAAATAGTGAAGAGAATATTGAATCAATGGGCACTATAATTTACCTCATCAGCATTAGAAGATAATGTTAAATCAGCTACTAGAATACTAAAACAATAACAAAATCAAGTTATAAGATGTCCTATTCATTTTTCCCACTGTTAATAACCCTAATATTTAGTTTCAAGCTGAGAGCTTTAGAATACACAAACCAAAGCATTAAATTGAAAGCAGTGTTAAATTTATTCTCGGTTACTTTGTAAACAAAGAAATAATCAAGAACCAGGCTTTGCTTAAGATAAGTAATCTATCAATTTATCTTTAGCTAAATGATATCTATCATGGAGCCAAAATACAAATTACTTATATTGAAAATGCTTTATGAATTCCGAGTTCCAACATAAAATTTTTATGTAAAACTGATAAAACAGATGTTCGACCGGTTTGTAACACGAAATATGTCTACAAGTCTACAGATGCTTAAAACGACGGATCTTGCAAATTTCAATAAAGGAAAACCATGCTCAATTATTCCTCTTGCTTGGAAATTCCCAAACCTTATACCAGAAGAAGATTATGAAAATTTAAACAAAGAGTAAAAAGAATTAACTATAAAAGATACACCTTGGTTTACTGAAACAGATCCTGAAAAAATTCTGGTTTGCAATTTCGAAAGAAAAATGTGGGGATGAATACAAATATTCTTTATGTTAAACCCGATGCTCAGCCTTTTTTCATTGGCTCATTTTTCCATGAAATATTATAAAAAGGAAAAATCATTCTACTTTGAAAACTGAGACCATAAACGCACTTTTATACTCTAAAAGTTTACTCAAAGAAACCCAAAGCACAAAATGGGACCTACCTTAAACTTTAATTAAAATGAGGAAGCAAGAGAACTTACATGAGAGAGAAAATGATCACGAAGCAACTTTCTACAATGTAAGTAAATACAAAAGTTTTTTATCATAAATATTCGTTTAACCGACTTCTATTGGCATTTTTAATTATCTGGTATTTTTTATAAATGTTGGTACTTTTGTACTCTGAAAATGGGTACCATTAACAAAAACCTTCTGGCAAGCCTGATATCAGTTGCCTGCAGACATTGGTTAGCATCTCTTCTGTTGTTGTTTTTAAATAAGGGCATGAAATGGTTAATGTTTCTCAGATTTTCGCATTTATAATGGCATGTTTAATATGCCTGAATAAACAAATTACTACTATTTCTTACCTTTACTGAAGAAACTATTATTGAAGACAGCGTGGACGAAGTTAAGAGCAACTTTTGGACCTTTGAAAATCCAAAACATGACGTCAGAGTCTTGCTCAGTTGCCAATTTGTTTTTTTATACTTATTTAAGTGAGATTAAATTTGCGGGAGCTTTTTCTCACTTGTTCACTTTTCCCTTTTATTAGAATTCAAGGTTTTTGTCTGGTTTTTAATTTTGCCTCAGGTTTTCTGTAAAAAGGAATTGAATGGATTTCTGGGCTAAGATGCAAAGCATATTAAATAAATTTTCTTTAGAAATGAAAAATAGGGAAAAAGGAAATGTTTAGAGGAATAAAGCCCATGTAATCTCAGTCTCGTTTAACATGTAAAGGGTCACTGGTGCCACGAGGGCATGTCACTCATCCAGCTACCAGGTGTAGGTCTACAAGACACTTCCCCTTGTAAGATACTAAATTTGGTAGTGCACAGTATTGCGTAGTCAATTTATGTAGTGTTATATAGCTTGTAGACAGATGTGTGTAGGGAAAGAAGAGGAAGAAAAAACAAAGAACGAAGGTAGCGTATGCGAGTTACGAGCAGTTTCCTGTGTCGTTGAATCACCATTGGCAAGCTGCGTATCGACTGCGCCATCTTGATTCTCAAAAAGAAGCGAAGCCTTTAAACCACTCGCTTGCATTTATGGACACGCTGCACAGCCTCATCATGGGAACATAAAGTATATTTGAAGAAATTAATAGAACGCCGCTTGGAAACGTTATCCAACTTGAAAAACACCACCTCCCGGGTCTAAGCATCATTATAGAAAGAAGCGTGTAAGAAAAGAAGCAACAAAATTAAAGAAAATTAGCTTAGGAGTGGTGCAAACAACTTCCTGCATCGCTGGACCAATGTTAGCGAGCGGCCAATCCACTGCGACATCCTGAGTTTCGAAAAAAAAGACTCATTCAAGCGCAGCTTTTAAGCCGCTCGCTTGTATTTCTCCGCATAATACAAGGTTAGTGCAAAACTATTAATCAGTAGCTATACCTTGCTGACTCATATATACCTTTCTCAAATACTATAAAAAATACTTGTAAATAGTTGTAAATCCTCTGTCAGCTTCGAGGTTGCATTTCATGTCCTCGTCACATCCCGCCTTGACTCCTGCAACTCCTTTTACGCTGGCTCAGAGCCTTCCACCGTTACACCTCCCCACCTGGCTTATATCTGTGCAACCCGTAATCTTCTTCGTCAGTGACGTTTGTCTTGTACAGTTTTCCCGTTTCATGTTAGGCAATTGCCCCCATTCGATACAGAATCACTTTTAAGATCAATCTGAAATATAATCTCTTAAATGCCGCCGTCTCCTTTTCCTATCCTCCTCACCGACCCTATCGCAAGCCCCCATAGCCCGGCGCTCATACTCTGCTACCCCCATATTAATTGTTCCTCGTAGTCGACTGCGGTGAATGGCTGTTGCTGCTTCAGCTGTATTTGCCACGACAATGTGGGAAGATTTTCCAGCTATGATGCGGTCATTGACCTACCTTCTTGCATCCATAAGTACCTTGACGACTCACTTCCTCTCTCTAGCTTTTGATGCTGTCATTGACCTACATTGTTGCCTCCATAAGCACCTTGATGACTCCCTTTCTCTCTCTAGCTTTCGATGCGGCCATTGACCTACCTTGTTGCCTCCATAAGTACCTTGACGACTCACTTCCTCTCTTTAGCTTTTGATGCTGTCATTGACCTACCTTGTTGCCTCCCTAAGTACATTGACGACTCGCCTCCTCTCTCTCGCTTTTGATGCGGCCATTGACCTACCTTGTTGCCTCCATAAGCACCTTGACGACTCACTTCCTCTTTTTAGCTTTGATGCGGTCATTGACCTACCTTGTTGCCTCCATAAGTACCTTGACGACTCGCCTCCTCTCTCTAGCTTTTGATGCAGCCATTGACCCACCTTGTTGCCTCTATAAGTACCTTGACGACTTACTTCCTCTCTCTAGCTTTTGATGCGGCCATTGACCTACCTTGTTGCCTCCATAAGAACCTTGATAACTAACTTCCTCTCTCTAGCTTTTGATGCGGCCATTGACCTACCTTGTTGCCTCCATAAGTACTTTGACGACTCGCCTCTTTTCTCTAGCTTTTGATGCGGCCATTGACCTACCTTGTTGCCTCCATAAGTACTTTGACGACTCACCTCCTCTCTTTAGCTTTGATGCGGTCATTAACCTATCTTGTTGCCTCCATAAGTACCTTGACGACTCACTTCCTCTCTTTAGCTTTTGATGCTGCAAATGACCTACCTTGTTGCCTCCATAAGTACCTTGACGACTCGCCTCATCTCTCTAGCTTTTGATGCGGCCATTGACCTACGTTGTTGCCTCCATAAGTACTTTGACGACTCACTTCCTCTCCTTAGCTTTGATGCGGTCATTGACCTACCTTGTTGCCTCCATAAGTACCTTGACGACTCACTTCCTCTCTTTAGCTTTGATGCGGTCATTGACCTACCTTGTTGCCTCCATAAGTACCTTGACGCCTTACTTCCTCTCTCTAGCTTTTGATGCTGTCATTGACCTACCTTGTTGCCTCCATAAGTACCTTGACGACTCACCTCCTCTCTTTAGCTTTGATGCGGCCATTGACCTACCTCGTTGCCTCTATAAGTACCTTGACGACTCACTTCATCTCTTTAGCTTTGATGCGGTCATTTACCTACCTTGTTGCCTCCATAAGTACCTTGACGACTCACTTCCTCTCTTTAGCTTTGATGCGGTCATTGACCTACTTTTGTGCCTCCATAAGTACCTTGACGACTCACTTCTTCTCCCTAGCCTTTGATGCGGTCATCGCCCTACCTTGTTGCCTCCATAAGTACCTTGACGACTGACTTCTTCTCTCTAGCTTTTGATTGGTCATCGCCCTACCTTGTTGCCTCAATTAGTACCTTGGCGACTAACTTCCTCTCTCTAGCTTTTCCTGAGTTAATGAATGGCCGCTCTGTGATGACCTTTATTGCATTGAATTGAGCCATTGACCTACCTTGTTGCCTCCATAAGTACCTTGACGACTCACTTCCTCTCTTTAGCTTTGATGCGGTCATTGACCTACCTTGTTGCCTCCATAAGTACCTTGACGACTCACTTCCTCTCTCTAGCTTTTGATGCGGTCATTGACCTACTTTGTTGCCTCCATAAGTACCTTGACGACTCACTTCTTCTCCCTAGCCTTTGATGCGGTCATCGCCCTACCTTGTTGCCTCCATAAGTACCTTGACGACTGACTTCTTCTCTCTAGCTTTTGATTGGTCATCGCCCTACCTTGTTACCTCAATTAGTACCTTGGTGACTAACTTCCTCTCTCTAGCTTTTCCTGAGTTAATGAATGGCCGCTCTGTGATGACCTTTATTGCATTGAATTGAGCCATTGACCTACTTTGTTGCCTCCATAAGTACCTTGACGACTCACTTCCTCTCTTTAGCTTTGATGCGGTCATTGACCTACCTTGTTGCCTCCATAAGTACCTTGACGACTCACTTCCTCTCTCTAGCTTTTGATGCGGTCATTGACCTACTTTGTTGCCTCCATAAGTACCTTGACGACTCACTTCTTCTCCCTAGCCTTTGATGCGGTCATCACGTTACCTTGTTGCCTCCATAAGTACCTTGGCGACTGACTTCTTCTCTCTAGCTTTTGATTGGTCATCGCCCTACCTTGTTACCTCAATTAGTACCTTGGCGACTAACTTCCTCTCTCTAACTTTTCCTGAGTTAATGAATGGCCGCTCTGTGATGACCTTTATTGCATTGAATTGAGCCATACAAAACAATATACTTCCTATCTCTGATGTTCCTTTAAGTCCTCTATTTTCGATCATCTCTCTTTCACTTTTGTTTGGATCTTTGCGCATTTATTCAATTTTCCTTTCTAATCATCAGACTTGTAGTCTTTGGATCGGATAGTGGGCGTGGATTCATAAGTCCGTAAATCTTTGAGTGTCTTCAAGTTTTATTATGTATTTCAACAGATACGAAAGGACTCCAAACAGTTCCCGAAAAATGCGACTAACCAAAATCTAGGACTCAAATTTCTATTATTGTCTCGGAGAAAAAAATACCCGCAGCAAATTTATGGTGTGCAAATAGAACTGCTTTGATTCGTTACTAAGGAGAGTACAACAGTTTAAAGAACCACCTTTATTAAAATGGAAGCAAGGAAATTGAATTTTGGGGAGAGTTGTGCAGATGAGTGGAATAATCGATGCCTCAGGGAAAGGTTGTTGGGACATTGCACAAAGGTATCGATGATTCACTTATGCTGAACAACTCCACCAATAATTCATTATTTGTCCTTGATTCCTTTTCAGCAGAAGGGATGTTACTCCAGTGAGAGTTCATCCCCCCCTCCTCGATGCCGGAGGATGCTGCTTCTTTCTTCTTTTTCTAACTGTTGTTCACTTCTTTGTTGTTTGTGTTGTTTTTTTTTAATGTAGCGACTGATGCCCTTGATGGCAGGCACCAGATAGACGCCATCAAAAAATAAGTGAAGGGTCTTTTCCAACTATTTCACGTCACCACATCATTTCTTCATTATGCACATCACAACATTGTGGGAGATGTTTCTCTCGCTGCGACAAGAATTGGACTTTGAGGTTTAGTTTTTGGTTAATTCGCATTTCCCGGAAAAAATAAAGTTCCCTTTCTATACCCCCTTTCTCCCTTGTTTTCCATTTCCCCTTAACCCCCTATTTCCATCCGGTCCAATAAGTGAGTGATTTTACGTCGCTGGAAAATTGAGATTAAATCTCCGGTCGGAGGCGTCGCGAGGCAGAATTGATTGATTTGGCACGACGGCAAACGAGACCCGAACAGGACGCTCCCAGCCTGAATTACCTGTCCTGGGGTGTGTGTGTGTGGGAGGGGGGGTGATGATGATGATGAAGAAGGCGACTAGCGTGGGGAGGGAAGGGGTGAAGGTGGTAGTGACTCACGTTTTCAGAGTGGGTGAAACTGAGTTGCCATCGAACCGCGCGGATATGGTGGGGTGTGAGAAAACAACAACTATCAGAGGCAGAAGCGCTAATGGGAAAATATGGGAAATTTAATAGATGAGTTTTGTTTTTATTTGTTTTTCGTAATAAATTGTTCGTATACTATCAAGTTTAATGCCACTCTACACCAGTAGCAACGTCTGAACAAACGTTCGTAGATGGATGAAGCACCTGCCTTTTTGGAGATCCAGCCTTTGTTATAACTGCAACTCCTTGTTAAGTTTTCTTCTATTTCTTTCATATAGTCTCCTTATTTTTTCTCGTCTTGCATACCTCATTCCATCCCGACCAATAAAGTAAGAATCCGTTTGGGACAAATGACTTTTAAGGACAAGTTAACCCCTTTGCAAAAGAGTCTGAATTATTACTCGCGACTCGCCACTAATTAGCTGTCATTAATTATCGCCTCCTCAGCCTCCACCGTCCATAATTTTCGCGCCCAAATTCAATTTTTCTGCCAAAAAAGCGTCAGTTTAATTTATATTTTTAGTTTTACTATTTTATTCGAATCTGCTACTTATTTACCTATAATTCAGAAGACAACGGTGTGGAGGAGTGTAATTCGATGTACTTGTCACGTCAGATTTTTTTTTTTACGGAGCAGTCAGCACGAAAATAGTGATCACTAAAAAATATATAATAATATGCATTTTTGTATGGCACTCTTCAAAGCCCTGGGACACAGAGCACCAATCTATCCACTAAAGAAACATTACAGAGAAGAGGTGAGTCTTGAAGTCATCGGGGCGACCAAGCGAGGGTGAAAGCACGATCATCCATACAGCACAAACGACTACGAGTAACAATCAGTAGGGGGGGGGGGGATACAGAATCCAAGCGCATGGTCCTGAATGACAAGGATAGGGTCAGTGAGTTGAACAAGTAGGAGCTGCGTCATTTGAGGTCTTATATGTAAAAAGGGCCTTGAAATTGATGGGTATCAAATAGGCAGTCAGTTCAGATTGCGAACCAGGGGAGCTGCAGGATATGAAAGTCCCCGGCGGAGAAGAACCATAAGGGATTGAACCATTCGGTTAGATCGAAGAGTGGAAACCTCTAATCTACCGAGAAGGGAATTGTAGTGGTCAAGGTAGTAGATGGTGAAGACATGGCTGACAATCTCCAAGCTGTTGTGATCAAAGTTGCGATGGATGTGGCAGAAATTATGACGAAAGCAGATAACAGATTTACAAACGTTGGCAACAGGTTTTTCAAGTATATCTGATCACGAGTCATGGGGGGAGCCAAGGTTTGAAAAGGGGGCAACAGTTTTGCAGTGAGCCAAGTCCGCAGGAGTACCTATTAGTAGTACTTAGGTTTTGTTTAGGTTAATTTTCAGAAAGTTGACCGAAGGGATTCAGTGATGATGTTATAAGCGGAGAGTAGATTTCTAAGTGTTGCCGCAAACGAATCTAGGTAAAAGAAGAAATAGATTCGTGTGTCATCAACATAGTGTTAAATGACCGACAAGAGGAAGCATAAGAATATTAAGGAGAAAATATATGCAAAACAGAAACGGATCAAGACTCAACCCTTGCGGAACATCAAATCGCACTTCTACAGCGGTAGATATATCATTACTAATATTCATATATCAAGTGCGATATGAAAAGTATGAGCAGAACTAGTTAATAAATAGTTCCAGATACAGGAATTCACGAAAGTGGTGAAGAAGAACTGTGTGATCAATAGTATCAAATGCCGCGGAGAGTTGCAGAAGTACCAAAGTGAAAGACTGAGCAGCGTCGGCCACACGGCAGAGGTAATGCTTTACATGTATTGGAGCTGATTGGGCGCTGTGTCTTGCCTTGAAACAAAACTGAAAGATATCAATCGGCGTTAGAGGAAATTTGAGAGTAAGGTGCGTTGATAGATTGAGCGCTAGCTTGCTGGGACGTTCGTGGTTAGGTTCGGTTTCTTTGAAGAGTGATGTTGCTATTCCAGATGAGAGTGATGTGTTGGAAATATTAGTTGGGTAAGGGAGAAGAACATGGAGTTCTTGTCACTAAAGATTTGGAAGGATTGAGGCTGGGAAAGGACAGGTCTTTTGGGGGGAGAGAAGGAAGGACGTCAATTTCTAAGGAAACAATGTGACAAGTGAAGTAAGTTCGGGTGGGAAAGGAAATGAGGGAGTTACTCGGTGTCAAGTAGAGTTAAGGGGTATGCCAGATCGGTTAAGGAATATCTTGTCAAGAAAGAAGGCTGATAATTCAACAGGAAACTTAGTAGGAAGAGAAGGTGGTTTTACAGTAACAGGGTGAATATCAAGTAGCTAGAACAAGGGAAGTGGCTTGTCTGGGATTTCTGTAAAGATAAGGCAGGTGTGAGCCTCACGGGCTCACTTTAAGATGGCAGTGTAGGAATGAGTAGCAAGAGAGTAGGCCACAGTAGTGAATGTAGTTTGTGCACCACAAACATGAACAGCCTAAATCCCTCCTTCACATGCCTTCCTGTGTTTCTTAGCGTCCAGAGTAATGGCTGAGAACGAAGGAACCCCTTGGTGAGTGGAGGTGGGGGGAAGAGAAGCAGGAGAAGAAGATCTGGGATTAAGAGCGGAGAGCTATGTTGAGGTCAGCAGAGGTAATGACAGAGTCTGACAGAAGAAGGAGAAAGACAAAACTTCTTTATCATTTATCCTTGGTTTGATGGCATGGTTTTGTTGAGGGTTGTGTGCGAAGGGTAAAAAGGAAACAATACTGAATGAGTCAGAATTAGCTATGGTGGTTATTTACGGATAGGCTATGAAATGAATCTGGAATGAGGAGGTGACGAGATCAAGTTTTATTTCGGTGTGTGAATGGCGGGGGAAGGGAATAAGACATGGGAGAAAAAGAATAAAGCTTAAAAAGATTAAATATGTTAAGCTCTCGCAGATAAGAGAAAGCTAATCAAAAAGATATCAAAATCTTCCAGAATAAAGGTGCAGAGGGGTTAGAAAGTGTCGTTATAGGAATGAATTTCTCATTTCTCCTTTTCCAGGAAATTTAATTTAACAGTTTAATTACTGGAGGTGAAGGGAATTCGTTAGCGCTATTGTGACATACTGGATCGAATGTAAACATACTGGTCTACAGAAGGCCATCATTCCGTTTTAAATTTGTGGGAATTAGTCTTCTAATTCGCCTGAAATTGGAAGAAATATGTAAAGGAATAAATAGAGGAAAATGGAACTTCGTTCCTTGCATCTTTAAACAGAAGAAAATTGTAGCATTCGTCAACTTCCAACACCTATGTTTTTTTTAGCTTTAAAAGAACTTATATATTTGTAATATAAATTCTACTCTATATTTCTTTTAACTGTGCTTTTTGGAAGTTGAATTATATTTAAAAAGTGTTTGAAAACTCAACAAAAAGAGGAGAATTCTTTTACTCGTTTGAAATGTACAGGCACAGCCAAATCTACAGGATGTCCCCAAAATCACTGTAGAGAGAAAACATTTTTCGAAGTCCCATGACCTCGTCTAAATATTAAGTGGTCAGAGATTTCTAAATATTGCAAGCCATATTTTGAGAATCTCAAACAATCCACCAACTAATAAACTGTTGTTACCTTTGTTGGAACTATTAGCTATTATCGCGATTTTGGCGACACTGTTTATAATCAAGATTACTATAATGGCTTTTTTAAAGCCAAATTCGCTAAATTTGGGTTTTCTCCAACTCAACTGATTTTATAAAATCCTATTTGTATTTTTGTCCATTTCATTTGGATGATTTTAGAATATGAATGTTGGTTTGTACTTAAAACATGAAATATGCAGGTAGAAAGTCAGACAACATATAAAAAAACACCAGGTAGTTAGTTCCCTTGTATCAAGCGGGTTCTTAGACTCCGCTCCATCCAAATATTTCCACGTTACCACTAGGATATATGGAAGAGTAGGTCCTGGTGGGTTTCGTTGTTACAAGTCTGTTCTTCTCTTTGCCCCTTTTTGCGGGGGCTAGAACAGTAGCCCCTCTGTGTTATTAATTAACCAAATGAAACATTTTAAAAAAATTGACTTTGTCCTAAAATTCTTAAAAAATATAACAAATTTATACAGAAGAAAACTCTAATGGAGCTTTTTTTTTAAGAAAATATTAAAGAAAGATTTCAGGCTCGGAGAAGAAGCTCGGAGTCTAGTGAAATGTAGACTTCCTTCGTAAGAGATACATTTACAAATTTGGCCAAATGGGGTTCTACAGGAATTTTGAACCATGACTCATGACCAGCATTCTCGGGACTCTTATTTATCAATATGGTTGAACACAATATGACATTATCGAAGAAAAATAGGGCAAAATATATGTTGCTGATTTGGAAAGTAAAAAACCTCATTCGAAAGAGGTGCTATTTCAAGGGATAGTGAAAATTGGTTTGGGGTACTATAGCATACACGGAACGTGCCATCTATGCCCTTAAAAACGCTAATTATAAGGTTGTAATTGAGCGAATAGTCTCGCTTATTTCCTCAGTCAAAACAAAAGCTAGACATCGAATGCGGCTCTAAACTCCTTCAAGTTATGGTAAGGACTAGGGCAAAACCATTGTCAAGAAAGAAAATAGTATACGAATTTCATTCAATCTCCATAAATGCTAAACGAATTTGTATCTCATAAGCTAAGGGCTGAAGAGTCTATTAATTCAAATGTAGATTAAAAGGTTAGATATGACCTGGTGTTTAACTGACTTGTATGTATAAATTTATATTTAAATATCTGGCATTTGTTTATGCATTCTTTGGCTTCATTGTTGAGTTGTAAACTGGCCGCCGTTTGTATAATGACAACAAGATCGTATTTGCTCACGTCATTGTTTAGTTAAAATAAATTATAAAATACAGTTTTTTCCTATAACGACTCTCCTAATATAGGATGGTATATATATTTTTCAAATAAATCAAATTTATTCAAGAAAGCAAAGTCCATATATGTAGTGCCTAGTTTATCCATAGAATGAAATAAATTAATCGAATTTCCGTTACCATAGAAACTACATAGTGTCAAATAAATCGCCCGAATTTGCATAGCCATAGAAACCGATTAACCGAACCATAGCGTTAAATATATCGGCCGAATTGCGGTAGCCATAGAAACCTCTTAGCCTATCTATAGCAGTTAATAAATCAGACGTATTTCCGTAACCATAGAAACCGCTTAGCCTACCCATAGCAGTAAATAAATCGAACGTATTTCCGTAGCTATAGAAACCGCTTAGCTTATCCATAGCGTTAAAAAAATCGGCTAAATTTCCGTATCCATAGAAACCGCTTAACTTACCCATAGCGTTAAATAAATCGGCCGTATTTCCGTAGCCATAGAAACCGCTTAACCTATCCATAGTGTTAAATAAATCGGTCGAATTTCCTTAGCCATAAAAACTGCTTAGCCTACCCATAACATTAAATAAATCAGACGTATTTCCATAGCCATAGAAACCCCTTAGCCTATCCATAGCGTTAAAAAAATCGGTCAAATTTCCGTAACCATAGAAACCGCTTAGCTTACCCATAGCGTTAAATAAATCGGACGTATTTCCGTAGCCATAGAAACCGTTTAACCTATCCATAGCGTTAAATAAATCGGCCGTATTTCCGTAGCCATAGAAACCGCTTAGCCTATCCATAGCGTTAAATAAATCGGACGTGTTTCCGTAACCATAGAAACTGCTTAGCCTACCCATAGCGTTAAATAAATCGGTCGAATTTGCGTTGGCATAGAAACCACTTAACCTATCCATAGTGTTAAATAAATCGGCCATATTTCCGTAGCCATAGAAACCGCTTAGCCTATCTATAGCATTAAATAAATCGGCCGAATTTCCGTAGCCATAGAAACCACTTAGCCTACCCATAGCGTTCAATAAATCGGTCGAATTGCCGTAGCCATTAAAACCGCTTAGCCTACCCATAGTGTTAAATAAATCGACCATATTTTCGTATCCATAGAGGCGTCGTAAATACAAGAATATCTGCATTTATTGACTCGACGAAACTTCGTTGAGAATTATTTACTGTGAGCATTTACTAGGTGTATTTTTCATAACTCTTGTAAAGATACTCGGTGGCAGTTAATCACTTTTAAAATGTGGCCTTCTTTGTTCTATCTTCTGTAAAACAATAGATAATATGGAGATATAAAGTTTAAAAATGGAATAGGGTCATCTGAAATATGTTGTGAATGTGCTTGAAATGTTTTTTCTTCATGTGTTGTATTACATTTTAGGCACGTAAAGTTTGTTAAACATAAATAAATGGTGAAGATAAGCTCAAGTATATTTTAACTTCCTCCAAATGGAATTATGCAGTATTGTATATAAACTTGTGTACGATGAATAAAAACATTATTCTTGTAATTGTTAAGTCTCTATAGCTACAGAACGTCGGTTGATTTATTTAACGCTATGCGTAGGCTGTGGTATTCAATGGATACAAAAATTCGGTTCATTTATTTTGATCAAACTTAGCATTCTCTCAAATATTTTCACCTACCCTAATGTCTCCGCTGGTTTACGAATTGATTCTAGTAAAGATAAGACATTTTAAAAAAGCAAATGATGGTTCTTCTTTGTTAGGTCAATTTAACCCTTTAACGGGCAGGTAGCCCGCGCGGCATACTAAGTTAATACCACGTTTTTGACGAAATATGGTGCAATACTTTGATGACGTAGACGGCTTAGGTTGGTTTCAGCCAATAAAGGAACTCCTTGGCTATTGTTCTGCACCAATCAGAGCTCGCTAGCCCATGCGGGAGCTTGGCCAGCGCAGGTAGAAGCAAGCATTCTCTGTTCAGACTCCGTACTAGCCAGATCTCCCTTGAGTTACTCCGACACACACGCCGCCCACGCTTGCAATAATGGAGGTAGGTGCATAGAAATCTAATAGCACATAGCCAGGTAAATGTGTTTCAATGTGATATGGGTGTGAAGGGTAAAGTGTGAAAAGAAATTGGTGAAAAATGATGGTGAAATGAGAGGGTGTGCCGCGCGGGACTTTTGCCCAGCTCACGGGGAACCATATCAGTCCTGTACGGGATACTGTGCCCGATCTACGGGGAACCATAGTAGTCCCGCACGAGACTTTCTGCCCGCTATAGGCATCTTATTTAACGAAATGTATGGTGATTTGTTTATGGTGAAACGAACTTATGTTGATGTGGAACATTTATCCGGTTTGTGTGTGAGACCCATGTGGCATATGGCCTGAAAATACTGGTGTTTTCGGTGATTACCTGCATTATATTTACTTTTAATAAAAGTTATGATGCATTATTATTGTCTTTTTAGATGAATATGGCCCTACCTAATGCCATGCTTCCTCATTTCAGCCTTCGGCATTCTACTTTGGAGCCAGGAGGACTAGGCAGCAGGCTCAGAGGGAAGAGGACACCCACACCCACTTTCTGACCCCCTCCACCTGTTCAGACAGCGACATGGAGGTGGAGGATGATGCCCTGGATGAGGTCTTCGATTACGACACCGTGGACTCTGACTTCCTCCTCAACCTCCCCGAAGATCCAACTGGACCGGCTCCCAAGAAGGCTAGGAAAGCCCAGAAAGATGTGCCACAAAGGACATGGAAGAAAGAGGACACAAGCTACCCTCCACTGCCTGACCTTACCCACCCTGCCGCTCATGCTCTTAGGTCACCCTTCGAGTACTTCCAGGACATGTTAACCACGGCGCTCTTGGAGAATATCGTATACCAAACAAACCTCTATGCCCGGCAGAAAAACGCTAACACCACCTTCCAGATAGACAAGAATGAACTCATGGTGTTCATCGGCATCGTGCTGTACATGGGGTTCTCCATCTTGCCTTCAATTGGGGACTACTGGGGAACATACACGAGAGTGGTGCAGGTGGCTGAATTAATGAACTCTAAGCGGTTCCGGCTGATCAGATCCCTTCTACACTTTAACAACAATGAGAATCTCCCTGGCACCACTGACCGCTTTTTCAAAATTCGTCCCATCTTTGCTTTCCTGACCAGGTAGTTCCTGCAGGTGAAAGCACCCCCCTACGCAGTCCATCGATGAAGTCATGGTATCATACAAGGGCACCAGAGCGGGGACCCTGAGACAGTACATCCGGACAAAGCTGGACAAGTGGGGGTATAAGCTGTTCTGCCGGGCAAGCATTGATGGCTTCATCCATGATATCCTCACGTACCAGGGAGAGACTACCTTCACCAGCCACTACATCAAGCTCTCCCAGGAGGAGTCGCAACTGCTTGTCTCCATTAAGACCGTCCTTGTGTTGGCCAAGACCCTGAAGAGACCTTCTCAGTCAGCTATATATGCCGACAACTACTTCACCAACCAGCATCGAGCTCGTGGAGTATCTGAAGGCCAAGTGGGCTGCCGGTACGTGGGGAGGGCGAGGGTCAACCGTGTTGGGCAAGAAGACGACTCCTCGAGGCCAATACGACTACTGCTCCAGCAACGGGATCCTTGCCCTGCGCTAGAAGGACAACAAGAACGTCACGGTCCTGTCTTCTGACGTCGATGTCGAGCCCGTTGGCAATGTGAAGAGATACGACCGCAACACCAAGACGAAGGTGGGGGTGCCCTGCCCCAACGTCATCAAGCAGTACAACGGGAAGATGGGGGGGCATTGACAAGTCCGACATGCTAACCCACCTCTACAAGACCCCAATGCGAGCTATGAGGTGGTACATGAGGCTCTTGGGGTATGCCTTAGATCTCTGTGTCTGCAACGATTGGATCCTCTACAAGCGGGACTGTCAGGCCATGGGAGAGAATCCAATGCCCCTAAAGCTCTTTCGGCTTGATCTTAGCTGCTTCGCCCGCTGCCAGAAGACCATGGGGTCCAAAATCACAAGGGCATCACCTGACCAGCCAATGTCCATTCCACGTCGGGGGTACAGGGCCCAACTCCCCAGTGTCCAGCAGCACTATGACAACTCAAAGCCACACCTGCCCATCTTCGTCAATAACCGGCACACCTACAAGCACTGCTCCACTAAAGCCACAGTCCACCGCTCCAGGTGGGTGTGCGATGTCTGCCTGATCGCGCTCTGCCTCTCGGACACCCGCAACTGCTTCGGCTCGTTGCACACCCCTCCCACCGAAGCTGAGCAGCAGCCCTCGACCTCCACCACCTCTCCCTGAGCCCGTCTCCCATCTATTGATATCCTCTGCTTGGTTTCCCAAGTGTTGGTATGTAAAATCATGTATTTTTATACCTTTTTATAAGTAAAACATTGAATTTTTCCTTGAGTTTTATTTCAAACAAGCATCAATTTTTAAGAAATATTCCTGAAATTTATTGATGGTAAATAACATATAATATTAACATAATTGAAGCCAGTTATAACATAATACAAAAAGAGTTATATGGTAAATTATTTATACCCCATACCGGGCGAAGTAGCCCGGACGGGACTAACATGGTTACTCGTGAGCCGGGCGGGTAGCCCGCACGGGATACTTCATTGACAGAACATTGCAGGCAATCAATGCCTCAAATCAAAAGAAGTTCAGGAGTAAAAGTGTCTTAAAAATACATCTAGTTTATGACCTTAAGAGGAATTTTTGATATCTCAAGTATTTCTAGATGTGCCCTTTGGAGGGTTAAAGATGGTTTATCTAAATTAGTGGTTAATTGAGCTAGATTGCTTAGCCTTTCATGACTGTTTCAGTGGCATAACATAGCGTACAAGATTGGAAAAGCCACTAGGACCTATCAAAGTTTATCCTAGTTAGATCATACAACATCTCAGAAAACCACGACCATGGTATAATCTTCATCTTTAGGTTTGCGTTCTCAGCCATCAACCCAGTAGGCTCGTCATATTGAGTTCTTAACACAGGAACCTAATAATGCAGGTAAGAGTAACAACTTGGCTATAATATATACATATAAACCTATAAAATCAGTTTCTATATACCCTTCCCCTATTTATCGGTCTAACTTTCTTTTGAATGATGTCAAACTATAGCTATTTACGACATCCCCAGGTAATGCATTGCAATGAATCCACGACTCTATCAGTGAACTAATATTTTCTCAAGTCGAGCCTACCTCCAGATTGTTTCATTTTCAAACAGTAACCCTCTTGTCCAGCTCCAAAATTTTTCCCTATTTCTAATTTCTCATTTCGTCTAAACATTTTAAAAAGCTAGATCAAATCACTATTTAAGCACCTCATTTCGAATAAAAAATGTTAAGTGTCCTCAACTTATCTATGTAGTCATGTGGCTCAAGGAAGATGTGATTTGTTCCTCTTCTCTGTACTGCCTCAAAAATGTTAATATCCTGCCTATAATGAGTGAACAATACCTGAATACAATTTACCAAGTGTGATCTAACATACGAGTTACATAGCTTAAGAATAAATTCTATACTTTTATAACCGACATTTCTATTGATAAAGCCTAGCATCCTATTTAACTTATTCCCTGCCTGTAAACGGTGCTTGGAGAATCTCACTCTGAAGTCCCTCTCATCTTCAACCGAATGTAACCAGCAACCTTCCACTATATAATTAAAATCCCCAATTTGGTTGTCTGTGTGAATGTCTTTGCATTTGTGGGAGTTTAGATGTCATCTGTCACTTGTTGTGTACCCACACAAATAGTGTATTTAAATCATTTTGATCTGCAAAATTGCATTGCATTTTTTTTTTTACACCGGCTACTAACTTAGTATCATCTTCAAACATTACCAATTCGCTTTTAAAACCTACCTCGAGGTGGTTAGTGTAAACTAAGAATAATAATGAGCCCAAAACAGATCACTGAGGTACCCCACTAATGACGCCTTCAATGCAATTTCTGTCCATTTAGTACTATCCTGTTTTCTATTGTTCAGCCAGTCTGCCATCCAATTGAAAACAATACCATAAACTCCATACATTCTTAATTTATGTACTAGGTTCATATTGACAGACCTTATCAAAAGCCTTACTAAAATATAAGTAAACTATCATACATCTATGTCATTTCCGCTATCAATTTGTCTTGTTACATAATCTAAAGGTTTCAGCAGATTTACCTGATATAAATCCATGTTGACTATCACTCAACAAGCTACCACTGTCTCAAAAGTCTGTTATCCCGATTTTAGCTACCTTGTCGAGTAATTTGCATACTTATTGAAGTTAGACCTACTGGCCTATAGTTATTAGGATGTCCTTCCATCTCTTTTTGAAAATGGGACTACAGTAGCACTTTTCTAGTCATCTGGTATCTCCCAAATCTAAGAGATCTAACAAATATCTTCTCAAGACCAAGTGAAACACCTTCCTTAAGAATCTTAGAATGAATATTATGAGGGCTCAAACCTTTGTTAACATCTAATCCATTTATAAGTGCACCCATACTTTTTATATTAACATCTATACTCTCTATAACATTTCGTTGTGTTATATCATTAGTAGCTTTAGAACTGACCTGATCTTCTCTAATAGACACTGATATAAAATGCTCATTGAGCGCCTCTACCATTTCTGTATCCTTTTCTTTAATGTTATCCTTCATTTCAAGAGATCCTATCTTAACATGATTTAATCTTTTATTTATTTTATAATAACTAAAAAAACTTCCTTTTTTATCCCATCTACTATTTTGTGATAACTTAATTTCATTCAGATTTTTGCTCTTTTTGATATTGTTAAAATCATTTCTAACCTTTCTATGCCTGTTTAAGATATGCATCGTATTTCTTCTTGTATTTCCCTAAAGCCCCTCTCTTTTTCCTGATTCATATTGCTATATCCTCATTTCACCATACGAGTAATGGTTTCCTGTTTTTCTTTCTAAGCAGCTTCTATGACATACATTGTCCCTGTGCTATATTTAAAACTTGCTTGAAAGTATCACACATCTCATAAGCGCTCTTATCTCTAAACTCCTCCCGGTAGATTTGTTCTAATAGGCTCCCTAATGTTATAACTCCCCTCGTGGAAATTTGAATTTTACAATATTCCTAACAAAGTTTATCTTATTGCCCATAGTAAATCGATTATCTGATAGGTACAATTTCTTAAGGTTTCTCCAACTAAAAGTTCGCGATTGGTTAAGACCAGGTCCACTATATTGTTTCTGAGTTGGCTCATTTACCACCTGCTTAAGGAAGTTATCCTGAAAACAGTTAACAAATCTTTGACTAACTCTATCCCTACTTATCAGATTTTCCCTTTAGTTTATGATCAATTAAAATATATAAAGATAAGTTTTACAATTGCATCCCTGGCTAATTTCCTAAATCATAACTTTATCTATCTTAATGAATTGGTTTGGTGGCCTATAGACTGCTCCTATCTGTACTTTCTGAGTTTTAGTAACCCTAATATCTACTCATAGCGACTCCTCTACTGTATCATTTTGATTTGATTCGATGCTACTTTTAACATATATAATCAAGCCTCCTTCTATCCTATCAGTCCGCTGGTAAATGTACATACTATAATTATTTATTACATTTTTATTTCTACTTTCATCAACTTTGGCTTCATTTTGCCATGACTGTTATGCGCACAATCTCTATATTTTCTTCTACCAGAGAGCTATTTGCCCATATTTCGAAGTTTCCTTGCATTACAATAAAAACACTTCAGCCCTTAATCTTTCAGGCACCTTGTAGTATACTAAGTTCAGGTTTCTATTTTCCTTGCTAGCATTTTATCAGTTCTAATTCCCGTTCGAATATTGTTCTAACTACTAACATTACCTAGTTTACACCTGTAGATATCTAGTAACACAAACGAACCCCTTCCACAAGACCTCCACCTCAGTCCTACTCTAATGCAGTCCATCCATCGCATAGATCTCTTTCATTCCATATTCTTCTTTGACTTTTTAAAGTTGGGTTAGCTGAGTAATGATAAGATATCTCTAAGATGAACCAGTAAAGATAAGCAATCTATAAAGTACTCGATTAAATTTTTACGTGTAATATTTTTTTTCCTAACTCACGGATATATCTTTACTCAGTTTTAAAGATGGCTTATCTTTACTAGCCAAATTTAGAGAAGCATTATCTTTACTAGTCGTCAGAGATGATTTATCTTTACTCAATTTTAAAGATGTTTTTTTTTTACTAGCCTAATTTAGAGAAGCGTTATCTTTACTAGTCGTCAGAGATGATTTATCTTTACTCAGTTTTAAAGATGGTTCATTTTTACTAGCCTAATTTAGAGAAGCGTTATCTTTACTAGTCGTCAGAGATGATTTATCTTTACTCAGTTTTAAAGATGGTTCATTTTTACTAGCCTAATTTAGAGAAGCGTTATCTTTACTAGTCGTCAGAGATGATTTATCTTTACTCAGTTTTAAAGATGGTTCATTTTTACTAGCCTAATTTAGAGAAGTGTTATCTTTACTAGTCCTCAGAGATGATTTATCTTTACTCAGTTTTAAAGATGGTTCATTTTTACTAGCCTAATTTAGAGAAGCGTTATCTTTACTAGTCCTCAGAGATGATTTATCTTTACTCAGTTTTAAAGATGGTTCATTTTTACTAGCCTAATTTAGAGAAGTGTTATCTTTACTAGTCCTCAGAGATGATTTATCTTTACTCAGTTTTAAAGATGGTTCATTTTTACTAGCCTAATTTAGAGAAGTGTTATCTTTACTAGTCCTCAGAGATGATTTATCTTTACTCAGTTTTAAAGATTGCTTATTTTTACTAGCCTAATTTAGAGAAGCTTTATCTTTACTAGTCGTCAGAGATTAATTATCTTTACTCAATTTAAAGATCTCTTCTTTTAACTCTACTAGCGGATATGCCTTTTAGGTTTATATATTTTTTAAATTTATATAATAAAATCGTATGGATATATTCGTCTAATAACTAAATTATGTGAATTTGTTGTGTTTTGTGGAAGTGTGTGGGGGTCTCGCGTCATTTATGGCAATTATGCCTAAGTTATGAACCAATAGGTAGGTTGTTAACTAGCTTAACCTAGCATAACTAATGATGTGCTTAAAATAGAGAGATTGAAGATGTTTGCGTTATGAAAGATGAAAATGAAGGGGAATGAAAAGAATATCTAATAATGATAATAAAAGTTATATGCCACAAAATCAAGCGAATTATCGCTGGTGTACCAAAAGTGAGTGGTACGAACTGAGCGTTTAAAAATCTAGTTCCTCGCAGATATTAAAGCGACATGTTTGGTAGCAGGTAGGGAAACAGTAGAACTGCTATACGGTTATAGAGACGTTAAAGATATGTATTTGTGGTTGTCAATATGTGTATGTGGAGTATTAAGTTAAAAATGAACTCAGAGTACATCTGCCGTGTTGTAATTTCGGGCGTAGTGATTGATGTAAAGTCTAAGATGAGGTTTGGAAGTGTTTAATGAAGAGTATATGCTGTTTGAGACTTATGCTAAGCTTGTTTGTTATGAAAGTTATGTAAATACCTCGAAATAATGAATCAAATTCCCTTAAATCCCTCTAAATTCATGAACTGGTCTGTTTTCGAGTTCGGGCTCTTTTAAATGAATCCTAAAAAGTGAGTGAAATGAAATGAAAAGAGAAGTGAGAGGCAAAGAACGGATCACCCAACTCCACCCGATCCCTTGGTCCTCAAAAGAGTGGCCAAGGAAGGGGGCGAGGCCCGGTATTCCTTTTTAGTCCCCTGCAGCCACACTGTCCAAAGCCTAAGTAGGCTCCAAGCACCCTGGGTATGGTGAGTAAGAGTGAGAGGGAGGGAAAGAAGAAGGGTTAAGGATAGGGCAGCAAGGAAGTATAGTAGGAGAAAAAAAGTAGACTTAGTCATGGGACCTACAACTTAACGTGGAATTCGACCACGATGTGTAGCTTGTATCTATTCTAGATCGTTGCTGTTTATCATGACCACTGTCCCACGTATGCGTTAGTAAATGATGGTTTTTATCTATCAGACGAATCAAAGTTGGGGTCAGTACTAAACCAGACCATAATAAAGTGCACAGCCTTATTTTAGATCGCGAATTGTATGTGTTGTAACCTTGAAAATGAGACTCAAATGGTATCTACCATACTAGATCTCTTGTACGATCTTTTAAAAATCTGCCGCCTTCCTAGAGGAAACCTTGGCTATAAAATTATACCAAAACCATAAGAACTTCATCCATCAAAATCACTCCATTAAAAGGCATGAGTAAAAATGAGGCTTGGAAACGGAGTTTGATCCCTTCGTTTGGGGAGTGTTCTTGACTTAAGCCCATTTACAGGACCCTGAAGGGGCATGAAATCTACTTCTCCGAATTCGGGTATCCCGAAGTCATCTCTTTTGCTTCATCACGCAACAGAGACTGAGGAAAGAACACGACCACACGCGATGAAAGTTAATTTGACACTGATGAGTGGCGACTGGAACTTGGAAGGCGAAGCAACGATTGAGGAGAGAGAGGGTGGGGAGGGAGGGAACTTTGCCTAGGCTTTGCATTGGATCTTGGTGCTTATAACCACTCCTTGATTCACACCTCCCCCACCACTCTTATCTCAGATCGCAGACGCTCTCCATTTGCCCTTTTCCCCTCACTGCTACCTCCTGAGTTTCCACAAGAGGAGCTCCAAAAGAGATCCGCTCGTCTTAGGGGAATCTGTGTGCTGGCGAGGACTATTTAGCACTTGATTCCCCCTAGCAAAAGCAGTGCGCTCTCCCTATCCTGGCATTCCATAGAGTCTAATCGAACTATGGACATTACTCTAACATCACCACCTTGTCCTACTCATTGTAGAGGACATTTTTGCTTTGGATTACACTTTTACACTTCTTTTAAGAGAGTAAAAACAACCGCCATCTCAGATTAGCGTTAATCTTCCGTCGGCCAAATTATGTAAATGAATCGTCATCAACTGAGACGAGAATTGAAATTCTGGGTATAAATTGATGTGTATTAATGTACATGTGTATATATTAATGTATGAGGAGTATGTACTAGTGTGTATTGCCCTTTACTGATCTGTATTAATGAACGTGTGTATATTAATGTATGAGGAGCATGTACTAGTGTGTATTGCCCTATACTGATCTGTATTAATGAAAGTGTGTATATTAATGTATGAGGAGTATGTACTAGTTTGTATTGCCCTATACTGATCTGTATTATTGAACGTGTGTATATTAATGCATGAAGAGTAGGTACTAGTGTGTATTGCTCTATACTGATCTGTATTATTGAACGTGTGTATATTAATGCATGAAGAGTAGGTACTAGTGTGTATTGCCCTATACTGATCTGTATTAATGAACGTGTGTATATTAATGTATGAGGAATATGTACTAGTGTGTGTTGGCCTATATTGATATGTATTAATGAACGTGTGTATATTTATGTATAAGGAGTATGCACTAGTGTGTATTTTCCTTTACTGATCTGTATTAATGAACGTATGTATATTAATGTATGAGGAGTATGTACTAGTGTGTATTGCCCTTTACTGATCTGTATTAATGAACGTGTGTATATTAATGTATGAGGAGTATGTACTAGTGTGTATTGCCCTTAACTGATCTGTATTAATGAACGTAGGTATACTAATGTATGAAAAGTATGTACTAGTGTGTATTGGCCTATACTGATCTGTATTAATGAGCGTGTGTATATTAGTGTATGAGAAGTATGTATTACTGAGTAATGGTATAAATTGATGTCATTTTATACAGATATGTGTATGTTAATGTATGTAGGGTGTGTAATAGTGTATATTCCTCTATAGTGATGTGTATTAATAAACTTGTGTCTGTATAATGTATGCGGAGTATGCACTAGTGTTTATTGTCCTTAGTAATTTGTATTAATGCACATGGGTGTATATTAATGTATGAGGAGTATGTAATAGTGTGTATTGATCTATTTTGATATGTATAATGTATAATATGTAGATATTGGTGTATATTGATCTATATTGATCTGTATTATTATAAAGTTGTGTATATTAACATATGATGAGTATATTCTAGTGTATATTGATTTATATTGATCTGTATTATTATAAAGTTGTGTATATTAACATATGATGAGTATATTCTAGTGTATATTGATTTATAGTTATGTGTAGTATTATTATAAAGTTGTGTATATTAACATATGATGAGTATATTCTAGTGTATATTCATTTATAGTTATGTGTATTATTATAAAGTTGTGTATATTAACATATGATGAGTATATTCTAGTGTATATTGATTTATATTGATCTGTATTATTATAAAGTTGTGTATATTAACATATGATGAGTATATTCTAGTGTATATTGATTTATAGTTATGTGTAGTATTATTATAAAGTTGTGTATATTAACATATGATGAGTATATTCTAGTGTATATTCATTTATAGTTATGTGTATTATTATAAAGTTGTGTATATTAACATATGATGAGTATATTCTAGTACATATTGATCTATATTGATCTGTATTATTATAAAGTTGTGTATATTAACATATGATGTGTATATTCTAGTGTATATTCATTTATAGTTATGTGTATTGATGTAGTGTGAGTAGGACCAGAAAAATTACCGATTCAACTCCACTTGCTAAAAAAACCAACTTTTAACAGTCTTCAAAATGTTATTAACACATTTAAAAAAAAATGTTTCAAATGGATATACAGTGTCCTCAAATAGTCGTGTAATACTTACGCTAACTTTCATTCAGTAACATTTTTTTTTAACGGTGGGGTTTATACCACCGTTCTGCACTTATTTAAGATCCCCATATTTCTCAGAAGGTTGGACCTACTGATTAACGTGGACTCCAAACCAAGGTTCTCTACAGTGCATAGCAACCGCTAGGAAATCGATACCCGGACATTTACCACACCCGATAGACCTTAACTTCGCTAAAATCGGAACCAGTATTACCACTCACCTAAACCGAACCCCGAAAATTTAATTATCAGTACTTAATGGTAGATGTGACTGTATGAGGAACCTTTATCATAAATATAATAGTTAAGGCATTTACCAATATAATAAATTAAGTAATAGTGATTTTTTTTACCTCGATTAGGCATTTTTATCACTAAAATTAATTTTTTAAAGTAAAGAGTGAGGAAAAAATATTAATTGGCAACACGGGACAGCAAAGCCTAGCGGCAGTTATCCAAAACTATTAGAGGATTTATAAAACATAAATAATTATATCTTATTTAACTTACTTTGGTCCAAAACGGTTTGAAAAGTGGGGCATTAATAATGTGGAGAAATCTATAAAGATCTATATTCACTTATAGCCAGAAATAATTAAAAATACTAAAGATTGGAAGCACAATGTAAATAGAACTAAAATATAGATGAAGAAAAGGTTAGATAATGCAAAGCTCGTAACCTCATTTTCTCGAATGAAATTTTTAAAAAAAACTATTAAAAAAACCCACAGTTGGATAGTGAAATTAAGAGAGTTAAGTGATTTTTTTATAGGATTATATAAGTAAATGGTATCCTAACCTAACTTAACCTAACCAAACATAAAATAAAATAATTAAAAACTAACCAAATCTAAACTAAATTGACTAAACCTAACCTGACCTAACCAAAGCTAAGCTAAGCTAACCTAACCTAACCTAACCTAACCTAACCTAACCTAATCTAACCTAACCTAACCTAATCTAACCTAACCTAACCTGACCTAACCTAATCTAACCTAAGCTAACCTGACCTAACCTAACCTAATCTAACCTAACCTAACCTGACCTGACCTAACCTAATCTAACCTAACCTAACCTGACCTAACCAAACCTAACCTGACCTAACCTAAGCAAACCTAAACGAACCAAACCTAATTTAATCAAACCGAACCTAAGCAAACCTAACCTAACCTAACTCTAACCGAAATCTAATCTAAACTAACCTAACTTAACCTAACCTAACCAAAGCAAAGCAAAGCACACCTAACGTAACCCAATCAAACCAAACCTAACCTAACCTAACCTTAGATTAGGAGTAATTACTATAATGGTGGCACAGAAGGACAACCCAAGCAGGCAGTTAACATAAACCCTTCTCTTATTATATACATCTCATTAATATAATTATTGCTTTATTCGATCTAATCTCCAGTTTACGAATTATTTACACCATATTTATTTTTTGTTCCTTTAAAATGACCTTTGAATATATTATTATTCATATTTATTTCTTTGTACTTACGTTTCGTTATTATACAAATAACGAAACGTCAAATAAATATGTAAATATGAATATAGGATATTCAAAGCGTCTTTATCAAAGATCATTTTTAGCAAATTAAATAACAAGTAAATATTTCGTAAACTATTTAAATCTAAAAAAAAACAATCAAATTAAAAGGTGATAATAAATTTCTTAAATAATAGGATTATTATTATTTATCTAACCAGGCAATGGTTTCGCCCCCCCCGGGGGGGGGGGGGAGAGCTTGCGCTTCGCTACTAAAATTAAAATCTAAAAAAAGCAGACATGGTTAATTTTTTATAAATTTTCTGAATTTCGCCAATTATAATAATTTTATAAAGGAACTCTAAACTAAATTTTCCCCCTTTCAAAATATCACTTTGCTAAAATATAGAATTATAGAAGAAGAAGATATATAAAAATAAATTTTCTGAACTTCACCATTTGTAATTCTTTGAGTTTTAAAAAGTTCACAAAATTTCGATACTTATATTTATTTCTGAACTTCACTATTTTTTTTTTATATTATAAAAGAATGATTAGAAATAACTTTGATAAAAAACATAAGTCATAACCAAACTAAGATGAAATTATATTTTAAATACTAAAAAAAAATCCCCTTCTTAAATTATAGAGTTAGTGATGATGATGATTAGCGAGTGACGAAAAGTGTCCGTGATTCGTTTTAATGGCGCAGTCTTGTCGCTTTTTAATTTTAGTTGAAGCTGCTCCCAACAGCTTCATATGGTCAGTATGAGCCTAATTAAATATGCCACAAGATGCCCTTACCCCCAACAGTCGGGCCTTACCCCCGCTACATCCGGGAGGGGAATTTTCTTTGCATCATCGACACTTTTCTCGTTTCCCAATATTTGATTTCCCCTCGGTCTACTTATGACGTCACGAAGTGGGCGTGGTTTCGTTACTGCTGCGGAGGAAAGACGAGAACGAGTAATCTGACCAAGGTCGGTGCCTTTGGGTACATTTTATCCCCCTTCTGGCCTGGGTGAGCGACCAGCAACTTTTGGCATCCATTTTATTCTCTTATTACAATACCGACAGCTTATTTCATTACTCCCGTGGCCTAAAGGCGACATTTGTAATCTCTGATCTAAAATTTTCATGTTTTAATATATTCAAAATAAATAAAGTTATTTATATTTGCAATTTATGATAGGAAATCCATATAAGATTGATTCAAGCCGGTAAACAAACTCCGAAATGAAACAAGGAGCGATTGCAATTTATTGAAGGCCATATTTGCGATTGCTTCCTAAAATCACTGAAAAACCCCCTACTTTTAGACACTTGATAAAAATGCGAAACGATAATGGTAAACAGAAGGAGAAAAAAGGACAATAAACAATAAAAGAACTTAACTAATAAATTAGAGATTGATTGCGAATTGAATTGATAAAAATAGCAGGATGGGGTAAAAAATAACGCATTTTTAAATTCATTTGAGTACTTTTTCCAGCGATAATTTATTTTCTCCAAATAAATGAAATACTCTCAATAAAATCCCACTGAGTATAAAGGAATAACATTAAGTCTATTGAAAAGTGCCACTCAATACGAAATGAATAGGAAATAACTTGACTTAAATTATTGAATCATACAAAGGAAATATTTATTTTTAGTTCATTTCAAAGTAAAATTGCTTTTTTCCCTCTTAAAAAAATTCAATATGAAATATTCAGAATTTCATTGATCAAAATATTGCGAAATATTAAGGTTAAGTTACGTTGGGTTAGGTTAAGCTATGTTAAATTATGTTACATTAGGCTAGGTTGGGTTAAGTTATTTTAACTTTGGCTGGGATAAACTAAGTTACGTTAGGTTAGGCTAGGTTGAGTTAAACTAGATTAGGGTTGACTTAAAATTAGTTTACATTAGGTGGGCTTAGGTTTGTGTTAGGTTAGGTTAAATTGAGATAAATTAGGTTAGGTTAAGTTATGTTCAATTAGAGAAGGTAAAATGGGTTATATTAGGATGCGGTAAATTTAGTTAAATTACGTTAAGTTTGATTATACTAAGTTAAGTTGTGTTAGGTTACTTTTATGTAGCTTAGATGAAATTTCGTTAGGCTAGATTATGTTGCTTTAGGTTAGGTCAAATTAAGATGCATTATGGTGACCTTGACTAGACTAGATTAGGTTAGTTTAGTTTTGGTCAGGTTAAGTTAAGTAGGTTCGGTTAGGTCAGATTATATCACGTTGCCTTTGTTGTAGTTAGTCTAACTTCAATGTTTGTAAAAATCATTTTGCTTTAAATTAAAAAAAAATGATTTAATGTTGTTTTTACCTCTTCTCTTTTGGGCATTTTCATTCTCATCAGGTGATTCGCGAAACTTTGAAAATCGATTAATCTGATGGGGCGAAAGTTAGGGGAGAGTGAGAAAGACGCATTAGTTACCAATCGAAAGTGGTAAGTTTTTGTGCGGTATCTCTTGCGATATGATGTCCCCCATTGCCTTAATGAAAGAAGACTATTCTTCTATATTGATCAATGCTGACCTTTTTTTCTACAAGTTCTGTATGTAAATTGTCCAACTGAGCACAGGAGATCTCTTTGGTGATACTTTCATTTGGGTTAAAAAGTTCGAAATGGATTATAAAGGGTGTTCCAATAACTTGGACCAATTTTAAATGCAAGTTAAGTTTAAGCGTCTAATGATTTATTTTTTTTTTCAGATTTAACAACTTCAGTCTTTGGCAATTTCAACCATGGAAAGATTAACAATAGAACGTGTTAAAGTTTTCGAAGCTTTTTACGAAAATGGACGTTCAAACAGAAACACATTTCGGGCACTTCGCGATTTTTTTTGGTCAACATAATCGACCAAGCGAGAGTGCAATTGGGAAAATTGTTCGTGTGACTTGACACCTTTAGATTTCTTCCTTTAGGGTCATCTCAAAAGTAAGGTCTATGCCAACAAGCCAACAACAATTGAACAGCTGAAGGATGGGATAATAAGGCATATTTGTGAGATCGAGGAGCAACTATGCAGAGACATCATAAAAAGTTTGACCATCGAGTGGAGGTGTGCCGCCAAAGCCTTGGCAGATATTTGGCGATGTTATTTTTCACACATTATTGTCATGACTCAAAGAACATGATCCAATAGTGAAATCAATAAATTTTCACCAATAATACTGTTTTATTTACTGCTAACTTCGGTCCGTCTTAATAGAATACCCTTTACTATGGTTCGCTTTTTAGTCAAGAAAGGAGAGGTGAAGAAATGTCGATTCTATGTTGTAAGTGTACCTCATGTCAGATTTGGTCTCTAGCTTACGCATCGTGAACTTTAACAAGTTCCATCTAACCTTCCCCCGCCCGCCCATCCTGGTTCTTCAAACTACCACTTCAACGGCTCCTAATTTTCAAAAATCAATGTTAAAAAATATGTTTATATAACAGTTTCACCTTTGATATCCATGAACTTAACATTTATTTTTGTACCTTTTTTTTTTTAGTATCTCACCATCAACGCCGTTCTTCAAATTTCCTCGTAATTTAAAAATATAGAATAATCCATTGCCTCAATCGTGAAACGTCGCCTATCTCCTTCGAATAGCGACAAAGGTATGTGGAAATGTAAGCCTTGGCTTAGCCTAAGACATACAAGTGCCTAGGCTTCGAGTTTAGTAGACTTGATTGGTATTGATGGGTGTTTTTGACAACAAATGGAGATGAAAAATAAGAGAAATAGTACAAGGTTCTTTATTACTAACGTTTCTTTTCTTGTCCAGTTCATTTCTTCTCTTAGATTCTTTTTCCTCTAAGGAAACTTCAGAGGAGCGAGACGTCAGTAATTAGAACCTCGCACTATTTGTGGTTTCTCTCCTTCTCCTTCTCCATTCGATTAGTGTAAGAGCAAACCTGCCTTTGGTTATTTCTAGCCATAAAAATAGTAAACATAAAAATATTCCGTGTTATTTATGGGAGGATCTAATATTAATTAAATACTGACTGTGAGGGAATAAGCACGTGAGGGGAGAAATAACGTCGCTTTTCAGCATTGCCTCCACGTGATGGGCCTCGTGTAGCTTACAAACAATTTTCGAAGCTCAAAAGCGTGAGAAAGTATAAGAGCGGGTTCATGGAATGTAGCCCTTATCAAGGCGAGTATTTGAACAAGACGAGAAGTCTCCCCTCCTCCCCCCCTCCTCCTTCAGCCACGCTGGGAGCGGTTGAGACAATCGCTATCCGGGCCGCGTTCGCTATGACTCAAACGATGTGATATAGTCCCTCCCCCTCTTCTATGGGGTAAGATCCCTCACTTCTGGTGTCCATATCTACCCGTGGAACGTGGAATGAGAAGATTGGTGCGAGAGACGCTCACGAATGCAGACCTTCTTACTCCTCCTCGATTCGGGTTTGTCATACGCCGAAGGCAAGGAAACGTTGTGGGACAAAACCAAGCATCCCTTTTTGGATAAAACAAATATCCACCCCCTAGAGTTAGTTAAGAACTCTTCTCCTGTAAGAATACCCGTCCGACTCCGCTCATCGACGCCATCTCCAAACAAGAACCAAGTCTTAACCCAAAAGGCTTCAGTGAAGATTCATCTTAGCGTAATACCCCCTTGATTACGCATCTCCGACCAAACAAACCGTTGACGTCTCGGAAAAACTCACCCTCCGTTTTCTTCAAAGGAATTTACACCGGAAAAATTCCCAACCTCCCTTCTCGAAGACTCTGCTCCCCCTTCCCCACCCCCCCGTCATCTCTAAATAATATTTCACTTCGAACAAGTTGACCTTGGACCCCGTCGAAGTGACCCAACCATCATCTCACCGCTTCGCCGGAAACGACCAACGTCTTCCCCCAACCCCTCCATTTATGTACAAGGTATCGTAACGAACATTTTAGCTTCCCTAAATTTATAATTGCCGTCTACCTTTCCCCATTATCATTTGGGTAACTATGTGTCTTAATTAACTGTGTATTATTGTATCATATTAACTTTAATTATTAATATTTATTAAAGTCTATTTTTGCGTACTCCTTTGCTTTCTGACCCTCGAACTCATCATAGCCATATAACAATAGCCTGTAACTAAGTGAGATTTGAAACTCTCAGCCGTCTAGTAGCATCTTTTGGACTAGCCCTCCCTTACGAGGATCCGACCTTGTAACCGGACCTCGGCCTACCCAAACCATTTTAAAAGGAAACCCCCGCGCACTCTATATCAAATATAATAGATGTATGTAGGATCTATAGAGCTATACCACGACACTGACCTTTCGGTGGTTAACTTAAGTAGTAAACAAATATTTCCCGAAAAAGAGAGAAGATTTTGAACACAAGTTCGTAAAAGGAATTCTAAAAGCCCCTCGGTTCGATCCCAGGCCTGGGCACCATTTGTGGGTATGTTACATAATTCAAATTTAGATAACCACAATTGAATTAAATGAAATGGAACGAAATTCTGTATTATAAAAATTAACTTTAATACAAGACAAAAATTTACCTTGAGACTAAATTTACCTTACTTAATTTCTCTATTCGATTTAAATAATGATTACTAAGGGTAAATAAATTAGTTACCTATAAAAACTCATGGGGAAACTTTTATAACTTGTATTTACTTTTGATCGTAAATTTTCGCTTGTTTAACTTTTATATGTATCGTATTGTATTTTCTTCTCTCTTATTCAATCCACTTGTGGTTATCTAAAAATAATCGAAGCAACTTAGGTTACCTCAGACTAAACAAGGTCAATACACCTAAGTCGCTAGCGGTCAATTTTTATGACCTTTTGGCCTTCAAAACTCCCAACAGGTGAGGCAATCCGTACCCCATATATATTTCATCCGTATAAATAATAATAATAAACTCGTAGCACAAAAATTGGCTACTTTTTCCTGAGCTTAGAAATGGTGCCAATAGTATTGAACCCATTTTCTTCGGCTGTAGTTCTAATAAGAAGGTCAACAGACCTTTTAGTCATTTGATCTGAAATTTTCTGACCTATGACCTTCTGACCCTATGACCTTACGACCTTTAACATTTTCAACGATTGGGGCAATCCGATCCATAGTTAGTTTTCTTTTAATAATTCACCGACTAACCTTGGGAGGATCTTGTCAATTATATCATTCGAAAGAGAATTTAAAACAACATAATGATTTCAAGTTTCGTTAGAATCAGCCGAATAGTTAAGATGTCATTGACAAATAATTCCATAAATAACCTTGAAAGGACGTCGTCAATTATATCATTTGAAAGAAAATTTTAAACAACATAAGGGTTTCAAATTTCGTTAGAATCGGCCGAATAGTTACGATGTTATTGCCAAATAATTTCCGGGATAAACTTGGGATAACCTTGGCAATTATATCATTAGAAAGAGAATGTAAAACAACATAAGGGTTTCAAATTTCGTTAGAATCAGCCGAATAGTTACGATGTTAGTGCCAAAAAACTCATTGAATAGTAAAATCGTTACCAACCAACCGACCAACCTACGAACCGACATAGCAACTTATAGAGTAGTGTAAATGAGGGCAAAAAAAAAATGTCTTTAATTCTCCTCGAAATATTGAAGCCCAGTCATAAGTCAATGACCGAATTCAATAAAACAATAAATAGAGGCTCGTGTCCATTTTTCCTCGTCTCAAATCTCCTCCGATGGAGGAGATTTTGCCCTAGAATTGAGTTGAAATTTTAATTGTTCTCATCCAAAAGCTCATTAAGGTTTCGATTCTTGACAAATTTAATGTGAAATATAATCTAAAAATTTTGATCAATGAATTTAATTAGTTAATTTATTCGTTTTGAAATGACATCGTTCCATTACCATTTTGGTTCGTTCATTCACCAATTTTATTCAATTGTCGGTTGTTGTCTTAATATAAGTTCATTTCATTCCTTTTGTTAATTGCCATCTTGAAATTTACGTCAATCTCAAATCCTTACTTAAAATATTCCTTTGTTATATTCTTAGGTTCAGATTCTGAATATTATATTAGGAGAAATTGAAATATTCTACAGTTTCGGCTATTTTTATCTTCATCCGTCCTTAATCGCTCATCGTTTATCCCATCGATTCTCACGTTGATAAATAATTTATCTTGGTTATTTTTCTAGTCCCCTCTTTTAACGGTATTTTATGAAGGGTTGACACTTCTAGGCATCAATTAACCCTTCTATAAAAATAGCGCTTAGACACGGTCATCCATTCATTTCAAAGCGCATTTTTCTTCCATTGAGTATCATATATATACCACTGCGTATTTCGCCGAGCCTCAAACTTAAGCCAAACTGGTGAAGTGGCCTGAATCCACGGACATCATCTTCCGTCTATATTCGAGTTTCATCCTTTCTCTCATCGTCTTATTTCGCCGATTTCAAGTAACCCGATTTTTTTGTAACATTTTCCTGACTTTGTTATCATTTTTTTTTTACCTGAAAAAGAACTTAGTATAATACATCAGAAGCTGGCTCCCTATCCAGCAATTTAGTCTTCAAAACGACGGCAGCTCCAACTTGTATCACCATTTCGACCACCCTGCCGACTTTTTAGTCCGCCACCATGACATCCACTATCTCAGGGTTGAGAATGTACAGTGCCTTAAACGCGCCCTCACTCAATCAAGGCGTGAGTTTACCCCTCCCACATAGTCGTCCTTGCATCCCCGTGGGTTCAAAAAATCTGCGCCCGAAGAACAAATAAGGGGATTTCAGACATCCTTAACGCCAGCAGAAGGATGGTGGAAAAGGTCAGATAAGAGCTGGAAGATTCAGGATTCGACTACAAGGCGAAAAGAGAGAGGACAACGTTAACTTGGAATACACAACCACCGATTTCAACAAAATTTTATCATTCTATTTCTAGCTAGTTCGACCCATTCGGGCGGATCACTGCATAAAAACAAAGAACATTTGAGTCTAACAACGTTTAGCAACCCCATTTTATTATTTCGAAATAGTGGCTTCGCCGCCATACCCTCCTTGAATAGTGGGGGTTACATCCCCACACCCCGCTAGTTTTAATCAGATAGTAGTATACACAATTCGAAAGCCTAACATTAGGTTCAAATTCAAATGCGATTGCCATACGTCGTTAGGAGCTCTAATGCTCATTGTTATTATGCTGTGCTTCTTAACATCAGACATATAAGCCTCACAACCAAATGGTATTTAAATCAATCATATTTTCTTTAAAATTGATTAATATAAAATGTCCATATCGTATTTTAATTAAGAAAAATCATTTCAAAATTATATATAATACAATATAATGCGATTCCAATTGACAGTGTGGCTGTGCATTCCAAATTTACGAGTAGCCGGAAACTCCGTAGATGATGATCTGACGCCATAAAAACACCGGAATTCGTCGCTGAAATCTTGGAGATAGATCATCAACAATGATCCCAGAAATTCGATCCGTGCCATTGTATGGGAAAGGGATGTGGATAAAAATCTCATTAGGCTGGTGGTAAAAGAGGACATTCGCTACTACGCATACAAGATGAAGAAGGTACAATTGCTGTCCAAGACGATTCAGGAAAAGTGACTCAGGCACACCAAGAAGCTGATCAACAAGTTGAAACACCCGTTGAAGTCAGGCATTCTGTGTTTCTTCTCCAACGAAATGAATTTCTGCCAATACCAGAAGATCAACTCCCAGAACAACACATGGCTCGCTGTCGTACCTAATGACGTGCCCAGAGTCATACCCATGAAATTTCCAGCAACAATCATGGTCTTCGGTGTTATTATAAGTGGAAGTGATGTTATGTCACCATACTTCTTCCCTGAGAACCTCAGGCTGAACACCGACGGCTACATCTGTGTTCTGATCGAGGTTGTACAGCCTTGGATCGACCAGGTGGCTGCTGGGAGGATTTACGCGTGGCAGTAAGCCTGCACCCTAACACACCAGGCGGAAGACCCAAGCGGGGTAGTCGGAGGATTTCTTCGATCACACAGCACCTGACCTTTGGCCTCCGAAGTCGTCTGACTGCAACCCCCCTGACTTCTTTGTATGGGGCGCGGTGGAACAAGAGACCAATAAATCCAGCTTCGACACGAAGGACGAGATGTGGACCAGGAGTACCAGGGTACTCAGGGGCCTTAAACGAGAGATAGTGACGGGTCTCCTTAGAGGCAGTCATCGAGGCTACAAACGGGTTCATCGAATGAGCTCCACTGGAGACACACTGACCCAAATTTGACGAATGTATCTCAAAAAGTAAAAAACACTTTATTATTATTATTATTACAGTCACCATGAGAACAAATGCAGGTTTTCGAGAACCCCCCCCCCCCCCCGTAATTTTGGTTCATCACCCAAACAACCTGGGACCCAATTAAACAACTTAAAGACAACAAGTTATAGTCATCCGCAAAGCTAACAAATCAAAAGTCTACGTTATGCTGAACGAAGAAGATTATATTACAAAAATAAAAGACATACTGAAAGAGACTTCCAAATGTACACAAATCCAAAGAGACCCGACGGAAACTCTCCAAAAAAAAGATATCGACCGACTACTAACTGAAGCGAATAAAGTAAAAAGAGGTCTACATTTGTAGATACTTACTGGCGACTTTACTCCAGAATATATATAAAAATAAAAAAAAAAACCCTTAGGACCGATAATTTCACAAGTGCCCACATATAACATTTCAAAAGAAATAAAAGAATCATTAGTGATAATAGCACGAATGAATATTTTCTCAAATCAACGGACGAATTTATCGATATACCAGGCAATGGCTTCGCCACTTCCCTCTACGGGAGGAGTTTGCGCTTCGTTACTAAGATTAAAATTTAAAATCTTAAAAAAAGCAGCCATGGTTAAATTATTAGAAATGTTCTGAATTTCGCCAATTATAATAATTTTAAAAAGGAACTCTAAACTAAATTTCCCCCCTTTCAAAATATCACGTTGCTAAAATATATTTATAGAAGAAGATATATAAAAATAAATTTTCTGAACTTCACCATTTGTAATTCTTTGGGTTTTAAAAAATTCACAAAATTTCGATACTTATATTTATTTCTGAACTTCACCATTTTGTTTTTTGATATTATAGAAGAATTATTAGAAATAACTTTGATAAAAAAAACATAAGTCATAACCAAACTAAGATGAAATTATTATTCAAGTACTCAAAAAAATACACTTCTTAAATTATACAGTTAGTGATGAAGTGATGATGATGAATAGACACGAATAGACCAGATGGAAACATTGCCTCACTTAATGTAGAAAGCCTTTCGCCAACCTACCAACTGAGGCAACGATAAATATAATAATTGAAGATGTATATCATAACTCAAACAAACTTGCACCCCAAATTGGGCCCGGAAATGCACAATGGAAGAACACTTGCATTACAATAGATTCAACACTCCGACCCAATAAATGGGGTTGCAATGGATTCACGACTACGACGCAAAAAATGGGGTTGCAATGGATTCACTACTACGACCCAATAAATGGAGTTGCAATGGATTCACGACTACGACGCAAAAAATGGAGTTGCAATGGATTCAGTACTACGCAAACCACGTTTGCCTACTACTGCATACAAAGAAATAAATGGAGTTGCAATGGATTCATCACTACGACCGAATAAATGGAGTTACAATGGATTAACCACTAGGCGACACAGGTTTGCTAACTTCTGCATGCAAAAAATAAATGGAATTCCAATGAATTCACAACTACGACGCAATAAATGGAGTTGCAATGGATTCACCACTACGACCCAATAAATGGAGTTGTTGCAATGGATTCACCACTATATTACCCACGTTTGCTAACTTTACATATAAACGAATAAATAGATTTGTAATGGATTCATCACTCGGAACCAATAAATGGAGTTGCAATGGATTCAACACTACCACTAAATAAATGGAGTTGCAAAGTATTTACCACTACACAACCCACGGTTGCTAACTTCAACAAACAAACAAATAAATGGAGTTGCAAGCGATTCACCAATAGGCGACCAACGGTTGCTAACTTCTACATACAAATAAATAAATAGAATTGCAATGGATTAACCACTACAAGTCAATAAATCGAGCTGCAATGTATTCACCACTACGCAACCCACGGTTGCTAACTTCAACAAACAAACAAATAAATGAAGTTGCAAGCAACTCACCAATTGGCGACCAATGGTTGCTAACTTTTACATACAAATAAATAAATAGAATTGCAATGGATTCACCACTACAAGTCAATAAATGGAGCTGCAAAGTATTCACCACTACGCAACCCACGGTTGCTAACTTCAACAAACAAACAAATAAATGGAGTTGCAAGCGATTCACCAATAGGCGACCAACGGTTGCTAACTTCTACATACAAATAAATAAATAGAATTGCAATGGATTAACCACTACAAGTCAATAAATGGAACTGCAATGGAATCACCACTACGCGACACACGATTGTAACTTCAACATACAAACAAAAAATGGATTTGCCATGGTTTCACCACGACGATGCAATAAATGGAGTTGTAATGGATTAACCACAACGAACCAATAAATAGGGTTGCAATAGATTAACCACTACATGACCCACGGTTGATAAATTCAAGAAACAAACAAATAAACGGAGTTGCAATGGATTCACCACTACGACCCAATAAATGGAGTTGCAATGGATTCAACAATAGGCGACCAACGTTTGCTAACTTCTAAATACAAATAAATAAATAGAATTGCAATGGGTTTACCACGACGACCTAATAAATGGAGTTGCAATGGATTCAGCACTACGCAAACCACGTTTGCCTACTTCTACAAACAAACAACTAAATGGAGTTGCAATGGATTCACCACTACGAGCCAATAAATGGAGTTGCAATGGATTCACCACTACGAGCCAATAAATGGAGTTGCAATGTATTTATCACTACGTTGCCCACGTTTGCTAACTTCTACATAGAAGCAAATAAATGTATTTGCAATAGATTAACAGCTAAGATACAATAATGGAGTTGCAATGTATTCACCACTACCACTCAATAAATGGAGTTGTAAAGGATGCACCACTAAGCGACGCACGTTTCCTAACTTCATACAAACTAATAAATGGATTTACAATGGATTTACCACTACGAACCAATAAATGGAGATGCAATGGATTCACCACTAACAGACCTACGTTTGCTAACTTCTACTTACAAACAAATCAATAGTACTGCAATGGATTCACCAATGCAACATAATAAATTGAGTTGCAATTGATTCACCACTACGTGAGTCACGTTTGTTAACTTCTACATGCAAACAAATAATTGGAGTTGCAATGGATTAACCACTACGAACCAATAAATGGAGTTGCAATGGGTCACCACTACAACCCAATAAATGCAGCTGCTATGGTTTCACCACTATGCGAACAACGTTTGCTAACTTGTACATACAAACAAATAAATGGAGTTGCAATAGATGCACCACTACAACGCACTAAATGGAGTTGCAAAGGATTGAACACTACGTGCCCCACTTTCGTAACTTCGAAAATAAAAAGAAGTAATGAAGTTGCAATGGATTCACCATTATGATCCAATAAATGAAGTTGCCATGTATTCACCACTACGTGACCCACGTTTGTTAACTTCGACATACAAACAAATAAATGGAGTTGCAATGGAATCAGTAGCACGACCCAATTAATGGAGTTGCAATCGATTCGCTACTACGTGACCCACGTTTGCTCACTTCTACTTACAAACAAATAAATAGTGTTTCAATGGATTCACCACTACGTTACCAACAGTTGCTAACTTCTACATATAAACAAACAAATGGATTTGTACTGGATTCACCACTACGAACCAATAAATGCAGTTTCAATGGAATCACCACTACGAACAAATAAATGGAGTTCGAAAAGATTCACCACTACATGACCCACGGTTGCTAAGTTCAACCAACAAACAAATACACGGAGTTGCAATGTAATCACCACTACCACCCAATAAATCGAGTTGCAATGGATTCAACACTACGAACCAATAAATGCAGTTTTAATGGATTCACCACTACGAACCAATAAATGGAGTTGTAATTGATTCACCACTACATGACCCACGGTTGCTAACTACAACAAATAAACAAATAAACGAAGTTGCAATGGAATCACCACTACCACCCAATAAATTGAGTTGCAATGAATTTACCACTACGAACCAAAAATGCAGTTTTAATGGATTCACCACTACGAACCAATAAAAAGAGTTCGAAAAGACTCACAACTACATGACCCACGGTTAATAACTTCAACAAACAAACAAATAAACGGGTTTTCAATGGAATCACCACTACCACCCAATAAATTGAGTTGTAATTGATTCACCACTACATGACCCACGGTTGCTAACTTCAATAAACAAAAAAATAATCGGAGTTGCAATGGGATTACCACTACCACCCATTAAATTGAGCTGTAATTGATTCACTTCTACATGACCCACGGTTGATAACTTCAACAAACAAACAAATGTACGGAGTTGCAATGGAATCACCACTACCACCCAATAAATGGAGTTGCAATGGATTCACCATTACGCAACACAAGTTTGTAACTTCCACATACAAACACAAAAGGGATCTGCCATGGTTTCACCACGACGATCCAATAAAAGGAGTTGCAATGGACTAACCACTACGCACCCCACGTTTGCCTACTTCTACATACAAAAATATAAATAGAGTTGCAAGGGATTGGCCACTACGAGCCAATAAATGCAGTAGCAATGGATTTACCACTAAGTCACCCACGTTTCCTAACCTCTTCATACAAACAAATAAATGGAGTTGTAATGGATTTACCACTACGACCTAATAAATGGAGTTACAATAGATTCACCAATAGGCGACCAACGTTTACTAACTTCCACATACAAACAAAAAATGGATTTGCCATGGTTTCACCACGATCATCCAATAAATGGAGTTGCAATGGATTCATCACTTCGTAACCTAATTTTGCCTACTTCTACATACAAACAAATGAACAGAGTTGCAATGGATTCACCACGACCACCAAGAAATGGAGTTGCAATGGATTTACCACTACGTTACCCACGTTTGCTAACTTCTACGTACAAACAAATAAATGGATTTCCAATGGATTTCCCACTACCACTCAATAAATGGAGTTGCATAATATTCACGACTAAGCGACCAACGTTTCCTAACTTCATTTAAACTAATAGATGGATTTTCAATGGAATTACCACAACGAGCCAATCAATGGAGTTGCAAGAGATTCACCAGTAAAGGACCCACGTTTGTTCACTTCTACTTACAAACAAATAAATAGTGTTGCAATGGATTCACCACTACGAGCAAATAAATTAAGTTGCAATTGATTCACCACTACATGCCCCACGGTTGCTAACTACAACCAACAAAGAAATAAACGGAGTTGCAATGTAGTCACCAATACCAGCCAATAAATTAAGTTGCAATTGATTCACCACTACATAACCCACGGTTGCTAACTTCAACAAACATACAAATACACGGAGTTGCAATGGAATCACCACTACTACTCAAGAAATGGAGTTGCAATGGATTAACCACTACGCAACCCACGTTTGACTACTTCTACATACAAACAAATAAATGGAGTTGCAAGTGATTGACCACTACGACCCAATGAATGGAATTGCAATGGATTTACCACTAAGCTACCCACGTTTGCTAACTTCTACATACAAATAAATAAATACGGTTGCAAGGGTTCACCACTAAGACCATAAAAATGGATTTGCAATGGATTTACCACTAGGTCACACACGTTTGCTAACTTCTACGTACAAACAAATAAATGGAGTTGTAATGGATTCACCACTACGACCTAATAAATGCAATTACATTGGATTCCCCAATAGGCGAGCAACGTTTGCTAGCTTCCACATACAAACAAAAAATGGATTTGCCAAAGTTTCACCACAACGATCCAATAAATGGCGTTGCAATGGATTCACGACTAAGCGACCAACGTTTCCTAACATCATACAAACTAATAAATGGATTTGCAATGGATTTACCACCACGAACCAATAAATGGAGTTGCAAGGATTCACCACTAACGGACCAACGTTTGCTCACTTTACTTACAAACATATAAAGAGTCATGCAACGGATTCGCCACTACGACCCAATAAATTGACTTGCAATTGATTTACCACTACATGGCCCACGTTTGCTAACTTCTAAATACTAACAACTAAATGGAGTTTTAATGGTTTCGCCACTATGACCCAATAACTTGAGTTTCAATGGATTTACCCCTGCGTGACTCACATTTGCTAACTTCTACATGCAAACAAATAATTGGAGTTGCAATGGATTCACCACTACTAACTAATAAATTGAGTTGCAATGGCTTCACCACTACAACATAATAAATGCAGTTGCTATCCTTTCACCGCTATGCGATCAACGTTCGCTAACTTCTACCTATAAAAAAATAAATGGATTTATAATAGATTAAACGCTACGACGCAATAAATGGAGTTACAATGGATTGACCACTACGCGCCCCATTTTTGTTAACTTCTACATACAAACAAATAAATGAAGTTGCCATGGACTCATCATTACGTGACCCACGTTTTTACTTTCTACAAACAAACAAATATATGGAGTTGCAATGGATTCACCACTACTACCCAATGAATGAAGTTGCAATGGATTTACGACTACTTTACCCACGTTTTCTAAAATCTACATACATGGAAATAATGAGATTTGCAATGGATTCACCACCCTTTACTCACATTTGCTAACTTCTAGATACAAACAAATAAATGGATTTGTAATGGATTCACCACTACGAACCAATAAGTGGAGTTGCAATGGATTCACCACTACCACTCAAAAAATGGTGTTGCAATTAGTTCACCACTACGCGACACACTTTTCTTAAATTCTACATACAAACAAATAAATGAAGTTGCAATGGATTCAACATTACGACCAAATAAATGAATTTGCAATTGATTTACCACTACGTTACCCACGTTTGCTAACTTCTACAAACAAGCAAATAAATAGATTTGCAATAGATTCCCTATTACGAACCAATAAATGGAGTTGCAATGGATTCACAACTACCAGTCAATAAATCGAGTTGCAAAGGATTCACCTCTACGCGACCCATGTTTGCTAACTTTTCAATATAAACAAATAAATGGAGTTGCAATGGATTCATCACTACGCCTCAATAAATGGAATTGTTGCAATGGATTCACCACTACCTGCCCCACGTTTGCTAAGATCTACATATAAACAATTAAATTGATTTGCAATGAATCACCACTCTGAACCAATAAATGGAGTTGCAATGGATTCAGCACTACCACTCAATAAATGGAGTTGCAAAGGATTCACCACTACGCGACCCCCATTTGCTAACTTTTACATACAAACAAGTAAATGGAGTTTAAATAGATTCACCAGTACGACGCAATAAATTGAGTTACAATGGATTCACCACTACGCGAACCACTTTTGTTAACTTCTACATACAAACAAATAAATGAAGTTGCAATGAATTCACCATTACGACCAAATAAATGGAGTTGTAATGGATTCACCACTACGTTACCCACGTTTTCTAGCTTCTACATATAAACAAATAAATGGATTTGCAATGGATTCTCCACTAAGAACCCACAAATGGAGTTGCAATGGATTCACCACTACCACTCAATAAATGGAGTTGCAAAGGATTCACCACTACGCAACCCGCGTTTGCTAACTTTTACATACAAAAAAATGAATGAAGTTGCAATAGATTTACCATTACGACCCAATAAATGGAGTTGAAATAGATTCACCACTACAACGCAATAAATGGAGTTGCAATGGATTCACCACTACGCGACCCACGTTTGCTAACTTCTACATGGGTCGATTAGAAAAAGAATAATTAACAGTCAATCATTTAAAACCCTCAACCGTTTTGTCGACCGTTTTGTGATTACAGATGAAAAAGACTTGAAAAATTTTCTAAAAAAGAAAACGGATCTGTTTTAAAATTTACCTATGAGCTAAACCTTTCCTTGATGTCGAAGTAACAGCGAGTGGAAATAAGTACATAACTCAAGTGTATACAAAACCAACAAATCCTGGTAGTTGCCTTAAAGTAGAAATTGAAATGTCCAGAAAGATACACTCTAAGTGGCATACGATCATACGCAAGACGCACATACAAATTCAGCTCTTCATGGACATTATTCCATAAATAAATTCAACGAATAAACCAATTACTAATTAGCAACAGTTTCGTCAACGGTATGGTAGACAAACAACTGAAAATGTTTTTGAAAAACTTACGTAACAATAAAAAAGAAGAGCTAAGAAACGCTGAATAAATGTCTTCTATATAAACAAAATGTGTGATTCATATAAAACAGACGAAAGAACGATAAAAACATTATACATCAAATACACAATGAACGAATCCAGAAGAAAAGTTACAACTGCTAATATTTTGCGTTTTAAAAGATAAGTTCGCATCGACCTCTCGGGCCAAATGATCCGTCCTTCAGAGCCAAGCTTTCTACCGAAGGTACAGATCCGAGTTGTCGACTTCTTTTATTTACATTTTTCTATCGATCTGAGACTCAGATCCCCTCATTACTAATAACGCAAGCAAAACCAAGGAAATGAAAGCTTCCAATGTAATTTACGAATTCAACTGCCCTCACTAACATTGTAAGTTTCATTCTTCAAATGAATACATTGGAATGATAACCTTATCCTTATCTCGTAGAATCACTCTACATTTTCAAAACAACTATATCAAAAATCCCTATTTAATGCAACACGGAACTCATCTATCAAGAGAAACTTTAGTGGATAACACCGTAATCAAACGGATGATGATGATGTACCGAGTTTTTCGAAGAGAAATGGTATAGTGGAAGATATAGTGGGTGAAAATTAAAGATGGGGTGGGGGGTTTATTTTGCCCTAGTAGGGAGGGCATGGCTTTATTTTTATTCTATTTCATTTTTCCTTTATTTGTGTTGTTATTTTGTGTTTTTTAATGTCTATTTGTTTCTTCATGTGTTTGTAATGTTCTTCTTATTGTATTTTGCCTCTTTTTCTCTGTCTTTTGACTTTTAGTGTAATAATGTTGTTTGTAGCATTCAAGCCTTTCATAGCTTTCTTGCCGACAATGCTAATTTAGTGTTGTCTGTTGTCTCATTTTTCGTGTGTAAATGTATGGGACTAGATGTGATGTGTTGTGACGCTTTTAATGTGTATAAAGGAGTGATATTATTGCGTGTACAAAGTTTTGTGCTCGGGAACCGGCTTCTGTGTGAGGCTTTCGCCCGTAGACACGCAGGTATATGCAACCTGCCGCCTGCTCCCTGGAGTTCTGGAATGACATCATCCGCTAGAGTGGACCAGATCTGTTTGCTCAGTTTCTGGGTGACGACATTGATGGGCTCCAAGCGTTTCCTCCGATGCAGGACGCTTTGCCTGATTCGGTCACGCCTTCTTACTTTGTTGATAAGCAGAGAGGCAGTGTTCTGGATACGCTGGAGCCTTTTCATTCAAACGGAGAACTGACCGCACCCGCCTTCGCATCATGGAAGCTACATTAATCCAAGAAGAGACACCACGGCTAAAGGGCCAAAAGACGGCTACCCAAACGATTTCAAAACTCTTAACGGATTAAATGGTTAACACTAATAAGAATATCTCATTATATGGTGTCCCTATAAGAACTCCGCCTTATTCTGTTTCCCTTTTTCTGATATCCACATTTTAAGACCTTTTTAGTATAATCTTTAAAAAGAGGATTAATGTTAGTATATAAATGTATGATTTTGAAATGTCTAAATATGGTAATAAAATTTCACTCAGAAGATGGTCAAACGTGACTGCAAACTCAGCGGCAATAAACTATGAATATTGGAACCCTTATTCCTAACTTCTGGTCAGGCGAAAAAGTATAATAAGAAAATTAGAGAAGAAAGGGAGAAAGTTAATCAAAGTTCATTTGGACCCGTTTTTTAAAAGAAAAACTCATCTTAATATATATATATATATATATATATATATATATATATATATATATATATATATATATATATATATATATATATATATATATATACTAGGCAATGGCTTCACTTCGCTGCTATGTTTAAAATTTAAATTTTAATAAAAAGCAGCCATGGATTATTTTTTATAAATTTTCTAAAGGCAACTCTAAACTAAATTTCCCCCCTTTCAAAATATCACGTTGCTCAAATATAGTTATAGAAGAAGATATATAAAAAAAAATTTCTGAACTTCACCATTTGTAATTCTTTGAGTTTTAAAAAGTTCACAAAATTTCGATACTTATATTTATTTCTAAACTTCACCATTTTGTTTTTTGATATTATAAAAGAATTATTAGAAATAACTTTGATAAAAAAAACATAAGTCATAACCAAACTAAGATGAAATTATTATTCAAGGACTCAAAAAAAACCCTTCTTAAATTATAAAGTTAGTGATGATGATGATGATGATGATGATGATGATGATATAAACATTTATTTGGCAACACTTTCGGGATTTTTTTATCATCCATTTTCAGTGCTATCTATAATTAAGAATCATGCCACCGTTAAATATTACTAATTTTGAAGTTACATTTAATATAAAGCACAAAAAATAATTAATTCAACACCAATTATGATTCGTACCTTTTGAATAAAGAAATTAAGCAATGGAGAAAAATCTTTTGTACTGGTTATTGAGTCAAACAATAGTTTGCCTAGCATTTTGGGTAACTTTGATTAGACTTGTATTTATTCACTTATAAACAACACGATTTCTAAGATACATGATAAACACAAAACAACATTAGATAGAAAAAATATCAAGTTAGGATTAAATAAGGGCTATATTTTGAACCCGACACAAGCTATATTTAATTACTCTGGCCGTCATCCGAGTCAATTTGAGTTGGAAACTTTATCGAACAGCTTGCAATTTTGACTACCTACGAAAAAGTAATTTTGAACGACACTTTTTAACATTGAAAAATATATTCAAGTCTTTTAGCAGGTTTTTATATTTATTCTAATAATACTAAATTTGTTAACAACTTTAAGTGTTCCTTTTTCCACGATTTTAATCGCTTCAAGCTTACGTTTTTTCTACACTCGAATTTTAATGCTTGACATTTTTTTTCAAAAGAACAAACGATAGTTATCTGTAAACCGCACAAAGGTTAAAGAGTCCTTAAAATGAATAGGTCTGCTTATTTGAAAAAAAAAATACACAAAATTGTCGATGGTTCTACGAAGTTTTCTCGTGTAAAGGGTGACCTTGTTCGTACTCGTACCATTCTATCACTTGAGGACAAGCTTAATATGATTTTGCGCAAGCTGAAAAACGACAATAATAGAACCGACAGTGAATACAATCAATTGTTTGCATTTGATACCCAGCCCGTTTTCATTTACGTTTTGCCTAATGTACATAGAGATCAGATTTTATGTCGCATAATTTTATCAACTCTAAATAGGTTTAATTTTGATCTTTCGAAATGTTTTGTTCCCTATTTGAATCCGATTTTTCTTAATGAACACAGTGTAAGGAGGCATTTTCTTTTCTAGAAGAGGTCACGAAGATTGATGTTAGTAAACTCATAATGGCTAGTTTTGATATAGTTTCATTATTCCCTGAAATCCGCGTGGACGAAATTATTAATATTTGCATTAAGATTCTTTTAAAGGGTTCGGTCTCCAATTTTGAATTTAGATATTGGTAATATACGTAAGCTTATTCTGATTACCACTAAGGGGTGTATTTTTCTATTTAATGAGACTCATTTCGAGTAAACGGATGGAGTTGCTATGGGTAGCCCACTTGGTCCAACTCTGTCTTCCCTTTTTATGTCTTTTAGTGAGGATTTTTGGTTGAAGGAATGTCCAACTCTTTTCAAACCCGTGTATTATAAAAGATATGTTGATAAGTCGTTTTTCTATTTACACCCTCAGATCAAGTTCCAAAGTTTTTACATTACCTAAACAGCAAACATCGGAAGATCAAATTGACGGCAGAAAGGGAAATTGACGGTGTACTATCATTTTTAGATATCGAACTCACGAAACAAACTAAAATAATCGACTGCACAGCTTAAAAAAAAAAAGAAAATCAAATCAAACGACTTAGAATGAAAAATGATTCATTTGTTCATACTTCATTCAAAAAGAACCTAATTTCAAATTTAAAAAATCGTTCTAACAAAGTTTGTTCTAATAATAAGACATTTTGCGACGAGTTGGATTTTGTTTTTAAATACTTAGCAGGGGATAGATTTCCCTGAAATGTAAGTCAATTATGTTATTAAAAAATCCCTGTGATAAATTCTGCTTCCAACGGATGACTGAAAACGGATGACTGAAAGTTCAAAAGTTCTTACATTACCTAAACAGCAAACATCGGAAGATCAAATTGACGGCAGAAAGGGAAATTGACGGTGTACTATCATTTTTAGATATCGAACTCACGAAACAAACTAAAATAATCGACTGCACAGCTTAAAAAAAAAAAGAAAATCAAATCAAACGACTTAGAATGAAAAATGATTCATTTGTTCATACTTCATTCAAAAAGAACCTAATTTCAAATTTAAAAAATCGTTCTAACAAAGTTTGTTCTAATAATAAGACATTTTGCGACGAGTTGGATTTTGTTTTTAAATACTTAGCAGGGGATAGATTTCCCTGAAATGTAAGTCAATTATGTTATTAAAAAATCCCTGTGATAAATTCTGCTTCCAACGGATGACTGAAAACGGATGACTGAAAGTTCAAAAGTTCTTACATTACCTAAACAGCAAACATCGGAAGATCAAATTGACGGCAGAAAGGGAAATTGACGGTGTACTATCATTTTTAGATATCGAACTCACGAAACAAACTAAAATAATCGACTGCACAGCTTAAAAAAAAAAGAAAATCAAATCAAACGACTTAGAATGAAAAATGATTCATTTGTTCATACTTCATTCAAAAAGAACCTAATTTCAAATTTAAAAAATCGTTCTAACAAAGTTTGTTCTAATAATAAGACATTTTGCGACGAGTTGGATTTTGTTTTTAAATACTTAGCAGGGGATAGATTTCCCTGAAATGTAAGTCAATTATGTTATTAAAAAATCCCTGTGATAAATTCTGCTTCCAACGGATGACTGAAAACGGATGACTGAAAGTTCAAAAGTTCTTACATTACCTAAACAGCAAACATCGGAAGATCAAATTGACGGCAGAAAGGGAAATTGACGGTGTACTATCATTTTTAGATATCGAACTCACGAAACAAACTAAAATAATCGACTGCACAGCTTAAAAAAAAAAAGAAAATCAAATCAAACGACTTAGAATGAAAAATGATTCATTTGTTCATACTTCATTCAAAAAGAACCTAATTTCAAATTTAAAAAATCGTTCTAACAAAGTTTGTTCTAATAATAAGACATTTTGCGACGAGTTGGATTTTGTTTTTAAATACTTAGCAGGGGATAGATTTCCCTGAAATGTAAGTCAATTATGTTATTAAAAAATCCCTGTGATAAATTCTGCTTCCAACGGATGACTGAAAACGGATGACTGAAAGTTCAAAAGTTCTTACATTACCTAAACAGCAAACATCGGAAGATCAAATTGACGGCAGAAAGGGAAATTGACGGTGTACTATCATTTTTAGATATCGAACTCACGAAACAAACTAAAATAATCGACTGCACAGCTTAAAAAAAAAAAGAAAATCAAATCAAACGACTTAGAATGAAAAATGATTCATTTGTTCATACTTCATTCAAAAAGAACCTAATTTCAAATTTAAAAAATCGTTCTAACAAAGTTTGTTCTAATAATAAGACATTTTGCGACGAGTTGGATTTTGTTTTTAAATACTTAGCAGGGGATAGATTTCCCTGAAATGTAAGTCAATTATGTTATTAAAAAATCCCTGTGATAAATTCTGCTTCCAACGGATGACTTAAAACGGATGACTGAAAGTTCAAAAGTTCTTACATTACCTAAACAGCAAACATCGGAAGATCAAATTGACGGCAGAAAGGGAAATTGACGGTGTACTATCATTTTTAGATATCGAACTCACGAAACAAACTAAAATAATCGACTGCACAGCTTAAAAAAAAAAAGAAAATCAAATCAAACGACTTAGAATGAAAAATTATTCATTTGTTCATACTTCATTCAAAAAGAACCTAATTTCAAATTTAAAAAATCGTTCTAACAAAGTTTGTTCTAATAATAAGACATTTTGCGACGAGTTGGATTTTGTTTTTAAATACTTAGCAGGGGATAGATTTCCCTGAAATGTAAGTCAATTATGTTATTAAAAAATCCCTGTGATAAATTCTGCTTCCAACGGATGACTGAAAACGGATGACTGAAAGTTCAAAAGTTCTTACATTACCTAAACAGCAAACATCGGAAGATCAAATTGACGGCAGAAAGGGAAATTGACGGTGTACTATCATTTTTAGATATCGAACTCACGAAACAAACTAAAATAATCGACTGCACAGCTTAAAAAAAAAAAAAAAAATCAAATCAAACGACTTAGAATGAAAAATGATTCATTTGTTCATACTTCATTCAAAAAGAACCTAATTTCAAATTTAAAAAATCGTTCTAACAAAGTTTGTTCTAATAATAAGACATTTTGCGACGAGTTGGATTTTGTTTTTAAATACTTAGCAGGGGATAGATTTCCCTGAAATGTAAGTCAATTATGTTATTAAAAAATCCCTGTGATAAATTCTGCTTCCAACGGATGACTGAAAACGGATGACTGAAAGTTCAAAAGTTCTTACATTACCTAAACAGCAAACATCGGAAGATCAAATTGACGGCAGAAAGGGAAATTGACGGTGTACTATCATTTTTAGATATCGAACTCACGAAACAAACTAAAATAATCGACTGCACAGCTTAAAAAAAAAAAGAAAATCAAATCAAACGACTTAGAATGAAAAATGATTCATTTGTTCATACTTCATTCAAAAAGAACCTAATTTCAAATTTAAAAAATCGTTCTAACAAAGTTTGTTCTAATAATAAGACATTTTGCGACGAGTTGGATTTTGTTTTTAAATACTTAGCAGGGGATAGATTTCCCTGAAATGTAAGTCAATTATGTTATTAAAAAATCCCTGTGATAAATTCTGCTTCCAACGGATGACTGAAAACGGATGACTGAAAGTTCAAAAGTTCTTACATTACCTAAACAGCAAACATCGGAAGATCAAATTGACGGCAGAAAGGGAAATTGACGGTGTACTATCATTTTTAGATATCGAACTCACGAAACAAACTAAAATAATCGACTGCACAGCTTAAAAAAAAAAAAGAAAATCAAATCAAACGACTTAGAATGAAAAATGATTCATTTGTTCATACTTCATTCAAAAAGAACCTAATTTCAAATTTAAAAAATCGTTCTAACAAAGTTTGTTCTAATAATAAGACATTTTGCGACGAGTTGGATTTTGTTTTTAAATACTTAGCAGGGGATAGATTTCCCTGAAATGTAAGTCAATTATGTTATTAAAAAATCCCTGTGATAAATTCTGCTTCCAACGGATGACTGAAAACGGATGACTGAAAGTTCAAAAGTTCTTACATTACCTAAACAGCAAACATCGGAAGATCAAATTGACGGCAGAAAGGGAAATTGACGGTGTACTATCATTTTTAGATATCGAACTCACGAAACAAACTAAAATAATCGACTGCACAGCTTAAAAAAAAAAAAGAAAATCAAATCAAACGACTTAGAATGAAAAATGATTCATTTGTTCATACTTCATTCAAAAAGAACCTAATTTCAAATTTAAAAAATCGTTCTAACAAAGTTTGTTCTAATAATAAGACATTTTGCGACGAGTTGGATTTTGTTTTTAAATACTTAGCAGGGGATAGATTTCCCTGAAATGTAAGTCAATTATGTTATTAAAAAATCCCTGTGATAAATTCTGCTTCCAACGGATGACTGAAAACGGATGACTGAAAGTTCAAAAGTTCTTACATTACCTAAACAGCAAACATCGGAAGATCAAATTGACGGCAGAAAGGGAAATTGACGGTGTACTATCATTTTTAGATATCGAACTCACGAAACAAACTAAAATAATCGACTGCACAGCTTAAAAAAAAAAAAAGAAAATCAAATCAAACGACTTAGAATGAAAAATGATTCATTTGTTCATACTTCATTCAAAAAGAACCTAATTTCAAATTTAAAAAATCGTTCTAAAAAAGTTTGTTCTAATAATAAGACATTTTGCGACGAGTTGGATTTTGTTTTTAAATACTTAGCAGGGGATAGATTTCCCTGAAATGTAAGTCAATTATGTTATTAAAAAATCCCTGTGATAAATTCTGCTTCCAACGGATGACTGAAAACGGATGACTGAAAGTTCAAAAGTTCTTACATTACCTAAACAGCAAACATCGGAAGATCAAATTGACGGCAGAAAGGGAAATTGACGGTGTACTATCATTTTTAGATATCGAACTCACGAAACAAACTAAAATAATCGACTGCACAGCTTAAAAAAAAAAGAAAATCAAATCAAACGACTTAGAATAAAAAATGATTCATTTGTTCATACTTCATTCAAAAAGAACCTAATTTCAAATTTAAAAAATCGTTCTAACAAAGTTTGTTCTAATAATAAGACATTTTGCGACGAGTTGGATTTTGTTTTTAAATACTTAGCAGGGGATAGATTTCCCTGAAATGTAAGTCAATTATGTTATTAAAAAATCCCTGTGATAAATTCTGCTTCCAACGGATGACTGAAAACGGATGACTGAAAGTTCAAAAGTTCTTACATTACCTAAACAGCAAACATCGGAAGATCAAATTGACGGCAGAAAGGGAAATTGACGGTGTACTATCATTTTTAGATATCGAACTCACGAAACAAACTAAAATAATCGACTGCACAGCTTAAAAAAAAAAAGAAAATCAAATCAAACGACTTAGAATGAAAAATGATTCATTTGTTCATACTTCATTCAAAAAGAACCTAATTTCAAATTTAAAAAATCGTTCTAACAAAGTTTGTTCTAATAATAAGACATTTTGCGACGAGTTGGATTTTGTTTTTAAATACTTAGCAGGGGATAGATTTCCCTGAAATGTAAGTCAATTATGTTATTAAAAAATCCCTGTGATAAATTCTGCTTCCAACAGATGACTGAAAACGGATGACTGAAAGTTCAAAAGTTCTTACATTACCTAAACAGCAAACATCGGAAGATCAAATTGACGGCAGAAAGGGAAATTGACGGTGTACTATCATTTTTAGATATCGAACTCACGAAACAAACTAAAATAATCGACTGCACAGCTTAAAAAAAAAAAGAAAATCAAATCAAACGACTTAGAATGAAAAATGATTCATTTGTTCATACTTCATTCAAAAAGAACCTAATTTCAAATTTAAAAAATCGTTCTAACAAAGTTTGTTCTAATAATAAGACATTTTGCGACGAGTTGGATTTTGTTTTTAAATACTTAGCAGGGGATAGATTTCCCTGAAATGTAAGTCAATTATGTTATTAAAAAATCCCTGTGATAAATTCTGCTTCCAACGGATGACTGAAAACGGATGACTGAAAGTTCAAAAGTTCTTACATTACCTAAACAGCAAACATCGGAAGATCAAATTGACGGCAGAAAGGGAAATTGACGGTGTACTATCATTTTTAGATATCGAACTCACGAAACAAACTAAAATAATCGACTGCACAGCTTAAAAAAAAAAGAAAATCAAATCAAACGACTTAGAATGAAAAATGATTCATTTGTTCATACTTCATTCAAAAAGAACCTAATTTCAAATTTAAAAAATCGTTCTAACAAAGTTTGTTCTAATAATAAGACATTTTGCGACGAGTTGGATTTTGTTTTTAAATACTTAGCAGGGGATAGATTTCCCTGAAATGTAAGTCAATTATGTTATTAAAAAATCCCTGTGATAAATTCTGCTTCCAACAGATGACTGAAAACGGATGACTGAAAGTTCAAAAGTTCTTACATTACCTAAACAGCAAACATCGGAAGATCAAATTGACGGCAGAAAGGGAAATTGACGGTGTACTATCATTTTTAGATATCGAACTCACGAAACAAACTAAAATAATCGACTGCACAGCTTAAAAAAAAAAAGAAAATCAAATCAAACGACTTAGAATGAAAAATGATTCATTTGTTCATACTTCATTCAAAAAGAACCTAATTTCAAATTTAAAAAATCGTTCTAACAAAGTTTGTTCTAATAATAAGACATTTTGCGACGAGTTGGATTTTGTTTTTAAATACTTAGCAGGGGATAGATTTCCCTGAAATGTAAGTCAATTATGTTATTAAAAAATCCCTGTGATAAATTCTGCTTCCAACGGATGACTGAAAACGGATGACTGAAAGTTCAAAAGTTCTTACATTACCTAAACAGCAAACATCGGAAGATCAAATTGACGGCAGAAAGGGAAATTGACGGTGTACTATCATTTTTAGATATCGAACTCACGAAACAAACTAAAATAATCGACTGCACAGCTTAAAAAAAAAAAGAAAATCAAATCAAACGACTTAGAATGAAAAATGATTCATTTGTTCATACTTCATTCAAAAAGAACCTAATTTCAAATTTAAAAAATCGTTCTAACAAAGTTTGTTCTAATAATAAGACATTTTGCGACGAGTTGGATTTTGTTTTTAAATACTTAGCAGGGGATAGATTTCCCTGAAATGTAAGTCAATTATGTTATTAAAAAATCCCTGTGATAAATTCTGCTTCCAACGGATGACTGAAAACGGATGACTGAAAGTTCAAAAGTTCTTACATTACCTAAACAGCAAACATCGGAAGATCAAATTGACGGCAGAAAGGGAAATTGACGGTGTACTATCATTTTTAGATATCGAACTCACGAAACAAACTAAAATAATCGACTGCACAGCTTAAAAAAAAAAAGAAAATCAAATCAAACGACTTAGAATGAAAAATGATTCATTTGTTCATACTTCATTCAAAAAGAACCTAATTTCAAATTTAAAAAATCGTTCTAACAAAGTTTGTTCTAATAATAAGACATTTTGCGACGAGTTGGATTTTGTTTTTAAATACTTAGCAGGGGATAGATTTCCCTGAAATGTAAGTCAATTATGTTATTAAAAAATCCCTGTGATAAATTCTGCTTCCAACGGATGACTGAAAACGGATGACTGAAAGTTCAAAAGTTCTTACATTACCTAAACAGCAAACATCGGAAGATCAAATTGACGGCAGAAAGGGAAATTGACGGTGTACTATCATTTTTAGATATCGAACTCACGAAACAAACTAAAATAATCGACTGCACAGCTTAAAAAAAAAAAGAAAATCAAATCAAACGACTTAGAATGAAAAATGATTCATTTGTTCATACTTCATTCAAAAAGAACCTAATTTCAAATTTAAAAAATCGTTCTAACAAAGTTTGTTCTAATAATAAGACATTTTGCGACGAGTTGGATTTTGTTTTTAAATACTTAGCAGGGGATAGATTTCCCTGAAATGTAAGTCAATTATGTTATTAAAAAATCCCTGTGATAAATTCTGCTTCCAACGGATGACTGAAAACGGATGACTGAAAGTTCAAAAGTTCTTACATTACCTAAACAGCAAACATCGGAAGATCAAATTGACGGCAGAAAGGGAAATTGACGGTGTACTATCATTTTTAGATATCGAACTCACGAAACAAACTAAAATAATCGACTGCACAGCTTAAAAAAAAAAAGAAAATCAAATCAAACGACTTAGAATGAAAAATGATTCATTTGTTCATACTTCATTCAAAAAGAACCTAATTTCAAATTTAAAAAATCGTTCTAACAAAGTTTGTTCTAATAATAAGACATTTTGCGACGAGTTGGATTTTGTTTTTAAATACTTAGCAGGGGATAGATTTCCCTGAAATGTAAGTCAATTATGTTATTAAAAAATCCCTGTGATAAATTCTGCTTCCAACGGATGACTGAAAACGGATGACTGAAAGTTCAAAAGTTCTTACATTACCTAAACAGCAAACATCGGAAGATCAAATTGACGGCAGAAAGGGAAATTGACGGTGTACTATCATTTTTAGATATCGAACTCACGAAACAAACTAAAATAATCGACTGCACAGCTTAAAAAAAAAAAGAAAATCAAATCAAACGACTTAGAATGAAAAATGATTCATTTGTTCATACTTCATTCAAAAAGAACCTAATTTCAAATTTAAAAAATCGTTCTAACAAAGTTTGTTCTAATAATAAGACATTTTGCGACGAGTTGGATTTTGTTTTTAAATACTTAGCAGGGGATAGATTTCCCTGAAATGTAAGTCAATTATGTTATTAAAAAATCCCTGTGATAAATTCTGCTTCCAACGGATGACTGAAAACGGATGACTGAAAGTTCAAAAGTTCTTACATTACCTAAACAGCAAACATCGGAAGATCAAATTGACGGCAGAAAGGGAAATTGACGGTGTACTATCATTTTTAGATATCGAACTCACGAAACAAACTAAAATAATCGACTGCACAGCTTAAAAAAAAAAAGAAAATCAAATCAAACGACTTAGAATGAAAAATGATTCATTTGTTCATACTTCATTCAAAAAGAACCTAATTTCAAATTTAAAAAATCGTTCTAACAAAGTTTGTTCTAATAATAAGACATTTTGCGACGAGTTGGATTTTGTTTTTAAATACTTAGCAGGGGATAGATTTCCCTGAAATGTAAGTCAATTATGTTATTAAAAAATCCCTGTGATAAATTCTGCTTCCAACGGATGACTGAAAACGGATGACTGAAAGTTCAAAAGTTCTTACATTACCTAAACAGCAAACATCGGAAGATCAAATTGACGGCAGAAAGGGAAATTGACGGTGTACTATCATTTTTAGATATCGAACTCACGAAACAAACTAAAATAATCGACTGCACAGCTTAAAAAAAAAAAGAAAATCAAATCAAACGACTTAGAATGAAAAATGATTCATTTGTTCATACTTCATTCAAAAAGAACCTAATTTCAAATTTAAAAAATCGTTCTAACAAAGTTTGTTCTAATAATAAGACATTTTGCGACGAGTTGGATTTTGTTTTTAAATACTTAGCAGGGGATAGATTTTCCTGAAATGTAAGTCAATTATGTTATTAAAAAATCCCTGTGATAAATTCTGCTTCCAACGGATGACTGAAAGAAAAAAACAGTTTCGGAATATTCATTCTATATTAAACTTCCTTATTATGGCGCCGAGAGCATAATTTTCAAGAAAATTTGTAAAACTCATCGCAAAATTTTACCCACAAATTAAAACTAATTTTACCGTGAAACCGAGTTTGGGATCCTTCTTTAGACTGAAGAAGCCTATTCACGACCTGTGTTTGTTATCGTTTACCTTTACTTCTCTGATGACTGGATGTCATCCTATTTTGGTCAAACTGCGCCAACTAAAAATAAAGATCGATGAACACAGAGGTCTTAGGGATCGAACGGGTCTCCCCCTTTGTAAGGTTTCCCTTTAATCTATGGGATTACGTTTATGAAGTTAAACATCCGATAAAACCGAGAAAAATTCAATTTTCGCTAAATTTCACCCCTATGATTTGCCCCTTCTCGAACTCTATGTATTCACTAATAAACCCTCTCTACCTAATTATGTACCCATTCATATTATGCAAATAGATCGCTGATTCCTTCCAGAAAATTATCCCCGTAGGTGTATTATTTTGTTAGGGTGACCCCCCTTTTTTCCGTTTTCTTCCATTTGTTGTTAGACTAGGCAAGGATTCCTTTAGTACTGTTGTCTGATCTTAAATTGCGTTATTGATTTATTTCTGGTCTTTCGCGTTTTATATTAAATGTAACTCTTCAAAATTTATAATATTAACCTTGGTATACTTTTAATTCTAGACAGTACAGAGAAGATGGTAAAATGATTATATATATATATATATATATATATAAAGGGTCTTTCAACAAAGACGCTCGAGCTTTGTCAGGCGATAGTAGCCATGTTATTAAAGCGACATCTGGCAACCTCACTGTGAACTGTTTAGTAGTACTTGGCAAGTCACGATGGAAGGTTATAATTTTAAACAGAGCGTGTAAATCATCAAATGTTATTATCAAAATCAGTGCTCCGTTCGACAAACGTTCCACGCATTACGTGATTTCTATCCTCGCCCCAATCGTCCGGCCGAGTGCACTGTTCAATGCTTGGTGGCCAAATTCGAGGCAAAAGGGTAGATCAACAATCAGCCAACACTTGTACGTCGCCGAAATGCAAGGTCTGCTAAAAACATCGCTCCGGAAATGAGAGTGTACGGGAAAATCCGAGGCAGTCAATTTTTCATCGTTCACAAGAACTTGGCCTTTCTGCGACTTCAGTTTAGCGAATTATGCGTAGGGACTTGGGTCTGCACCCGTACAAAATCCAACTTACCCAGGAACTTAAAGTAAACGACCATAGGCAACGCCGTGTGTTCGCTGATTGGGCTCTAGAGCAGTTGGAAGTTGCCCCAAATTTCCCCCCCAAAATTATTTTCAGCGACGAGGCCCATTTTTGGATGAATGGATTTGTGAACAAGCAAAATTGTCGGATTTGGGACAAAAAACAATCCACATGAATTACACCAGCACCAATTGCATCCCAACAACGTCACTGTTTGGTGCGGATTTTCGTGTAACGTAATCATCGGTCCGTATTTTTGTGAGAACGAAGATGGGATTGCCATAACCGTCAACGGCGAGACCTACAGATCGATGATAAGCAACTTATTGTGGCCTCAACTGGATAATATGCCTGATATGGATACTGACGACATGTGGTTCCAATAGGACGGCGCTACGTGCCACACTGCGCAGCCACGATAGACATTTTGCACCAGCGATTTCAGGGCAGGGCCATCTCGCGCGGTGGCGACGTCAACTGGCCACCGAGATAATGTGATTTAACGCCATTAGACTACTTTCTTTGGGGCTACCTTAAATCGCAGTTCTATGCGAATAATCCGCAAACAGTTGATTTCCTCAAAGTCAACATAACGAACCCCATCCAACAAATTCAGATAGATTTATGCGACAAAGTTATCGGAAATTGGGCTTCCCGAATACGTTCCATCAAGCGAAGCCACGGCGGACATTTGAATGATGTCATATTCCACACTTAATGCCATAAAAATTACTTTCAAATTTAAAATAAATTGAGTGTATATATCCCACACAACTTGTTTCATTTACATTTAAAAATAGAGCGACCTTATTGAAAGACCCTATATTAGTGTAGTTTGGTAGCAGTCTTTCTTGAATGCAAATTTTGTTGAAGACCATTGTATATTTTGCCTTAATTAATTAAGGAAAATACACAATGGTCTTCATCAAAATTTGCATATATATATATATATATATATATATATATATATATATATATATATATATATATATATATAAAGTTCGAAAGTACTTGGAATCCTCGTATTAATTTTCCCTGTGGGCTTTGTTGCATTTATTGCTTACTCACCTTACTCACGCAATACTTTGTGAGTTTCCACACACACACACACACACACACACACACACACACACATACGAGGGACGGTCAATAAGTTTTGCAATTCGGATATAAGGAAACGAGATATGAGGAAAAGTGTTTTATTATTTTTTAATATAACTACCCTCGACTTGAATGCACTTGCGCCACTTGTCCCTGAGGCTTCAAATTCCCGACAACCAGAAATCTCCCGACTACTGTTCAATCCACTCCTGGACGGCGAGCTGGACATCTTCATCGTCCCCAAACCGGCGTCCACGTAGTGCAGCCTTAAGTTGGCGGAATAAATAGTATTCGCTATGGGCCAGATCTGGACTGTAGGGGGAGATGGTTGAGCTCCTCGAATCCGAACTCACGCAGGGCAGATTGTGCAACTCTGGCCTTGTGTACAGGGTCATTGTCATTGAGGAGCAGGACACCGCATGTCAACTTGCCGCGCCGCTTCTGACGGATGCACTTCTTCAACCCTGCCACTTCCACGGCGTAATATTAGCCTTTGATGGTCCTTCCACGAGGCGCATAGTCCACCATTAACACTCCCTCAGAATCCCAGAAGATAGTGGCCATGATCTTCCCGGCTGAGGGTTGGGTCCGGAACTTGATGGGGGTCGGAGAGCCCCTGTGCTTTCAGGCCATGCTTTCGAGCTTGGTCTCGGGATCCCAGTGATGGACACGCGTTTCATCACCTGTCACTATGCGTTGTACAGGTTGTACAGGAGCAGCAGCTCCTCCGAACTTTGACGACGTTAAAGTCGATCATGGGGCGTGAGGTTTCTAGGGACCCAACGGGCAGAGACCTTGGTCATGGCTAAATTGTCGTGGATGATGTTCATAACACTTCCATATGATATTCCAATTACTCGCTCGATTTCTTCGACCTTCACCCGTCGATTTTCGAGGATGATCCTCTCCACACGGGCCACATTGTCCTCATTGGTCACGTCTGACGGGCGTCCTGGACGGGTGTCATCTTCAAGGGACTCACGACCATAACGGAACTCCCTATTCCAGCGAGCAATGGTTGCATAGGAAGGGGTGGTCTCGGTGTACACTGCAACCATGCGTTCATGGATCTATTTTACATTCTTGCCTTCCTTGGTCAAAAGTTTGATCACTGCGCGGTGCTCAACCTTCTCCATTGTTAAAAAATTTGTGACTGACGATCTGCGATCAGCTACTGCTTCTTAAATAGACGAGACGGGAGCGTGCGGCTGCAGGTCCTGACTTGTCATAACTTGTCGTAACACCCCCACAAACAGCCATCCCCCTTCCTCTGTTTTGCCCTACCGATTCGCAAAACTTATCGACCGCCCCTCGTGTATATATATATTATTTCATTAAAAGATACATATTATATTCATTGGCCATAAAATCCAATTAAATAACCGTATTATTCAATTCAATAATTAAGCCATATTCCATTGTTTTTTGTTAGTTCAATAAATCTTGTTAAATTTATGCGTCAGTACCTTTGGAACCTTCTATCTAGGCAAGTTTGTCATTAAACCAATCTTCAAATAAGCTATAGGGGTACTTTAAAATGTGCTTTCTTTGGGACTGTAGAAAGGCTCCTTAAATGCTGTCTTCCAGAGTTCGAGGACGAAGGGTGTCACACTGGACCTGAAGTATATATAAAGTATATATATATATATATATATATATATATATATATAAGGTGTTCTGGCTAAATTTGACGATATCTTCTTTTTTTCATTTCTCCATGAACAGCTTGTTTCTATCGGCTGTGAACAATCGATGGCGTTGGTGAACATACAGAGTAAAATTTTAATTGAGAAAAAGTTAGCTGCCATGGAGGACTGGAAGCCCTCTTAATATTTGAAATGAGTTACCTGCATCCTGATTACTAGTGCCGGGTATCAAAGTGCTGATATTATGACTGCTACTCAATGTTCTGCGAACCCTGTAAAGGCTGTAAGACGTGACATGGGCAGCTAAAAAAGACGGAGAAGCCGTGGTTAGCAGAAAAGGAGACAGGAGCCGTTCTAACTGTGCATGCACTCCCGAATTCACCTAATAACTGCAGGAAAGTGATGGGAGGCCTGAACAAGGGAATCCCGCCTTTGGCGAGAAAGGTGGGAGTTAGAGTCACCACCATGCAGCTCACCCTGAATGACAGCCTTCGCTATCACTCTTACAAGAAGAGGAAGGGACAGATTCTGGCAGCAAAGGCCAAGGAGAACCTCTTGACAAAGGCAAAGAAGCTCCTGGACAAGCTGAAGCATGATGTTGAGCCGGAGACGATCTAATTCTTTTCAGATGAAAAGAACTTCTTTCAGGACCAGGCGCACATCACCCAGAACAACAGGTGACCTTTCACGTATCATAAAGATCAAGTTTCCCAAACTATTATGGTCTTCGGGTAACTTTAGTGAGGATGACGTTATGCCGCCTCACATATTTGAGCAGGGACTTAGGTTGCTGGAGGCATGGCCGGTTTAAGGAGCTGCTGTTGCAAAGGCCTTAGCGCACCCTATATCTGTATCTGTATCTGGGACCTGTAGCACAAGGAACAGCGGGGCCCCAACCCGTATAGTTATATATATATATATATATATATATATATATATATATATATATATATATATATATATATATATATATATATATATTGTATCTCACACCCCACCCACCCATTTTCCTTTGCAGAAAGGGAAAACTTATCTGAGGTATTTAAAAGAACTGCTAGTATGGCGATGAGGACTCAACTAAAAAGAAAGGGTTTTATTTTGTACTTTTTATTCCTTTTTAAATAACAACACCGTGCATACCAGTAGCTTAGCCAGTAGACTATTTGTGTTGCCTTGGGGAATCTTGGAACCATTTGCTGAACTGAGTGCACACAACTAGTTACGTGGCTCACATGAAGCACTTACGAGACTTGGCAACAGAAAACTACTCAATTATTATACTTAATACCTTACCAACGCGTACTATTGATAAGAGGCCTAAAACTACCATTTGGCATGTCAAAAACAACAAAACTCACCCTAAGATTCAGCTGTGCCTCGACGGCCATTAAACTGCGTCTTCAGTTCAGGGTTTCCAGAAGAAATTTCAGTAGATTATTGCGAGAAAAATCAGTAGGTAGGTAAAAACTTGGTAGACGCACCTTTAATATATAGATATGTAGTGGTTCTTGTGATATATGTTATGTAGATAAAATTAGGTTAAAAAGCATTATATCAGTATTTTTTTATAAATATTTGGCGAAAATTTGGAAAAACAATATACAAATTATTCATGAGATTGATAAATTATTTCTGAGATTCATCAAAATTTCAGTAAATTTCATGCTATTTCGGTCGATCTGGCAACACAGGACTCTTCACTGAACCACGATGTCAATATTCCTTATCAATATCACCACTCAGCTGATTTGTCCCTTTTCTCTTATTGATATTTAATATAAACTATACTAAACTTTTATCTGCATTAATAGGTTAAGTACATTATGTATAATACACCCCAAACTTACCCTACAGTCAGTTAAGGAAATACACGTTTAAGAATCCATCGCCAGGACCTTCATGCTATTCAATTTATATATTTATGGTTATTTCTGCTGCGCCCAGAAGGTCCTGATTTGGACCACGGACCGCTAGTTGAGTAGCCCTTGACTATACATAATGCCACAATAGAGCATACTATGCAGTATGCTCTAGTGAAGTTTTCTATATTTTTCTTATACATAGTAATATCATATATAATAATTATTTTGTCTCGGCCTTCTCCGCCTAAGGACAAACCCAGATTACTAATTTTATACATCCCCGTGGCGTACCCTAAAGCGCGGGGCCCTTAGCACGTGCTACAAGTGCTAGTGAGTTAAACCGACACTGGCTGGAGGGCCTTACCTCCGGATAGAGTCAGAAGTCCCACGATTTTAATGACATGGATTAATATGTGTGGGGCGTGGTTGAGAAATATACCAACCGCTGGGCCTGCAACGCCAAGGCCAAGATCAAGGGGGTATTCGAAAATCTTTCCAGGGAGACAGTGAGGAACGCATACACCAAGTTCCGGAGCCGTCTTAAGGCAAAGTGGAAGCTGTGGACCACTTCTTTGAGCAAAGGTTATTTTTAGTTGATATATTGCGTTTTCCTTTTATTTTAATTAAATTAAAATTTAATTAAAAGTTGGACATAATGCTAGGCTGTCGAATTGTGTATACTACTATCTGATTAAGAATAGCACCCCCACTATTAAAGGGGTATGGGGATATTTCGAAACCCTCATTTCGAAATGATCACCTTAGGGTTCGAATTCAAGTGGGATTGCCAGACCTTGTTAGGTGCTCTAATCTTCATTCTTTTTATGCAGTGCTCCGTCCCGAATGGGCGGAGTGCCCCGAATGAGCTGAGATAGAAATGGAGACATAAAATTTCGTTGAAATCGGTGGCTGTGTATTCCATACTTACTTTTAATACAACACATTTCTAATCTTTATTGAATAAAGTAGGAGAGTTTTGAAATTATTGCCTTTGTATTGGCACTTCTTTCGTCCTTTCCTTACACTTATTAATTTTCTTCATTTTTTAAAAAGTTCTGTCACTTTTTATTTAATTATGAACAAATTTTCAAAATTATCAGGCACCAACTTTGCGTATTGTGACTTCCAAGCTTGAAACCATTGAGTGATAGTTTTCATCCATTTTAATGGGATTAGTTATTTGTAATTAAAATATGTTAGGTAGCTGGCATTTTTGCTTCTATCTGCCTCTGTCGACTCCTTCACACCATATATACTGCTTGTGCTGTTACTTTTTTAATTCTTGATTTTATTTATCAAATAGTACTTTTCCAATATTTCCTTGTTGTGTGCCATTGGATGAGTCCTGTATTTTAAGGTATTTCCTTTCATTTTTGAGAGCTTACATTCTAGGAGGAAGTGACGGACATTTTACACTATAGTCCATTTTTTACTTCAAATTCACATAGACTGACCGTTGTTTGAAATGTTATGACCGATTTTAATAAAAAACAATCTGGCAACTCTCAACCAAAAGACGCTTACCTGTCAGTTGATATTATATTTGTTTACCCTATTCTTGCAAATTTACTTCTATTTTTACAGATACTTTTAACAATGTTATTACACATATTTCCTTTTGGGGGATTGCAATGAATAGTTTAGAAATCGACAAGATTATTTTTTTTTTCTATTTCCCTAGCCGTTATATTAGGTTGTATTCCGCTGCATTTTTATTCTCTTGACACCTTTGCTCATAAAAATAGTGATAATTCATTTGAGTTTTAACTGAAAACATAAAAAAAAATAATAAAGTGAACTTGGTTCCTGGTCATTCTAGTCCAGGAACAGTTTGGTTTCATCATAATAGATCAGTCGAGGACCAGCTTCAACTGCATCCCGGGAAATCTCAGGAACCTGAGTGGTATATCACCTGACACCTTCAAACACCACCTGAATGCATGGTTGAACAAGACCCCAGACTAACCACCCACGCCAGGATACTCAAGCTCTAACTCCAACAGCCTAATACACTGGATCATGAAGGCAAGAGAACTGGCTGGCCTCGGTGGAGATCCATCTCAGCTGCATCAATAACACGGCAGACCACTTCAAGATATGGTGATGTTTCTGATTGGGTCATTCAAGGTTTTGTCGATGTTATGCATTTTGATTGTTCTAAGGCTTTTGATGTCAATTTCAAAATTTTGCTTCAAAAACTAGGTAGGTTAGGAATAGAGGTCCATTTCTTGGATTGTATTCATTCCTTTTTGACTGATTGAAGTATGTCTGTTGTTATTGAAGGGGAGTCTAGTAGACCTAGAAGGGTAAGAATTAGTATACCCCAGGGCTCGGTGTTGGGCCCAATCTCCTGTTTTTGGTTTATATTAATTGTATTGCTAGAGGCATCCATTGTAAATATTACATCTTCGCTGACAACCTTAAAATTTATCTTAGAATTCATTACTCTAGTCTGTTTGATACTCTTATGGGTAAATATGTAGATTGGCGGCTTGAACGATGGCATGTACTATTTTGTCAGTATTCTAAAATATTTCATGTTTTTGGAGTAAATTTAAGGGGGCGGCTCATATGTGGGTAACACAATAGGGGGACCACCCTACGATGATCCTGAGTTTCAATCAATTGAGGGGTCTGGGTGGCACACCCCCCAGTGTATAATCCTAATTGTTTATAGAATAATATTCTAACATTTACAGAAGTGAATGATTTTGGTAATGCTTCAGATTAGGGGCGTAGATTCGTAGGCTACAATTTTGGGCTATAATATATGTCTTATGATGTCAGACGGTAGCTTCAGATGTGACCAATCACAGCGTTATATTTTTTTGTTGTTTTGGGGGTTTGTAACCTTTATTCTGTATTATTTACTAAATATCTGCGCCTCTGCTCGTTTATAGTTTTTTCTAAGTTAGGTAAGGTTTCTTGATGTCTTTTATTATTTTTCCCCTTTTTTGTTTTCATATTTTTTGTTTTGCTGCAAACAATAACAGCTTTTTACTGGCAATGTCATAGCTATAAATAGGACCCGTTGCGCAAATATTTCGGTTTTGCCATGCTCTAGTTGTACCACTTCATTATTTGAATTCAGGTTTATTTTGCATGACTGCGAAAAACTTTTAGATTTTTTAGAGGTGCATAAACAAATTGAGAAAACTATAAAATGCAGTGAAATTTAAAATTTTCAGGAAATTTAATGTTTCGTTGTTATAAAATATATGTAAATGAAAACAGTAAGCAACAGCGGTGCCTTTTCAAACAATTAGTGTGTAGGGCTACATTTTTTGTGGGTTCCCATTTAAGTTTAAAAGACATTGTTCAAATTTCATATTTTTTCATAAATCATTTTACGTAAGTAAGTATTGTTTGTCATTAGGTTACCAGGTATTTTCTGCCAGTAAAAAGCTGTTGTCGTTCGCAGCGAAACAAAAAAATACGAAAAATAAAATTGGAAAACCCCCCAGTAAATTTAAGAGGAGTGCTCGTGGGAGAGATATCACTGCAGGGGCACCACCCTACGATGATTCTGAGTTTCAATCAATTGGGGACGTCTGGGGGGCACAGCCCCCCAGTATATACTTGTATACCAAAAAATATAACGCTGTGATGGTCACATCTGATGCTACTGTCTTACGTCATAAGACATATTGTAGCCTATAAACAGTGCCACCTACCGCATGCCCCTAAACTGAAGTGTTACCAATGATTTAACCAAATCATTTCAGTGCCTTTAATCGTTTGGAGTTATTTTTATTTGTCAATATAGTTTTCCCCATTTTACTATTTTTATTACCCTTTTTTAGACATTTAAATCTATTTAACTAGATCGTTTAAAAGAACTACTTTTTTTGCCATTTGGGTGTAGTACAGACGCATTTTAAACAGTAACATAACATAATTATTAAGTTTATTTTCCGATTGAGATAAATTTTTAACCTTTTTGGACTTTCATAATTTACTTAACATTAAAGTTGATTGTGAGGTTTGTGGCCGGGCATTAGATATTACCCCTCATTTTTAATTTAGATGTTCTAAAACTAAACCCGAAGTCCCATTAAGTCAAGGTTACACCAAAAACTTTGATTGATTGGTTTAGTTTCTGCAGAGAGGTCGCTATTCACTATTGTGAACAAAATAGGCTTTCCTCATCGCTATTTCAGAAGTATACCCACTGCAATAAAGTAAGTAAACAGCATTTTTTGTCTGGTTATTTTCGTGTATTTTTGTAAAAAAAAAATGGCCTAAGTAAACAGCGTTTTTCGTTTGTTTAGTTTCAGGTATTTTTTTTTACCCCCCCAAAATGGCGGCGGCTTTATTTCGAATAGGACTCAAACGCGCATGAATATTCACGCAGGGTTTAAGGAAATATAAACACACAAAAATCCACTTGTTTGGCCGAGCCCCTAATCTACATATTATGGATCTTTCTCTTGCCCAAGAAGATATTTTACTGATAAATGATGCTCGAAAGTCTTGGGATCTATCTATGAATGCTAGTGAGTATGTTGTAATGAGGTTTCAAAGGGGCAAACAATGTGGATTGGCATAGGTAGGTGTTATCGCGATAGCGATATCAGGTTATCAGTTATCCGATGCACACGTGTCTGATGCAGTTAAAAGGGCCAACTGGATGTTGGGAATTGTGAAAAGCACATTTGCAACATTTACCAGAGATATCTTGCCACTGTTAATAAATGCATTAGTTTGTCCCCATCTGAAATATGGCAACATCATTTGGCACCCTCGATTCGTTGGCGATGATATGAAGGTGGAATCTGTACAAAGAAGAGCTACAAAATTGGTTCTGGAACTGAGTGATCAAGTGAAAGACTGTGCCTTTTGCTTGGACTCTTTTCCCTGAAATATAGACGCTGTACAGGTGATATGATTCAAGTTTACAAGCTTCTAAATGGATTGGAGAGAATCAACCCTAGCCTATTCTTCATACCTCAGGAATATTCAGCAACGCAAGGTCATTCCAATAAACTATTTAAATGCCATAACCAGAAGATGGTGAGGAAAAATGTATTTGGCCAGAGGATTGTCAATGACTGGAATTCTCTGCCAGATCAAGTGATCACTGCTACAAGTCTCCACTCCTTTAAGAACAAGTTGGATAAACACCGAGAGGCCAACTAGTATAGCTACACGTAGCCAGCATCATAAAAGTTTTCACAACATTGATAGGGCAACTATAGGATTACTCGATAATTTCAGTTTTTGGTTCCAGTTTAGCACAGGGGTGAGCCGCCTGTGCCTTGGAGGCAGAAATAGGTAGGTCTGAGCTGGGAGGAGGATCCTCAAACCCTATTAGGAGATGGAGAGCCTCACCAGGTAAGAAACTAAGAAACAGTATTCAAATATTCTTACTATTGTATTATAAAATAACGCTATATATAGTCAATAATCAATATTGTATTATAATTTTGGATTTATCGGTTATCACCTTATTGGCCGATAAATTTATTGCCAGTATCGATTATTGCTGATAAGGTTATCGTTATCGGTTATCGTGATACATATTTTCGTTATTGCGCCCACCTATGTGGATTGGAACTCTCTTGGATTATTCTCTAAATATTATCTTGATAATACTCCAATCAAATTTGTTGAGTCTCAAGTCGACTTAGCTATCACAATAAATATTTCTCGAAAATTCCAACTCCACTTTCAGAATATTACTTCTAGGGCAGCTAATCTTGCTTCCAACATTTTAAGGTCCACTTTATGCAGGTCAGCTAATTTTATGTTGCACAGGAGTTATATTCGTCCATTGTTGCAATTCTCAGTTTGTGTTTGGGCTATTGGATATGTTCTTACCAGTCAGACTGTATCTATCAAGAAGAACATTTTTCTAATCAAAAAGAATCCAAAACAAAAATCACTCATTCAAAAAGGAGAATAATCCCCTTCCCCCTAAGGAAGCCCGGAAGACTGGGTGAATCCACAACTTCATGAGGCAGGAAATTCCATCTATTAACCACCCTGCAAAAAAATAACGTCTACAAGCCTCCAATTGAGTATGTTGAACTTGGATCTTGAACCTATGTCCCCTAGTGCCAACTGAGGGAGACATGATAAATAAATCTGAGGGAGTAATAATACTGATGCCGTGAATAATCTGGTAACAATAAATGAGTCCTGCCTCTCCTTCGAGATGTCAGCAAGTCCATGTATCTGATTAATCCATCTACATTTGAGTTTTTTAAAATCTGTTCTGGGATGGATAAGTTGGATTTTATCAAATTATTTGAGTTGGAAGGTAGTAATAGGACTAGGGGTCACCACTTAAAAATTAAAAAAACAGAGGTGCAGGTTGGATGTTAGAAAATATTTTTTCACCAATAGAGTGGTAGATTACTGTAATAGTTTGCCTTCTGAGATGGTAGACAGTCCAAACTTGAATGTATTCAAATACAGATGACTATATGGGGAGGGAGGGTTAACTTTGGCGGGTATTCTGGACTCATTTCTGTGGATGCAGTTTTTTATTGTATATTATGATTGATTTGGATTTTGATGAGTCTTGATGATGATGCTTTTTGTTTTTGACACATTACTGTGTATGGTTCTAATTGTATATTGTAGGTGCATGATCTGACACAATCCTATGGATTATTTAAATTGTATATTGTAAATGCATGATCTGACACAATCCTATGGATGCATTTTGTGGGTGGGTTTTGACAGATGCGGATGACTTTTGATAGGCCCTTGTAGTTTTGGCATCCGTGAAATTATGTTATGTTGAACAGATTCCAACGAGTTTGTAACACCAAGAAAACCAAGATTCCAAACTGGAGAAGCAAAGTCTAAAAGAGGACAGACATCAGATATATATAAGAAAGACAAAGTTAGCTGATCGACAAACTGTGGATTTCAGTAAGCTGGTGGCCACACCACTAGCCTTAGCCACTGTAGCTCTGATATGTTGGTGAAACCTTAGCCTAGTGTCAACAGTGACACCTAGGTCCTTTTGTGAGGAGCAACAACTAATGGGGGTACCATTAAGATGATACAGTGGAACCTGATTCTCTACATTAGTGCGAATTTGTCTGTTGAAGCGGAGATGGGCATATTTCTCAGTGGAGAATGTGTCCCCAAAAAGAAGCAGTAAAAGATAATAAATCAATACTCCTCTGCATACATAATGATGAGTAGACGATGCCATGTGACATAGGAGAGAAGTGCAAATAGAGCTTGAGATCATCAGTGAACATCTTGTACTCACACTGGATCTGGGAACAAACATAGTTAATGAAAATTAGTAACAGCAAAGGGCTGAGAACCGATCCCTGGGGAACACCACTCAGAACAGGTTTAAAATTACTGAAAACCACCCATTGAGACCCTCATGCCACAATCCTGTATAAAGCTACTGATCCAACGCAAAAGATTACCTGATATCCCAATGGCAACCTATTAGAAAGTGTTCAGAGGAAATGGACCAGGATAATTAATATGGCTGATTTTACTTATGCTGAAAGGTTACAGAGACTTATACTATGCTAATGGTCATCTACTTAGAGCAGATCTAATAAAATGTTGGAAAAATTTTCAGGGTGAGTGTGCATTGTCCTCTAATGGAATTTTTAACTTGGATCCTGTGGTAGGTACTCATGGTCATCAATTCAAATTGTCTCCTAGACACACATCTCAAATGTAGAAAGAGGTTTTTCAGTGAGAGATGTATCTCTAATTGGAATAATTTACCTAACTATGTTGTTGCTAGTTCAAACTTGGACACTTTCAAAAAGTATCTCCACGAAAACTGCAGAGACTTATGATATGAATTTGATAGAGCTGTTTTTTAGTACCAAAACTACATTGATTAAGTCTGTTCTATAAAATGGAACAGCACACATATAAAATCTCCAGTTTTTTCATAAGCTCTCTCTTATGACTGACCTTTTGTTTGCTGGTATGTGTGCTGCTATGGGCTCCCTCACTCTTTCTCACCACAGAGTCTTTCTAGATCTGCTAATGGGTCTGTCGGGAGCCAACTAGGTAAGGTTTGGTGCCTAGCAATTTATGTTACAAAGTCCCCTCTCTCATGTTTACATTTGCTGCTAAATTAAGGTTTATATAAGTTAGTTTGCTTTCTCAATCTCAAACATCAATTATATATGGTATAGTACTTGGATTTTAGCAAAATTTTTGATAAGGTTCCACATAGGAGACTAGTTGTGGTAAAGTTTTGAATTGGATAACTGAATGGCTGAAAGACAGGAAACAGAGAGTCGTGCTGAATGGGGTGAGGTCACAGTAGAGGGATGTTATCAGTGGCATACCCTTTATTATTCATAGTTTATATAAATGATCTTGGGGAGGCTGTAAATAGCAAAGTGGCAATTTTTGCTGATGACACTAAATTGGCAGCTGTAGTCAAAGAAGTTGAGGGTAGCTTTAAAGTGCAGTCACTTAAGTAAGTTATTAGCTTGGGCTCAGAAGTGGCAGATGACTTTTAACCTTAAAAAATGCAAAGTTCTTAACATGGGAAAGGATAATAGGGAATTTAGCTATGAAATGGATGGGCATTGGCTGAATTCAGTTGAAGCTGAAAAGGACTTAGGTGTAGTAGTAGATAGGTCACTGAAATTTTCAAAGCAGTGTATTGAGGCAAAATATAGAGCAAATAGGGTGCTAGGATACATTAAGAGGAATGTTAGTTACAAGAGTAAAGAGGTTATCCTTAAACTCTACAACTCATATGTTAGGCCACATTTAGAGTACTGTATACAAGCATGGTCACCACATTTTAGAAATGACATCAACCTGCTAGAGTCAGCACAAAGGAGGGCAACAAAAATAATACCTTCCCTGAAGCACCTTGAATATGAAGATAGACTGAGGGTACTAAATATGTTCTCATTTGAGAGAAGATGTGTGAGGGGAGATATTTGAGTTGGAAGGTAGTAATAGGACTATGGGTCACCACTTAAAAATTTAAAAAAAACAGAGGTGCAGGTTGGATGTTAGAAAATATTTTTTTACCAATAGAGTGATAGATTACTGGAATAGTTTATCACCTGAGACAGTTGATAGTCCAAACTTGAATGTTTTCAAATGCAGATTAGAAGATTATATGGAGAGGGAGGATTAACTTTTTAGGATGGGGGGGTATTCTGGCCTCATTCCTCTGGATGGGTTTTTATTATTGTATATTATGATTGATTTTGATGAGTCTTGATGATGATGCTTTTTGTTTTTGACGCATTCCTCTGTATGGTTTGAATTGTATATTGTAGATGCATGATCGGACACAGCTGATCTGCGTGTGTATCTTCTGACTGATTAGCCAATACCATGCTTTGTTATATTTAGGATGGATCTAGCACGGCTGTCTCTTCAGTTTATATGTTAGGATGGCGTGCATTGGTTATTGTAAGTCACTATAACCAAATAATATGTGAAGCCTTTAAGGACAATACTCAGGCCTTAGAAATATAGGGGCTCACAGTATAATCCTGCGAGTTATTAAATGTCCTACTTGCCGCAGGAATTGTAAATTTAGGCAAGATCGAAATTTCTTTTACTCTAATATAATTTCAAAGGATTTGAAAGGCAGTAAAACCACACACAAACTTTCGGTTAGGGCGTTTAAGGGCACGTGGCTCTCTAATGACCAGATTTGACCAAGGGTCAAACTTCAGAAAACCTACGCCATATTTTTAGTATTATTAAACTGCTAATGGTCTTTTTAGACATTCCAGTCATCATATATGGTTTTGGTTTTGTGTGGAAAGTACATCTTTTAAAGATACTACATCTTGTTGTTAAAAATGAAATACGTCAGCCTTGCCTTCTCTTAATGCGAAAATCAACCATTATTTCCACGTACTGGCAACATTTAATTTACACATTGGCAACCTTGGATACAAGTTTTTATAAGAGTGCCACTTTCGATTTTTGCTCTAAAACCTTGTTTAATGCTCTCAATAGATTCATTTGTATTTTACATATTTAAATTTTTAATCTTTAATAAGACTTCTCATAATTCCCTGTTAAATTACTAGACTTTTGTTGAAATTATAGCCTCATTTTGAAAATGAGTTGTTGCGACAGGTGCGTCTTGATTATAATATCCCCAGCACTAAATAGTAAGTTTCTTTTGTCTTTGGATTCAAACCTAATTGTTAATACTATTAGGTGTTTTAGATAAGGTTTCTTTGTACTACTTGTTCTTGAGGTGGGGGGGGGGGGTGGATACCCCCATAGCACTGATCTATAATGGCTTGCAGTAACCAAATGCATAAACAAATAATCTAAAAATAAATAGTAAGTACGTAAAAACAGTACTAATGGTGTTTTAGGCATTTTAGTCATCATTTAGGGCTCCATTTTCGCGCGGAAAGCAGTGATTTTAAGATAGTATGGCTGAAAATAGAATAGTACTCAAGAGTGCTAGTATCATAAAAATAAGTGCTTTCCGCGCCTACCTGAAGCCATAAATAATGACTAGAATGCTTACAAACACCATTATAACTGTTTTTACTAGAAAAAACCTAGTGTAGGTTTTCTGAAGTTTCACCTGACCAAGTGCTAGCCTTTTGTTTACAAAACTTTGTTTCAGTAAAAAGTTGTTGAAAATATTGTTAGGTCAGGTTAGGTTTTGATTCTTGATCTTTTAAGTGAATTAAAAATGCGCTTTTGCAGTTTTATGTGTACTTTTCAGATCTGAAACTCATTTTGGGCTAGAAATTCATACTTTTCCTATTATGGACTTTCAGTCCATTCAGGTACCAGTCATGACAGATACCATGCCTGGTACGAAGATTTATGTACAACATTATAATGTGAAGAAGCATTTGCTAAAGGAGTTTTTCCTTTTACCATCTTTGGAGCCAGTCTCAGGCAGCTCCACTTCTGGAAAGGAGATCCCCCCCCCCATCGCTTTCTCAGGGGCCCCTCTAACCTTACTCCTCACCTAGGCCTAAAGGTATGGGGGATTGCCCCTCATACCCCTCCTGTGCAGCGGCCCCTATTTTATCACAGGGGACAGCCAAGAGTGTAGGCAGGCAGGCAGGCAGCCCAAAATTGAATGCTCCCAGTTGAGTGAGGCAAAATGACCAATTTCCTTAGGGGTGCAAGGGAAAGCAGGACATGTTGGGCTATGCCCCCTACATATAAACTGACTGGGTGTAATTTTGCCGGGGCCCTGATTGAAAAAATAACAGCCAGGCCCCAGTTGGTCTATTCCTGGCTATAGACTGACTGGGGTTATAATTTTGCTGGGTGTCTGTTCAGTCTATACCCCTGCAATCATGCATATTGTCATTATGCGCGTGTGTGACTGCCTCCCACTCTTCCTCAATGGATGCCAGTTCACCAGCCAGATACTTTACTGCGACAGAATATTATACATCAACTGGGATCTGTGATGCCTTGGGGGGATGAACACACGGAGGTCGTCCCTGTGATGGACATTTTTCTGGAGGAGACCCAGATCCAGATGTCAGGATTTTCTATGACTTCGAATCCGGGTTCAGTGCCAAACACCGAACCTATGCTAGCTTCTCCTCAGATGGTTCGTGCCCCCAAGGTCTGACAAAGAGAGGAGGGACCTCCTTACCTATCTGGTGCTCCTCAGACAACTACGACCTTCTCCATCCTGGGGAAGAATCTTGCTGAGGCCTGCTCCATCCGACCTAGGGGTTCCTTCCAGCGGTGGAGACAAGTGGGTTCATTCTCCACCCTCCTCTCCAAAAAGAAGCAAGAAGAGGACTAAAGGTTCCTCTCACTCTGTGGGGGCTACAAGGATGGATAGGTTCTCTCCCAGGGTAAAAGGGCTTTGCAACCCCACCACCACAAGATGGGGGTCAGACTAGGATGCACCATTTACACCAGGCATGATGTCTCTGTTCTTCTCTCTACTTTTAAATACCCCCTTTCAGGCAGTTGCAGTGCAGCTGCACCTAGACTGGAAGTATAGTTATTTTTACGTACATTCCACCATCAGCCGACTTTGATGCAGGGGACTTGTGGCATGATTGCTGAGACCCTTTCTCTTGCTCAGGGACTTGAATGGAAGATTACTCGATCAATCCCAGGGGTCAGGTCTTTGCCTGCCTGATCAACGAGCTGGAGATAGGTATCCTAAATGTGGATGAGTTTATGCATCACTGCCCAAGAACTGCTTCATTTATCTGTATTGATCTATCTTTGTGCTCTCTGGATGCACAGCTGGCTACTATTTCTAGAATCTGACATTTTGCATGTGGACAGCTTCCGTGATGGTCAGCCAAGTATGAGATGGCCCTTAAACAGAAGCGTTATGCCTATATGCACTATAAGAGCTGCCTAAATTACTTCACTGTTGTAGAATTTTGTCAAGCTACGGCTAGCTTCCAGTATGTTTCAGAGCATGCCCACCACTCTTTCTGGTGGGCATAAAATCCAACTTATCCATCCCAGACCCCGTAAGGGGCGCGGCGATTTGCCATCCTGGCCGCCGTGCTGACGGGATCCAGCGCCCCGTCCGGCCCCAGCTTAGCCTCTCTTCCTTCCTTCAGATAGCCTGTATTCCTATCCTACCTCGTCGCTTTTCATACAACCTCTCCCACAACTTTCTCTGGTCAGCCTCTAATTTCACAGGGTAGAAGCTGACCTTCTTCTCAGCCAATCGTCCCGGATCGGGGCTGAGGGGGGAGGGGACAATGTCCCCTAACCCCTGAGCTCCGGTCTGGGGTGGTTGGCTTTTAACAACCTGCTTCATCCCCACCCATACCTTCCTCACATCCCTTTTCCTCTCGTCTTCAAAATCTATCCGTTTTACGCCGTGTTCAAGGTGGAGCCGCCATGCCGAAGGACTGCCAGGCCACCAGGCGGGAGGGGTGGTCCCAAATGGCGCCGCCTGGCTCTGCCGGGCCTGTAAGCACCTCTTGCAGTGCGGGCTACTGCAAGAGGTGGTGAGCGATTGCGTCCCGTAAAACAAAGAGGGTCACCATGCCCAATGATGAAACAAAAAAACATCTCCCCTTAATTCCCCCTATAACAACAACGGAGCCGCCCTCGTGCAGCTCCACAGAAAAGATGGAGGTCCCCCCCCCTGTGCTTGCGCAGGGGACCCTCCATACCTCTTTAACCGGAGAGGAGGCTTACTCCTCTCCTACGCCTACGGGTGTAGGGACTCCCCCTCACCCCCTTCTCTGGAGGTGCTTTCGGGCACCTCCCTATCTCCAGCGGCAGTCCCTCCTATGCTTTCTAAGGGGACTGCCAAGAAAGCCAGCAGGCAGCCCATTGCCGACCGCCCCTCGTACAAGCGGCTCGGTAGGGCAAACCCCCTTAGGGGGGAGAGGGAAGCCAGGCCCCTTCGGTCGCTTCCCTCAAAAGACCTGCTGGCAAAAATATTAAACCTTGCCGTGGTCAAGGCCTGTGCCTCCCCACTAAAGACTTATGACGCTGCCAAGGGGACCTGCGATGTCCTGGGAGGGGATGGCCAACTGGAGGCCCCTCCTGTGATAGACATGGTCCTTGAGGAAAACCAGCCTCAGACGGTAGGGCCTTCCATGGGGGGGAATCCGGGCTTGGCGCCAAGCACCGAACCCGAATCCGCCCCTATGCAAGGTCCTCATCAAACGGCTGTGGATTCTCAGGCAGGACAAGGAGGGGAGGGATCTCCTCCGGATGAATCCCCTGCGCCCACCGGGACCTTCTCCATTTCAGAGAAGGACCTGGCTGAGGCCGGTCCATCTGGCCTGGGGGCTTCTACCGGCGGGGGTGAGAAGCGGGTTCATTCCCCGCCCTCCTCTGCTAAAAAGAAGAAAAAGACAAGAAAGACGAAAAAGACTCGGGGCTCCTCTCCATCCGCGGGGGCTGCGGGGACGGATGGGTCTGCTGCCACTTTGGTAGGCGACCAAGCCAAGATCGGCAAATCCGGCCCCTCTACCCCCTCGTGTGCGGAGCTCCTGACCAAGACTAAGACGAAGAATGCACAGGGCGGAGCCTCGATGACATCGGGGCCCCTCATTCAGAGGTTACCTGGCGTTTTCGAGCTCGCTGGCTTCAAACGCTTCCTCGTTATTCGCTCCACTGATGGCACCATGTTGTCTAAGGCAACATGATCCATCAGAGGAGAGGATTAGCTAGTGCAATTGGTAGAGAGCCGAAGGTGACCCGTTTCTCGGACGGCAGCCTTCTGGCGAATGCGGCGAATCCCGCCGAGGCGGCCAAGATAAGTGCTCTTCGGACACTTCATGGCACCCCGGTGAGTGTGACGCCGCACTCTACCATGAACTTTGTGAAAGGAGTAGTTTATGCGAGGGAACTCGTTGACTACTCCATTGAGGACATCACCCTAGAGCTGGCCGACCATGGGGCGGTCAAGGTCGAACGTGTGATGAGAAAACAGGGAGGGGCTTCGAGACCCACCCCTACACTCTTCGTCACGTTCGACTGTGACAAGCTCCCTGAGTCGGTGCGTGCCGGTTGGTACCGCTACCGCGTGAAGGCATTCGTGCCACTGCCGCGGCGGTGCTATTACTGTCACCGCTTCGGCCATACGAATCGCTCATGTAGACGTGCAAAGTCGGGGTCACCCGAAGTCTGTGTAAATTGCTCCAAGGTCGCACACGATAAGTCCAAATCGTGTGTGGCCAAGTGTGTCAATTGCGGAGAGCCGCACCCTGCTTCTTCGAAGCAATGTGGTGCATATCTCCTGGAGAAAGAAATCCTGGCCGTTCAGGCCCAGGATAGACTCTCATTCCGCGAGGCTAAGGACTTGGTCCTGGCGTGCCCAGCTCTGCCTGGGACGTCATATGCCTCAGTAGTTCGAAAGGCACCCTCTGCTCCTGGCCCATCCAGGCCAACGAGCACGGTTGTTTCCGCGCCCATTCGGAGCCCTTCTGCGGGCTCTACTACACCCGGGCGCTCCCCTGGTAGAGCTGGCGGCAAAAAGGGTTCACACCCAGCCCCGGCTAAAACCAGGGCTCCCCCCTCTTCCCCCAGCGTGACCGTTTCCTGTAAGGCGAAACGGCCACGCGCCTCCACCGAGTCGTTAGACTCACAGGAGGCAACACCCCTGAAGATTGTCGCTAGGCCATCTTCTGGGTTCCTAAAGCTGTCCCCCGAAAGGAGGACAGCAACAAAGGAGCTTCGGCTCCTTCGCCCACGCCACGAGGTGGAGCGAGTGGCTCAGAGACGGTGGTTCCTCGAAAAGAGGGCCCCCCGCCTCCGAAGCCGCAGCGCCCGCCTAAGGTTTCGAGGCGGAGGGAGGAAAAGACTCGCATGGCGAGGTCAACCTCCCCCAATAAGTCCTCGAAGGCGACAGCGCCTCCAGCGCTTTGTCCGGCCAACAGCGCCCGGGGTTCTGCCCCCCGGGAAGCGTACGGCCATTCCCGTGAGGGTCTTCAATTCGAGGAGGGCCCCCGCGTCTCCTCCGAGCTAGGCCTGGAGGGCATATTCCTTCAATGGAATTGCCGTGGACTCCGGGCCAACTGGGAGGAGCTGCGGAGGCTCGCCTCGTCCCGTTCCCCGTTAGCTATTTTTTTGCAGGAGACCATGCTAGGCGCGTGCCCACTGCCTGCCCTCCCGGGGTATAAGGGTCTTGCAACCCCACCACCGCGGGACAGCCGGGCTGGGGGATGCGCGGTTTACACCCGGCATGATGTCTCCGTTCTTCCTTTCTCTTTAGATACCTCCTTACAGGCAGTGGCTGTGCAGCTGCACCTGGATAGGAGGTATACTATCATTTCTGCGTACATTCCACCGTCAGCTGACTTCGACGCGGGGGACTTCCGCCGCGTCGTGGCACGGTTGCCGAGGCCCTATCTCTTGTTTGGAGATCTGAACGGCAGGCATCCTCTCTGGGGAGATTACACCATAAATCCCAGGGGACAAGTCCTTGCCGATCTGATCGAAGAGCTTGAGATGGGTGTCCTAAACGTGGATGAGTTTACGCATCACTGTCCGAGAACCGCTTCATTTTCTTGCCTTGACCTATCTTTGTGCTCTTCGGATGCACAGCTTGATTTTGATTGGGGGGTGGTCGATGACCTCCATGGTAGTGATCACTTTCCCATTCAAATATCATTTTCAGGGCAACTGCCGCCTGAGAGACCACCTCGGTGGTGCTTGGCACGGGCGCGGTGGCCTGCATTTCAGGAAATGACTGAATTCTCTATCTCAGTCGAGGAGTTTAGGTCGGTAGATGAGGCCGTTGAGTTCTTCTCCGGTAACCTTATCGCCGTGGGCCTGACTACTATTCCTAGGACGTCTGGCTGTTTTGCACGCCGACCACTCCCATGGTGGTCGGCCGAGTGTGAGACGGCCCTCAAACAGAAGCGTTATGCCTACATGCGCTATAAGCGCCGCCCGAACGATTTCACTGTCGCTGAATTTCGTCGGGCTAGGGCTAGGTTCCGGTATATTTCGAAGCACGCCCGCCGCTCTTCTTGGCGGGCATACGTGTCTTCACTTAACGGGAAGACCCCTTTAGCTGAGGTGTGGAAGCGAGTCAAAAGGATTCGGGGCAAGTTCTCGCAGGACCCCCCTCCCGTTCTCCAGGAGAATGGGACCGCAATCTCGGACCCCGCGTCCGTGGCGGAATCCTTAGCGACCGCTTTCTCTGCATTCTCTAGCCGTGATGCTGCTCCGCCAGCATTCAATGCACGTCGTGATGTCGCGGAAGGCCGCCGGCTGGACTTTACCTCCAGAGGCGGAGAACCCTTCAACGACAAGTTTACTGTGAGTGAGTTGCGTTCCGCTCTCGCTTCGTGCGCGGACACCGCCCATGGTCCGGACGATGTCCCGTACGCCATGCTTCGACACCTAGGTGAGCGAGGCATGGCCTTTCTGTTAGATCTGTTCAACAGGATCTGGGTGGAAGGTCTTCTCCCAGACTCCTGGCGAATCGCTACTGTGCTCGCCTTTCGCAAGCCGGGGAGAGATCACTCTACTCCGACCGGTTTTCGCCCAATCTCTCTAACCTCTTGCGTGTGCAAGTTGATGGAGAAATTGGTAAATGTTAGATTAGCCCATTTCCTGGACAGCGGAGGCCATCTGTCTTCTGCACAGTGCGGCTTCCGTAAGTTTCACTCCACGTGGGATGCTCTGCTCCGACTGGAAAATGCCGTCTGCGAGGCTTTCCTTCGTAGACAGCACTACGCCACGGTGTTTTTTGATCTGGAGAAGGCCTATGATACCGCATGGCGATACGGTATCATGGAGACTCTCCACACGATGGGGGCGAGGGGACGCCTCCCAATGTTTATATCTGAATTTTTGCTAGATCGTCGATACCGCGTACGGGTGGGGGGAGCCCTCTCTGCCCCAAAGGAGCAGGAAGAGGGTGTCCCGCAGGGAAGTGTCTTCAGTGTCACACTCTTTTCCCTGAGCATCAACGGCATCACCTCGGTGCTGCCAGAAGATGTTCTCGCTACGCTCTACGTGGACGACCTTTCGATCTCTTTTGGCGCGGCCCAGATGCCAACTCTGGAGCGTCAACTCCAACAGGCATTGAACCGCGTCTCTCGCTATGCCGAAGCGCACAGGTTTCGGTTTTCTTTGGCCAAGACTAAGGTGGTGCACTTCTGCCGCCATCCACGGCTTCACCCTGACCCAGATTTGTTTCTTAATGGGGAACGCCTTGATGTGGTTGAGTCGCACCGTTTCCTTGGTCTTGTATTCGACCGACGCCTCACCTGGGAGGCTCATATTCGCAGCCTTAGGGTCTCTTGTACCCGCGCCATGGACATTCTCCGTTCCGTGACGTTCAGCGCTTGGGGCGCTGATAGGGCTACCGCCTTACTTTTTTATCGATCCTTTGTTCGCTCGAAGCTCGACTACGGATGCGAGTTTTATGCATCCGCAGCCGAGCGTTTATTGCGGAAGGTGGATTCAATCCACCACACCGGCCTTCGCCTTGCGACCGGTGCCTTCCGCACTTCCCCCATTGAGAGCCTGTTGGTCGATGCTGGGGAGATGCCACTCGCTCTGCGCCGCGTGCAGTGCATCACTCGCCTGTATGCGCGAGCCCGGCGCCTCCCTCAGTCGCCAACAGCTCTCACTGCATCCGCAGCTGATCTCGATGGTGCCTATGCCGCCGAGAGACGCCAGTCATACCCTAAGCCCTTTGGGTTTAGGGCCAGGAAACTCCTTCGAGAGCTAGATATAGCTCTCGGGCCGGTGGCGCCCCTGGTTCTGCCCAGGACGCCACCCTGGAGGGTACCACATTTGGCTATTTGTCGCCACGCCTCTGCTCCCAAAGCTTGTACTGCGCCGGGAGTATTGCGTTCGACCTTTTTGGAGCACACATCGTGTCACGCTGGTACCGTGCCAGTGTATACGGATGGCTCCAAGTCCCAAGAGGGGGTCGGCTTCCACGCCGTATCCCCTCTGTTTGAAGTCAGCGGGGCTCTACCAGGCGCTGCATCTGTCTTCACGGCCGAGCTGGTGGCAATACACCACTCGGTACGGGAGATTACGCGACGTGCCCGGTTCGGAGACCGGATTGTGATCTATAGCGACTCACAAAGCGCCCTGAGTGCTCTCGGGGCATTGGAATCTCCGCATCCCCTGGTTCGCGATATCCGTGACGCCACGGTTTTGGCGAGCCGGGCAGATGTCGAGATTATCTTCTGCTGGGTTCCTGGACATGTAGGAATTGCGGGGAATGAGGGCGCCAAAGAGTCCGCGAGGACTCTGCGACCGGACCAGCGTTTCGCTCTTCCTCACACCGACTACATGGCAGGAATACGGGCAGCTCTTCGGACTGCTTGGCAAAGAAGATGGGAGACGGTCGAGGGGAACTTAAAGTTGCGTGCCATTGCGCCGCGACTGTTCCCATGGACCTATCCCCCAATGCCGCGGCGGCTTCAGGTTGCTTTCTGTCGTCTCCGAATCGGACACACTCGTGTGATGCATCGCTATCTGATGGAACGCTCGCCTGCGCCCTATTGCAACGACTGCGTCGTCCCCCAGACTGTTCGGCACATTCTTGTCGAATGTCCCAGTCTGGGTGATCTTCGCGCACGATACCTGTCCCAGTACCGGGATGGGCGGGGTCGCTACCGCCTGTCCCTTGTGCTCGGGACAGATTCGTGCACACTGACTTGTGGACTTGTTGACTTCTTGGGGGAGGCCGGCCTTCTCCCTATTATTTAAGCAAGGTTTGTTTGTTTTGTTTTTTGTTGTTGTTTTTTGTTGTTTTTTTGCATTTTTTGTTTTTTGTTTGTTTTTTTTTTCTTTAGTTGCACGCTCCTGCGCCGGGGGGACCTCTCCCCGACGCACCAGCTTGCTTCCTTTCCCCCTTTTGGGGTGTTTTTTTTTTTTTTTCTCTCTTTAATTTCATTTTAAAGTAGCCTAGAACTAGGCCAGTTTTAATACGGCGACTAATGCCCAAGTAGGCAGTCGCCAGATGAGCTCTTAAAAAAAAAAAAAAAAAAATATCCATCCCAGAACAGATTTTAAAAAAACTCAATCATATCTTCCCTCACACATCTTCTCTCAAATGAGAACATATTTAGTACCCTTAGTCTATCTTCGTATTCAAGGTGCTTCAGCGAAGGTATTATTTTTGTTGCCCTCCTTTGTACTGACTCTCCCCCTTCTCAAAGACTGAGAATTGATGTGTCTGTTCTATGCGATATGGTTGCTAGAAAGGATATAATATCGGCGACTTGGGTTGACATGTCACAACAACTAGCACACAGTCTCACTAAGCATGGAGCATCCACCCAGTGGTTACGAGTTGTGTTAATATCTGGAGAATGTAATAATGGCATGCAGTTGTACACTGCTCACTCTTCATTTGTTTATGACATGGCATGATTTCATAGCTGCGTGGCCAGCGAGTGTGATGTCACAGTCGGTGGTGTAATGGCGGCCGGGTGCCCCCTCCGTTGCAGTTGTTGTTCAGAGATAAGTGTGTGCAGACATTTTTAACAGACACTGCCCCCTATCCAGACCATGTCTTGCATGCCCGATCAGCACCCTAGGTGCTGATCAGGCTAGTGCTGAGTCAAAATTTGTTTCCCACAGATGGTTGTGAACTGATGTAATCGTGTACTGAGGTTCTACTGTATTTTGTAAATATAAATAATTTTAAGCTTCAGTCATGAAATAATTTTATTCTTATTTTCAGAATATTTTTATTTTAATAGCTAAATTAAAAATAACTAAAAAAAATTAAATAAAAATATTAGAAAAAGCAAAGCTGACAAATATAAAAATCAAATTGTAGCATTTCACTCCCTTTAAAAGGAATTACCTATTAATTATAAAATTATCCTATTTATATAAGTATACTATCCCAGTGAGAGTGAGAATTAAGGCAATTTATTTTATAGTACATTATTTATCATTTATTTGGAACACATTATTTATCATTTATTTGTTACACATTATTTATCATTTATTTGTAACACATTTATCATTTATTTGTAACACATTTATCATTTATTTGGAACACATTATTTATCATTTATTTGTTACACATTATTTATCATTTATTTGGAACACATTTATCATTTATTTGTAACACATTATTTCTAATTTATTTGTAACACATTATTTATCATTTATTTGTTACACATTATTTATCATTTATTTGGAACATACCATTTATCATTTCCTAGAGCTTTAAACAAATATTTTGAATATCCACCTGAGCAGTGAAAAGGATTCCTACGGTACTAGAAAAAAATGGATGTTTATAAGGTACGTTACTTTGGAGTTTTTGCATTTCTCATAAAATATATTAATGTATCTTTATTCAAGTTGTTGTAATTTTTGTGGTGGTTACTTATGCTGCCACTGGCGAAGGTCCCTCCTATCCCTTTGGCTGGTGTCCCTTGTACTCGGGAGGATTGGTTCATATAGACAAACTTGCAACTGACTTTTTAGAGGAGGTTGGCCTCTTCCATTTTAACATCGGTGGCTTCACTTACACACGTTTCACACGTAGTCGCAACAGTTCTCAGAAATGGATGGAACACATGCTCCTTCATACACTCCCATAACTTATACTTACCCATATGCCCATAATTATCATGCACAACTTTCACCAGACCAATCATACCAACCAAGGACATCACAGGTACATACATATCATCCATATCCTTCATATGCCTCACAAAATATACAACATCCATTCAAATCAACACTCGTCATTACACACCTCTTTAACTCACTAACAAAAGGACACATCTCTAGAATATCATCATCACTTAAAATCTCATTCTCATCATCCATGACCAAAATTGACAACATTCTTCGCACACTTATTCAACCTCATCACCTCACATTCACCTTTCATAACACAATCCTTATCAGCATCCAAAGACAAATCATTCAATCTCATACAGTCTACACCAAGCAAGAAACAACACGGCATTTGCTCATCTTTCAGAATCACAAAATCATGTGTCACATTCACACCACTGCCCAAACTCACTCTCAGACTAACCTGTTCCCATTCCACTATCATTCCATTCCCCAATCCACTTATCCGTAACTTCACAGGCTTACGCTTGCAACATCTAAATTCATCATACTTGATCAGAATCCTCTCATTCACTAACAACACTTGCGCACCAGTATCAATCAAACCACAGAAGAACCATTCACCAACTTTCACTCTCGCTTCCATCATATCAGGTCCACCATGTTTGCACTACACAGAAGGAACAACCACACCAGCATCAGCACTGACATCCACACTGTCATCAACTTTCACATCATCACTCACCACACTCATCTTCATCCAGACAATCATTCTTCTCCCTCATATACGAACACTTTTCAATCACCCAATTGTAATGAACACTGCAGATGCACCACACTAGCATTCAAACCCTTCACCTTATTATCTTTGTACACAATCATCCTCTCACCACCAAAATGCACATAAACAATCACTCCATACAAACGACTCACTACAATTAATACTTCCTGAAATGGCGGGACCACTTGCAGACACATCGCTCTCAATTCTTTCATAAAGTTGCACACCCTCACCAGGGTTGGCAAAAAAACAACCCTGAGGTTTTTCAAATCTCAGGTTTTTTCAAAAAACAAATGCTACAAGCATTAGAATAACATGGAAAAAGAATAGCTATCTCTATTTTTATATAATATTAATAATTACTTAGTTTAATATTATATTATAGTAAGAAGAGATAACAGATATCAAGAATTTGGGGTACGCATGTCCCATGATAGCTATAACCTGTAGAAGGAGAGATGAATTATTATGAGTCAGTATCAGAGAAATAATCTTAATTTGATATATATTTGGTGAAATTATAAACATAAATATGAATTTTGAATAAAATAATAACTAGCATATATTTCCTGAAAAAAAAGGATATAATTTTTTTAAAAAAACACCCAAACCTGGGTTTTATTTTGGATTTTTTCAAATCTCATTTTTTTTCAAAAAACAAATGCTACAAGCACTAGAATAACATAGAAAAAGAATAGCTATCTCTATTTTTATATAATATTATTAATTACTTAGTTTAATAATTATATTATAATAAGAATAGATCACAGTAACAGATCACTGATCGATAATTGTGGGTACTCATGATAGTTGAAATTATAAACTTAAATATGAATTTTGAATAAAATAATGATAGTAGCATTCATTTCTTTAAAAAAAACCCAAACCCAAGTTTTTTCAAATTTCGCTTGAAAAAGCACCCCTAAAACGGGAATTAAACCCTGTTTTTTTAGAGCTGGGTTTTTTTATTTGCCCACTCTGACCCTCACCATACCAAAACATTCAGGCTTCCTACATACTTCACTCATTACCCCCTTCCTTAAGTCATCCACACTATCGGGCACTCTCACATCTACTCCCATAACTCTTCAAATCTTGCAAACCATTCCATATACTCAAACAGGGAATCACCACGACCCTTTCCATTCATAAACCCTTTCGGCAAATACTCAGGATCACTCACTCCACACACATTTTCATCATTTATACCAGGATACCTTGATATCAAATCAGCCACTCCATTTCGTTCACCAGGCACATATTCAATCACATAGTCAAAATCACTCAAATCTTCTAAAGTTCTTGCAATCCTACTATCAGCCCATTTCATACGTTGCAAATACACAAGAGGTTGGTGATCTGTTTTGATCACAAACCTCACACCATACAAAAATGGACTCAACACTTTCAAACAATACCTTATCACAGCCAACTCTCGCTCCACAGTTGAATACTTTTGCTCTGCAGAATTCATAGCCTTGGATACATACCCAATCATCCGCCTTACATTCTCTCCTTTCAAACGCTGCTCTTGCATCAGAAAACCTCCCATACAATACCCACTCGCATCCGTATACAATTCAAGCATCTTAGCATTCACACTATACTCTGGGTATGCCAATTAAACAACTTCAGCCGGTGCCTCTTTCAGTCCCTCATACGCTTGATTCATCTTATCATTCCACCTAACAATCGTATTTAATTTCTTGCCTATCCACTCAGTCAAAGGCTTACTCACACCCAAACAATCTTGTATAAACTTTCGCTGAAACTCAATCAGACCCATAAATGACTTCAGTTGCTTCACAGTCACTGGTTTCGGAAACATTCGCACCTTCTTAACATACTTCGGCGACTTTCATAACCCATTCTCACTCACCATATGCCCTAGGAATTCCACTCCTTTCCATCCAATATAACAGTGTTCTCATCCACATTCAAACTCATATCCTTACTCCAACTCACTATAACAGACACCATTTCACCCCTCACAAGCCTTACACTCTTCATAGCAGTCACCTCAATACTGGTAAACACACTCCTCAAAACACTACCATCTTTCCCTACATAAAACTTATACACCCCATTTTTACCAATCTTTCTCTCAATCTGATCGCTCGCAGAATGCTCAACCATACGATTCATTTTCATAAAATCATACCCCCAAATCACATCATACTCAACTTATCAATCACAAAGAATTCACATTCATTCATCAATATACCATGCATTCGAACAGCTGACCTTATCATTCCAATCACAGGCACTCTCATACTACCAATCCCTACCAAAGTACCCTTACACTCAGACAGGAGGGCTTGTCATACACGTCCTTATATACCAAGCTCATCTTGCATCCAGAATCTATCAAAGCCAAACACTCAATCCTGTTCAATTCAACCTTCACACTCAGACACTCATACTTCCTACCAGACAGCACTTTCACACTAGACAGACTTACAAACACATTACTCACACTCATGCACCCAGAGGATACTTCACCAGGTACCCTCTTACAATTCAGTTTCTCGCTTCAGACTTTCCATTCACACCTTGTGCTCTCAGTCTAATCCAACACTTTTCACTTGAATGACCTTCCATCACACAATAGCTACATACATTCCTGTGGTCATGACACATCCTCACATAATGACCAGCCTTTCCGCAATTACCACAAGCATACTTCATACTTGCCCCAGCAGTCGCTCCACCATTCAACTTTGGATAGTCTCTTCAAATGGCCTCATTCTTTACATTCAAAACACTCTTTTTCACACTTTCCTGGCGATCCTTTATCATATGCCCCTTCTTACTACACCCAAAACACGCACCAGACATCCACATACATTCCGCCAACATATGACCCTTCCACACCTATGACATTCCACAATCTTTCTCACCCCATTCAGTCTCTCATTCCCTGGAACATATCTCAGTTGCTCCCTCATATACCCATTCATGCGCTTACCACTCATCTGGCCCCTTCCATTTGTCCATCCTCCATTCGCCCATCCAGCCTGCCAGCCCAGGAAGCTTGACATTACCCCAGCTGGTGCAGCCTTCAGGGCATCCCTGTAGCTGATAAACTGCTGGGGTGGAAGAAAGCTCTTAGGCTTCTTACCCTCAACATCCATCCTCATCTAAATCACTTTCCTCATCAAATCGTCCATCTTCCAACAGCTCCAACACATCCTCCCACATCAACCGTTCACCTGTCAGTCTCATTCTCTCCTTTCTCTTTCCACTCGGCCATTCACTCACCTTCTGCAGGATCGTGTCCAGAAACTTCCTCATCAGTGGTTTACATTCATTTACATCATCATCACCATACCTCTTTCTCGCCATACTCTCAAGCCTATGTGCATACATGTTCACACTTTCACTCTTCCCCATTCGGGCCTTCTCAAATTCATTCACCCTTTTATACTTCACACTCTCTTTCATTCGTTTCACCTGCCCAATCAATCTCTCCTTCACCATATCATACCTCCGTTCCCTCACACTTGTAATCACATGGAAAAACCCCAATACTTTTTCCTCCAAACTTTCCCCCAAAACATTCATCCAGTATCCCTTATTCTCCGGGTACTTGAGCTTACAATATCTCTCAAATTCCCCGCAGAACTCTTCCACACTTTTCCCACCATGCAACCTAAACTTATCTACCTTTGGCACTTCCCTTATCAAAATACCCTTCCCCACTTTCACTTCACTCTCACTTGAGCTGCTCTCACTCATACCAATCATACCATCACTCTCTCCTTCATCTTAGTACAATGAGTCCACACTCTTCCCTCTCACCTTCCGATCCTTCCCCTTTGAACCAATCTTCCTTCTTCTCTTGCATTCTACTCTCTTCCATTCTCCATCTCTAGACTCACACACACTCCCATTGATCCCATTAGTCTTATCGCCTTCGGTCGGAGCAGGGGTCAGGGTTGAGGGTCCTGGGGCCGGTACTGACCCCTTCATCATGTCATACAGGTCCTTAATTCGTTGGTCAACCTGCTTCTGTCTCTCGTCCATTTCTTTCCTCATCCTGTCTATCTTCTCATCCATACTCATCATATCACTCTTCAATCACGCTCCTCAACATCATACATTCCTCCTCTTTCTGCCTCAACTCCAGCCTCAGTCACAATCTCATCATGGAGGCCCTGCTCCACAGAAGCCATCCTCCCAGGTTAGTAACAGCGATAGACAAAGGTGAAAAACAAACAACTACCTGTCATGCTAATTGGGTATGGGCTGCAATCCAATTCTGTCATGTTCCTGGTTTTGAGATCTCACGTCCCTATTCGGGCGCTAAATGTAGCGAGCCGAAAATCTAGACTCTAACCCCAATCCATCCAACCCGCTTCCTACACTTATTCGGACATGAGAAATTGAGGGAGAAATGAAATGGATTTTATTTAGAGTCCTTTACTTACAAAAAATATGGGGTAAATATGCACCCAAAAATATAGATAGCTAATTTTCCTATATACACAATTAATATTATCTGACAAATACCAATAAAAATTTATGCAAAAAACCCCAACATTTAATTAGACTATATATACAAAGAAGATACGCTAAGTTAAACAACAAAAAAATATCTGCCAGGGCAATATCAACCAATTGATAATACAGTAGACAAGAAGTCAATAACAGGAGGACTAAAAAAAAGAGAAAGAGCTCATGTGTTACCCAGGTGGGTATTGGCGTCTTAAGCGTTTTACCCCCAAAAAACTGGCGCCTCCGAGCTCTTACAATATTGTAGTCTGGTTACGTCTTGAAGGTATCAAAGCTCTCTCTGTCCCGGTGGGACTTACAATCTCTGTTATGTTATCTCAACCCTACAGTCTCTGCCACTCCTTACAAATAGTGGCAATTAAGTTTACTGGAGTGGTCTTTCGAAAAACTATTTAACATTTAACTGAGGAAGAGAAAAAACATTTTATACAAAACAAGAAAATCAATTTATATATTATATATATATATATATATATATATATATATATATATATATATATATATATATATATATATATATATATATATATATATAAACCCCATTCCCATTCACACACACATTCTTACAGTGGGAGGGAGAGGGTATATTGGGAAAAGGGGTCGGAGAATGGCCCTTCACACACACTCACATTCGCTCCACCACAATGTGCCTGGTTCAGAGACTGGATTGTGATTTATAGTGACTCACAAAGTGCCCTGAGTGCTCTCGGGGCATTGGAATCTCTGCATCCCCTGGTTCGCGATATCTGCAGTGCCCTGAGTGCTCTCGGGGCATTGGAATCTCTGCATCCCCTGGTTCGCGATATCTGCGATGCCACAGTTTTCGCAAGCTGGGCGGATGTTGTGATTATTTTCTGCTGGGTTCCTGGACATGTAGGAGGAATTGCAGGGAATGAGCATGCCAAAGAGTCCACAGGGACTGGGTCACCAGACCAGCATTTCACTCTTCCTCACACCGATTACATTGCAGGAATACGGGCTGCTTGGCAAAGAAGATGAGAGATGGTTGAGGGGAACCTAATGTTGCATGCCATTGCACCTTGACTGTTCTCATGGACCTACCCCCCAATGCTGTGACAGCTTCAGGTTGCTTTCAGTCCTCTCCGGATTGGACACACTTGCAGGACCCCCTGCCATTTGATGGAGTGCTCGCCCGCACCATATTCTGATGATTGCATTGTTCCCCAGACTCTTCAGCCTATTCCTATTGAATGTCCCACTCTGGGCGATCTTCACGCATGCTACCTGTCCCGATGCTCGGATTAGCAGGGTCGCTACCGCTTGTCCTTTGTACTCGGGACAGGTTCATGAACACTGACTTATGCACTTTACAACTTTTTGGAGGAGGCTGGCCTCCTCCACTTTATTTAATTGTTTTATAGGTTGTCCGTTTCCCCGCCAAGGGAAGGCAGGCCTCACCCTGATGCGAGTGTGTTCCTGCTTGTTGCCCTTTTCCTCTTTTTTTTTCAATTGTTGTTTTTTGCACATTGTTATTTTAATGTAGCCTAGTACTAGGCTTTCATGAGTATGGTGACTTATGCCCAAGTAACATAACATAATTTCACGGATGATAAAAGCTACAAGGGCCTATCAAAGGTCATCCGCATCTGTCAAAACCCACCCACAACAAGCACCATCACCCGGGAAAGACAAAATCCCACAATATAATATAACAGATGACAAAAGCCACAAGGGCCCATCCTAGGTCATCCGAGTCAAACGGCCTCTTTTTTAAGGCACTCAAACTCCCAAGAAAACTACATCCAGAGGATTGCGTCCAGAAACAGTCGCCAGATTGGCTCCTCCACCCCCCCAAAAATATCACGATTTACTATATAGACTGTAGATATAGACGAGGGACATCATCTGCCTCATCATTACCTCTATCATTCATGATTTATTTAAAAGATATAATCCTTGAGTTGGGACCACCCTACTTTGATGTATTTTATGTGAGGTTAAGTTGCAATGGAACTTTCACTTTTTAGTTGTTGTATGGGATACTCCCACATGGGGGGGGGGGGCTATAAAATTACAACAGCATGCAACAGCCTCCCTCCAGTCTAGCCTGGTCTCCTCAGGATAGCCTCACAGAAGATGCTGCCCCAATTAAGTGGGGGTAACTGATGGAGGCCTACAGCACAGGCTCTAAGATCAAAGGATTTCTCATCTAAGATGGGATCTGGTCCCTGGGAGCAATCCAACAACGAATACTGTCAAAGGTCGCACCCTAGACTCTAATTTCACACACTCCATCCCTTCCTCATGCTCGAATATGCTTGTCTTTTCTACTTTAGTTTTCCCTGCTCTCAAAAAGTCATTGCAACATCATACACCTTTGCCTCAATTCCCCAACTATAACTTACCACACCCTCAAGCCAATTTTCACCCAAACATTCAATTTACTTCTAACTACCCATATAATGCTCTTTGCTTCTACAACATGATGCACTTTTTCCAAATCCACATACCTAGTATATAAACACCTTACATCTCTTTCTTCTCAACTCACTGCAAACACTTTACTACCACACCCTTAGCTGCTCTAAAAGTACCTTGCATTTATCACTTTGATATTCTTCTTACATACCTAATAAGAAATTTATCAGCCATTTTACCTACAACATTTAACAACTCATTCCTGTCTATGCATTCATCTTTCTCACTTTTTTATATTGGTACTTTTATCTACTCCAGCTGCCTTTCTATATTTCAGACCTCTCAAAACACCAATATCATATCAAATTTATGGCTAATCCAGTTTACACTTTGTCTTTCACATCATACACCTCATCAAATTCCTCGGATGGATTCCTAATTCATATTGCCTTCATGACAGCTGCCATACACTGTAGAAAGATCACACATTAAATTTAGGTCCCTACTAAGAAAAATGAGGCATTTTCAATGAGTTTAGAGTGGTGGTAAAATCCTTTACTACCCCACACCTGCAAATTCCAACTACTCGCCTCAATTCATGGTTTTCTCTATGAAACATTTTCTTGTTTTAGGAAGAAAAGATTTTTATCAAAGAAGAAATGGAGGAGGAATTTCCTCAAGATCCCCTTGAGTATGAAAATGAGAAGATGCAGCAGTCTAGTGATAATGAGAGCGTTGTGGAGAAGCCGAGTGAGGCGTTTGAAAATCCCTCTTCAAGAAAGGTAATTCATACTCATTCTGAGCTTTAATCATCATCATCATCATCATTTTTGAAGGCTCCATACATGCTTGCTTGTGTCGGCCTTATTTGGCTAATGGCGGCTTTCCATGTTGTTCAATCTCTCGCTGTTTCTCTATTCAAACATATCTCTGAGGTCCCTCTGTATGACCTCATTCCACATCTTCCTCAGTCTCCCTCTGGCAGTTACACCCCCAACCTCCCACCTCCTAACAACCTTCACTCAATTATTATCCTCCATCCTCCACATGACGGAACCACCTCATTCTGCCTCTTCTCAGTGCCACATTAATGCATTTATGGCACTCATCCCTTATCAATCTTCCAACTGAATAAGGAAATTTATCTAAAAAAAAAGCCCAGACATCAAACACACAATATATCCTCTTTTAGAGACCTGTCCACCCACCTACTACACTACTGGCCACTCCTATTCTCCAACAATACAAGCAGAAAACAAACTTTGCCCTGATTCCAGATGATGCAACCAATACCCAAACACTTACTCTTAGACTGCCCCAACCCTGCATTACACACTTCTCTTCTATTAGGGAATGTGGTGGCCTTCCTACATGCTGCACACCTCACAGAAGAGGGGGTAAATAAATAAATACACACCTCACTGGACCTGCAACCCAGGTACAACTACCCACACACTCCATCCAACAAATTCTGCAACCCACCCACTCCCTCTCATCTAATACTCCCGCTCCCTCACCCATCTCAGAACATCTTTCAACGTAACTTCTCTATGACAACTCTGGATAAGATGATGTGCTGTGCTTTCATATTGAGTGTGGGTGGGGTTTAATAGAAGAGAATGGGATGTGCGAAGTAAAAAATATCATTGCTAAAATGGAGAAAGGCCTACAAATTGTAACTTGTTTGGCAGAAGTAAGAAAACCACTAAGGGAAAATAAGTAAATAAGTGTGAATGAACCCAGATATGAAATGCTCTATGAATGTATTAACATTAAATTGAGTAGGTGCCCCGGTGTCCCTTACCCCTTTAAGGTAGCCTTAATGCTATGCATGTTCTTGACACGGATTCGTGCACACTGACCTGTGGACTTTTTGGAGGAGGCTGGTCTTCCCTTTATTTAAATAGTTGTTTTTTTTCTTTTCTTGTTTTTTCTTATTTTAGTAGGTCGCATGTTCCTGAGGCGGGGGAGGTGGACCTCCCCTCGGTGCTGGAGCTTGCTTCCTGCTTATTACTTTTTTCTTTGTTTTATTTTATTGTTTGTTTGTTTTTTAGCATCTTTTAAAGATGTCTAATTTTAGGCCACATTGAATACGGCGACTAATGCCCAATAACAAACCCCCCCTCTCCCCCCCCCCAAAATATGCATGTTCTTGATGAGTAGAATATGAAAAGTGCAAAGAAGTTCAGAATTAGCACCTCATTTGGGAGAGTTGTGTTGTTAGCACAAAAAATATGACAGAAATTCTTATTTTCTCTGAATTTTTTTTCTTTCACAAATAAATGGCGGAAGGTTTATAGAAGAAAATGGTAACTATATAATTGATTTAATCTTTTTCATTTTTCCAAAGCACCCTAAACATTCTGGATTACCTAATATAATGTGAGATTAAAACATTAGGTCACTACCATGTATGGTAGACTGCATAGTTGAAATAACTAATATTAAATCAACGCTTTTTGGGGGGGGTATGGATTTTACCACTGAGTGGCTACCTGATGCATAATGTAGGGAGGACCTGCCATTTAACCTAGGCTCCAGGCTAGGTAGGCACCCATTAAACGGTTTTTATAAACCACCAGTGGTGGGCAGTCCGTCAGTACCGATGACGAAGGTCTGTCAGTCCGTCACATGATGGACTCCCGTTTTGCTGGCGGACTGATGACTGAGGGAAACTTTGAAACGCTGACGGAAGCGATTTTCGGCCGTCACTAACCTGAAAAGCAAAGACCCTTCAGCAAATAATGTTTCCGTCAGTCATCAGCGAAACACGAGTCCATCAGTGATGGACTGACAGACCTTCCATCATCTGTACTGATGGACTTCCCACCACGGAACTGCCATTTGTATATCACAAGCATTTTCATTATTTTTCACTCTCTGCTTAGAGGTAGAGGCAATCGGATTGACCAGTAGGCTTTAAGCGTCTTTTTTTTCACTTAATTTTTTGATTGTTTTCATTCTTCACCACAACATCTGTTCCAAATTGTACTTTCGTCAAGGTTCCAGCGAATTTTTGCCCTATTTTTTTTAATATATATATTATATTTTTTTTTTTAGTAAACATTTGTTTGCATATTTTCATGTTCATGCTCGCACTCCCAATGCCTGAAGGTTTGTGGCTCTTCCACATAATTTATTCCTTCCTCTTTCTACACTTTTATACAAAGTTCTCATTGCGCACTTGTTGATTTGGGCTTAATATTTTTTTTTAAAGTGGTGGTGTTATTATATGCGTTCTGAACAGAGTACCCACCCAGTAGGGAAGACAGTGGTTTTTTTTTTAATTCTAGCCCCCCCCCCTGTTGGGCAAGAAAAAAAAAAGAAGAGTGGTCAGGTCATTTCCAAGTGGATGTCACCCACCCGCCCTACCTGGATGTAATGATTGAGTTTATATCCCCCCACCTGGATGCGATCATTGAGTTTATACCACCCCACCTGGATTTCTTCCATGTGAGGTTAGGTTGCAAATGAATATCCACTTCCTAACTGTTGCATGGACCGCTAGCACAGGAGATGCTATAAAATTCCCACCGCATGCACCAGCCTTCCTTCTAACCCATTCCCTTAGGATGGCTTCACATAAAGTGCAGCTCCACTTAATTGTGTTAACTTAAGGGGGGCTACAAAACAGACTGTAGGATCCAAGGTTCTCTCCCTTAACCACCCTAGCAGTTGGAGGGAGCGGAGGTCATTTGCACCTGGGGAGCAATGCAGCAACAAGGGATGAATTTTGGCACTATTTTTCTCCTTTGATTACACTAAAATATTACACCTAACGTTGCTGTGAAATCATGTCGCTTCCATTTTGCTATGATGAAAAAGGTTTTACCACAAAAGTCCATGAATAGTACCTGTTACCCAACCATAAAAGACCACCTTATGGCCATAGTAATGTTAGAAAAGGAAAACGAGGGTAAGGGTCTTCTTTTTTTTTTTTACTTTATTTAAATTTTAGAAGTTTATTCTTTTCTAATGGGAGATTTACTTTATTTATTTTTTATTTTTATTATTTGTTAAAAAAAGATCCTCAAAATTGCATACATAATTTGACTGTAAAAATAAGTTACCTAGGTTTTAGGTGTAGCAAAAACATTGATAGTTTTAGTATAAACCTATGATAAGCTTAACCAAAATTTTATACTTTCATTTTGGAAATGTAAAAGTGAGTTATCAAAAATGCATAAAAAGAAAAGGAAATTGATAAACGAGTTATCAAAATGCATAAAAAGAAAAGGAAATTGATAAGCGAGTTATCAAAATGCATAAAAAGAAAAGGATATTGATAAGCGAGTTATCAAAATGCATAAAAAGAAAAGGAAATTGATAAGCGAGTTTTCAAAAATGCATAAAAAGAAAAGGATATTGATAAGCGAGTTATCAAAATGCATAAAAGGAAAAGGAAATTGATAAGCGAGTTATCAAAAATGCATAAAAAGAAAAGGATATTGATAAGCGAGTTATCGAAATGCATAAAAAGAAAAGGAAATTGATAAGTGAGTTATCAAAATGCATAAAAGGAAAAGGAAATTGATAAGCGAGTTATCAAAAATGCATACAAAGAAAAGGAAATTGATAAGCGAGTTATCAAAATGCATAAAAAGAAAAGGAAATTGATAAACGAGTTATCAAAATGCATAAAAGGAAATTGATAAGCGAGTTATCAAAAATGCATAAAAAGAAAAGGATATTGATAAGCGAGTTATCAAAATGCATAAAAGGAAATTGATAAGCGAGTTATCAAAAATGCATAAAAAGAAAAAGAAATTGATAAGCGAGTTTTCAAAAATGCATAAAAAGAAAAGGATTTTGATAAGCGAGTTATCAAAATGCATAAAAGGAAAAGGAAATTGATAAGCGAGTTATCAAAATGCATAAAAGGAAAAGGAAATTGATAAGCGAGTTATCAAAAATGCATAAAAAGAAAAGGATATTGATAAGTGAGTTTTCAAAAATGCATAAAAAGAAAAGGAAATTGATAAGCGAGTTTTCAAAAATGCATAAAAAGAAAAGGATATTGATAAGCGAGTTATCAAAATGCATAAAAGGAAAAGGAAATTGATAAGCGAGTTATCAAAATGCATAAAAGGAAAAGGAAATTGATAAGCGAGTTATCAAAAATGCATAAAAAGAAAAGGAAATTGATAAGCGAGTTTTCAAAAATGCATAAAAAGAAAAGGATATTGATAAGCGAGTTATCAAAATGCATAAAAGGAAAAGGAAATCGATAAGCGAGTTATCAAAATGCATAAAAGGAAAAGGAAATTGATAAGCAAGTTTTCAAAAATGCATAAAAGGAAAAGGAAATTGATAAGCAAGTTTTCAAAAATGCATAAAAGGAAAAGGAAATTGATAAGCGAGTTATCAAAATGCATAAAAGGAAAAGGAAATTGATAAGCGAGTTATCAAAATGCATAAAAGGAAAAGGAAATTGATAAGCAAGTTATCAAAAATGCATAAAAAGAAAAGGATATTGATAAGCGAGTTATCAAAATGCATAAAAAGAAAAGGATATTGATAAGCGAGTTATCAAAATGCATAAAAGGAAAAGGAAATTGATAAGCGAGTTATCAAAATGCATAAAAGGAAAAGGAAATTGATAAGAGAGTTATCAAAAATGCATAAAAAGAAAAGGATATTGATAAGCGAGTTATCAAAATGCATAAAAAGAAAAGGAAATTGATAAGCGAGTTTTCAAAAATGCATAAAAAGAAAAGGATATTGATAAGCGAGTTATCAAAATGCATAAAAAGAAAAGGAAATTGATAAACGAGTCATCAAAATGCATAAAATGAAAAGGAAATTGATAAGCGAGTTATGAAAAATGCATAAAAAGAAAAGGATATTGATAAGCGAGTTTTCAAAATGCATAAAAAGAAAAGGAAATTGATAAGCGAGTTATCAAAATGCATAAAAGGAAAAGGAAATTGATAAGCGAGTTATCAAAATGCATAAAAAGAAAAGGAAATTGATAAGCGAGTTATCAAAATGCATAAAAAGAAAAGGAAATTGATAAACGAGTTATCAAAATGCATAAAAGGAAATTGATAAGCGAGTTATCAAAAATGCATAAAAAGAAAAGGATATTGATAAGCGAGTTATCAAAATGCATAAAAAGAAAAGGAAATTGATAAGCGAGTTTTCAAAAATGCATAAAAAGAAAAGGATTTTGATAAGCGAGTTATCAAAATTCATTAAAGGAAAAGGAAATTCATAAGCGAGTTATCAAAATGCATAAAAGGAAAAGGAAATTGATAAGCGAGTTTTCAAAAATGCATAAAAAGAAAAGGATATTGATAAGCGAGTTATCAAAATGCATAAAAGGAAAAGGAAATTGATAAGCGAGTTATCAAAATGCATAAAAAGAAAAGGAAATTGATAAGCGAGTTATCAAAAATGCATAAAAAGAAAAGGATATTGATAAGCGAGTTATCAAAATGCATAAAAAGAAAAGGAAATTGATAAGTGAGTTATCAAAATGCATAAAAAGAAAAGGAAATTGATAAGTGTGTTATCAAAATGCATAAAAGGAAAAGGAAATTGATAAGCGAGTTATCAAAAATGCATAAAAAGAAAAGGATATTGATAAGCGAGTTATCAAAATGCATAAAAAGAAAAGGAAATTGATAAGCGAGTTTTCAAAAATGCATAAAAAGAAGGAAATTGATAAGCGAGTTATCAAAATGCATAAAAAGGAAAGGAAATTGATAAGCGAGTTTTCAAAAATGCATAAAAAGAAAAGGAAATTGATAAGTGAGTTATCAAAATGCTTAAAAAGAATAGGAAATTGATAAGCGAGTTATCAAGATGCATAAAAAGAAAAGGAAATTGATAAGCGAGTTATCAAAAATGCATAAAAAGAAAAGGATATTGATAAGCGAGTTTTCAAAAATGCATAAAAAGAAAAGGATATTGATAAGCGAGTTATCAAAATGCATAAAAGGAAAAGGAAATCGATAAGCGAGTTATCAAAATGCATAAAAGGAAAAGGAAATTGATAAGCAAGTTTTCAAAAATGCATAAAAGGAAAAGGAAATTGATAAGCAAGTTTTCAAAAATGCATAAAAGGAAAAGGAAATTGATAAGCGAGTTATCAAAATGCATAAAAGGAAAAGGAAATTGATAAGCGAGTTATCAAAATGCATAAAAGGAAAAGGAAATTGATAAGCAAGTTATCAAAAATGCATAAAAAGAAAAGGATATTGATAAGCGAGTTATCAAAATGCATAAAAAGAAAAGGATATTGATAAGCGAGTTATCAAAATGCATAAAAGGAAAAGGAAATTGATAAGCGAGTTATCAAAATGCATAAAAGGAAAAGGAAATTGATAAGAGAGTTATCAAAAATGCATAAAAAGAAAAGGATATTGATAAGCGAGTTATCAAAATGCATAAAAAGAAAAGGAAATTGATAAGCGAGTTTTCAAAAATGCATAAAAAGAAAAGGATATTGATAAGCGAGTTATCAAAATGCATAAAAAGAAAAGGAAATTGATAAACGAGTCATCAAAATGCATAAAATGAAAAGGAAATTGATAAGCGAGTTATGAAAAATGCATAAAAAGAAAAGGATATTGATAAGCGAGTTTTCAAAATGCATAAAAAGAAAAGGAAATTGATAAGCGAGTTATCAAAATGCATAAAAGGAAAAGGAAATTGATAAGCGAGTTATCAAAATGCATAAAAAGAAAAGGAAATTGATAAGCGAGTTATCAAAATGCATAAAAAGAAAAGGAAATTGATAAACGAGTTATCAAAATGCATAAAAGGAAATTGATAAGCGAGTTATCAAAAATGCATAAAAAGAAAAGGATATTGATAAGCGAGTTATCAAAATGCATAAAAAGAAAAGGAAATTGATAAACGAGTTTTCAAAAATGCATAAAAAGAAAAGGATTTTGATAAGCGAGTTATCAAAATGCATTAAAGGAAAAGGAAATTGATAAGCGAGTTATCAAAATGCATAAAAGGAAAAGGAAATTGATAAGCGAGTTTTCAAAAATGCATAAAAAGAAAAGGATATTGATAAGCGAGTTATCAAAATGCATAAAAGGAAAAGGAAATTGATAAGCGAGTTATCAAAATGCATAAAAAGAAAAGGAAATTGATAAGCGAGTTATCAAAAATGCATAAAAAGAAAAGGATATTGATAAGCGAGTTATCAAAATGCATAAAAAGAAAAGGAAATTGATAAGTGAGTTATCAAAATGCATAAAAAGAAAAGGAAATTGATAAGTGAGTTATCAAAATGCATAAAAGGAAAAGGAAATTGATAAGCGAGTTATCAAAAATGCATAAAAAGAAAAGGATATTGATAAGCGAGTTATCAAAATGCATAAAAAGAAAAGGAAATTGATAAGCGAGTTATCAAAAATGCATAAAAAGAAAAGGAAATTGATAAGCGAGTTATCAAAATGCATAAAAAGGAAAGGAAATTGATAAGCGAGTTGTCAAAAATGCATAAAAAGAAAAGGAAATTGATAAGCGAGTTTTCAAAAATGCATAAAAAGAAAAGGAAATTGATAAGTGAGTTATCAAAATGCTTAAAAAGAATAGGAAATTGATAAGCGAGTTATCAAGATGCATAAAAAGAAAAGGAAATTGATAAGCGAGTTATCAAAAATGCATAAAAAGAAAAGGATATTGATAAGCGAGTTTTCAAAAATGCATAAAAAGAAAAGGATATTGATAAGCGAGTTATCAAAATGCATAAAAAGAAAAGGAAATTGATAAGCGAGTTATCAAAAATGCATAAAAAGAAAAGGAAATTGATAAGCGAGTTATCAAAATGCATAAAAAGAAAAGGAAATTGATAAGCGAGTTATCAAAATGCATAAAAAGAAAAGGAAATTGATAAGCGAGTTATCAAAATGCATAAAAAGAAAAGGAAATTGATAAGCGAGTTATCAAAATGCATAAAAAGAAAAGGAAATTGATAAGCGAGTTATCAAAATGCATAAAAAGAAAAGGAAATTGATATTAATTTTACCACTTATCTCATTTAAGGTCTTTTATTTCTCAGTTGGGACTTACACTTGTAATCCTCAATCCATACTAAATGAGTCTTCTTTTTTTTTTTTAAAGTGTAGTTAAGGAAACAAATTTTATGGTAAATGACCAATTAGCTTAGTGGTACGTTCCTTAGTCCAAACAATGGGTCATGCTTACTGACATGCACTGCAACTGGTATTCAGTGACTAAACATAACTACCACTGTGGCGCACACTGGTTAGCTTCATTTCCATTTGGTTCTGTTATAACTTGAAATTGTTAGAATTTGGCCACTACCTGAAGGTAATTGGTGGGTAGACTACCGGTCGTCCAGTATTTAAAGCCCTTTCCCCTCATAGTTATCTCATGGTGGTAACTACTACTTGGTGTGGGGTCGTTTATTAACATACTTCAATATATATACTCAAAGGTGTATAAAAATATTAGATTGTATAATGACGAAGATCGCAAATAATGCGTAGCGTAATTGATCATGTAAATACAATGAGAAGAATGTTGTGATGTCACGGTCGATGATGTCAGTGTTGGTGGGAAACTCTTGATGCGCTACGTGTAGGTTGTGGTGTGTTAGTAGGTTTTGGAAGTTCACGGTAGTAGGTTGTCTGGTCAGGTATTTGGAGTGGATAATCGGCGATGCGGATAGAGCTAAAAGCACTAGGTAGATTATATATATATATATTGTGGTAGGATTATTTCTTTGTGTTTTGTATGTGAGTTGTGGGATATTGTTTGTTGTTACATATTTGTTAAGAATCCTAAAGCTTGAACAGACTGACTAAAGGAAAGGTAATTATAGTTTCTTCCATTTATTATCGTTACAATTTGTCTGTAGCTTGGGCAGGTAACATAATATTAACAGAAATAAGTATTAAATTATTTTAGGGTATTGTATCTCTGAAGTGCTTGGTTCTGCTTTTAAATAAACTAATATCTCTGGTTAACCATCATATTGTGTGCATGGAGGGAGTTTAAGGGGGGTTTGGTTGCGGCCTTCTCCCCAGGGCTGAAACCATGACTGGCTGAGATTCTACAGTAGTGCATGCGTAACACCCTATTGGAATGAAGCTGCATTCTACTCGGCCAGTATGATGAGTGGCTCGGTGACTGGGCTTAAAAGGAATGTTCTGTTGTAGCGGTGTGGATATATATCAACGCTACTTTGTGAGAAAGTGGTTGATGGTTGTGATTATCACATCACTTTTGGAGAATTTAAGATTCAATTTTCAATTTCAGGACATTGAGGAGATTATGATAAAAGAAGAAATTAAACAAGAGATTCAAGATGACAGTCCTTATCCTATTGAGAATGTAGAGGCGCATCTTTCTGACACTGAAAATCCTGTAGCTGAGAGCTGTGATGAAGAAGCATCTCAAAATTGCAATCAGGTAAAGATAATTACACAAGTCATTTACTGAATCGCTCACATTTGATTTCTTTAGCGTTAATTTTAATGCAATGTGTTTATTTAGGATAATTCTCTCAGTTTCTGAATCAAGTGGAGTATGTGATGTGGGAACAGGTAGTGGGTGTGTTTAAAAGGATAAGTTGAGTGTGAATCATGGTTAATTATGAATGGGTGAAGTTTAAATTTTTAAGAGTGAAACTATAACAATACAAATGCAAAATAATTCTTCCTCAAACACCAACATGGGGCAGATGCAACCAAAGTTCAGTCAACAGTGAAGACCTCACTGGTACCCAGGGAGTGTGGTCACATTCCTAGCCCCCCATCCTTCCCTCACCTTGCAGATGAGAGGTAGGGGGCTGGCAAATAAAGTAATGTACAAACTTTGTTGCAATAAAAGGTAAGCCATATAAAGAAAGGTTCTGAAATGAGCGGTGGATGGGTATCGGTTGATGGTGGTAGGACAGCTGAATAGACGATTAGGTGACAGGATGAGAGAAAGGATAATGAGGAATTGGTATACCTGGAGAAAATGAAATGGAGGGTGATGGGTGTCTGAGCTGAGAGAATCTTGTGTATAGCGAACGCATTCAGCAAGATGTGCATATAGTTTGGTAGAGAAAAGATGGAGAATGTCTTATTTGCTCCTGATGAGAAGGAATTTGCTGAGGGATGTTTTTGATGTGAAAGTTGTGAGAAGATTCTCCATTTTCTTAAAAATAGTGGTTGCACAAAATATTCTTGGAAATTTGCCTCAGTGTCCATTCTTGATTTCATAAATGTGGGAAAAAAAAAACTTACAAGGAAAGTATTTGTGTATTTGAAGAAACAAAATGGTCCACAAACTAGAGAATGAGAACTTATTTTCAGTCTACACAAAAATTTGATGCAGGTATCTATGCAACACTGGGAGTGCTAACAGCCCTGAAGGGTGCATTATAAATACCTATTATTATTATTATTGTGTATATTGTACACTTTTACCAATGGTATTATTAGGATACTGTGCCTATGGGTTCACGCACATCTATACATATAAACGCAAGTTCCATTTGTATGTCACACTTTTTGGTTTCTTAAACCCCCACCTGGTTCTTAGATATAATAGGGGGGTTCTTTAAACCCATTACCAGTTTCTCAGATCCAAGTGGGTCTTTTTAAGGGGTTTTTTAATCCCCCATGGGAGATAAGAGGGAGGGTGGGAGATAGGTGAGATGAAAGAGGGAGGAGACAGGGAGAGGACTCGAGTGGCCTGTAAACAGGAGAGGATGTTCTTATTCCTCTTATGAGGGAGATAGAGAGAAGGAAGAGAGCTTTTTTAGTATTGCAGATAATTTCAGCTTGTTAAACATAAAAACAAGGTGAAGAGTGAAGGAAGGACACTGCCTGACATTTTTGATGCATTGTAAGCGGTCATAAAGTGGAATTTCCTGCATAATAAAGCTCCATGAGGATACTGGATCCTATGAGACGATGAAGAAAATCGGTTACTCTCGGAAATCGACTCCCAGAGAAAATCGGACAATGCAACTCATGTCGATGAAGAGCCAATTTGAGATGGTAGCTAATATTTCATGTCAAGTTGCTGAGAACATGAATCTGAATGTTTTACAAAAGAGATCACGCTAGCCTACCTGGTTTCTGCCTAAACTCTCTAACCTCTTACTTGTGCAAGAAATTGGTAAATGTTAGACTAGCTTTTCTCCTGGACAGCCGATGCCACCTGTCTTCTGCACAGTTTGGCTTCCATAAGTTCCACTCCACCCTGCAGGGTACCCCGTAAGGGGCGCGGCGATTTGCCATCCTGGCCGCCATGCTGACGGGATCCAGCGCTCCGTCCGGCCCCAGCTTAGCCTCCCTTCCTTCAGATAGCCTGTATTTCTCCCCTACTTCGTCGCTTTTCATACAACCTCTCCCACAACTTTCTCTGATCAGCCTCTAATTTCACAGGGTAGATGCTGACCTTCTTCTCAAGCCAACCGTCCCGGATCGGGGCTGAGGGGGAAGGGGACAATGTTCCCTAACCCCTGAGCTCCGGTCTGGAGTGGTTGGTTTTTAATAACCTGCTTCATCCCCATCCATCCCTTTTCCTTTCCTCTTCACACTCAGTTTTACGCCGCGTCTAAGATGGAGCCGCCATGCCGATGGACTGCCAGGCCACCAGGCGGAAGGGGTGGTCCCAAATGGCGGCGCCTGGCTCTGCCAGGCCTGTAAGCACCTCTTGCAGTGCTGGCAACTGCGAGAGGTGATGAGCTATTGCGTCCCGTATAAAAAAAGAGGGTCACCATGCCCATGTATGCAAATAAAAAAAACCCAAATCTCTTCCCATTTCCCCTTGTACATCGACGGAGCCGCCCTCGGGCAGCTCCACCGAAAAAATGGAGGTCCTCCCCCCCCCTGTGCTTGCGCAGGGGACCCTCCATATTTCTTTAACCGGAAAGGAGGCCTACTCCTCTCCTACGCCTATGGGTGAAGGGGACTCCCCCTCACCCCCTTCTCTGGAGGTGCTTTCGGGCACCTGCCTATTTCCAGCGGCAGTCCCTCCTTTTCTTTCTAAGGGGACTGCCAAGAAAGGCAGCCCATTGCCGACCGCGGCTCGGTAGGGCAAACCCCCCTTAGGGGGGAGATGGAAGCCAGGCCCCTTCGGTCGCTTCCCCCAAAAGACCTGCTGGCAAGGATGTTAAACCTTGCCGGGTCAAGGCCTGTGCCTCCCCACAAAAGACTCTTGACGCTGCCAAGGGGACCTGCGATGTCCTGGGAAGGGATGGCCAACTGGAGGCCCCTCCTGTGATAGACATGGTCCTTGAGGAAAACCAGCCTCAGACAGTAGGGCCTTCCATAGGGAGGAATCCGGGCTCAGCGACAAGCACCGAACCCGAATCCGCCCCTATGCAAGGTCCTCCGCAAAGGGCTGGGGCCTCCGAGGCAGTACAATGAGGGGAGGGATCTCCTCTGACCGCTGCCCCTGCGACAACCAGGACCTTCTCCATTTCGGAGACCCCGTAAGGGGCGCGGCGATTTACCATCCTGGCCGCCGTGCTGACGGGACTCAGCACCCCGTCCGACCCCAGCTTAGCCTCTTCTCCTTCCTTCAAAACACTTGTTTCCTCGCTTTTCATACAACCTCTCCCACAACTTTCTCTGGTCAGCCTCTAATTTCACAGGGTAGATGCTGACCTTCTCAGCCAACCGTCCCGGATCGGGGCTGAGGGGGGAGGAGACAATGTTCCCTAACCCCTGAGCTCCGGTCTGGGGTGGTTGGTTTTTAACAACCTGCTTCAACCCCACCCATACCTTCTTCGCATCCATTTTCCTCTCGTCTTCAAAATCTATCTTTTTTTTACGCCGTGTTCAAGGTGGAGCCGCCATGCTGATGGACTGCCAGGCTACCAGGCGGGAGGGATGGTCCCGAATGGCGCCGCCTGGCTCTGCCGGGCCTGTAAGCACCTCTTGCAGTGCAGGCTACTGCGAGAGGTTATGCGCGATTGCGTCCCGTGATACAAATAGGGTCACCATGCCCAATGATGAATATAAAAAAAACCCAACCCTCAACTTCCCCTGTAACATCAACGGAGCCGCCCTCGGGCAGCTCCACCGAAAAAATGGAGGTCCCCGTCCTTCCCTGTGCTTGCGCAGGGGACCCTCCATATCTCTTAACCGGAGAGGAGGCTCACTCCTCTCCTTCACCTACGGGTGTAGGGGACTACCCCTTACCCCCTTCTCTGGAGGTGCTTTCGGCACCTCCCTCTTTCCAGCAGCAGTCCGCTCTGTTCTTTCTAAGGGAACTGCCGATTCCGCGTACGGGTGGGGAAAGCCCTCTCCGGCCCAAAGGAGCAGGAAGAGGGTGTCCCGCAGGAAAGTGTCCTCAGTGTCACACTCTTTGCCCTGAGCATCAACGGCATCACCTCGGTGCTGCCGGAAGATGTTCTCGCTACGCTCTACGTGGACGACCTTTCGATCTTTTTTGGCGCGGCCCAGATGCCAACTCTGGAACGTCGACTCCAACAGGCATTGAACCGCGTCTCTCGCTATGCCGAAGCGCACAGGTTTCGGTTTTCTTTAGCCAAGACTAAGGTGGTGCACTTCTTCCGCCATCCACGGCGTCACCCCGACCCAGATTTGTTTCTTAATGGGGTGCGCCTGGATGTGGTTGAGTTGCACCGTTTCCTTGGTCTTGTATTCGACCGACGCCTCACCTGGGAGGCTCATATTCACAGCCTTAGGGTCTCTTGTACCCGCGCCATGGACATTCTCCGTTCCGTGACGTTCAGCGCCTGGGGCGCTGATAGGGCTACTGCCCTACTTTTTTATCGATCCGTTGTTCGTTCGAAGCTCGACTACGGATGCGAGTGTTATGCATCTGCAGCCGAGCGTTTATTGCGGAAGGTGGATTCGATCCACCACACCGGCCTTCGCCTTGCGACCGGTGCCTTCCGCACTTCCCCCATTGAGAGCCTGTCGGTCGATGCTGGGGAGATGCCACTCGCTGTTCGCCGCGTGCAGTGCATCACTCGCCTGTACGCGCGAGCCCGGCGCCTCCCTCAGTCGCCAACAGCTCTCACTGCATCCGCAGCTGATGTTGATGGTTCCTATGCCGCCGAGAGACGCCAGTCATACCCTAAGCCCTTTGGGTTTAGGGCCAGGAAACTCCTTCGAGAGCTATATAGCTCTCGGGCCGGTGGCGCCCCTGGTTCTGCCCAGGACGCCACCCTGGAGGGTACCACATTTGGCTATTTGTCGCCACGCCTCTGCTCCCAAAGCTTGTACTGCGCCGGGAGTATTGCGTTCAACCTTTTTGGAGCACACATCGTTTCACGCTGGAACCGTGCCAGTGTATACGGATGGCTCCAAGTCCCAAGAGGGGGTCGGCTTCCACGCCGTATCCCCTCTGTTTGAAGTCAGCGGGGCTCTACCAGGCGCTGCGTCTGTCTTAAAGGTTGAGCTGGTGGCAATACACCACTCGGTACGGGAGATTACGCGACGTGCCCGGTTCGGAGACCGGATTGTGATTTATAGCGACTCACAAAGCGCCCTGAGGGCTCTCGGGGCATTGGAATCTCCGCATCCCCTGGTTCGCAAAATCCGTGACGGCACGGTTTTGGCGAGCCGGGCAGATGACGAGATTATCTTCTGCTGGGTTCTTGGACATGTAGGAATTGCGGGGAATGAGCGCGCCGATGAGGGTGCCAAAGAGTCCGCGAGGACTCTGCGACCGGACCAGCGTTTCGCTCTTCCTCACACCGACTATAAGGCAGGAATACGGGCAGCTCTTCGGACTGCTTGGCAAAGAAGATGGGAGACGGTCGAAGGGAACTTAAAGTTGCGTGCCATTGCGCCGCGACTGTTCCCATGGACCTATCCCCCAATGCCGCGGCGGCTTCAGGTTGCTTTCTGTCGTCTTCGAATCGGACACACTCGTGTGACGCATCGCTACTTGATGGAGCGCTCGCCTGCGCCCTATTGCGACGACTGCGTCGTCCCCCAGACTGTTCGGCACATTCTTGTCGAATGTCCCAGTCTGGATGATCTTCGCGCACGCTACCTGCCCCGGTACCGGGATGGGCGGGGTCGCTACCGCCTTTCCCTTGTACTCGGGACGAGTGCGTGCACTTTGACTGGTGGACTTTTAGACTTTTTAGGGGAGACTGGCCTTCTCCCTTTCATTTAACCAGGTTTAATTGTTGTTTTTGTTATTGTTTTGTCATTGTTATTTCTTTATATTGTTGTTTCCTGTTCAATTTTTTAAAGTAGCCTAGAACTAGGCTGTTTGTTTACGGCGACTTATGCCTAAGTCGGCAGTCGCCAGATAGCCCCTTAAATAATTAAAAAAAAAAAATCTCCTGCACCGGGGTGAGGGGGACCTCCCCCCGCTGCCAGAGATTGCTTCCTGATTGTTAAGTTTTTCCAATTTATATCATTGTTAAGTTCATATTTTTATTTGAAAGTAGCCTAGTTCTAGGCTGTCGTGTTTTTCGGCGACTTATGCCCAAGTGGGCAGTTGCCAGATGGGCTCTATAGAATAAAAAAAAAAACCCTAAAAAAACCAAGGGGACTGCCAAGAAAGCCAGCAGGCAGCCCTTAGCCAGCCGCTCCACATCGAAGCGGCTTGGTAGGGCAAACCCCCTTAGGGGGAAAAGGGAAGCCAGGCCCCTTCGGTCGCTTCCCTCAAAAGACCTGCTGGCAAGAATTTTAAACCTTGCCGGGGTCAAGGCCTGTGCCTCCCCAAACAAGACTGGTGAGCTTCCAAGGGGACCTGCCATGTCCTGGGAGAGGATGGCCAACTGGAGGCCCCTCCTGTGATAGACATGGTCCTTGAGGAAAACCAGCCTCAGACGGTAGGGCCTTCCATAGGGAGGAATCCGGGCTCAGCGACAAGCACCGAACCCGAATCCGCCCCTATGCAAGGTCCTCCGCAAAGGGCTGGGGCCTCTGAGGCAGTACAAGGAGGGGAGGAATCTCCTCTGACCGGTGCCCCTGCGACCACCAGGACCTTCTCGATTTTGAGGAAGGACCTGGCTGAGGCCGGTCCATCTGGCCTGGGGGCTTCTTCCGGCGGAGGTGAGAAGCGGGTTCATTCCCCGCCCTCCTCTCCAAAAAAAGAAAAAGACTAAAAAGACTCCGGGCTCCTCTCCATCCGCGGGGGGCTTCGGGGACGGATGGGTCTGCTGCCACTTTGGCAAGCGACCAAGACAAGATCCGTACATCCGGCCCCTCTGCCCCCCCTCCGGTTGCGGAGCCCCTGACTAAGACCAAAAGTGTACAGGGCGGAGTTTAGGTCGGCAACCTCATCGCCGTGGGCCTGAGTACTATTCCTAGGACGTCTGGCCGTTTTGCACGCCGACCACTCCCATGGTGGTCGGCCGAGTGTGAGACGGCCCTCAAACAGAAGCGTTATGCATACATGCGCTATAAGCGCCGCCCGAACGGTTTCACTGTCGCTGAATTTCGTCGGGCTAGGGCTAGGTTCCGGTATATTTCGAAGCACGCCCGCTGCTCTTCGTGGCGGGCATACGTGTCTTCACTTAACGGGAAGACCCCTTTAGCAGAGGTGTGGAAGCGAGTCAAAAGGATTCGGAGCAAGTTCTCGCAGGACCCCCCTCCCGTTCTCCAGGAGAATGGGAACGCAATCTCGGACCCCGCGTCCGTGGCGGATTCCTTAGCGACCGCTTTTTCCGCATTCTCTAGCCGTGATGCTGCTCCGCCAGCATTCAATGCGCGTCGTGATGTCGCGGAAGGCCGCCGGCTTGACTTTACCTCCAGAGGCGAAGAACCCTTCAACGACAGGTTTACTGTGAGTGAGTTGCGCTCCGCTCTTGCTTCGTGCGCGGACACCGTCCATGTCCGGACGATGTCCTATACGCCATGCTTCGACACCTGGGTGAGCGAGGCATGGCCTTTCTGTTAGATTTGTTCAACAGGATCTGGGTGGAGAGTCTTCTCCCAGATTCCTAGCGAATCGCTACTGTGCTCGCCTTTCGCAAGCTAGGGAGAGATCACTCTACTCCGGCCGGTTTCCCCCCAATCTCTCTAACCTCTTGCGTGTGCAAGTTGATGGAGAAATTGGTAAATGTTAGACTAACCTTTTTCCTGGACAGCGGAGGCCATCTGTCTTCTGCACAGTGCGGCTTCCGCAAGTTCCACTCCACGTCGGATGCTCTGCTCCGACTGGAAAATGCCGTCTGCGAGGCTTTCCTTCGTAGACAGCACTACACTATGGTCTTTTTCGATCTGGAAAAGGCCTATGATACCGCATGGCGATACGGTATCATGGAGACTCTCCACACGATGGGGGCGAGAGGTGCCTCCCAATGTTTATATCTGAATTTCTGCGAGATCTTCGATTCCGCGTACGGGTGAGGGAGGCGCTCTCCAGCCCAAAGGAGCAGGAAGAGGGTGTCCCGCAGGGAAGTGTCCTCAGTGTCACACTCTTTGCCCTGAGCATCAACGGCATCACCTCGGTGCTGCCAGAAGATGTTCTCGCTACGCTCTACGTTGACGACCTTTCGGTCTCTTTTGGCGCGGCCCAGATGCCAACTCTGGAGCGTCGACCCCAACAGGCATTGAACCGCGTCTCTCGCTATGCCGAAGCGCACAGGTTTCGGTATTCCTTGGCCAAAAATAAGGTGGTGCACTTCTGCCGCCATCCACGGCTTCACCCCGACCCAGATTTGTTTCTTAATGGGGTGCGCCTGGATGTGGTTGAGTCGCACCGTTTCCTTGGTCTTGTATTCGACCGACGCCTCACCTGGGAGGCTGATATTCGCAGCCTTAGGGTCTCTTGTACCCGCGCCATGGATATTTTCCGTTCCGTGACGTTCAGCGCTTGGGGCGCTGATAGGGCTACTGCCTCACTTTTTTATCGATCCTTTGTTCGTTCGAAGCTCGACTACGGATGCGAGTTTTATGCATCTGCAGCCGAGCGTTTATTGCGGAAGGTGCACTCGATCCACCAGACCGCCCCTCACCTTGCGACCGGGGCCTTCCGCACTTCCCCCATTGAGAGCCTGTTGGTCGATGCTGGGGAGACGCCACTCGCTCTGCGCCGTGCACAGTGCATTACTCACCTGTACGCGCGAGCCCGGCGCCTCCCTCAGTCGCCAACAGCTCTCACTGCATCCGCAGCTGATCTCGATGGTGCCTATGCCGCCGAGAGACGCCAGTCATACCCTAAGCCCTTTGGGTTTAGGGCCAGGAAACTCCTTCGAGAGTTAGATATAGCTCTCGGGCCGGTGGCGCCCCTGGTTCTGCCCAGGACGCCACCTTTGACTATTTGTCGCCCCTGGTTCTGCCCAGGACGCCACCTCTGACTATTTGTCGCCACGCCTCTGCTCCCAAATCTTATACTGCGCCGGGAGTATTGCGTTCGGCCTTTTTGGAGCACACATCGTGTCACGCTGGAACCGCGCCAGTGTATTAGGATGGCTCCAAGTCCCAAGAGGGGGTCGGCTTCCACGCCGTATCCCCTCTGTTTGAAGTCAGCGGGGCTCTACCAGGTGCTGCGTCTGTCTTCACGGCCGAGCTGGTGGCAATACACCACTCGGTACGGGAGATTACTCGACGTGCCCGGTTCGGAGACCGGATTGTGATTTATAGCGACTCACAAAGCGCCCTGAGGGCTCTCGGGGCATTGGAATCTCCGCATCCCCTGGTTCGCGATATCCGTGACGCCACGGTTTTGACGACCCGGGCGGATGTCGAGATTATCTTCTGCTGGGTTCCTGGACATGTAGGAATTTCGGGGAATGAGGGCGCCAAAGAGTCCGCGAGGACTCGGTGACCGGACCAGCGTTTCGCTCTTCCTCACACCGACTACATGGCAGAAATACAGGCAGCTCTCTGGGCTGCTTGGCAAAGAATTTTGTAGACGGTCGAGGGGAATTTACCGTTGCGTGCCATTGCGCCGGAAATGTTCCCATGGACCTATCCCCCATTTCCGCTACGGCTTCAGGTCGCTTTCTGTCGTATCCTAATTGGACGCACCTCCATTTGATGGAACGCTCGCCTGCGCCTTCCTGTGAAGACTGCGTTGTCCCCCAGACTGTTATGCACATTCTTGTTGAATGTCCCAGTCCGGGCTATCTTCGCGCACGTTACCTGTCCCGGTAATGGGATGAGAGGGGTCGCTACCGTTTGTCCCTTGTACTCGGGACGGGTTCATGTACAGAGACTTGCGGACTATATGTGCACCTTATTTGACTTGTGGGTCGCATGCTCCCTCGCCGGGGGGAGGCGTGCCTAACCCCAAATCTGGAGCGCGCTTCAGTCTTCCTTTGTTTGTTTTTAGCCTATGATTTTTGTATCCCTATTTGTTTTTTAATATAGCTTAGTCACAGGCTGTAGTGAGCTTATGCCCAAGTAGGCAGTCGCCGGACGAGCAACTAAAATCCCCCCCCCCCTCCCTCAGATAGAGATTGGGCGGGTCCAATAAGAAGTAAATTGGGTGATCACTTGTGTCCGTAGAGCTCTGCTCATTAATTGGTGGACAGCTCTGCTTACACACGTCATCACACACATCGCAACATCGCTCTCGTTCCTCTCCCTTCCACCACTGGTTGGTGTAAAAAAAAAAAACAATATTCCCAGCACCTCCCCTCACTCCTTATCATGTAAGACCCCCCCTTCCCCCTCATTTTACAGTCTCCAGCTCTACCAAAATTTCCAGTTATACCATCTTTCATTCTATCATCTATTCATCCATTCATCATCCACAACCATCAACCAATACACATTACCAATTCGATCCCCCACTTATCCTAAGTCATTCCCGAACCCTTTTCTCAGCTTCACTTCTATCGTCACAGGCTCCATAATCTACAACCACACAGTTTCACCCTCATCCACATAATTATCGAGCTCACACATTCATATTCAGCCATTGCATCATTTCGCCCCTCACTCAGAACTCTTGCTAGCCGAGTGGATACGGCGTTGGTCTCCCAACGTCGCTGTACCGGGTTCGATCCCGGCATGAGCGGACACAAACGTCAGCGAACGGAGAGATCTGGCTACCAATCGGTGGAGGCGCTGTGCTCACCCTGTACTAGGGTGGGTAGATCTTACCCCTCTCATCACACAGATAGACATTTAGAACACCTTTCTTTCCTCTCCCATCTTCGCAACACAACATACACATACTCTCCGTTCCAAGGAATCCTGCCGATGTGTATCTATATCCACATACCTCTGCTCCGGGGCGACGAAGGTTCCTCCTGAACGCTGCTTCGTGTCAAAACATATTTCCTGGCAGCTCCCCCAACAGGACCAGCCTCTGGTACCCTCACCATCGTTTGTCATACTAACCTTTATGTTTCTCATTTACCGGTCAGGATCCACCTGGATAAAGGCAAATAGGCGAACTACTACTTCGACTACACCCCACACTTTCTTTACTCTATTATCCTCATCTATCCCTGATCGCACTCCATTTTAGTATAATTTGTTATTATAAAAACTAATCACAAGCCTTAAAAGTTTAAATGGCATATTTTGCTCATTTCAATAAAAAGTAACTCAAGACTATATTTTCAGGTAAAATGTCCACCTTCAAATAACAAGGAACTTACTTCATCGGAATCCAATTCTGAAGGTCTTGAATGTGACCAACAAGAGAATGCAAATTCAGAACCGGAAGCTGTTAAGAAGTCCTCCAAATCGACTCCTGGTTCACATCGGGCAAGGGGCCCCAAAAACCTCGATAAGCAATCAAACATTAGCCCTGGTGAGACCCCTTTTAAGTGTAAGTTTTGTCCTTACGAGGGACGTCAAAGAAGCAACCTTCAGAAACATTTAAGAACCCACACTGGTGAAAAGCCTTTCAAATGTACTTCTTGTTCGTATCAAGCGAGGGAAAAGTTTTATCTTCAAAGGCATTTAAGAACCCATACTAATGAAAAACCATTCAAATGTACCTTTTGCTCGTATCAGGCGAGAGAAAAAATTAATCTTCAGAGGCACTTAAGAACTCATACGGGTGAAAAGCCTTTCAACTGCACTTCATGCTCTTATCAGGCGAGAGAGAGGAGTAGTCTGCAAAAACATTTAAGAACCCACACGGGTGAGAAGCCTTTCAAATGCGGTGTGTGTCCCTATGAGGCAACGCAAAGAAGTAATCTCCAAAAGCATTTAAGAATTCACAGTGACGAGAAGCCCTTCAAATGTACCCTCTGTCCATATCAGGCGAGGCAAAGAAGTTGCCTTCAAAAACACTCGAGGGTTCACTCTGGGTGGCGAGGCTCAACGTACAAAGGAAACCCACTGCTTCCGCAGTTTGTGGATCATATATTGCCCTCAGCAGGATTAAACCCAGATGTGGGCAACTTCGAATAATCAATAAGGTGCTATGCAGAGCATATGCAAATGCAACCGAGTGAAATTGCAGTGATAAAGTATACTGACAGATCGTCGCCCAGGTTAAAGTGATCTTAACCTACCAGGATGGGTAAGGAAAGGGATGCGCATCCTTTTCTAGTCCTCAAGGGCCAACTTACTCAAGATACCCATCAGGCAAAACAATTGGCCCTGGAATCTAGGTTGACCAACAGCTCACGAAAGGAAAATGGCAAATGTGAAGGAATGGCCTTCTGGGGGAAAGGAAGTTCTATTGTATTCTGAGTACTGGAGCAGACTGATAAGTCCAGTCAAGAGAAATCAAGCTTTTCCCCCAGCAACGAAGGCCCAAATCCCCAAGTACATGTCTAACCCTGGAAAGGTAATGGTACCCTTGCTATAAGAGTAGCCAGTTTTCCAAGGGAAACGAGGTCAATAAGTGGTCATTAATATGGGCGGCCAAATAACGTAAGTCCATCTTTTCGAGGTGTCCTCTAACAAGAGAGAGACCCTGATGGAACTCTTAACACTTGTGGCAGAAAGTAAAGAAGATGGTTAGCACCCACTTATACCAAATTCCTGGCCCTGCTTCTTAATCGAATCAAACCCCTAATGGGGCCAAGCCAAGAACCTTTGGAGCTCCCCCCCCCCCCAACCTCGGCAAGCCCCCATAACCCTTCCCTACCCACAAGACTGTAGTCAACCCCCATCACTTCTGCAAGCCAGGAAGACCCAGAATGAAATCAGCCAGATGGATATTTGGCCGATCTCGTTGAATATGGCGAGGGCAAAACGGAAGAAGACAAACTAATACCAAATAACTACCATATCATCCGAATACTTCACTCAACCTCACCCCACCATCTCCCTACCTGACAGAACTAAACTGACTCACCATACTTCCCTAACGACGCCCGAAGACGGACCTTAAACCCTGCCAGCTTCACCACAATTAAGTTGGGCCGCGCTCACTAAGCCCCTCCTGAGGGACCAAGTTATAGGGAGAGGCTGTGGGAATTTATGCCCCCCCTCCCCACCCCTGTGCTATTGCTACTTAACCTAACATGGAATACATCCAAGTGGGGTGGTCATGTCATACCCACCTAGGACCGACTGATCACTCTACAAGTCTCTTTCTCTTGACCCCCCCAGGGTTGCTGGTTCCCCAACACCCCACTACTCCCTCTATGCATCTCGTCAAGCCTGAAAATAATGACCACCACATCATAAACCCCAGGATCTGCACGCTAAAATCCTTGCTCTCGCAGCTGAAATAAACCAGACTGAGCATGGCCATCATCAGGCTGACTGTATATCCCAACCAAACCAGAGGCTTATTGGAAGATGGCCATCTTTGTAAACCAGACTGAGCATGGCCATCATCAGCCTGACTGAATATCCCAACCAAACCAGAGGGAAGAGGGCCATCATCAGGCTGCTTGAATATCCCAACCAAACCATTGAGACTCATTGGAAGATGGCCATCTTTAATTTCAAGAAACAGAGGCCTAGATAAACCCTGGCCCAGTTCAGACCATCGTATCTAGGCCATGTATTCCCATATTTTAATTCATCCCTATAAAGAAGAGTTCATGGGGAAGAAATAAGCCGAGGAGGGCTCACAATGGGGCGCCTCTGAGCTCCTCAGAGAACCGTCTCAAAAGCGGTCGCTTCCGGACTCGACCCCGGGGAGGGGACAGGAAAAACTAGGGTTACAAAAGGGGTTCGAAGGAGTCGACACCACTATGCTTGAAGAGAGGTGGCCCTCCCCCCTACCTCTCATGTTTAAAGCGAAAACCAACGAGGGTCTCTAACGCAGAAACTTTAATTAGAGATCTGTAAAGAAATTGGTGAAGTTGGGGTTAGTGAAAATGTGTGAAAATTCCTCCAGCAGGCTTTGGGGGTGGAAGAGAACACAATCCTCGAGATGTCACCTGTAGCATGATTTCCAGATACACCTAACATCCCCTATGATGGGGATAGTAAAGGAACAGTGTTGGGGTCAGTAGGAGGGTAAAAGGGCGAGAAGAAAGCGGACGTGTTAAATACGCCCACTATGGGGGAAGAGGTGCCCCCCCCCCCACACACACACACTACCTTTTCACACCCGGACCCAGGCGTGAGGATGAAACCCACGACTAGCCTGCAAAAATAACCGCCAGTCAAGAGGTGAAAAAAAATTTGTAAAGTTGCATCAAATGAAAATCTCTAAGCAATAAAGCCCAGGTAGTTTCAAATTACCTGAAGCCAGGATGACGTGCCTCCGCCGAGGCTAAATGACTTCATCGGGTATTGATCGACTACCAAGAGACTACAGGGTGTTCCTTGCGTGGAGGGGTCAAGTATCTTGACCTCAAAATCACTATAAAACTTGGTCATCCCAATCAAATGAGCTGACCACAAGACAACCTAGTCAAAAAAATCACTTCATTCTCACCCTCTATGAAGTGATATATCCTCACCAATTGGGCACTAGTCTACCCACCTAGTAAGGACGGAGCTCTTAATGAGATACGGCCCCACCTAAGCAAGAATACGCGGTGGAGAGCCCTTGGCGACTATACAAAACCAAACCAACCATCTTCTTAGGTCGACCAGTCTTGTGGTTTGAAACCTTTGTACCAAATATCGGCCACGGTCTTCTCCCACGAGAAAGCAATCCTGTTGGTTGTCCACGGGAATGGGTTGTACTCGCGGTACTCCTTTCAAGGCTCCTCGAATGGCTTCGTCCAAGGGTCTTCTTTCCGTCCAGCAGAAACAAATGGATTTCTGAAGGGTTTTTTTTTACCCACGAAAGACTTGATCAGGAAACCATCATCACCAGTTAGTAGTTTACAACAACGGGCATAGTTAAATCCTTCTCTTTTTTTTAGCAATATATTGTAATTATATTTGTAGCAGTAATGAATTGGTTATGAAAATTTTATTACTTCATTATTCCTGCAAACCATCCTACTCTTGATGCATTTCCTGGCATGTTGAGGATGGGCGATGTAGACCCTGAATCAGCGTCCTCATTTAACTCTGACGCGATGGAGTCATAGAAGGGATCCAACACTGAATCCAGTTTTTGTTAAGGGTGTGAGAGAGGGATTCCAGCGAGTCGTGACAGTGAGGTGGTGATTAGTTTTGGAGCTGGTGACAGCATCTGACCCTTTGCAGGTGACTGCTGACCAGGCACAGGGGTTTCTCCGCGGTCGATGGGGGCGTGTGTTTAGATGGCTTGAAACCTGAGATGACCTGTTATATTGTATGTGTAGATTGTTTTGAAAGCAAAAGGTTCGTAGTGGTTGGATCTCTCTGTTCTTTAATGCAGAGGTCTCATCTTGAGACACCCTTTGACGGGATAGCCACCGAAAGAACAAATATGTCTATCTTCAGGTCAATCCATAATAAAAAGGATTGGGATAGCTACCCAATCCCAGTGGTAGCATAAACAAATAGGGGCAAATTAGTTATAAAATAGGGAGAAAGACGACTATAAGATAGAATTTTTAAAAATGAGGCTTTAAAAGATCCTTTGTCAGAAAGAAAGGTCGGATAGTGGCAAAATAAAGACATTCGAATAGAAGATGGCGACCGATTCGACTCCTCGACAAAAACGGCAGCCAGGGGTAATTCGAACACCAACTAAAACAAGATGGTCGTGGGTAAGTCTCGTTTGGCCGATGCGATCGTGGTAAAAGGCCGCTTCTGGTGACCGGAGTCTGAAGGCCAAGAGTGGGCAGAATTTGCTATATAATATAAAGGGTGAACTCCCATTCGTCTTGACACAAACCCAGGATAGCTTGAACGCACCGTCTTATCAGCCCTCTCATTGCCCAGGAATAGAACCAGATAACTGGGCGCATTCCTGACGAGCCCAGACAGTTGCAAATTTCACCAACTGGGGAATGGGAAGTACTAAAAGACTCAGAGATTCGGAGTCTGGCTGATCGCGCACGTTACCTGTCCCGGTACCTGGATGCGCGGAATCGCTACCACTTGTACATCGTATTTGAAAAGAGTTCGTGCATACGGACTTGTGGATTGTCTGACTTTTGGGAGGATGCTGGTATCCTCTATTTCATTTGACTATTTGATGCTGGAAAGGGGGCGGGGTCCTTTTTCTTATCGTTTTTTGGGGGTGTTTGCTTTTGTTTATAGCATTAGTGGCACTCGCCAGAGGAGTTCCTTTTTGAAAAAAAATCTTTCCCCTCTTTTAAGCCTGTGGCTTTTACAGGCGGTGCGTCTGTCTTCCCATTCGAGTTAATTGCAATACATGACTCAGTAGGGAACATTATGCATCGTGGGTGGTTCGGAATCCAAATGGTGATTTACAAAGAGCGTACTGAGTAGACTTGAGGCATTGAATTATCCGTGAATCCACGGCTGCTGCGAGCCAGATGGATATCTAGATTGGCTAGTTTTGGTTCCCGGGATTGCGGTAAGTGAGGGCACAAAACATACACTGAATGGGTGCCCATGCCATCGTTTTGCTCTCCCCACTCTTACTACATAGACAGGTATCAAGTCAGCCCCTCAAGCCTCGTAGCAAAGAAGATGTGGGACGGCCGACGGCAATCTAAAGTTGCGTGCCATTGCATCGCGACTTTCTCTGTGGCCATACTCCTCATGGTCTCGACGACTACATGTAGTTTTGTGTCGATTCCGAATCGTCCAAGATCGAACGCAACGCCTTTAAATGTAGCCCTCCCCTGAAACTTACTGCGACAAATGTCTGGTTCTCCATATTATCTGCCAGGTTCTTTTAGAATGCGTCAGCCTGGAGAGACCTCGCTCGATGCCACTTTCTCCCGGGGTGGTTTCATTCACACCAGACTGCGGTATCTTTGAAGTTCTGGGCCTCTTCCATAGCATTTAGTTTTTTGGATGTTGGGTTCGCTTTTGGGTCCCTCAGGGAGGCGGTTTCACTCTAACACCTGATCATCCAACTCCCTTCCTTTTGTAGTCTGTTGGATTTTTGTTTTCTTTTATTTTTTTCGGTTCTAGTGTTTTACTCTCGGTTCTATTTTTCTTTGTTATATTTTTTGATATAATCTAAGAAAAAGATAGCGGGAAATTTTGTTTGCCATTAAGGTCATAGCCAGTTTTCAGGTGAGTCCCTTTAGAACCCCATCCCCCCCCAAAAAACTATCGAAGTCATTCTTGTACCTTTTTTCACTTTTTTGTGTGTTTTTTTCGGGAGGGGGGTATATTTATCTCTGTCCTTTTTTCTGTCCGTCTCCTCATCTCTTTGCCACTTCTTGCCGATTTTACCTTCCTCCTTGTTTCATGGTCGTTGTCTCGCATTTCTCTTATTAATTAAGTCATCATTGAAGAAAAAAATACACAGAGATAATTATGTTTATGTGCTCGAGATGATTCACTTTCCATTGTCTTTCAAGGGTCATTTCCTGAGAAATTCTTCCATTCTTCAAAGGGATGGTAGAGTAGCAGATGATTCTCATGTTTATTATTCTCATGTTTTCTTTGTTATATTTTTTAATATAATCTAAGAAAAAGATAGCGGGAAATTTTGTTTGCCATTAAGGTCATAGCCAGTTTTCAGGTGAGTCCCTTTAGAACCCCATCCCCCCCAAAAAACTATCGAAGTCATTCCGCGCTAACATATATGTATGATATTTAGCAGCTGGCTTAGCTGACTCAAGGGTTCATATGTCTGCACCGTCACGGCATGACCGATGCCATCTATAAAGCTTAGAACATTCTGGTCACAAAACTCTCAGCGGGTCATTACGACACTGTTTGTAAGAGGCGTGGATGTTTGTTATGTTTAGTTTAAGGGAAAACAAGGTAGCAGCTGCACAATCCTAAGGAATTCTTAATGGCAGCACTGTTAAAACGGGGTCGCCCGAAAAAAAGTCAGAAGATGCGTGGGCGACACTCAATAAAAATGGGGAAAAGCAAAGGATTAGAAGAAAACTACAACACACAGAGACGTACACTTATATTACCGGCATACAGCACGCATTCTAAAAACAAGGGCGGCTGGGGCAATAAACAAATGACATGCAGCTGCCGTAGGAAAGGGCACAGGATAAAAGATAAAGCAATAAAGCTAAACACAAAAAAGGAAATAATTTATAAAAGGGATAAAACGCCACTTCGGGATAGAAATGTAAGGAGGGAGGACAACCGAAGGGAGTCCTCTGTTAAAATAAAGCGAAGTTGAGCAGGGAAGGCGGCGCCAGAAAGGGTAGGGAAGCAAGGCGGGGACAAACTACTAAAATGTGGGCTACAGACAGCTCGCCACCGCAAAAGGGACAACCAGTGTAAACGGACTCCACCCGAAACTAAATAGCCATGGGTGAGTCGCGTGTGCTCACTTCGCAACCGGTAAAGAGCAACCTCCCAAGACCGGAGTCGCTGAGACCTAGAGGACCAGCAACAGATCGAGCGTTTAATATGGGACAGCTTAGAAGAGGGGAACGAATCACACCCTCTGCCACAAACATAAGCCCTGATTATGGAGTAGGAATCCCTAAAGAGTAAAGGAGCTGCATCCGGCACCTCGAGGGCAGCTGATCGTCCGCCTCGTTGTCCGGAACCGAACAGAACGCCACCCTGTAACGGGAGGCATTTCTGACCAAACAGGAGCGAATCCGTAAAACCAAAGGGTGGGTGGACGTAAAAGAACTAACCGCCTCCAAAGCAGGCCGGGATCGCTAAAAACAATAAAATCCGAAGAATTGAGGGATAAGATCAAATTTAAAGCCAAAAGAATGGCCGTCAACTCTTCGGTAAAAATGGATGCTACAGGAGGGAGGGCGGACCGAAGATACTCCGTAGAGGACACTGCACTTTACCAGGTAGTGAAAATCCGAACAAAATCGTATCCAATAGACGGAAGCCGTCATTAATGACCTCATTTCTCACATGTTTTTTTTTTATAGGCGCTCTGGGTAGCCACATTGCTTTAAGGAATACCATAAAAAGGTTATATGACTAATGCCCTTAACAGCAAGCAAAGTTATCTGCCCATCTACGAGGGGCGGTCAATAGGTTTTGCGAATCGGTAGGAAAAAACAGAGGAAGGGGGATGGCTGTTTGTGGGGGTGTTAGGACAAGTTATAACAATTCAGGACCTGCAGCCGCACGCTCCTACCTCGTCTATTTAAGAAGCAGTAGCTGATCGCAGATCGTCAGTCACAAATTTTTAAACAATGGAGAAGGTTAAGCACCGCGCAGTGATAAAACTTTTGACCAAGGAAGGCAAGAATGCAAAAGAGATCCATTAACGCATGGTTGCAGTGTACACGGAGACCGCCCCTTCCTATGCAACCATTGCTCGCTGGAATAGGGAGTTCTGCTATGGTCGTAAGTCCCTTGAAGATGACCCCCGTCCAGAGCGCCTGTCAGACGTGACCAACGAGGACAATGTGGCCCGTGTGGAGAAGATGATCCTCGAAAATCGACGGGTGAAGGTCGAGAAAATCAAAAGAGAACTTGGAATATCACATGGAAGTGTTATCAACATCATCCACGACAATTTGGCCATGACCAAGGTCTCTGCCCGTTGGGTCCCTAGAAATCTCACGCCCCATGATCGACTTCAACGTCGTTAAAGTCCACAAGGCCAAAGTTGCACAAGCTGCCCTGGGCGATTGCGGATTCGAGGAGCTCAACCATCTCTCCTACAGTCCAGATCTGGCCCTTAGCGACTACATTTTATTCCACCAGCTCAATACTGCACTGCGTGGACGCCGGTCTGGGGACGATGAAGATGTCCAGCTCGCCGTCCAGGAGTGGATTGAACAGCAGTCGGGAGATTTCTGGTTGTAAGGAATTTGAAGCCTCAGGGACAAGTGGCGCAAGTGCATTGAAGTCGAGGGTAGTTATATTGAAAAATAATAAAACACTTTTCCTCATATCTCGTTTCCTTATATCCGAATTGCAAAACTTATTGATCGCCCCTCGTAACAGGTTTGCTAGCTAGCTAACTAATTTAAGAACTACAACAGTTCGATAATAAATTAGGAAACTCACTAGACATCGAGCTAAGGATTAGCCGACATTATTAGCGAGTTACTCGTCATTACGCGAATCATGTATCCAGGTGTAATTCTGCAAATAGTTATATTTAGTGCAATGTTAATTAGCAAATGTAAAGAATTACATAAAAATCACTTAAGTGAGATTTAGATAAATTTATATTAAAATAAGAAAGAAGAAAAAAGAGCAAAGAAAATGATAGGGAAAACCAAAGAGGAGATGGCAGAAGAACTCCCTAACCAACTAGATCACCTAGAACGGGCTCTCAAACTTTTTCCGCCGCGCCCCCCTTAGCATTATTCATCGGATCTCGCGCCCCCTCCCCATCCATTTCCATATCCATAAAAATCAAGTTCGTTTTTTTTTTAGTGTGTAAAAAGGGTAGGGGTTTTTTTATTACAATGTCTCATCATCAAATCACAACCAGCTTCGGCTGAACATTTTTTTTATGTGAGCAATCACAATCAGTAAAATCAATGGGAAGTATGAAGTTGTTTTTTTTTTAACCAATAATTGAAGGCGAGGTTTGGTTGACGACAATGCGCATCTCAAATCTGCCTCACAGTCGAGCCTGTTCCTTGATTTAGTCTTCACATTCACGAGTGTAGAAAACCAAGTTTCACAAAGGTAAGTGACAGAGAACGGTAGCAAGGTGCGCAGTGCAACATTTCCAACTTTTTGGTATACGCAAACGTATTTCGTCCAGAAATCGCTCAGAGGCATCATTTGGAAATCGCCTTTTGCGGTAGAGTTGAATTTCAATTCCAAAAATTCCTCCTGCAGATCGTCCGGTAGGATGTCTTCGTTGACTCCAAAGGGATTTCTCGTCAACTTCCACTCTGGAAGTTTCGAGTTTTCCAGGTCTGGGAAGTAGCGCTCGAATTATCGTTTCAAGAGCTCGAGGTGTTCCTCCACTTGCAACTTCAACTCGCCTTCAAGAAGAAGCTGCTTTTCCTCAAGGGCTGCATCGAGGTTGGGAAAAGAAGCCGCGTTTCCCCTCTGAATTCTCCGAAGCCACAACCTCAGCTTAGCCAAGAAAGAACGTATTGCATCATAATGATCCATGCGTCTCGTATTCCTTGCTTGAAGGAGACTGTTGAGAACATTCAACGTTTCGAAAATATCGACAAGGTATGCCAATGTTAGTTGAAAACCCTCTGACGTGAATGACAACAAGATATCCTGTTTTCCTGAGCTTCAAGAAAGAGCTTCACTTCTTCTCTCACCTCGTAAACACGAGCCAACATGAATTCCTTCGACAGCCAACTAGCAGCCGTGTGAAACAAGAATCTCATGATCAGAACCGATATCCTTACACAGCATGGCAAACAGCCTCGAATTGACAGAACTTTCTTTGGCGTAATTGACGACTCGTATGGTAATGACCAGCTCATTACTCATTGCAGAAGGAAGAGTCCTGGAGGCCAAAGCTTCTCTGTGGATCACGCAGTGAATCCCGACTGCGTTCGGGCTCTTCTGTTTCATCCTGGGGATAAATCCACTCCGTGATCCAATCATTGCAGGAGCACCGTATGTACAGACTCCTACAAGTCTCACCCACTCCATGTCATTGCCATCGAAGTACGACGAAACAGCTTTGAACACATCTTCGGCTTTGATAGTCGTTTCAAGGGACCGGCAGAACAACATCTCCTCCGCAATTGAAGTAGATCCCACAAAACGAACGTAGACCAGCAACTAAGACAGTTGAGCAACATTAGTTGTCTCATCAAACTGAATGGCGAAAAAAGGTGATGCACGTATCTTTTCAAGAACTTGAAATTCAATTTTCTTTGCCAGTTCATCGATTCGCGTTTTTATCGTAGAATCAGAGAGGGAAATCTTCTCTAGCTTTCGGCTGTTGACCTCTCCCAATACAAGACTGGATGGTTTGAGCAGTGTTTCACCAATGTTGTGGGATTTTTTTGCACGAGCAATCATATGAGCGATTTCAAAAGACGATTCCACTACTTCAGTAGATGATGATTGACGAAAGTTCTCTCTACCCGCAATCTTCATTTTCTTGAAAGATTCATTCTTCATTTGAAAGAACGCCAATGGCTTTTTCTGAAGGCCAGGGTGTTTCGTCTCCAGGTGACGTTTCGAGCGATTCGGCCTCAGGGCGTTATTTCTCAGAGTTTCAAAACATATCACGCATTTTGGTACGCTCTGACCATTCATCGTGGCATAAGTGAACCCGTCCTGAAGATAATCATCGAGGTATTTATTTCCTTTTCTTACCGCTCATCATATATCAAAATCTGCGAAAGGAAGAGAAAACAATTAGCACAAATCGCTATATAGATTCTTTATTTATTCAGTTTTAGTTACTCATTCGATTCAATTTAGTCAGTTGTGAAGAAGTACAGTAGGTATAGGGGATTAATAAGCCATTCTGCTTCTTCACCCGGTTCATGTTGACATTGCTTGTGTGCATAAGCTGTGCATTGTGGTGAATACATGATATGATGAAATGATGTTTATTAAAAAAAAATGATCAGGGTTATTCAGCACATCCTATCAAAGACTGCTATCTAAATTCAGCCATGAACTCAATGTAACCTAAATATGCCACTTATTGTTTGTATGGATTTTATGTTGGCCATATTCTTCTTAAATAATATTTTATATTGATGTATTGCTTATTATTATTGATATATAATCTTTTCAGATTACCCTTACATGTAATTACACTATTCACAGATAATTTTGATCATATTTGGACTAAATTTTTACTGGACTACCTGCACTCACTGACCCACTGTGCCAACTAGGTAAACTTGTTTTCAGCTAAAGAGTATCTGACTATAATATATCTGATAAAAACACTACAAATTATTGTATGGTAAAACAGCAAATAAATCAGATCGTATATTACACATCAAAACCACAACCAGAACGAGAGATCATACATGCATAATATAAAAAGTAATACTATCTAGCTTTAGGAATGGTGCATAATAAAACTTATTTAGATATCAGTGCACAAACACTATGAACCCTCTCCTCCCATTTGTTTTTGAATCTCAAATCTCCAAAAAGATACACTTATTACTAGGCACCTACACTATTTGATTTTTTTCAATGATCTTCTCAGCATACCTAGCTCACAAATCATAATTATATTTTCTCCATCCTCACTTACTCTAGGTACCTTAATTGTTTACATTTTTCTGTATACTATGTATTCTGTCTTCTAAACTCTCAAGAACATTCAACATACTACCTAATCATATGGTTCTTGGATTGGATTGCAGAAGCAATACACATTATACAACATAACCTTACTGCACCATGCACTTCTAAATGACATATATGACTGAGACACACAAAATAATACACTTAAATAGCATCACTTTACTGCACCTTGTACTTCAAGGTGACACAGTTGATGCACGCTATCATTAACACTTCGTCTGAATATTACGTCTCACATACTTCCGGAACGACGTGGGCTTTTCTTATGCAAATTATATATTCAGCAATCGAAGTTAAAATCTAGCCTATTAAATGTCGTTGATGTTATGGTAATTACATATATTTTCCATAGAAACTTCTACAAAATCATTTTTATACACAGCGTCACGTGATAAAACTCTGGGAACCAAATTATTACAGAGTTTATTATTCTCTATGTATTGGTGAACCACCTTGAAAATTGAAAAAATAAATTGACAAACTGGCCTTTGAAATGTTGCCTGACTTTCAGTCACTTCTCAAGATTTACCAGCAAAAAAGACGTCACAGTGGATCGCGCCACGCCTTCCTTGAGAACTCTTCACGCGCCCCAGTTTAAGAACCCCTGACCTAGAAGGATGGAGAGCCCATCGACTATTCCCAAGTATTTTAGAAATAATGGAAAGAGGAATGAAAGATTTATACACGCAAGTGGAAATTCCCAAACAATAAGCTGACCAAAAACAGATAAAAACAGGAATAAAACAGGTAAAGTAGATCTTTAATTATTATTATTTTTTTAATTGGAAACAAAATAAAAAGATACGAAAGAAAATTATGTACTAGAAAGAGAATGCATAATAGTAGCAATTCATTAAACCTAAAAACGGTTTGAACGCCATGCCAATTAGAGAACGAACAACATGAAACTTTTAAGTATACCAAAAACAACTATAAGCAAATACTTACACAAATTCTAACTTAAATACCTAGCTAGAGATTAGCCTGACCCCCAAGCAACATTGCAGCCCTAAGAAAACCTCTTACTTCGCTCCATTTCACACTTACAGGGCGTATAACTTACACAAGGGACAGGGGACCTAAGAAAATAATGAATAGACTGAGATAAAAAAAAGATACACACCGTGGTTCGGATCCCGCGTTAAACAGTAGGGTCAATGACTGCCTAAGTCACCTATATTGTCTCAAACTATATTTCTCGCTGTTCTATCCTTAACCTTTCCTCTTCTTATCCCTCTCCCTCACACCGCCGAGTTCTCACCACTCCGAGTCCCAGACTCAGGTGGAGGCGACTCGGAGGATTATAAGGGAGTACCGGGCCTTCGCCCTCCTTCCTTGCATTGGCACTCATGAGTGCCCGGGTGGGGGTCAGGGGAGAGGGGTCAGCCGATCTGTTTCTTTTTCTCCCACTTTCCTTTTCATTCCATTTCATTTAAGCCCTCGAGAGGACTAGTTAAAGAGATTTATCACTCAGAATGTGCGAATTCTGCCCTTGGTAGTAAATTCCTAAGACCGAAAAGCAATACTATGATGTTTCCTGCTCAGGAAAACGCACGAGAAATCATCGTGGATTTGGCTGTTATGCAATTGTCCTCGAATTCTAATAAATCATACTAGAGGAATGATCGTTTGGAGTATGATATTAACTCCCATGACTACGTTAAATTTCTCAATTCAAATCACTTGTAAACATCACTTAAAATTTCTTTTGTCACACTGTTCACCTTTCACATCACTAACTCAACTAATAGGATTTTCAACAAGTTTCCTTTATTACCATTGTAATATCGATAGACTTTGTACCAGTTTTGTTTGTTACGCTTTAAAAATAAGTTGACAAACAATCCTTCCGTAGTTTTGTTTATCCGGACCAGAGAACGGGAAATCGAAGAGAGAGAAGGCAAAAGAGCGTCTACAGTAGGTGAAAACATCGACTTTCTAAGGGATTGTTATACCAACATATCGAAGTTAAAATAGAGCGTATTAACAACAGAGTTAAATTGTCATTCATTAAAAAATCTATTGCATTGTAAGAAGCTCCTACCCCTCTTCATTTTGTTATTAAATTACTTTGGATTCAGTTTCAGTTTCAGTTTCAATAAAAGATGGGAAATAGGTGTGAGATAGTAAGAGAGTAAAGTTAGAAAAAGTGGTAATTTAGTAGAAGGATTGGTGTACCAGTACGTCTGGCAGTATCTCCATTTCTGCTTCTTAGGTTTAATTACGCTTCGATTAGATGTCATGGAAGCATTCAAGCCTTTGTATCCTTGAATACTTTTGTTATGGCAGCAGAGATTACTCATTTATTATTGTCTTACATGTGCGTTGCGTATGTACGGTGTCCTTTTTGGATCTTTTACTTTTTTAATTAATCTTTTGCTCTTTACTTCGGTGATAAGTTTGTCCACTTCGGATTTTTTTTTTTTTTTGCATTTCTGATCGTACATATCGATCTCATTTGTAATTTGAAAAATTCACGTTATCTCATTTAGGTCGTATGACCACTATGGGTATTTTTTTCTACTTTTTGACATACATGATCCCATGTAATAAGTTCATGATCGGGTGTCCTATTAGGATTTACGATTTTTTTCGGAGGTAAATGTTTCATCTATTTAGTGGGACAGCGTCCTCCTGCGTACGCAGTTGGCTGCTGCCGAAATCACGTCGGTAGTGTCCATTTTGGTTTTCGAGATCGGGGAGTCTTATTTTTAGAAGAACTTCCTCAGGCATGTATGCATTGATCTTAGACCATACATTCTTTGCTCTGTTGTGTAGTGTCACGTTGAGGGGTTTGACCTCGGCAAGGTCGTGTAGAGCACTTGAGGGGACGAAGTCCAATAGGCTGACGTCTAGAATGTACCTTAGTGCCTTGTTCTGCACTGCTTGTGCCTTTCTGAGCTGGGATTTACTGGCTAGGCGCAGGGGAATGACTGGGTATAGTAGAATTGGCCTCACCAGGCTCATGAAGAGTTTTCTCTTATTCTTGGGGGACAATTTTCGGAACTGATAGAGGCATTGCAGACTTCCCTTGGCTTGTGCGACCTTATTTCCAGGTGTTTACCATATCCTCTCGATGTAATCTCGAGTCCAAGGACCCGAGCCTCACGTGCGTATGGGTATATTTCGTCCCTGACCAATACGTCCGCTGTCTTTCTACGCCCAATGGGGAGGACTTTAATTTTTTTAACATTGGTGCGTATTTTGACTCGGTTCTCGTAGGCGTTAAGGTTTTGGATCTCGCCCGCCGTCCTATTCGCTATGTCGGCTGGGTTTCGATAATCGCTGGTTATTACCTGCGATATATCGTCTGCCAGCTGGACATATAGGGCGTAGTCTTGGGTGGGTGTGAGAAGGTCACTCGTGTACAACGTGTACAGCGTCGGACTTAGGCACCCCCCTTGAGGTACCCCGGTGTACATGGTAAAGGGCTGCCCTTTGTAATCATTTATTCTAATGACGGCCTTCCGATCCTCAAGGTAGTCGCACAAGAGCTTTGTTATGGTCATCTCCATGCCCAGGTCACTTATCTTCCTCTTGAGGCTAGGCACCCACACTTTATTGAATGCTGATGAGACATCCTTCAGCACTACATCGACATTTCTGTTCTCGGCTTTCGCTATAGCGATGTACTCTGTCATCAGGGCAAGTGCTGTCTCCGTCCCGAGTTTTTTGCGGAAGCCGTGCTGTTGTATGTTGTAGAGCCCATTTGCATCCAAGTAACCCATCAGCCTGTCGTTGATTAGCTTTTCGAATAGTTTCCCTATGAATTCGAACAGGGATATTGGCCTGTAACTTCTAATTTCCCCTTTAGGTTTACCTGGTTTGGGGAGGAAAATCATCCTGGCTCTCTTAAGCGAGTCAGGGAAGTACCCAACGTTCAAGCACGCATTGAAGAGGTTGAGTATTGAGAGGTTAAAGTCTGCTGGGGCATTCATCAGGTGGGCCTTGGTAATGCCAGAAATCTCCGGAGCCATTTGTTTGAAGCTTTTCATTGCCGTCTCATACTCCTCTGGGGTAAAGGGACGGCCTTCCCCCGTCGCCCGCCGAGTGACATCCACATAATGGGAGGGTGTTAGGGCCGGTCCACGTTCCTCCAAATATGCCATGACTTCCTCCTCATACTCCATTTTGAAGTCCTCGTTCTCCTCTTCTGTGATGTTAAACTCCCTTCTCTAATGCTCCCTAAAATGATGCTCGATGGTCTGATCATCGATGACCCGCACTCCGTCGATTTCGATGGCAATTTTTCGACTTGGTGGGCAGAATGCCGCTTAGCCTCTTGAGCTGGGCCCAAAATTTCTTTGGATCATTTTCGGTGTCCATTCCTGCGATAATGTCGTCCCAGAGAGCCCTGGATTTCTCGCTGATCAGATGCTTAATTTCCAAGCGAAGATTCCGGAATTCCCTATGACGATCGGCTGAGTTGCCAAAATCACGAATTTCCTCGACTAGTTCTTTTAGTCTATCCTTCCGCCAGATAATGGTCGCGTCCCATCGTAGCGCTGGGAGGGTTTTGAACTCCACCCTTGGGACAGCCGCTCTGTCCGCCTCTGTTATTTTGTTCATGATTACTCCTAGGTGCCTATCGAGATCTTCGAGTGTAGGCTTGTCCAATCGCTCCTCCTGGTGTTCACATAGAATCCTCGTGTATTCTTCCCAGTTCGCCTTGGGTAAACACCTGTGATTTGGGACACTGATCTGTATGGGGGACGTCAAGATCGTGGTGATCATACTAATATGGTCTGATGGAATATAAGGGCCTGGGACCATCATATGGTTTATGATGAAGTTGGCATTAGTAAGGATGATGTCAGGTGTCGTGGAGGACCTCCCAGTCAGGTACGTAGGGAACTCTGGACCGACTCTTTGCACTACGTCCCGTTCCATAAGGAGGCTCAGGGAGGCTCCTGATCCATTGAATGACGATGTATAGCCAGCTTCTCTACATCGGGCATTGAGGTCTCCAATCAGAATGGCTGAGTGATTTCTCCTAAATAATCGCAGGAAGTTGGGGATAGGGAGGTACGAGCATCTTGGGGGTTGGTACCCCACTCCTCCAATGAGGTCATCGATTGTGGTGCTGATCTTTATCGCAAGGTACGACTCTTCGAGGTTGGGGACTTCTTTATACTTGATGCCCTTGCGCACGGCCAATGCGACACCATCGTATCTCTCGTTGGTGTGACTAGTTGTGATGGTATCATAGTTGTAGATTTTGACGGGGTTGGGGTTTGCGTCGATCTCGTGCTCTGAGATTAGGACAATGTCCGGGTCTACCTCTCTGATAATATTGTTATACGCAAACTTCTTGCCTTCCCAACCGTTCACATTGAGTGAGAAGATCTTAAGTTTGTTGACTATCCTTACGTTAAATGCTATCTTTATTTACCTTGGAGGTTTTGAACCTTGGCAGGCTTTCCTCTTGCAGGTGATCTCACTCTGCCAGACCTCTTTTTCTTGAACTGTTCCTGAGTGAGATTGGAGCAAGATTCGGGGCTTAGCTCGATGCTTCCATCTCTTAACGCTGAGAGTAGTTCGTCCTCATTAGAGTCGCAATCGTAGTCCCACTTGTATTTGCCTCTGACTACTCCGTCAACAATTTCCTTTACCTTCGTCAGTCGTGGTAACGGAGCTGACAGTGAGGCATAGACCTTTAGGTTGAAGTCAGTAGTCTTGGGTTTGGATACTGACTGCGTGCTCTCCTTAGTATTCCTATTCTGTTAGCTTTTCTTTTGGTCGGGGTCTCTTTTTGGGTCTGTTGATCAACCTCCATCCTTCCGGACGACACGGAGGCATCTCTTTTGTTCAAGCGGGGGTACCTCGATGTGGATCTGTTCCTTGGTGTTAGATAAGCTTTGTTTCCTGTTTGGGTCTGGTACAACTCGCTGGACGGGGGGTTTATCGGGAAACCACATGGGTTTCATCCCGTTTTGGGTTAGCATTCTGTTTAATTCTTTGGCGTAGCTAACGGGCTTGGCAATGTTGACGAAGTGAGCATGTATAACGCACATGACCAAGTCTAGGTTCATTGACGGATCAAGCTGGAGTACCGTCTTTTCCCTCTCCTGGCTTTTGGCCACCTGTGCGTAGCTGGTATTCGCTTTGCGGGTCTTCTCTTCCTGGATGTTTTTCTTCTTATCATTCACTAGGCTCCTTTTCAAGGGGCAGGACATTGAGAGGGTGCGGTGGGGGCCGTCGCAATTGAGGCACTTCTTCCTGTTCCCATTCGGGAACTCCTTCCAGGTGTGACCGGAACCGGCGCACTCCGAGCATACCTTGCCCTGGAATTTGCAATCCTTCGTTGCGTGTTTTTCTAAGGCATAGGACGAGAAACAGACTTGTACTGAGACAAAAGTCTCCCGTTCTATGCACGATGCAGAGACCTTTGTGCAAAACATTATCAGGCCTGCCTCGGCTGCCTTGGAGGCCATCTCAGACGTCTGAAAAGTGGCCTTGAATATGTGGGTATATTCTTCCCCGTCGCGGTTCTTAAATTTATACACCTCATCCAGCTTTGCCCAGCTCTGTTTCGACTCTATTTCTGCCTTAATCTCGTCAGCGGTATGTGCTCCAACCCAGGGGTCCAGGCGACGACAGATGATTGACCTGCGGGCAGACACATGGAGCAGGACTTTGGGGGCTAGATGAATCTCGTCGAGTTTGGCGCGGGATCTCACGCTGAGAAGTTTATCGACGTCCTGGGGGTCCATCGCAGATAGCTATGTAGCCATAGGATTGGTCCACCAAACGACAAAGTGCGACCCCTATGGTAGCGAAAATGGTCTCAAAGACCGTCTCCCTCGGCGGTTGAGCAGGCGGCAGGCTAAATATATCTGTGTGGCTACGGGCGAAAGCCTCACGCAGAAGCCGGTTCCCGAGCACAAAACTATGTACACATAACAACATAACCCCAATGTACACATGACACCGTCAAAACACAACACAGTAACTCAACAAATCCACACAAGAAAAATGTGACTACAAATACTACGTTGTCGGCAAAAAAGCTTTCAAAGGCTTGAATGCTGAAATCCAACAAAAGTATTAAACTAACATTAAAAAACAGAGAAGACACAAAAATACAGTAAGAAGAACACTACAAACAAACGAAAACATAAAGATAAAAATAAAATACTCAAATAACGGAAAAATAAATAAAAAATAAAGTGATGCCCTCCCTACTAGGGCAATCCCCCCCCCATCTTTAACTTTTTTACCCACTATATCTTCCACTATAACATCTCTTTTCGAAAATTGCGTACATCATCATGAGACATTGCTCCTTTACCCATTAGCGGGAGTCGTCCATGACGGCCCTCTAGGGAAACTTCTTCTCGGGAAGTCTTCAAAGTTCTTATTGAAGGAGTGTTCCTTACTTTGGATTACAAATTAGGTTAAAGTGGTGAAATTGTGTGGTAGGTATATAAAGGTGTAAATATGTTTCCTAGTTTGCCCTGGTGTTAGGGCATCACTTTTTTCACCCACTATATCTTCCACTGTAACATCTCTTTTCGAAAATTGCGTACATCATCATGAGACATTGCTCCTTTACCCATAGCGGGAGTCTGTACTCACCCCTGGGGTCGTCCATGACGGCCCTCTAGGGGAGCTTCTTCTCGGGAAGTCTTCAAAGTTCCTATTGAAGGAGTGTTCCTTACTTTGGATTACAAATTACAAATTAGGTTAAAGTGGTGAAATTGTGTGGTAGGTATATAAAGGTGTAAATATGTTTCCTAGTTTGCCCTGGTGTTAGGGCATCACTAGCATTCTTCTTGTTTTGTTTAAAAAATAAAAATTCCTCCGTCAAAAAGTAGCTGACTGTCTTTGACAGCCAGTTTCCTCTGTTATAATATATATATATATATATATATATATATATATATATATATATATATATATATATATATATATATATATATATATATTTATTTATTTCTGTAATATGTATTTCCTCCTTCGAAGCATTCAAGCCTTTCAAGGTTGTTTTTCAGGCTGAATGAATCTCAATTTTGAGTTCTCAGTAATCTATTTAATTTGGGCATTTCGCCTCTTTTCATCGTTTGAATTTTGTTGACTTTGTTTTGTTATCTTTTTATCAAATGGGTATTGGGAATTGGGCACTTCGCCTCTTTTTATTCTTAAATTTTGATTATTAAGATTGGGCACTTCGCCTCTTTTATATTTAAATTTAGTTTTAATTTTTTAATTCTTACTATGTTTATATTGGGGAGGGGGGGGGGACTTTAATGTGGGCACTTGGCCTCTTTTTTCAATTGTTATTTAAAATTGATGAATTGGTTGGACTAATTGTCAAACTTTTGAGTTTTAAAATCATAGTACTTTAGAGTAGTGGACTAACGATTTTTGATTTTATAGGTTTATTGTGCAATAGAGTACATTTATACATAATCATAATACAAATAATAATAAAATAAAAACGAAACAAACAAACAAAAAAAAAACGACAAAAAAGACAAATACAGTAATAATATGATACAATAATATAAATACATGTATAAATGCACACATTACACAAAGCGGGCAGCCCGTCAGTGTTGGCGTGCAGTAAGACGTGGTGGAGCGTCCCACGCGTTTCTTGTGTGCTGCAAGTGGGTGGCGTCGGTCTTCATCACCTGTCGCCCGGCTGGGCGCGAGCGGCGATCAGCGCGGAGGGGGTGCTGTTCTCAGCACCTCAAGCAGCTCGTTTGTTGGGGTGTGGCGGACCACCTGGGCGGCTCTTGCCTCTCGCGCCCTCAAAGGGCGCCTCTTACAGGGGCAGGGGCTGGCGCTCGCTCTGGCCTGAGGTGGGCGGTGGCTGGGCAGGAGAGGAGGTAGTGCACCAGTGGGCGCCGGGAGCGGCCGCCGCAGTGTTCGCACCTCCCTGCCACAAAGTCGGCGTGCAGCTCTTCCTGCGTGAAGTAGCCCAGCCTCACACGCTGTAGCAGCACGCCGTTCGCTCTGGGCTGCTGGAAGGATGGGTTCAGTGGGCGATAGGCTGTGGCTGCAACATACCACGCCGCTTGCCTCTTGAATGCTTCCCATTCTTGGTGCTGCTGGTGGGCGTTGTGGGCGGCCCTGCGTTTAACCTGCACCCTGAGCTGCTGCGGGCTGGGGCGCACGGTCCAGGTCATGATGGGGCTGTGGGCGGCTCGCTTGGCAGCCTCGTCGGCAGCATCGTTGCCGCGCACGCCAACGTGGCTGGGAATCCAGTGGAGCCGGACACGCCTGCCCTGAGCTGCCAGGTCCTGCAGGGTGCACAGGATTGTGGTGGTGAGGTGGATGTTGTCCCGGGTGTAGGTGTGGGCGTGGGCGTGCTGCAGCGCCTGTAGTCCCGACCGAGAGTCAGTGTGTATCACCACAGTGGCCTCTCAGCGGAGCAGAGCGTGCTGGAGGGCGTGCAGGATTGCTACCAGCTCCGCCTGGAGGGTGGAGCAGTGGTCTGATGTCCTCCACGCTTGCCTCAAGCTGCTCGTGACGAAGGCGGCGCCGGACCTCCCGCTGTCGGGGTCGACGGAGCCGTCGGTGAAGTACACTGCGCTGCTGGCTCCGTGGCCTCAGACATGGCCATGAGGGCGTGCTGGCGCAGCTCCTCGGTGAGGCAGTTCACTTTGCTGTCGGGCAACTGTGTGGCGGTGAAGTGTGCGGCGGGGGGGTCCCATGGTGGTGGTGGAACGTAGGCAGGGTGGGTGGTGTCGGGGTCGCGCCACAGCCAGTTCCCTGCCCGGTTGAGGGAGTTGGTTGCTAGGCTGACGTTTACGAGCCACCTGTTGTTACGCAGGCACTCGATGCCCTGCGCCACGGTCATTCAGAGTCTCCTCTGCGCAACACTTTCAACGTCGCGCTGGAGCACTCTGGCCACCCGACAGGCCACAATGCAATCCACCCTGGCGGTGAGGGGCACCAGGTTGGCCTCACTCTGCATGACACAGGCAGTGCACCACCTGGGTGCCCCTAACATGGTCCTCATGGCGGTGTTTTGTATCACCTCCAGGCGCTGTTGCTGCTGCCGGGGCAGCGCTACAAGGACCAGGGCACTGTAGTCCACTAGGGAGCGCACTGCCTGGAGGTAGTAGAGGCGGAGGAAGGGGAAGGTTGCACCAGCGCTCGGCCGCGTCATGGCCCTCATCACATTCAGCCGGGCCTGCGTCCGCTCCCTCAGGTGCGTGACATGCTGCGTGAAGGACAGCCGTCTGTCCACCCACACTCCGAGGTACTGGTAGGAGTCGGTCCAGGCCAGGCCGACTCCTTGGACGCGAAGCTGCTGGCCAGCAGGTGTGCAAGTCTTGATGGCCATGGCCCGGGACTTCTCTGCCGAGATCTTGAGCCCCAGCTCTTCGCACTTGGCAGTGATGAGGTGCAGCGCTTCTTGGGCCCGCGCAAGCTTGTCGCCGCGCCCGGTGACGACGAGCGCCAGGTCATCGGCGTAGCTAAGGAGGATGGTTCCTTGACGATAGGGGAGGGCGACCAGCTGTTCCATCAGCACATTAAAAAGGAACGGGCTGAGGATGCCGCCCTGGGGTGTCCCGTTCTCGAAGGTAAGGTAGGAAGACTTGTACCCTGGAACTTCACGCGGGCTCGGCGCTGGTGAAGGTAGTCCTGGAGCCAGCCCAGCAGTCTCCCTCGGATGCCCTTCCTCACAAGGGCGGCCAGTATGGCGCGGGGGCTAGCCAGCTCGAAAGCCTTCTCGAGGTCAAGGAAGACTACAATGGTGGGTTGGTTGTTGGCGTGAGCCAGGAGGGTGATGAGGCAGTCCGCCGTGCTCACCCCCCTGGTGTAGCCGAACACGTGGTGATGAAGGCTTCCCACGCTCCACTGTAGGCGAGTCAGCACCATCTTCTCCGCCGTTTTTCCGGTGCAGCTCAGGAGGGAGATTGGCCTGAAGGTGATGTGATCCTTCGGCTTGGGGATGGGCTGGATGTCGGCGTCCTTCCAGGAAGGCGGCAGACGGCCCGCCAACCACGACGCGTTCAGAAGGGCTAGCAGCGCGGCGTCCCCGGCGGGCCCAGCGTGCGCCAGCATAGAGTACCGCACTCCGTCGGCTCCCGCCGCTGTGTCACGTCGACGTTACGCCCTGGCCAGCTCCTCAAGCGTGAAAGGCTGGTCCGTCGCGTGCGGCTGGCCCCGACGCCTCCCTGACCTCTTCGTCGCGCTGTGGGCGCAGCTGCTGCTGGAGGTAGCTGGTGTGGGGAGGAAGCTGCTTGCTAGAACCCCTCGCTGTAAAGCAGTTCGCCAGCCGATCTGCCTCTTGCTGTGGGCGTGGGTGGGCAGCTGGGCGGGTCTGGGCGGCGCCTGAGGCCTTCCTGAAGCTCCCCCACAGCTGGCCGAGGGACACCTGTCGCGCGCGGGCTACCACTTCCTGCAGGAGCTGCAGGTTGATGGCCGTTGGGCGCTTCTCGTACAACCTCCTGTGGACGTTGACGCGGTGATTGTGCTCCCGGACTTCCTCGTTATAAAACCACCAGTCCGGGCGCCGGCGGCGATTTGAGGCTGTCCTGGGCATGGCCGCGTAAGCTGCACTCTCTATGGCCGCCGTAAGGTCCCTCTCCTGCAGGTGCAGGTCCGCCGGAGGCACATACGTGGACCACCATTTGGCCAGGGAGGCTTGGAACTTTGCCCAATCCGCCCTCCTGACGTTCCACTGGGGCGGCGGGAGAGGAGGAGCTGGTGGGGCCACAGTGAGGGTGGTGAGGGTCCCGTAATGGTCGCTGGTGAGGGTAGGGTGGACCTGCCAGGTGGCACCGGGCTGTAGGTCGCCCGACACCAGCGTGAGGTCGAGCCGCCCCCCATGGATGTGCGTGGCCTCCCCTGTGTTCAGTAGTCGAACGGCGGGAACTTCTTCGAGCACTTCGGCCAGGTGGCGCCCGGTCACGTTAGTGGGTGACACAGACTGCAGCACGGGGTGGTGGGCGTTGAAGTCGCCCGCTACAAGGAGGCTGGAGTGGGATGCGAGGGAGAGCAGCTCCCCAACATCCAGCGGGTACCGCTGGCTCCTGTATATATTGTATACAGTGAGAGTGAGCGGCCCCAGCTGTAGCTCCAGTGCCAGGACCTCCACGCCGTCACCACAGTACACGGGTGCGGCGATCCTCTTGTGCGGGATGGTGTTTCGTATGAGGGCTGCACAGCCACGCCCATTTCCGTCACCAGCCGGAAGCGAGTGGAGGGTGTAGCCTGCGACTCGCCATTCAAAGCTGGCGGGCGTGAGAGTCTCCTGTAGGAGAACCAGGTCCAGGTCTTCTTGGAAGACGGCTTGCAGCAGCTCATGTTTCTTGGGGCAGAGCCCTGCACATTCCACTGCAGCACCCTCAGCGTGGGCGCCGGTGCGTGGGCTGTGCTGTCAATCCGCGCTTCCATCTTGGTTGTGGGCGTGCGGTGGGTGCAGAGGGTGTTGAGTGGGACCTCTCAGCGTGGTAGATGATGGGGAGGGGGCTGGAGGGCACCCTCTGTGACGGCGGTTAACACCTCTTCGCGGAGGAGTGCGTCGAGGTCCTGCTCGGTGGGGGCTGCGGTGCCCTGCCGGCGGTCGAGCAGCTTCTTCACCAGCTGTACGACACACGCGAGAATGACGTCCACGATGGCTCTGCCCTCATTGAGTCACTCGCAATAACCTGGGGTCCACGTTGAGACCCTGTCGCTGGTTGGGCATTGGGTAGCACCGTGGACTGCTCCTCGTCTGGGCGGGCGCGGTGGGCCCGACGCCTGTGTCCCTTCCTCCTCTGTGGCTTGGGGACAGAGGGGGTGGGTTGCTGGGTGGAGGTGTGAGCGGAGTTGCTGGCTGTGCAGCTACTGGTACCCTCTCTCGCTTCCTGCCTGTCCTCTTCCCCTGTCTCGACCTGACTTGTGCCAGGCTGTTGAGGGGTAAGGGGTGGGTGGGAAGCCCACGCCAGCCTTTTTGGTGGTGGCGCTGGAACAAGGCGTCGGTTGCCTTGTTGCTGGGAAGGCCTTTGCCGCTCCCCCTCTTGTGTACCCCCCAGACGTGTGCCGGGCAGGCCGAGAGTCGCGGGTTGATGGGTAAAAAAGCAGCGACCCGATTGGGGGTGGCGCGGCAATGAACCGACGCTCTCTTCTTTGGGTTGGGGGGGCACGTGGTTCCATCTGCTGCTGCTGCTGCTGCTGCCGCCGATGACCCCGTGGCATCCTTCTCTGTCGCTCGGGGCACTTCGTGTTCCAAGCGTGGTGCCCCTTGGTGCAGTTGGGGCACCGTGCCGTGGTGGACTCGCTGGCCTTGAGGCGACCGATACACTCCTCCGTCGGGTGCGCTTGGCTGCACACGCCGCACTTGACGGAGTTTTGGCACATGGCCTGGAGATGCCCGAAGCGCTGGCACTTGTAGCATCTCACAGGCTCACCTTGTTAGGGGCGCAGGGCGTAGCGGCCCCAGCTGCCCAGGTCCAGCTTGGGTGGTGGCGGCCCCTCGTACACTAGAAGGATCTGCCTGGTTGGGACCTTGTCTCTGTGTGCGAGGAGCCGTGTTGCCGAGTGCACGTGGGGGTGAGCCTCGACGGCCTGGAGTGGCAGAGTGGTCGGATATCGTTGAATCACCAACTTGTGCCTCTTCACTCTGGGGTCGAGAAGGATCACTCGATCCCCCTCCTCGGCAAGGCGGCGCAGCATGGCCTCCGAACCATCGTCTTTCGGGGTGAGGACGTATTCGCCGTTGAGAGTAGGGCGAATGACTATCCGTAGGCCAGGGTGTGCTCTCTCCAGCTCAGTCACAGCCTGGTAGGCACTGCTAGTGTTGCTCTGGTGCACCAGTTTAAACTTGTGCCGAGGTCCTCGTCGGGAATGAGACACTGTTACCGGGCCTGCCTCATTCTCCTGCTGGGCCTCCTCGGTCTGGGGGCTCTCGTCGATGACGAGGCGACCGCTTTCATCGCTAAGGGCCTCCTCTGCCTGTGAGAACTCCGACTCCAGTGTTCGGGCGGTCCTCTTCGGCGTGGAAGTCTCGTTCGGTGAGGGTGGACTTAACCCATTCCGCGTCCGCTTGGCAGACTTCGGCGTGGTGGCTATGGACGCCGACCCTTGCATCGTGGCATCACTCTTGTTCGCCCATCAGCGCCAGGTGTGCAAAGGGGAGAAGAGACCAATGCCCTCTTTACAAGCAGGACAGGAACAGGAGGTATCTCCAATCAACCCGTCCACGCTTGCTGCTGTCTCTTTTGAGAGCTACGGAAACAGGAGGAATCTCCAATCAGACCGTAGCTGCCCTTATGAGACAAACGAGGCAACCTTCTTTCTCTACTCTCAAGGTTAATAGTTGCCAAATGGTAACATTCTTGGGCGATTAACTCTCGTGGAAGTGGTGATGACTCGTCAGCTGCTTGGATGCACTTTTCAGTGTGCTTTGGTGCTCAGTGAATGTCGTGGACTAACTTTGAATTTTGAATCGTGTATGTGAGAGTATGCAGATGAGGGGATAGAAAGGGTGTGTGAATAGATAGCGGAAAGTAGACCAGTGGTGAAAAGAGAAAGAAGTGTGGTAGGGTGCAAAGTGATGCTAGAGCCTGGTGATCAGGCCTATCGCTTTCAAATTTATTTGATTTGTGGTTTAGTTGTTGTTTTTATGGTTATTTTATACATATATATATATATATATATATATATATATATATATATATATATATATATATATATATATATACAGGTATATATATAACATATAGTTTGGCGTTCAAGCCATTTGTCTTTATTGCTAATATTTTTGTTTATGCTATGCGCGTTAGCTGTTGTTTTTGTAAGTTGTTAATATCAACTTACTGTGTTTGTTTTAGTATCTTTTTGTTTCTTCGTAATTTTGTAGTGTGTGTATTTAGTGTACAGTGTTTCTTCCTGTAGTCTTGTTTGGTGAGTTTCGTCTTCTTGTGTAGGATTCCTTCTTCGGTAGTTTGTCTTAGTTGGTTAGTTTTGTCGATATCGGTGAATTTTGTCAAAATCGGTTGGTTTCATGATTGGTAGTTTTTTCTTAGTTTGGGGTAAATTGACTCATCTAGCGTAGAACGGTACTTCTGCTCCGCCAGCTAAAATCCTAGCGGAGCTTGGAAATCTGGCGCGACATACTTCTCTTCTGTTTTGGTCAATCATTTGTACAATATCTTCGTCCAAACGATTGACCTTTTCCAGCATATTCCTTGTCCGTTCTTCGATGACAACGTTAATGGGGGTTAACCCCGCCTCTCGGTGCAGCTCTTCTTGCGATCTTCTTTCCATTCTGCGTGTACCTGTGATTAGGTACACGCATTTATTCTGCACCACTTGTAGTCTCCTCTTCTGTGTCTTTGAGGCACAGGAGAGGGCGGAAGCGGGGTAAAGCAACGTCGATCTAACTAGTGCAGTATAGATCTTCTTTTTGTTGCTTTGACGAAGATTTCTGAACCTGTACAGAGTCTTGACTGCAGCAATGGCCTTGGTGATGCGTTCTTGGACGTGCTTTGCGTACCCGGTTGAGGTGATCTTCATGCCGAGTACGTTGCATTCATTGGTGTAGGGATATCGTCTATCCCCCACCCTGACGTCATCAAGTAGTCTCCTGCCTATGGGGACTACTTTGAACTTATCCTGGTTGGTACGGATTTTCCACCGGGCCTCGTAGGTGTTCAGGTTTTCGATTTCTGCTGCCGTCATGCGAACTTGCATAGGCGCATTCCTCCATGGACATGTGATTACCTGGGTGAAATCATCGGCGAATTGTAAGTTGAGGCAAGTGGGGTTTACAGGGACTGGGACATCCGCGGTGTAAATCAAGTAGAGAGTGGGAGACAGGCACCCCCCTTGCGGGAGGCCCGCATTGAGCGGAAACTTTGGCCCGTCCGTGCACCCTAAACTGATGTACGCCGCTCTCTCCATGACATAGTCACAGAGAGTTCTTTCTAAGCTTTCGCTTAGTCCCAGTCGTAACATCTTGTACTGCATTCCCCGTTGCCACACCTTATCGAACGCCTTTGATACATCCCGACAAACAATGTCCACGTAACGCTTTTCCCGTTTTGCTTGGGCTAGCTTTTCCGTAATGACGTTAATCGCCATTTCCGTACTTCGCTTACTCCTAAACCCGAATTGGTGTGGGTTGTAGAGCGAGTTATCTTCCAGGTGAGACACCAGTCTTTTGTTGAGGATCTTCTCGAAGAGCTTCCCACCAAATTCCAGTAGTGAAATTGGTCGGTAGCTCTCCTTCAACTTGGGGTTCTTTCCAGGCTTGGGCAAGAAAATCATCTTTGCCGTTTTATAAGCGTCTGGAAAGTACCCCGTATTAAGGCAGGCGTTGAATATTCTTCTCATTCCTTCGATGACACAGGCTGGTGCCTTTTCAAAGTTAAGCTTTGTAAGCCCCGATTGTCCTGGGGCTTTTTGTTGGAATGAGCGAAGCGCGCCGAGTAGTTCTTCTTCTGTAATCTCGGCGGCTCCGTCGCGCTGCCTATCCACCTGGTGATGAGGGTGCGTCTTTTCTATTTCTTCGTTAAGCTCGTCGATGATGTTGCTTTCGAACTCTAGGTCATAGTCTTCGTTTTCTTCTTCAGTTATATTGAAGATCTTTTCCCAATAACTTCGGAATATCTCTTCAACTTTTTCTTCCTCTTCTTCGATGTTTCCATTTTCTTTCTGTAGCTCGATCTTGTGCTTCTTTCCAGTTGATCCTTTAAGAATTCGGATCTTCTTCCAAAATTCTTCGGGAGTTGCTTCGTGATCGATGCTTTCGATTGCATCCTCCCATCTTCTGTTTTGCTGTTCGAGGATCAACTGGTTCAATTCTTCTTTGATTTCTTTACTTCTTTGCATCGAGTGTACTGATGCATTCACGATGTTGTGTTCATACATTATCTTCAGTTCACGGTATAGTTCCTTCATATATTCGGTCCACTCGTAGGTTGAGATGGTCCTATATGAGGAACGAGGGATACAAGCCCTATCTGCGTTGATGATTTGGTTATTGAGGTCATCGAGTGCCTCGTCAATCTCCTCGAGAATTGCCTCGTCCAGGTTGGGCGGATCGTAGGCCTCGAGAAGGTGTGCATACCGTGCCCAGTCTGCTCGTCTGTAGTTCTTCCTGACTACTGCTGGGACTTGTATAGGGTTCCTATTGATTGTGAGTAGGATCCCTATATGATCACTGCATGGAACCTGGACTGGTTCCATGTAGTAATTGAATGGTAGCTGACGATTCACCAGACAGATGTCTGGCTTTGTGGCATTTCGTTCTCTGACATAGGTGGGGAAGTCGGGGCCTATCCGCTGGGCAATATTTCTGTCCAGCAACAGGTCCAGGCTTCTCCCTATTCCATTGAAGGTCCTGTAACCGGATTCTCGGCATCTGGCGTTTAGGTCCCCCATTAGTATGGTGGGGGCTCTTCTGCCAAATAGGCCAGTGAGAGTGTGAATAGGCAACACATCTCTCCTTGGCGGTTGATATCCGGTTGCAATGACCAACTTTCCTAAGTCGAGCTCGACCTCAATCGCGAGGTAGGATTCTTCTAAGTTTCTTATCTGCTTGTATTTGATCCCTTTCTTTATTGCAATAGCGGCGCCATCGTACCGCTCTTGCGAAAAGTTCGTGATCAACACATCGTAGTTCCAGATTTTCATTTCTGTATTACGCGTGTCGATCCCGTGCTCTGAGATCAGTATGATGTCTGCATCAATTTCTCTGAATACATTTGCGTAAAGAATTCTTTTCGTCGTCCAGCCGTTGGTGTTGATTTCCATTATTTTCAGTCCGTTACGTAGCATGATGAGTTGCTTTACCTATGTTTCTTCTTCCCCTTTTTTGGTCTGGGGGCTGGTTGGGCGATTTTACTCGGCCCAGGGTTTTCTTTTTTTTGGGGGGGGGCTCGGGGTCTTTGACCTGCTTTTGGTTGCCCGCGTGCGAGTGCAGGGGCCCTCTTCGCTGTCAGATGAGGATGAACCATCCTCACTTCCAGCCTTTTCCTCTTCTTCTTCTTCAGTTTCCTCTTCTGATGGTGCTCCAATCATCTCCTCCAAACCGGATTTGGTGCTTTTGTTTTGTATGATGGAGTTCTTGAAGGCCTGTGAGCACTCGGGGTCTTCTGGCATGATTACCGCCGGGAGGTTATTTGCTTTCAGGAGCGCATTGAGCACCTGGTTATAACAACCAGGCTTCACTGCATTTGCCACATTTGCATGGGTTATGCAGATCAATATTTTAGCGCTCAGATCTCCTGATACGCTAAAAGGTGCAGGTCCTGGTGCAGTGTTCGTCACTGTGTTCTTTTTGGCAGCGCTCGCATACGTCGTCTCCTTTGCCTTTCTGTCTTCTTCTTCTTTCCTTCTGATAATTTCTCTGCGCTTGGGGCAATTAAGAGCCATCGTCCTATGTTCCCCTTTGCAGTTAAGGCACTTCTTGATGTTGCTTTCGCACTTGTCAAAACGGTGCCCTTCCGTGGCGCACTCACTGCACCACAGCTTGTTCTTGTCTGGGCAGGTGGTGGAGGTATGGGCTTCAAGTTTGTAGCACACAAAGCACATTTGTATGCTACTGAATTTCTCTTGTTGGATGTTTTCACCCGGTATTCTCATGTTGAATACGAGAATGCCATTTTGGGTGGCCTTTCTTGCCATGTCTGTGGTTGCGAATGTGATCTTGAATACGTGGGTGTGTTCGCGGAATTTAATGATTTCGCGAACTTGTGCCCATTGGTTGCTTTCCGTAATCTCCTCTTTTAGCTCTTCTGTGCTATGCTCGCCTACCCAGCTTTCGACTTTGCGGCAGATGACGCTTCTATTTGCTGCCACCTGGGGGGGGGGGGGGTTGCTTCTAGTCCGGTCTCCTTCAATACCCTCGCTCCCTCTTCTGAAAGGAGCTGGTCTACGTCTCTGGTTTCGGCACACATGGCGATGAAGCCTGACGAAACTTTAATTAGTTTCACCAGTGCCACCTTGAGTTGTATGTAGAGGGTTTCACATAGGTCCTTCTTCGTTGGGGTCTGTTTTCCGGCTATGGTCCTTAAGGGGACCCTCTTAGTGAGGGCCTCCATGGTCTTGACGTTCTTCTTATTCCTTCTTCTCCTGTAACCAAGTGTAATTAATTTTGTTTTGCTATGTGAAAAAAGTTAAGGTGTGGTAAAGGAGGTATAGGATGGTGTGAGTGGGATTGGTAATGGGTTCCAAGTAATTTGAGAGGAACGCCCCCGTCCATCTCTCCTGTTGCTCTCCCGCTCGTATGCTGCCATGTATGAGGGATGATAGGGTGATGGGGTGGGTCTCGGGTGGGGACCTCAGAGGGTTGAGCTTGGTGGACTTAATGCATAGCGGCCGAATCAACGACCGCTAAGTTTTTGCCACCCCCTCACGGGAACATACGCCATAACTGCATCCAACTACATAGAGACGGGTGTAACTCCCTCTATGATTCTGGCCGGGTCCCCCGGGCGATGAGGATTCCTCCTCCGTCCGGGACTCGCAGTTATGCCCCAGTATCGAGACGATTTCTGACTTATGCTTCTGCTGTGGGCTAGGCCTCAAACCAGTGTTCACATAAGTCCTTAATTATGCCAAACCAAGTGGCTGACATAGTTAAGACGAAATCAATGAATGGCAGACATCCGAGCGGGTTCACACGCAGAGCGATGGACGGGAGCAGTGAGGCGCTTAAGCCCTCATTGAATTATGAACTTCGACGTATAAAAAATATGGCTCTCTTTGAAGGATGAATCTGGGTTCACCTTAAGACTTCCAGAATAGGCTCGTTTCTGTAGCAGCGCTCAAAAGTCAATCAGACACTAAAACAAGTAAAAAGTGCTGTATCCAAAGTTCTTCAGCTGTACGCAGTAAAACGGATTTTCGGCCGTCGTGGACTAACAAATTACAAATTACAAATTAGGTTAAAGTGGTGAAATTGTGTGGTAGGTATATAAAGGTGTGAATAAGTTTTCTAGTTTGCCCTGGTGTTAGGGCATCACTAGCATTCTTCATGTTGTGTATTTAAAAAAAAAATTTTATTCCTCCGTCAAAAAGTAGCTGGCTGTCATTGACAGCCAGTTTCCTCCGTAATAATATTTATATTTCTTTTTAGGTATTTCCACCTTCGAAGCATTCAAGCCTTTCAAGGTTGACTTTCTTGCTGAATGATTCTTAGTGTTGATTGCTTTGTAGTCACTTAATATGGGCATTTAGCCTCTTTTCTTAGTTTGAATTTTGTTGACTTTTAGTTTACTTATTATCAGTTGGGTATTGGGAGTTGGGCACTTCGCCTCTTTTTATTCTTGACTTTTGATTATTATTATGTTTGGGCACTTCGCCTCTTTTATATTTAAATTTAGTTTTAATTTTATTAATTTTTTACTATATTTATTTATATTTGGGGGGGGGGGGACTTTTAACATGGGCACTACGCCTCTTTTTTCAATATGTTTCTTAAAATTTGTCAACTTGGTTGTCTAATCATCAAACTTTTTAGTCTTGGTATCTTAGGGTCACATAATTTTAGAGAAGTGGACTGATACTACGTAAATATAGGTAGTACCACTTTTCTCGCGCAGGTTCTACTGCTTGGGAACAAAGCAGTTCTACCTATAGTGCGTCTCCGGTTTGCACGAATGTTTAAGTTTAGGTTCAAAATCGGGAGTATTGTTTGATCTATCTTGTCCCATGTCTTTCTCCCTAGCCTTTGGATCTCCGTATTGATCGGCTTTAGACCGATTCTCTGGTGAAGAGTCGATTGCCGAATACGGTCGATCCTTCGCGTGCCTGTAATCAGCAGCGTGGCTTTATTCTGCACTCCCTGCATCATTCTGAGAGAGGTACAGCTTGCCATCTGCGTGATCACGGCCGGGTACACCAGGACTGAGCGTACCAGGGCCATATACATCTTCTTGATGTTAGGCACGCTGAGGCCTCTGAAGCGGTAAAGTTTCTTCAGCTCTCGTTTGGCTAGGGAGACTCTGGTATTTATGTGGGTCTTATATCCAGATTTAAAGAGTCGTAAGCCCAGGACATTACCCTCATTGGAGTACGGATAGTGTTCATTATTGACGACAACGTCATCAGTTTTTCGGCGGTTCATTGGAACGATCGTGAACTTCTGGCGGTTGGTCTTTATTTTCCACTTTCTTTCATATCTATTGATATTTTCTATTTCGACAGCTGTCGCCCTCGCCTGGCTTCCAGAGTTCCTGAATGGACTCAGGACGATTTGGGTGATGTCGTCTGCATATTGCAGATACATCGAATCGTACCTCACTGGAGCAGGCAGGTCTATTGTGCACACGAGGTACAGCAGAGGGCTGAGACAGCTGCCTTGTGGAACTCCCGCTTCTAGTTCGAATTCGGGTCCTTTGCAGCCCTCGATTGAAATTTGGGCTCTCCTATCGGAGATGTAATTGCAAAGGATCCTTTCCAGGAGTGGGTTAAGCTGGAGGTTGAGGATCTTGTACTGTAATCCTCTCAGCCAAACCTTATCGAAGGCCTTCTTAACATCACGCAGCACCACGTCTACGTACCGCCTCTCAGCTTTACTGCAAGCGAGTTTCTCCGCAAGAAGGGCAAGGGCTGTTTCCGTTCCTCGACCCTTGCGGAACCCGTGCTGCTGAGGGTTGTGGGCTCCCAGCTCGGCAAGTTGTTGTTGAAGCCTGTCAGCTAGGAGTCTCTCGTAGACTTTTGCAATGAACTCCAGCAGGGCGATTGGCCTGTAGTTTACCAGTTGATCAGGGGGTTTACCTCCCTTGGGTAGGAAGATCATCTTCACAATCTTGAGACCTTCCGGGAAGTAGCCCGTGTTCAGGGAAGCGTTTTAGATATTTACGATACCCTGAATGATCTGCTGTGGGGCGTTAACCAAGTTGTTTCTGGTAATACCCGTCCAGCCTGGTGCCTTTTGTCGAAAGGCTTTTACAGTGGCCTTGACGTCCTCTGATGTTATGGGACGTCCGTGACCCGCCATCTCCCTGCCTTCGTTTACTTGCTGTAGTGGGTGTGTGCGATGCGTTTCCTGATTAAGTTGTTCAATCAGTTGGCCTTCGAATTCCTGGTCGAACTCAACGTTTTCCTCGGGTGTAATCCTGAAAACGTTTTTCCAGAAGTTCCTGAACATATCCTGGAGAACCACCGGGTTCTCAATGTAGTTTCCGTTCTCCTTTATCCGAGTCTTGGGTCTTGGTGTAAGTCCCTTTAAGTTTCTGACTTGGCGCCAGAACTTGGCCGGGCTAAGTTCGCTGTCGACTTTGGCTATCAAGTTGTTCCATATTTCCCCCTGTTGGAGGTTGATAGCCTCTCTAAGCTCTGAGCTTAGGCGTCGGAGCAGCAAGCTCCTTTCCCGGCTGGGACCCTCCCGTCGTACTTCTTCGAACACTTCCCTGTGAACGCGAGCGATATCTCTCATCTCCTCTGTCCATCTGGGCTGAGGAGGTGTTTTATACCCTGTAACGGGTATGCTCTCGCGGTCCGCGTTTAGTATGGACGTTGTTATCCTCTCCAACTCCCTGTCGATCTCCTCTAACGACGCCGTGCTGAGGTCAGCTGGCGCATAGTCACTGAGTCGTTGCTTGTAACGATCCCAGTTGGCCATGGCGTAATTTTTCCGGAGAGGGGCTGGGAGCTGGATTGGTGCGAGAGATATTGTACTGAGAATCGCTATGTGATCACTAGGGACTGCCGGGCCTGGCTCACTATGGTAGTTGAAAGGAAAGCCTTCACTTGTTAAGATTATGTCAGGCTTAGTTGCTGACCGGGAAGTGATATAGGTCGGAAAATCCGGCCCTATCCTTTGAATGTTCTTTCTTCCCATAATCAATTCCAAGTTTCGGCCTCTATCGTTGGTGCTACCATAGCCTGCCGCACGGCATCTGGCATTGAGGTCTCCCCCTAAGAATGCCATTCTGCGGTGCCCGAACAGTGTGTAGAAGTTGCATAACGGGAGATATGCTCGTCGAGGGGGTTGATATGCTGCAGCTATCACGAGGTCTCCGACCAGGGTGTGTACCTCGATTGCCACAAAGGACTCATCGAGTTCTGGTAGTTGTTTGAAGGAGATGTTCCTCTTGACAGCTATTGCAGCACCATCAAACCTTTCCTGGGAATGGTTCTTCATGATCACTCTGTAGCCCGGTATTTTAATGCGACCAGCTGTAGTGTCGATACCGTGCTCCGTGATGAGAATGATGTCAGGGTCGTGCACACGGAATATGTTACCATATGCCGTGGCTTTCTCCTCCCATCCATTCACGTTGAGTGTCAGAATCCACAGGCTTTTGTTTTAAGTGGGGTCGCTCAGTATTTGCTTGCTTTGAATCAATATTGACTTCGAAAAACATACAAAGAAATTGTAAACGAATAATATTGAGTAACTAACACTATGTTTTAGCTGTAGATCCAGTTGTCAGTCGATAGAGATCTACATGGATAAATACTTCCTCAATGTTATCCACATTGCTGCTAACATTAATTCTTACCAAGGAACTTTATATGCTCTGGACCTACAGTTTTGGGAAATCATAGATATTTTATCTAATCTAAGAAAGATTAATATAATTTACCTAAATTTTAGTCGTGCATGGGAGATCGTGCTTTCTTTATATTTGTCCCGAGATTGTGGAACGATTTGCCTGCTTTGATACCTTAAGCTCCGAAGCGTCGTGAAGCCCAATGTTTTAAGGGATACCATAAAAAAAATTTATATTACTATGGCCTTTAACAGTAAACAAAGTTACCTGCCCACCTAGCAAGTTCGCTATCTAGCTAATTTATGAACTACAACAGTTCGATAATGAATTGGAAATTCATTAGGAATCGAGCTAATATTAACCGGCATAATTAATACGTCACCTGTCAATAAGGCGAATCATATATTTCTGCATATTGGTACATCAATAAATCGCTTATATTTAACCCCTTAATTAACCATTAATTAAAAAAATAAATGTAATACCATTATGATAACAAATGTAATCCTAAGTAAACATGAGAGGTACAAAATTTGAATTCGTTCCACCGACCAGTTAATTATTAATCAGGATTGTTGGTTGGACTCCGTTGAAGATAAAAAAGACTGGACTTCTAATTGACACGTTATTGAAGTTCTCTAAACAGTATTTACAGAAATAATATATTAGGTCATAACAATAAAAATATTTTTAAACGAGTAAGGATGTTATTATCTCAGGCAGGATTTCAACATTCTGGAGGCAGACAGATAAAGGGACAAAAATTATACCTTTGAATTGTCTTGAATATATGATTAGGTTGAGGGCACTTGACCTGTTTTCCTTTGAAAGGGTGTGCTTAAGGGTTGAACGAGAGAATAATAATATGACAAGGGGGCCAATGTTTAAAAAATATAATATCTAGATGCAGGCTGGATTTGCGGAAATATTATTTCAATAATTTAGAGGTTGATTCTTGATGTGCATTGCCTGGGTAAGCTATAAATAACTCTAGTGTGATATGACTCAAAGGTTAGGTTTGCCCCTTATCACATATTGGGAAGGACAGTTCTTTATTCAGCTTTCCTGTCCTTGTCCTTTTTTAGTTTGGATCGGAGATCATTTTTGTGTGGAAATAAAGGAGGAACTTTAAGAAAACTAGGCATGGCTGAAAATAAGAGAAATCGTGAAATTTAAGGAGCACACACACGTGTTCAAAATTATAAGTGAAACAACCGAAATGACGGCAAAGATACTGGAAAAGGGATTACTTGCATTTAGCATGAAAATACCACCGGCTAACATACAAAGGGACATATTTGTTAATATCCAAATATGTTTCAAATGCTATGCAATGGAGGAACACATCACAGCTAACTGCCTAAAATAGGCTATATTAATATGTTCCGAATGCAGCCTTGAAGGACATAAGTGGAAATATTACCAAATCGCAAATAAAAAAAATGCATTAATTGCTCAGGCGCACAAGAACAATGGCCACGTTATGCCCCAAACGTCGAGAGATCATTAGAAAAAAAGGAACGAGAAATTGTTGAGAAAGTGGAAACGAGAAAAACCACAACCTATGCCTCCGCCACAAAAACCGTACCCCAAAGCCAAGTGACTCAAATAAACATCGATGGCTCGCTTAATGTCAAGATTTTAACGTGAATTTTACATTTGCATGTAATGAATATCGCTAACGAAGTTCTCGACTCACACTTTGGCAGAGCTGGGCGTTTCGGCAACGAGTTGCCACTTTGCGACTTTGCCGCACTATGAATTGCGAAGTCGCAATGTTTTGAAAAAGTCGGACTAAGCAAAGTCGCACCCTCAATTTTCTACGACTTTTGCCGCGACTTTGAACAGGAACAAATACGATTTTTTTTTTAAATAAATTGCCGCGGCTGTTTTAAAGCCCGATTTGGCTAAAAATGTCAAATTTGTGTTGGTAACAGCTAACTTTTTTTAAATCTGATTTTTAACTTTCCTTTTACGATAAATTAAATTCTTCACATTATATGAGACTGACGTTACATGAAACTACCTAAATGTACCCCCCAAAAGTTTGTCACTGAATTTATGAAGGACAGCCTGGAGGAGCAGTGCCAGAATGGCGATCTGATGTATGCCATGCCCCTGGTGCAGGCCCTCCTTAGGGGCTATGAAAAGAGGTTTGGCCACCTCTGAGTATGGTGACCTCCTTATGGCCACAGCCGTCCAACGTAAGGCCCTGGAGAGCATTGCCCCTTACAAGGTGGAGGAGATCAGGGACACGATCACCTGATAGCTAAGGGCCATCATCAAGCCCAGGCAGGAGCAGCGGCAGCGTCAGCCTGGCCAGCCAGAAGTGCAGGAACCCCAGGACTTGGAACCCCGCCTCTTCAACAAGTTGTTTGTTAGATGCCCGGCCAACCGGCAGCAGGATGTGAGGGAGGTCCTGAGGAAGTCCATGGAGGAGTGGGTGCCGACCAAAGACGAGCTGTCCTGGTCCTTCTTCCTCTACCAGCACAGGAAGGTGTGGGTGGACTTCTTCATGAAGTACAATACCCCTCCCCCCCTCCCCAGCTCTGCAGCTGTGGAGAGGCTATTCAGCACGGCCGGGGACGTCCTCAGGGCCAAAAGGTCCTCCCTAGATGAATTCAACTTTGAGGAGCTTATGTTCCTCAGACGGAACATGGACCTCCTGGAGGAGAAGATGGGCCAGGAGGACATGGAGGAGTAGGAGAAAGACCTGTAGATATTAGTTTAGGCTGTGTTTAAAAAAAAATAATAATCAATATGTTTTTTTGCCTTATAAAAGCATGTTTCTGTTATCGCACTAAAGTTTACTTTGTAATTTAGCGGAGTCGCAGCAGGAAAAAAGGGCGCAGTCGCAAAGTCGCAAGTCGCACTCGGAGGGCCAAAAATAGAATCGCAAAGTCGCAGTCGTCCCAGATCCGGCGGCAAAGTCGCAAAGTCAACAGACGAAATAACTGAGGAGATTCTTCGGAATTATTCGTGGACGAAAGTACCAGAAGTAATCAAATTCAAAAGCTACACTCGCGTGTTTAAATTAGTCTTCACAAAAACCACAATTGTGATCAAAGCAAAAGAAACTGACCTTTAATGTCCGCATCTGCTCCGAGCAGATTGAATGCGAGGAGTTCGTTGACCTGCAAATGTGCTTCAAGTGCTACGGGTACAATGAACACACCACTGCCACTTGCCCAAACTCTACCACCAGATGATGTTGTCGATGGTCTAAGGATCGGAAAATACAAATAGGATTACACAAACGAAACGCCAACTGACATAGTCAAAGAGGCTCTCTTCCGCAGGCTAACGAAGTTCTCGACTGACACTTTTGTTGTTCTTACGGACGCTCAGTTCCGTAAGAAAAGTCCGGCAAGGGGAGGACTCCACCGTCCACCCCTAAAGGAGCAAAGGTTGAGCGTGAATACACAAACTAACCAAAAACAACTACTCTACATTGTGAGCGTAGTAACTATTGCTAGCCGTAAATTGAAGACCTTACCGAAGGATGACACTAACCTAAATTGACAAAAATAATAACCAGTTTATACAACTCTAATTTACGTCAAAATATAACCTAAATTTGATTACCAGTAGTGACGGCTTTACCTAGTCACTACTGTAAAAGAACAACCTCTGACATCCTCACGTTATTTGGAGACCACGTGCGATTGTATCCCGCCATGAAAAACGTCAATTCCTGTTCGGGAACATTCGAGAAGTTTTGACTCCTGGGCGTATTGGGGAATTGTACCCCAATCCTGCGAATTTCTCCCTGCGACGAGGAGAGAACGAGCCGCTTGTTTTTTTTTCGCGCCTTGCCGCTAAAAGCTGAATTTTTGTCCGCATCACGGATTAAGATGTCTGGAGCTATCTCGCACCCTGTTCCAAATCCCCCTGTCCCCCTTCCGGATCACTCGTACAAATATCCGGTTCTGACTTTAGATCGAGGGGTCCCGCACGCACCTCAAAGTCGTCCTCATCGTCTCGAGTCGAAGTCCCGTGAGCGTTCATCAGACAACAAGACTTCTGCGCCGTGATTCTACCCCAGTCAATTGGTAGCTTCTGTGAACGGCAATCCTTTGAAGTTGTGCGACAGCCTCCCTTCGTTTAATCGATCCGAAGAAAATCTCCATCGATTACTTTTGAGGAAAAGAAGTTTACTCTTCCAGTGGAATTACGAGTAATCCCACATTTCCCCGCCAAACGTCATCATTGAAGATTGGCTATTTTTATCGCTATTCCTCGGAAGTTTCGTTCGGATCGTGCCCCACTTGCCTCATCACAAGCAGGACTTTCCTCGAAGTCACCGACTGGTAAGATTGAAACCCCCTCAATTATTAGTAGTGTCAATTCCCCCCCTTTAGATCTGAGCATAGTAACACTAATTAATTAATTTTATTTGAGACTATTTTTATTTTTATTATGATATTTGTAAATAAAATTATATTTCTGTTGTTATATCTTTAACTAACCTTGAACGATACTCTCGGCCTATTCAAGTAAATCTCGCCAACCATTTTTGCACTGCTTGATTTGTTAAGGATTTAAAACCTAACGCATCAAGTTGGACCTCCTGGTCGATCGTTAATCCCTGCGAAAAGTCTTTAAATGGTCCGCATTGCAGTAGGTGATTAAGTCACTCCCCCCCCCCACATAATATAGGAGTAGTCAGTGGTGGTCTTGGCCTAAATGGCGCCATTGGCAAGCTTCACCTTCACCACACACACACAGTTCGTCAACATACATTCAAATCCACGTAAAATAAAGAACAGAAATACGAAAAGCGGTAGGAAGGTCACACACACACACACACACACACACATATATATATATATATATATATATATATATATATATTTTATTAAAGACCAGGTCTAGTTGAGCCTTGATAAGCTTCTTTCTTTGCTTTTCTAATTTCCTTATTATTCTTTTTTCGTCTTGCGAAAGGTTATAGATAAGTGTTGCGATATTCATGGTTTATTTTTAGCTAGCTGAGCTTTCGGTCACGTTTGGCCATCTGCGGAGCGAATTAATTTTACACTGATTAAACATTTAAAGACATTACATTTATATACTAAAGATAATTTAGATAATGAAAAGAAGGGGGAATGTGGTTGACAGGAAGTAGTTAGAAAAGGTACATTTAGGAATGGGATTTCGGTCATTATTGACCGTTAATCCGTAAAGAGTTTTAAGGTTCTCTGGGTGGCGGTCAATTGAGCATTAATCTTCGGTTTTTCTTCGTGGATTAGGATCGCTTCCAGGATATGAAGGCGTGCGCGGTCACTTCTCCTTTCGATAATGGTGTTTTGTACTAAAATTTCTCGTGTTAGTTGAATTCTACGTTGCATGTAGTGGTTCTTGATGGCGCCGTTTTGCAGATGCATGGTGAGTCTACGAGATAGGGATGTGGTTGTCATTCCAATGTATTTATTTGAATTATGAAGCTTGCAATCTTCATGCGGAAAGGTGAATTCATAAATTACATTGGAAGTTTTCAATTCTATTTTCGTACTTGTGTCGTTGATGATGAGGTGATTACTTATTTTGGGGGTTTTATGTATAATATATTGTTTACTCCAGGATACATGTATGGTAATGTTAAAACACATAAAAATAACAACCCCTTAAGACCGATAATCTCGCCTATTCCCATGCCAACATACAAAGTTTCAAAAGAAATCAACAAAATTATCAGTGACTACATCCCAAATGAATATTCTATTAAATCAACAGATGAATTTATTGATATAATTTACACTACAAAACCAGATGGAATCATAGCCTCATTGGACGTAGAAAGCCTCTTCACAAACGTACCCACCGAAGAAACAATAAACATAATAATTGACGAAGTACATAAAAACTCGAACAAATCTGCTCCAAAATTAGACCCCAACATATTGAAGAATCTTTTGAAGCCGTGCACAATGGAAGCACCATTTCGCGCACCTAACGGAAAAAGAAATATTGACGGAGAATCATCTCAAACCTTCAACCTACTGCCGTTTCATTGACGATATATATCTTGTAATTAAAGATGAAAATCAACTGAAAAGACTTAAAACAAGAATGGAAGAGCACTCTGTACTAAAATTTACGTATGAACTCAATTCTAACGAAAAATTACCGTTCTTTGATATTGAAGTGACAGCAAGTGAAAATAAATACACAACCCAGGTATATAATAAACCATCGAATTCTGGGAATTGTCTCAATGGAGATGGCGAATGTCCAGAAAGATATAAAAAAGTGGCATAAGAACATACATCAGACGCGCATACAAATGCAGTTCGTCATGGGCATTGTTCCATAACGAAATTCAAAGATTAAAGCAAGTCCTCATCAATAATGGTTTCTCCAACACTATGGTGGACAAAGAAACAAATACATTCCTGAAAAACTTCATGAAAATAACAATAATAAAAATGAAGACAATAAATATCTTCTATATGAACCAAATGAGTGAATCGTATAAAATCGACGAAAGAACAATCAAGAATATTATACACCAAAATACAAAATGCACGAATCCAGAAGAAACGCTACAAGTCACAATATATTATAAAACCCCCAAAATAAGTAATCACCTCATTATCAACGACACAATTACGAAAAAAGAATTGAAAACTTCCAATGTAATTTATGAATTCACCTGTCCGCATGAAGATTGTAAGCTTCATAATTCAAATAAATACATTGGAATGACAACCACATCCCTATCTCATAGACTCACCATGCATTTGCAAAACGGCGCCATCAAGAACCACTACATGCAACATGGAATTTATCTAACACGAGAAATTTGAGTACAAAACACCATTATCAAAAGGACAAGTGACCGCACACGCCTTCATATCCTGTAAGCGATCCTAATCCACGAAGAAAAACCGAAGATTAATGCCCAATTGACCGCCACCCAGCGAACCTTAAAACTCTTTACGGATTAACGGTCAATAATGACCGAAATCCCATTCCCAAATGTACATATTCTAACTACTTCCTGTCAACCACATTCCCCATTCGTTTCATTGTCTAAATTATCTTTATTATATAAATGTAATGCCTTTAAATGTTTAACCAGTGGAAAATTAATTCGCTCCGAAAATGGTCAAACGTGACCGAAAGCTCAGCTAGCTAAAATGAAGCATGAATATCGGAACACTTATCTATAACCTTTCGCAAGACGAAAAAATAATAATAAGGAAATTAGAAAAGCAAAGAAAGAAGCTAATCAAGGTTCAACTAGACCTGGTCTTTAAAAGAACATGCATGAAAGAAAAACTCATATATATATATATATATATATATATATATATATATATATATATATATATATATATATATATATATATATTTATGAAAATTAACCCACAAGGAAATAAAAAGATGAATCCAAGCACTTTCGAACTATATTTGCAAGTTCATTTTCAACGAATAGCATGAAAATGGAGAAGAAAGACAACCTTATATAGGGTACAAAGATACGAAGGGAACGCCCATCACATAGTAAAAACCAATGGAAAAAAACAAAAACAAGACAGAAAAATACCAATAGAAAGAACAATATGCAACTAATAACAGACATATGTATCCCTAAAACGATATACACACAACAACGCCGTGTATATGAATGGAAATGGTGGGTGAAAAAAAAAACATTTTAAAAGATTATCAATAGAACGAAAACATTTAGGGCTAAGAGTTAATCCACGATCATAGCAGAGACACGTGGTGGGGGAGGCAATGCGAATGATAAAAAGTGACAACAGGCTGCATTATGAAGTTGTTTCATTTTGTACAAGTTTTTTTTTTTAAACAGGGTCGAGTTTAAATAAGCCAGGGGAAATATTTATATTAGGCAAGATGCCAATTAATGAACACTCGATAATATTTCTTTTTGTGAAATCAGCGGAATGATAAAGGAATTTTGAATAGTTCCAGTCAATGGGGTAGTTATTTTCGGATAAATGTAAAAATAAAGCGCTGTTTATTTCACCTCTTTTAATATTATACTTCTGTTGGTAAATTCTAGTAGATAAAGATTTGCCAGTTTGCCCGAAGTAGAGTAAATTACAAATAGAACATTCAATAGAATATACTCCACCTTTTTTTCTTGTATCATTGTGGACTAACATTTTATATAAAGTGGATTCATATCTAAAATTTACACTTAATTCTTATTTATAATTTAAGAGGCTGATATCCGTTTCTTTTGGTATGGCCTCCATTTATTTCTACACATACTTGCATCGTACGGTGGGAGGATTCGGACAGCTCCACTCACTCAATAATAAATATGACTCAAGCGTTGATTCTTGCTTTTGAAAAATGGAAAACATCATATCAGTCGATGCTCAGACTTTGACGAATGTGTTGTGGCAAAATTTCTGCAGGTCAGAATTTAATTTTTTTTTAACATTTACGATGTAACTTTTGGTGGATCTTGTGTAAGTTGTAGCTCTTCCATTTTTATCATATTTAATGATTTTTTTCTGATTCTTTATTTATCAATTGAGCAATTTATATTAAATATATCACATGCAGCATTACTTTGGAAATGAGTTATTGATAATTTTCATGAAAAATGTGGACGAGGGAGGATTCGTCCAGTTGTGTTCGGATCCTACTGATACTAATAAAATAAAAAATGTGTCCTTTGCATTAAATATAGATAAAAGTAAATGCTATTGCACTGAGTGTCTATATTTATACTAGCCTATGCATTTATAAATAAGTGTTCCGAAATGTAATATATGTTTCTTTTCTTCAGATGAAGAAGAATTCTCTGATGAATTTGAAAGCTCTACAGTCGTGAGCCAGTTTGTTGAAAAATCACCTTGGAAAGGTGATTTTGTCTTGATTGAGTTGAAGACAAAGAGGAAAGTCAAGGTTTGTTATGTAGGCAAACTGCAAAGTAATGAAGATGATAACGGGGATTTCAATGCAGCATATCTACGACTATCTCAGAACTGTGGCACAGGAAACACATTCACATATCCTGATATTCGGGATGAGTCTGTGGTAAATAAGCAACACATTTTGGGAGTGCTTACTCCTCCTCATACTCAGAAAACCAAAAGTTCTGGTTTATATAAATTTATCATTTCATTTCAAAATTATACTATGAGCTAGGCCTAATAGTTTCTGTTCTGAAATTGCAACATGAATGTGGAAAAAGATTCTTTCATTTTTTTATTACTTAATATGAATGTGAAAAATTATATAATTTCTTTTTTTTTATGGCAATAAACATTTCTGTCTGACTCCCAGTTATTATTTCCTTCTAAGTAAAACATTAGGCCTTCTAAAATTAGAATGTTACATATGAACGGACCCTCCCATCTGAATGTACGGGACCACCCGCCTCCTCGGAAGCATCTGTACAATTTTTTAATAATTTTGTGGAAATCATTATTCTCTTATTTATTGGTATAAGACTACATCATTATTGCACAAGTTAGAGAAAGGGTGATAGAATATACGAATTAAAAAATAAGTCATAGAATTTTATTTATAGTATTATTGTAATTATTTTTTTGAAAATTGTAGGGACCCTCCCGGTTCTCCCATATTATATATATATATATATATATATATATATATATATATATATATATATATATATATATATATAAACTCACAAAGTGGCACGTGAGGAAAGCAATATGAAAGTTAACCCACAGGAAAATGAAAAGATGAATCCAAGCACTTTCGAACTATATTTGCAAGTTCATTTTCAACGAATAGCATGGTATAATAATAATCACTCTATGTGAAAAGATAGTAGAGGGTAAAAAAGTTGGTGAAGTGGGGGGGGGTGCCCTTGTTTTAGGGGCATCGTTAGCTTGCTTCCATTTTTTATTTATTTTTCCTTTGTTTGGGTATTGTTATGTTCTTATGTTTTCGTTCTGTGCGTGTTCTTCTTGTTGTTCTTCATTGTATTTGTACTTTGTTTGTCTGTGATATTTAAACTGTGTACTTGAGCTTTCAAGCCTTTGTAAGCTTGCAGTTATGTGTGTGTACTTCGTGTCAATGATCTTCTTTAGTTTTATGATTCGATTTTTGTGTCACCATGGTGTGTGTTTCTGGTGTTTTGTGTTTTTAGGTGTATATTGGTATTATGTTTTCCTCCGAACAGACTTTGGTGCTCGGGAATCGCCGGTTACGACCGACTTCCCCGTGCAACCTGGCAGGGATGTTTATCCTGCGTCCAGTTCTTCGTAACTCTGGTAGGATATCACTGGCCATTGTGGACCAGACTTTCTTGGCCAATTTTTGGGTAGCGACATTTATCGGCTCCAGTTTCTGCCTGCGGTGCAGGTCCCTCTGCCGAAGTTGATCCCTTCTTCTGCATTTGTTCATGAAGAGGGACGCAGAGTTCTGTACTCGCTGGAGCCTTTTCATAGATGTTTTGCTGGCCGTTTGAGTCACTACTGCGGGGTAGATAAGCTTAGCCCGGATGAACGACAGGTATAATTTCCTGATGTTCGCCGAGCTGAGTTCTCTGAACCTGTATAGCTTAGAGATTTCTCTCCTCGCCATATTCCGCCTCACCGTGTAGTGCTTCGAGTATCCGCGGTCGGAGATTTTTAGGCCCAGAATGTTGCCTACGGCGGAGTAACCGTATCTCCTCCCATCAATCATGATGGGCCACGTCAACTCACGGCCCAGCGGGAGAATTGTGAATTTCTCCCTGTTTGTCCGGATTTTCCACTTTTTCTCGAAGTTGTTGATGTTCGAGATCTCCGCGATGGTGTTGTTTGCCTGGCTCCTTGCTTTCCTTTCCCTACAGGGGACGATCTGAGTGATGTCATCTGCGTATTGCAGGTACATCGTGTCCCCGTGGATTGGAGTAGGGAGGTCGATGGTAAAGACCAGGTAAAGCAAGGGACTCAGGCAGCTCCCCTGGGGAACGCCCGCTTTAAGTTCGAATTCAGGACCCTTGTGATCTTCTATCATGATACGCGCCCTTCTGTCCATGATGAAGTCACAAAGAATCCTTTCCAGGACCGGGTTTAGCTGGAGACTTAGGATCTTGTATTGCAGTCCACTCAGCCAAACCTTGTCGAAGGCCTTCTGCACATCCCTCATCACGATGTCTACGTAGTGACCCTTTGCACGGCATTGCGCGATCTTTTCTGTTAGGAGCGCCAGGGCAGTTTCAGTGCCCCGTTTTGGTCTAAACCCATGTTGTGCCGGGTTGTGCGCTCCTAACTCGTCGAGTTGATTTTGTAGCCTATTGGCTATAATCTTCTCGAAGATCTTGCCGGGTACTTCTAGGAGAGAGATTGGGCGGTAGTTGGCCACTCGGTCTGGGGGCTTGTTCCCTTTCGGGATAAAGATGATTTTTGCCATCTTATACCCGTCTGGGAAGTAGCCTGTATTCAGGGAGGCGTTCATGATGTTGACCATTCCCTGAATAATTTGCCCAGGGGCATTCACTAGGTTGTTTTTAGTGAGCCCAGACCATCCTGGCGCCCTCTGTTTGAAGGACTTGATGGTGTTAATCGTCTCTTCAACAGTGATTGGGCGTCCGTGGTCAACCATCTCTCTCTCTCTAGACACTTGCGGTTGTGGGTGGGTCCTATGTATCATCGTTCCGAGGTCGTCGAGCAGTTGGTCTTCGAAGTCCTGGTCGAAATCGTCGTTCTCCTCAGGTGAGATCGCAAAGACCTCTTTCCAGTGGTCCCTGAATTTTCTTTCTAGGGTATCCGGATCTTCTATGAATATGTCGCCATCTTTGATTTTAATCCCAGGCCTGGGAGGCAATCCCCTAAGTCTTCGGATGCTATTCCAAAAACGTACAGGATTAGTCTCCCGGTCTAGTCTGCCAATGATATCATCCCAGATGTCTTTCTGTTTCTCGAGGATTGTGTTTTTCATAGCCTCGCTCAGTTGTCTCATTCGGGCTTTCTTTTCCCGGGTCGGGCCTGTCCTACCGACTTCTTCATAAATTTCCCTGTGTTCCCTAGCGATGTCCCTCATTTCATCCGTCCACCTAGGTTGCGGGAGCATTTTGTACGAGATCCTGGGGACGCATCTTTCGTCAGCTTGAATGAGGCGATTGGTGATGTTCTCAATCTCCTCATCAATTTCCTCCAGATTTGCGTCCTCCAGGTCAGCTGGGTGATAGGCGCTGAGCATCTCTCTGTACTGCTCCCAGTTAGCTTTCGCATAACTTTTCCTATGTGGGACGGGCCTGAGCATTGGCGCAAGCGAAATGTTGGTGATAATTGGGACGTGGTCGCTCGGGACTACTGGGCCAGGTTCGTTGGCGATGTTAAAGGGGAATTCCGGGCTCACTAACACAATGTCCGGTTTTGTCGCCGAACAGTCTGTTATATAAGTTGGGAAGTCAGGTCCTACTCTCTGGACTCTATTTCTGTCGAATAGTAGTTCCAGATTTCGTCCCCTTTGGTCAGCGCACCTGTAGCCAGATGCACGGCAGCGGGCGTTTAGGTCCCCGCCTAGCAGCGCTAGCCTTTTGTGCCCGAACAGGGTGAAGAAGTTGTTGATCGGTAGGTACTGTCGCCTGGGTGGCTGGTAGGCTGCCACCACAGTTAGGCCACCAACCAGGGTCGGGATTTCGACTGCGACGAATGATTCATCTAAGTCCGGCAATGTTCTGTACTTGATGTTTTTTCTGATAGCGATGGCTGCGCCATCGTATCGTTCTTGGGTGTGATTTTTCTGTATAACATTGTAATTGTGTATTTTTATGTTGTCTGTGGTTGTGTCTATACCATGCTCCGATATGAGGATGATGTCTGGGTCTACTGTACGGAAGATGTTGCCGTAAACAATGGATTTTCCCTTCCATCCATCCACATTCAGAGTAAGTATTTTCAAGGCGTTGTTAGTGTTTTCCAGTCTGAGATGTTATGTGTTTTAGTGTACTTCTTGTTGTTCTTATGTTTGGAATCTCCCGTTGCGTATTTCCTTAAACTCTTGATTGTTTAGGGCAATACAAGAGTCTTTGTAGATTTTCACTGCGCCTTCATGCAGTGCCTCTTCTACTTTTTTTTCCTGTAAGCTCGCGGCGTAGACCCATTTTATACTCCCTTGTTGGATTCCCTTAAGGATTTCCATGGGGGAGAGTTTTTCTGGGTGGGGGATCTGCTCGTTTGAGACGATTCTGAGGTCGATCTCCTCTCCGTCGTACTTGTATGTACGCTTCGAGGTCTTCGACCTACTTCTGGAGCTCACAGGGCTTTTGGTCGCCCTGCTCACTGCTTCGTCCGCTTCAGAGTCCGAGGAAGCTCCGCTGGACAGGTTTCCCTCGGCTTCTTTCAGCTTCCTTGCAGCTTTTTTCTCCTTCTTCTCGCGTCTCTTTGCCGCTTCTAGACGGGGGTCCAGCCGGGACGTGCTGGTCTTCGTGTTTGATGAGCTTTCTTTTGTTTTTGCTTCTTCCACGATCTTCTCTTTGGGGAACGGGGTTGCTGGGGCCTCTGTTGCTCTGTCAGAACCAAATTGGAGTCTCAGCACGTCTCCCGAAGGTGGGTCATCGGGAAACCACATCTCCTCCATGCCGTTCTTTTTGAGCATGAGATTGAGGGTTTTTGAAAAAGTCCCCGGACTTGTAAGATTATTAACGTGCGCAAAGAGTATGCACGTTAAAATCTTCGTCGAGTTTTCATTCTCGAGCTTGAGGTACTGTTTTGTCTGATGTTGTGGGGTCTCTGTAATGTTTGGGGTTCTCTTCGTGGCTTGGGCGTATGAGGTGCTGGCTTTCTTTTGGTCTACCAGCTTTTTCTGCCTCACAATTTCTTTTCTTTGGGGGCAGGACATCGCCATCGCCCCATGGTTAAGGCCGCAGTTTGGGCATTTCTCTTTTGTCGCCTTGCACTCCCTCCATCCATGGCCTGATCCACTGCATCTGGAGCAAGTACTGTTCGTCTCCTTGCAGTCCTTCGTAGTGTGGTGTTCCAACTTGTAGCAGCGGAAGCAGATTTGGATGGGAGTAAATTCCTCCCTTTCCATCTGGTCCGCGCTGATTTTGGCGTTGAACACCAATAGGCCTCTCTCTTTTGCCTTCTGAGCCATCTGCGTGTCTGCAAAGATTACTTTGAAGACATGCTGGTGGTCGGTGTTGTCCCGTTTGTTACGGAACTTTACCACTTCCACCACGCTGGCCCATGTCTGATTCCTCTGGATCTCCTCCTTTATCTCCAGGCTGGAGTGTTGGCCTATCCAGGGGTCTAGTTGCCGGCACACGATGCTTCGGTGCGCCTGAATCTGGGGGGGAGTGCTAGGCTGGAGGCCTATTTCCTCCAAAACTTTTCGACCTTCCTCCTTGGTCAGGGTCTCCACGTCTGCCTCTCTTTCGCAGACAGCGGAGTAGCCGACGGGGGTGTCAATTAGTCTCGGGATGGCTACATTGAGCTTCCCGAAAATCTGAGAGAACACCGTTCCTCGGTCTGGCTTCGTCTGCCCAGCAATTGTCCTCAATGGGACTCTGGTGGCTGGGTGGGAAGCCATTGTTGGACTTGCACTTGCAGCCCCTCGCTGGGGGGTGCAAGTCTTTTTCACAAGTGCCTCTTGATGGGTGGCACTGAAGGACTTCTTATGTGTGTATGTGTGTGTGTGTGTGTATTTTTCGGTTTTAAAAATTTTTACGTTTTACTTCTTATGTTGATTTCAGGTTTTTCCTTGGGGACGAAAAGAGGCTCCCCCACGTTCGCCGGTCGCCTGGATGGAAATGAAAATTGCCTTTTAGGTGAAGGATGATGATGAATGAGATGAGTCCGGGTGGGATCCTCTCAGGGGTGTGATTGTATGGCGGACTTATTGACAACGCCGCCCCCCCGAGGGTTTTAAATCGCGACTGCTCCCCAACATAGCATAGAGACGGTTTTCACCCTCTATGATCCTGGGAGGGGCCTCCGCCGTATTTAGGCACCGAAGGTCGCAGTCCGTCCCTTGTCCGGAATGTTTCTGACATTGTTCTCTACTGTGGGCTACTCCTCAAACCAGCTTCCTCCAATGCCCCCAATTATGGCCAAGCAACTGTATGACATAGTTGGGACGAAACATGAATGGCAATTTCACTTCACATTTGACGGCGGTTCACGCGGGGAGGAGGGCCGAGGACTTAAGCAGTCATCCGCTTAAGTGGGGCCGCTGAAAATAAAGGGGGTGATGATGGTTAGTGAGTGAATGATGATGGGGTTGGACGTGACACGAGGATATTAACGTTTTTTGGAATATTTGGTCCTAAAAATAGGAACCAAATTTTTCGGAGGCGTAGGCAAAAATTGCCTAAAAATTTTCCTCCTTTACCAGTTGGTAAGATGCCTGATACGAGGTACTTTCTGCCAAGAATTCCGAGCTAGCAACGAATAGCATGAATTACAAATTACAAATTAGGTTAAAGTGGTGAAATTGTGTGGTAGGTATATAAAGGTGTGAATAAGTTTTCTAGTTTGCCCTGGTGTTAGGGCATCACTAGCATTCTTCTTGTTTTATTTAAAAGATTTATATTCCTCCGTCAAAAAGTAGCTGGCTGTCATTGACAGCCAGTTTCCTCCGTCATAATTATATATGTTTCTTCATAGGTATTTTCGCCTTCGAAGCATTCAAGCCTTTCAAGGTGACTTTCATGCTGAATGTTTCTCAATTTTGGTTGTTTTGAAGTATTCTTAATGTGGGCATTTAGCCTCTTTTCTCAGTTTTTAATATTGTTGACTTTTAGTTTACTTGGGTATTGGGAGTTGGGCACTTCGCCTCTTTTTATTCTTGACTTTTGGGTTTTTGTTAGGTTTGGGCACTTCGCCTCTTTTATATTTAAATTTAGTTTTAATTTTATTTAATTTTTGCTATATTTATTTATATTTAGGGGGGGGGGGCTTTTAACGTGGGCACTACGCCTCTTTTTTCAATATTTTACTTAAAATTTGTCAACTTGGTTGTTTAACTTCAATCTTTATAGTCTTGGTATATTGGATTCTCATAATTTAGAGAAGTGGACTAATACTACGTAAATATGGGTAGTACCACTTCTCTCGCGCAGGTTCTACTGCTTGGGAACAAGGCAGTTCTACCTATAGCGCGTCTTCGGTTCGCACGTATGTTTAGGTTTAGGTTTAAATTCGGGAGTATTGTCTGATCAATCCTGTCCCATGCCTTTCTCCCTAGCCTTTGGATCTCCGTATTGATCGGCTTTAGACCGACTCTCTGGTGGAGAGTCGTTTGCCGAGTACGGTCGATCCTTCGCGTGCCTGTGATCAGCAGCGTGGCTTTATTCTGCACTCTCTGCATCATTCTGAGAGAGGTACAGCTTGCCATCTGCGTGATCACGGCCGGGTACACCAGGACTGGGCGTACCAGGGCCATATACAGCTTCTTGATGTTAGGCACGCTGAGGCCTCTGAAGCGGTAAAGTTTCTTCAGCTCTCGTTTGGCTAGGGAGACTCTGGTATTTATGTGGGTCTTATAACCAGATTTGAAGAGTCGTAAGCCCAGGACATTACCCTCATTGGAGTACGGATATAGTTCATTGTTGACGACGACGTCATCAGTTTTTCGGCGGTTCATTGGGATGATCGTGAACTTCTGGCGGTTGGTCTTTATTTTCCACTTCTTTTCATATCTATTGATATTATCTATTTCGACAGCTGTCGCCCTCGCCTGGCTTCCAGAGTTCCTGAATGGACTCAGGACGATTTGGGTGATGTCGTCTGCATACTGCAGATACATCGAATCGTACCTCACTGGAGCAGGCAGGTCTATCGTGTACACGAGGTACAGCAGAGGGCTGAGACAGCTGCCTTGTGGAACTCCCGCTTCTAGTTCGAATTCGGGTCCTTTGCAGCCCTCGATTGAGATTCGGGCTCTCCTATCGGAGATGTAATTGCAAAGGATCCTTTCCAGGAGTGGGTTAAGCTGGAGGTTGAGGATCTTGTATTGTAATCCTCTCAGCCAAACCTTATCGAAGGCCTTCTTAACATCACGCAGCACCACGTCTACGTACCGCCTCTCAGCTTTACTGCAAGCGAGTTTCTCCGCAAGAAGGGCGAGGGCTGTTTCCGTTCCTCGACCCTTGCGGAACCCGTGCTGCTGAGGGTTGTGGGCTCCCAGCTCGGCAAGTTGTTGTTGAAGCCTGTCAGCTAGGAGTCTCTCGTAGACTTTTGCAATGAACTCCAGCAGGGCGATTGGCCTGTAGTTTACCAGTTGATCAGGGGGCTTGCCTCCCTTGGGTATGAAGATCATCTTCGCGATCTTGAGACCTTCCGGGAAGTAGCCCGTGTTCAGGGAAGCGTTGAAGATATTAACGATTCCCTGAATGATCTGCTGTGGGGCGTTAACCAAGTTGTTTCTGGTAATACCCGTCCAGCCTGGTGCCTTTTGTCGAAAGGCTTTTACAGTGGCCTTGACGTCCTCTGATGTTATGGGACGTCCGTGACCCGCCATCTCCCTGCCTTCGTTGACTTGCTGTAGTGGGTGTGTGCGATGCGTTTCCTGATTAAGTTGTTCAATCAGTTGGCCTTCGAATTCCTGGTCGAACTCAACGTTTTCCTCGGGTGTAATCCTGAAAACGTTTTTCCAGAAGTTCCTGAACATATCCTCGAGAACCGCCGGGTTCTCAATGTAGTCTCCGTTCTCCTTTATCCGAGTCTTGGGTCTTGGTGTAAGTCCCTTTAAGTTCCTGACTTGGCGCCAGAACTTCGCCGGGCTAAGTTCGCTGTCGACTTTGGCTATCAAGTTGTTCCATATTTCCCCCTGTTGGAGGTTGATAGCCTCTCTAAGCTCAGAGCTTAGGCGTCGGAGCAGCAAGCTCCTTTCCCGGCTGGGACCCTCCCGTCGTACTTCTTCGAACACTTCCCTGTGAACGCGAGCGATATCTCTCATCTCCTCTGTCCATCTGGGCTGAGGAGGTGTTTTATACCCTGTAACGGGTATGCTCTCGCGGTCCGCGTTTAGTATGGACGTTGTTATCCTCTCCAACTCCCTGTCGATCTCCTCTAACGATGCCGTGCTGAGGTCAGCTGGCGCATAGTCACTGAGTCGTTGCTTGTAACGATCCCAGTTGGCCATGGCGTAGTTTTTCCGGAGAGGGGCTGGGAGCTGGATTGGTGCGAGAGATATCGTAGTGAGAATCGCAATGTGATCACTAGGGACTGCTGGGCCTGGCTCACTATGGTAGTTGAAAGGAAAGCCTTCACTTGTTAAGATTATGTCAGGCTTAGTTGCTGACCGGGAAGTGATATAGGTCGGAAAATCCGGCCCTATCCTTTGAATGTTTTTCCTTCCCATAATCAATTCCAAGTTTCGGCCTCTATTGTTGGTGCTACCATAGCCTGCCGCACGGCATCTGGCATTGAGGTCTCCCCCTAAGAATGCCATTCTGCGGTGCCCGAACAGTGTGTAGAAGTTGCATAACGGGAGATATGCTCGTCGAGGGGGTTGATATGCTGCAGCTATCACGAGGTCATCGACCAGGGTGTGTACCTCGATTGCCACGAAGGACTCATCGAGTTCTGGTAGTTGTTTGAAGGAGATGTTCCTCTTGACAGCTATTGCAGCACCATCAAACCTTTCCTGGGAATGGTTCTTCATGATCACTCTGTAGCCCGGTATTTTAATGCGACCAGCTGTAGTGTCGATACCGTGCTCCGTGATGAGAATGATGTCGGGGTCGTGCACACGGAATATGTTACCATATGCCGTGGCTTTCTCCTCCCATCCATTCACGTTGAGTGTCAGAATCCTCATTCTGTTGCTTACTCTCTCCATCTATTTGCCGCTTAGTGTTTCTGGGTAACGTTCTTTTTTCCTCCCGTTTCTCTTCTTTCTAAACTCAGCGTTGGAGATTTGCTCGCATGTGCTGTGATGCAGGATCACATTTTGCGCGAGCAGGGCCTCCTCCACAATCTCGGGATCTACTTCTGAGTCATATTCCCATTTGTAGATCTTAGATCTTATGCCTTGGAATATGCTCCTGGCTTCCATCTCCTCCGGGAAGGGGAATTGCTCACAGGCGTATATCCTAAGGTTGATATAGTTCGCCCTTATTTTCTTTACTCTCTTCTTTTGATATTTCTTATTCTGGGGTTTGGGCGTATCAGTGTCTGAGGAATCTGAGGATTCCGAAGAACTGCTATTATCTGGGTTGTCGATTTCAGCCGATACTTGTTTGCCATGGGTGGGAGCAGGAGTTGTTGCCTCGACTGCTACTTTCCGTGCTTTATTATTAGGTTTCTTGGTTGTGTTTGTTAGAGTCGTAGTTGCAGAATTCTGTTCCTTCTGTTCCTTCGGGGCCATCTGCAGGTGCAGCACGTCCCCCGAGGGTGGGTTGTCCGGGAACCACATTTGATCCATACCGTTCTTAGCCAACATTTGGTTCAGGACTTTTGCAAATGTGCCCGGGCGTGCCAAGTTCATGACATGTGCATGGAGGATGCATGTCATTATTTTGGTGGAACCCTCGTTTTCTATCTTCAGATATGTCTTCTTGGCGTCCACCTCGGAGATGGCCGCCTTAGCCGCCTGGGCGTAGGACGTGTTCGCTCTACGCGTCTCCTCATTCTTCTTGGCTTCCTGCTTTCTTCTCATAATTTCTTTCTTAGCGGGGCATGACATGGCCATAGTCCTATGACCTTGCCCACAGCTTATACACTTTACCGTGTTGCTGTCGCAGTTGCGCCAATTGTGGCCCTTCTGACTGCACTTGGAACAGGATTCTTGGGGCTCCTTACAGTCTTTGGTGGGGTGAGATTCCATCTGGAAGCATTTGAAACAGAATTGTACTGGGGTGTATTCCGCCTTTTCTACCTGTTCGCCGCTGACTTCGCATTGAACATAAGCAGACCCTGTTCTTTGGCCTTATGTGCCATGGAGGTCTCCGCGAAGACCACCTTGAACACATGCGTGTACTCACCGCCGTCCCTCCTATTTAGAAACTAAATTGCAAATAGAACATTTTATAGAATATACTCCACCTTTTTTCCTTGTATTATTGTGGACTAACACTTTATATAAAGTGGATTCATATCTAAAATTTACAGAGATACTAAGTGCTTAAAAATACGGGTGAGACAAAAAAATGGTTCAAAGTATGGCAAGATAAGACAATTTTTCTAACTGAAAACCGGTGGGTTATCGGTTCTATAAAAAGTTCTCTTAGCAAAGTTTAATGAAGTGTGCAAAAATTGACGAGGGTAACAAAGTTTTTTACCTATTTCAAAGATATTGGACAATTCCTTATCCAAGAATTCCGGACTAACGAGGCGTAATGCACGCAGAAACATAGAAGTGAATACAGATCTTTTAATTTTAGTACTGTGATAAGAATAAAAGTGAATATATAAACTGGAGTTGGACGGTTTGCGATAAACAGAGAATTTAAAACCTGACGGCGTCCTATGAATTAAAAGGTCAAGGAAAGGAAGAGTCCCATTTTCCTCAATTTCAAGGGTAAATTTAATAGAAGGGACTAGAGAATTAAGATTACATAGAAAATTGTGAATATCTTTTGAGGAAGGCCAAAGGCATATAATATCATCAATGTAACAGTACCATACAATAGGAAAATCGTAGATTTGGGGCAAGAATAACGTCTCAAAGAATTCCATATATAAATTAGAGAGGGTGGGAGATAAACAACCCCCCATCGGAAGACCAAATTTTTGAAGGTAAAATTTGTCATTAAATGAAAATTTGTCATTCAATGAAAATTTACAATTTTTAGCCCAAAGAGAAATAAGCCTTAGGAAAGTATTGACCGGTACAGGGAGATCTAAATTATGTAATTTATCACAAAGTAGATGAAGAAGATCGTCTAAAGGAACTTTAGTAAACAAAGAACAAACATCGAAGCTGACAAGAATGAAATTATGGGAGTAATGAATTATATTAACCTTCTCTATAAGTTCACAACTATTTTTAATATGAGATTGGGAGATGGACCCCACAAGCGGGGATAAGTGATTCATAAGCCATTTTGATAAGGAATAGGAGGCAGAGCCAAACAAACTTATAATGGGGCGCATAGGATTATTGGGTTTGTGAGTTTTTACCAATATATATATATATATATATATATGCCGCCCTGCCCGTTCCAATTCAACGCCCCGTAAGAAGCGCGGCGACTTGCCTTCCTGCTGACGGGACTCAGCGCCCCATCCTGCCCCAACTTAGCCTCTTCTTCTTTCAGACAGCCTGTTCTTCTCCCCTACTTCCTCACTTCCCCTACAACCTCTCACCCAACTTTCTGTGGGCGGCCTCTATTTTCGCAGGGTAGATGCTGACCGTCTTCTCAGCCAACCGTCCCGGATCGGGGCTGAGGGGGGGAGGGGACAATGTTCCCTAACCCCTGAGCTCCGGTTTGGTATGGTGGGTTTTTAACAACCTGCTTCATCCCCACCCATACCTTCCTCACATCCCCTTTCCTTCTCACTTCACCATCAATTTTTTTACGCCGTGTCCAAGGTGGAGCCGCCATGCCGAGGGACTGCTAGGCCACCAGGTGGGAGGGGTGGTCTTGAACGGCGGCACCTGGCTCTGCCAGGCCTGTACGCACCCCTTGCAGGACGAGCTACTGCGAGGGGTGATGAGCGTGTGCATCCCATGAGAAAATTAGGGGCCCCATGCCCAATGATTGAATTTTTTTAAAAACCCTTTCCCTTTTCCCCTCACAATCAACGGAGCTGCCTTCGAGCAACTCCACAGAAAAAATGGAGTTCCCCCCACCCCCTCTGCTTGCGCAGGGGACCCTCCGAATTTCTCTAACCGGAGAGGAGGCTTACTTCTCTCCCTCGCCTACGGGTGTCGGGGACTCCCCTTCACCACCTTGTCTGGATATGCTTTCCGGCACCTCCCTATTTTTTTTAGCAGGAGCCCATAGCCGACCGCTCCCCTTTGAAGCGGCTCGGTAGGGCAAACCCCCTTAGGGGGGAGAGGGAACCCAGGCCCCTTCGGTCGCTTCCCGCAAAATACCTGCTGGCTAGAATACTAAACCTAGCTGGGGTCAAGGCCTGTGCCTCCCAAGACGAGACTAAAGACACTGCTGCCAATAAAACCTGTGATGTCCTGGGAAGGGGGGTGCAAATGGAGGCCCAACCCGAGATTGAGATAGTTCTTGCGGTAACACAGCCTCAGACGGTAGGGCCTTCAATGGGAGCGAACCTGGTCTCAGCGCAAAGCACCGAACTCGAGTCCGCTCCTATGCAAGGTCCTCCTCAAACGGCTAGGGTTTCCAAGGCAGTACAAGGAGGGGAGGGATCTCCTCCGGATGATGCCTCTGCGACCACCAGGACCTTCTCCATTTAGGAGAAGGACCTTGCTGAGGCCGGTCCATCTAGCCGAGGGGCTCCTGCCGGCGGAGGGAGAAGAGGGTTCATTCCCCGCCATCCTCTCCTAAAAAGAAAAAAAACAGAAAAGAAGACTAAAAAGACCTATGGCTCCTCTCTATCCACGGGCGCTGCGGGGAGGAATGGGTGTGTTGCCACTTCGGTAAGCGACCAAGCCAAAATCGGCACATCCGGCCCCTCTTCCCCCCTGGGTGCGGAGACCCTGACTAAGACCAAAAGTGCTAGTGCGCAGAGCGGAGCCTCCATTACATCGGGGCCACTCATTCAGACATTACCCGACGTTTTCGAGCCCCCTGACTTCAAACGCTTCCTCGTTATTCGCTCCACTGATGGTACCATGTTGGGTAAGGGCAACATGATCCATCAGAGGAGAGCTTTAGCTAGTGTGATTGGTAGAGAGCTGAAGGTGACTTGTTTCTCGGACGGGAGCATTTTGGCGAATGCGTCGAATCACTCGGAGGCGGCCATGATTAGTGCCCTTCGGAAACTTGATGGCACGCCTGTGAGTGTGACGCTGCACTCTACAATGAACTTCGTGAAAGGAGTAGTTTATGCGAGGGAACTCGTGGACTACTCCATATAGAAGATCACTTTAGAGCTGGCCGACCATGTGGCGGTCAAGGTTGAACGTGTGATGAGAAAACAGGGAGGGGCCTCGAGACCCACCCCTACACTCTTCGTCACGTTCGACTGTGACAAGCTCCCTGAGTCGGTGCGTCCCGGTTGGTACCGCTACCGCGTGAAGGCATTCGTGCCACTGCCATAAAGGTGCTATTCCTATCACCGCTTCGGCCATACGAATCGCTTATGTAGACGTGCAAAGTCGAGGTCACCCGAAGTCTGTGTAAATTGCTCCAAGGCCGCACACGATAAGTCCAAATCGCATTTGGCTAAGTGTATCAATTGCGGGGAGCCGCACCCCGCTTGTTCGAAGCAAGGTGGTTCATATCTCCTTGAGAAATCCTGGCCGTTCAGGCCCAGGATCGTCTCTCATTCCGTGAGGCTAAGGACTTGGTCCTGGCGCGCCCGGCTCTGCCTGGGAAGTCTTACGCCTTAATGGTTAGAAAGACACCCTCTGCTCCTGGCCCATCCAGGCCAACGAGCACGGTTGTTTCCGCGCCCATTCGGAGCACTTCTGCGGCTTCTACTCAACCTGGGCGTTTCCCTGGTAAAGCTGGCGGCACAAAGGGTTCACCCCCCGCTCCGGTTAAAACGAGGACTCCACCCCTTTCCACAACGTGATCGTTTCCCATAAGGCGAAACGGCCACGCGCTTCCACCGAGTCGTTAGACTCACAGGAGGCAACACCCCTGAAGTTGGTCGCCAGGCCATCTTCTGGGGTTCCTAAAGATGACTCCCGAAAGGAGGACAGCAGCAAAGGAGCTTAGACTCCTTCGCACACGCCTAGTGGTGGGCTGGGTTGCTCGGAGACGGTGGATCATCGAAAAGAGGGGCCCACGCCTCCGAAGCCGCAACGCCCGCCTAAGGTTTCGAGGTGGAGGGAGGAAAAGACTCGCATGGCGAGCCCAACATCCCCCAATAAGTCATCGAAGACGATAGCGCCTTCAGCGCATTGTCCGGCCAAAAGCGCCAGGGTTCTGCCTCCGGGAAGCATTCGGCTATTTCCGTGAAGGCCTTCTCTTCAAAGAGGGCCCCTGCGTCTCCTCCGACTTAGGCCTGGAGGGCACATTCCTTCAATGAAAGTGCCGCGGATTCCAGGTCAACTGGGAGGAGCTACGGAGACTCGTCTCATGCCGTTCCCCGTTAGCTATTTTTCTGCAGGAGACCATGCTAGACGCGTGCCCCCTGCCTGCCCTCCCGGGGTATAAGGGTTTTGCGATCCCACCACCATGAGATGGGGACCAGACTGGTCCCCATCTCCGTTCTTCTTTTCACTTTAGATACCTCCTTTCAGGCAGTGGCTGTGCAGCTTCAACCGGATCGGAGGTATACTGTTATTTCTGCGTACATTTTATTGTCAGCTGACTTCGACGCGGGGCACTTCCGCCGCGTCGTGGCACGGTTGCCGAGGCCCTTTCTCTTGCTTGGAGATCTGAACGGCAGGCATCCTCTCTGGGGAGATTACTCAATAAATCGCAGGGGACAAGTCCTTGCCGATCTGATCGAAGAGCTTGAGATAGGTGTCCTAAATGTGGATGAGTTTACGCATCACTGCCCGAGGAGCTACGGAGACTCGTCTCATGCCGTTCCCCGTTAGCTATTTTTCTGCATGAGACCATGCTAGACGCGTGCCCCCTGCCTGCCCTCCCGGGGTATAAGGGTTTTGCGATCCCACCACCATGAGATGGGGACCGGACTGGTCCCCATCTCCGTTCTTCTTTTCACTTTAGATACCTCCTTTCAGGCAGTGGCTGTGCAGCTTCAACCGGATCGGAGGTATACTGTTATTTCTGCGTACATTTCATTGTCAGATGACTTCGACACGGGGCACTTCCGCCGCGTCGTGGCACGGTTGCCGAGGCCCTTTCTCTTGCTTGGAGATCTGAACGGCAGGCATCCTCTCTGGGGAGATTACTCAATAAATCGCAGGGGACAAGTCCTTGCCGATCTGATCGAAGAGCTTGAGATAGGTGTCCTAAATGTGGATGAGTTTACGCATCACTGCCCGAGAATCGCTTCATTTTCTTAACTTGATCTATCTCTGTGCTCTTCGGATGCACAGCCTGATTTTGATTTAGGGTGGTCGATGACTTCTATGGTGGTGATCATTTTCCCATTCAAATATCAGTCAAGGAGTTTAGGTCGGTAGATAAGGCCGATGAGTTCTTATCCGGCAACCTCATCGCCGCGGGCCTGACTACTATTCCTAGAACGTCTGGCCGTTTTGCACACCGACCACTCCCAAGGTGGTCGGCCGAGTGTGAGACGGCCCTCAAACAGAAGCGTTATGCCTACATGCGCTATAAGCGCCGCCCGAACGATTTCACTGTCGCTGAATTTCACGGGTTAGGGCTAGGTTCTGTTATATTTCGAAGCACGCCCGCCGCTCTTCTTGGCGGGCATACATGTTATCACTTAACGGGAAGACCCCTTTAGCAGAGGTGTGGAAGCGATTCAAAAGGATTCGGGGCAAGTTCTCGCAAGGACCCCCTTCCCGTTCTCCAGGAGAATGGGACCACAATCTCCGACCCCGCGTCCGTGGCGGAATCCTTCGCGACCGCTTTTTCCGCATTCTCTAGCCGGGATGCTGCTCCGCCAGCATTCAATGCACGTCGTGATGTCGTGGAAGGCCGCTGGCTGGACTTTACCTCCAGAGGCGGAGAACCCTTCAAGGACAGGTTTACTGTGAGTTGCGCTTCGCTCACGCTTCGTGCGCGGACACCGCCCATGGTCCGAACGATGTCCCGTACGCCATGCTTCGACACCTGAGTGAGCGAGGCATGGCCTTTCTGTTAGATTTGTTCAACAGGATCTGGGTGGAGAGTCTTTTCGTAGATTCCTGGCGAATCGCTACTGTGCTCGCCTTTCGCAAACCGGGAAGAGATCACTCTACTCCGACCGGTTTCCGCCCAATCTCTCTAACCTCTTGCGTGTGCAAGTTGTGGAAGCACAGTGCGGCTTCCGCAAGTTCCACTTCACGTCGGATGCTCTGCTCCGACTGGAAAAGGCCGTCTGAGAGGCTTTCCTTCGTAGACAGCACTACACCACGGTGTTTTTCAATCTGGAGAAAGCCTATGATACCGCATGGCGATACGGTATCATGGAGACCCTCCACACGATGGGGGCGAGGGGACGCCTCCCAGTCTTTATATCTGATTTTTTGCGAGATCGTCGATTCCGCGTACGGGTGGAGACAGCTCTCTCCAGCCCAAATGAGCAGGAAGAGGGTGTCCCGCAGGGAAGTGTCCTCAGTGACACACTCTTTGCCCTGAGAATCAACGGCATCACCTCGGTGCTGCCGGAAGATGTTCTCGCCACGCTCTACGTAGACGACCTTTCGATCTCTTTTAGCGCGGCGTAGATGCCAACTTTAGAGCGTCGACTCCAACAGGCATTGAACGGCGTCTCTCGCTATGCCAAAGCGCACAGGTTTCGGTTTTCTTTGGTCAAGACTAAGGTGGTGCACTTCTGCCGCCATCCACGGCTCCACCCTGACCCAGATTGTTTCTTAATGGGGTGCGCCTGGATGTGGTGGAATCGCACCGTTTCCTTGGTCTTGTATTCGACCGACGCCATACCTGGGAGGCTCATATTCGCAGCCTTGGGGTCTCTTGTACCCACGCAATGGATATTCTACGTTCCGTGACGTTCAGCGCTTGGAGCACTGATAGGGCTACTGTTTTACTTTTTTATCGATCCTTTGTTCATTCGAAGCTCGACTAGGGATGCGAGTTTTATGCATCCGCAGCCGAGCGTTTATTGCGGAAGGTAGATTCGATCCACCACACCGGCCTTCGCCTTGCGACCGGTGCCTTCCGCACCTTCCCCATTGAGAGCCTGTTGGTCGATGCTGGGGAGATGCCACTCGCTCTACGCCGCGTGCAGTGCATTACTTGCCTGTATGCGCGAGCCCGGCGCCTCCCTCAGTCTCCAACAGCTTTCACTGCATCCGCAGCTGATCTCTACGGTGTCTATGCCACCGAGTGACGCCAGTCATACCCTAAGCCCTTTGGGTTTAGGGCTAGGAAACTCCTTCGAGCGCTAGGTATAGCTCTCGGGCCGGTGGCGCCCCTGGTTTTTCCCAGGACGCCACCCTGGAGGGTTCCACGTTTGGCTATTTGTCGCCATGCCTCTGTTCCCAAAGCTTGTACAGCGCCGGGAGTATTGCGTTCGACCTTTTTGGAGCACACATCGTGTCACGCTGGAACCGTGCCAGTGTATACGGATGGCTCCAAGTCCCAAGAGAGGGTCGGCTTCCACGCCGTATCCCCTCTGTTTGAAGTCAGCGAGGCTCTGCCAGGCGCTGCGTCTGTCTTCACGGCCGAACTGGTTGCAATACACCACTCGGTACGGGAGATTACGCGACGTGCCCGGTTCGGAGACCGGATTGTAGTCTATAGCGACTCACAAAGCGCCCTGAGCGCTCTTGGGGCATTGGAATCTCCGCATCCCCTGGTTCGCGATATCCGTGACGCCACGGCTTGGGCGAGCCGGGCGGATGTCGAGATTATCTTCTGCTGGGTTCCTGGACATGTAGGAATTGCGGGGAATGATGGCGCCAAAGAGTCCGCGAGAACTCTGTGACCGGACCAGCGTTTCGCTCTTCCTCACACCGACTACATGGCAGGAATACGGGCAGCTCTTCGGACTGCTTGGCAAAGAAGATGGGTGACGGTCGAAGGGAACTTAAAGTTGCGTGTCATTGCGCCGCGACTGTTCCCATGAACCTATCCCCCAATGTCGCGATGGCTTCAAGTCGCTTTCTGTCAACCCATTCTTGGGACTTGCAGCCATCCGTATACACTGGCACGGTTAGAGCGTGACACGAGGTGTGCTCTAAAAAGGTCGAACGCAATACTCTCGGTGCTGTATAAGCTTTGGGAGCAGAAGTGTCGCGTCAAATAGCCAAATGTGGTACCTTCCAGGGTGGCATTTTGGGTAGAACCAGAAGCACCACCGGCTCGAGAGCTATATTTAGCTCTCGAAGGAGTTTCTTAGCCCTAAACTCAAGGGGTTAGGTTATGACTTACGTCATTCGGCGGCATAAGCACCGTCGAGATCAGCTGTGGATGCTTTGAGAGCCGTTGGCGACAAAGGCAGACGCTGCGCTCGTGTGTACAGGCGAGTAATGCACTGTGCACGGCGCATAGATAATGACATCTCTCCAGCATCGACAAGCAGGCTATCAATATGGGAATTGCGAAAGGCACTGGTCGCTAAGATAAGGCCCGTGTAGTGGATCGAGTCCACCTGCCGCAATAGACGTTCGGCTGCGGATGCATAAAACTCACATCCTTAGTCGAGCTTCAAACGGAAAAAGGATCGATAAAAAAGTAAGGCAGTAGCCTTATCAGCACCCAAAGCGCTGAACGTCACGGAACGAAGAATATCCATGGTGCGGGCACAAGAGACCCTAAGGATGCGAATATGAGCCTCCAAGGTGAGGCGTCGGTCGAATACAAGACCAAGGAAACGGTCCGACTCAACCACATCCAGGCGCACCCCATTAAGAAACAAATCTGGGTCGGGGTGGAGCCGTGGATGGCGGCAGAAGTGCACCACCTTAGTCTTGGCCAAATAAAACCGAAACCTGTGCGCTTCGGCATAGCGAGAGATGCGGTTCAATGCCTGTTGGAGTCGACGCTCCAGAGTTGGCATCTGAACAGAGCGAAAAGAGATCAAAAGGTCGTCCACGTAGAGCGTAGCGAGAACATCTTCCGGTATCACCGAGGTGATGCCGTTGATGCTCAGAGGAAAGTGTGCTTCGAAATATACCGGAACCTAGCCTTAGCCTGATGGAATTCACCGACAGTGTAATCTTTCGGGGGGCGCTTATAGGGCATGTAGGCATATATTGTCTGAGTCTTTCTTTGTAATTGTCCCAATTAGCCATATGGTAGGCTTTCCATTCCCTGGTTGGTATCTGTATCGGATTTTGGTTAATTTCTAATAAGATGACTGTGTGATCGCTGCAGCTAATATCTATTGGCTCCAAGTGGTAATTGAAAGTTAAATTTGTTTTGTTTGTATAGGTTTATTGTGCAATAGCGATATATGATATAATAATATATAAATACATAATATAAGCATTACACTAGGCGAGAGCCCGCCGGTGTTGGCGCGCAGCAAGGCGCGGCTTCGTGTCCCGCGCGTGGCTTGTCTGCTGCTAATGGATGGCGGCGGTCCTCACCACCCGTCGCCCGGCTGGGCGCAGGCGGCGATCAGCGGGGAGGGGGTGCTGTTCTCAGCACCTCCAGCAGCATGCGTGTCAGTGTGAGGCGGACCATCTGGGCGCCTCTTGCAAGGTGAGGGGCTGGCGCTGGCTGTGACCTGAGGCAGGCGGTGGCTGGGCAGGAGAGGAGGTAGTGAATCAGTGGGCGCTGGGAGCGGCCGCCACAGTGTTCGCATCTGCCTGCCACAAGGTCGGCGTGCAGCTCTTCCCGCGTGGAAGAACCCAGCCTCACACGCTGCAGCGGCACGCCGTTCGCTCTGGGCTCCTGGTAGGTTGGGTCCAGTGTGCGATAGGCTGCGGCTGCAGCATACCATGCGGCTTGCTTTTTGGTCGCCTCCCATTCTTGGTACTGCTGGTTGGCGTTATGGGCGACCATGCGCTTGGCCTGGGCCTTGAACTGCTGCAGGCCAGGGCTCACAGTCTAGGTGATGGTGGGGTCGTATGCAGCTCGCTTGGCGGCCTCGTCAGCAGCCTCGTTGCCACGCACGTCCACGTGGCTGGGATTCCAGTAGGGTCGGACTCGCCTGCCCTGCGCTGCCAGGTCTTGCAGGGTGCACAGGATGGTAGTGGTGAACTAGATGTTGTCCCTGGCGTGGGCGTGCTGCAGCGCCTGGAGCCCCGACCAGGAGTCCATGTGTATGACCACAGTGGCCTCCCGGCGGAACAAGGCGTGCTGGAGGGCGTGCAGGATTGCTACCAGCTCCGTCTGGAGGGTGGAGCAGTGGTCCGATGTCCTCCACGCAGGCGTCAGACCGCTTGTGATAAGGGCGGCTCCGGACCTCCCGCTGTCGGGGTCGACAGTAAATTTGTATTTGTTAGACATACAGTATATCTGGCTTGGTTGCTGAGTTTTTGTCACATAAGTTTGGAAATTCGAGCCTATTCTTTGCCAAATTCGTCTAGCAATCAATATTTCTAAGTATCATCCGTTTGTGTTGGTTTTTCTGTAGTCCGATTTTCTGATGTGTTCATTTAGTTCTCCCATGAAGATGACTGGTAATCTACTATTAAACATATCTGTGAAGTTTGCTATGGGTAAGCCGTTTCTTCTCGGAGGTTGATATCCAGTTGATATTATTATATTGCTTAGTATAGCAATGCCTCTGGGCATTCCTATAATAAAAACCTCCTGGGAAACTTAAATATATATATCATTGATTATGTATAAAATTTATTCAATTATTTTACTTTAACTTTGTTAATTTAATCATTCAATTATTTTACTTTAACTTTGTCAATTTAATCTTTCAATTAATTTACTTCAACTTTTGTAAATTAAATCATTTTATGTTAAACTTAATAATTAATCAATTCATTTATTTTACTTGTCAATTCATTTAACGTAATACTGTTTCAAACAACATCTCTTAAATTTCACAAACAAACAAACACACGTTCCCAGCTCGATCAAAAGAGCACGCTATGCTGCCCACTCGTCTCGCAGCTTTCTTCGTAAAAAGGTCGGTAATCATTCCTTCTACAATTAGTCATTTACCTCCAAACAAATCATACTTAGTTAATTACATTTTCTCTCACAATTCTTTGTAAACGACCATACGAGAGTAGATCCTAATTATATTTACTTCTCATTGCAGCCCCAATTCAGTCCATTATAGTATACTACATAGATACTATCATATATACTACATAGATACTACAGAGATACTCCATATTATTTACTATATTATTATTTACTCTATATTACTACAATACATTATATTTCACCATATTATTCCACCATATTTATTTCACATACTTCAATTCTCTTCGCATCTTGTTACTGTAAATCATAAGTTAAAATATCTTACATTGTATACCTAATCTACTTGTCTCATGTACATTCGTTGATTTTATGAATATATTTATATTTGTGTAATTGTCTTTCTTAAAGCCCAAGTCATTATTCCAAAAATTATTTCGCTGTCGCCTTTGGGCCTAAAACTAACGGCAGACAATTTCGATCAAACAAATTTATGGTTATAGTTTTCGAAACGCTATCTAGGCTGATTTATTAACATAGAATAAAACACATAGATAACCATACACTATACTTAGTTCCATTTTAATTTATGTTGCTAGGTATGCTTCTGTTAGTCCTTGTTTAGTCTTGTAATCTAGGTTCTTTTTTATTGCTATAGCAGCACCGTCGAAGGCCGCATCTGTAGGGTTTGTGGCTACTATGTTGTAATTCCAAATTTTAATATTCTTTTCTTTAAGATTAATTCCGTGTCCAGATATTAAAATTACATCCGGATCGATTTTTCTGAATATGTTTCCGAATGTTGTCTGTCTTTTTTTTCATCCTATGTATTAAGCTGAAGAATTCTTAGTTTTCTGTTGTCTATGATTAATTCCGTTTACTTTAGTTTGTCCTTTTCTTGGCGAAATACGTTAATATCTTTTACGTTTACTTACTTTCTTCTTTTTTTTTTGTAGGTTGTTAATCTTTCTGAGTTAGTTGAAGTTGATGGGATTGGGTTAATTCCAACTGGTGAGTTATCTCTTCCTGTTTTAGATTTCTTCATTTTATTGCTCTTTGTTCGTGTGGTGCGCGTGCTTTCGGCATTAGATTCTTCTGAGCTTTCCTCGATTTCTGTATCTTCGCTTTCTGTGTCATCTTCTTGCTGTTTGTCTGTTTTAGATGGACACTTTTCTTATTTGTTTGCTTTTTTACTGTCTTGATTGTATTTTCCGAAATATTTACGTTGAAAAGTTTTGTTGAATCAACATTAGGAAATTTCATCTGTTCAAATCCATTTTCTTTCAGCATGTTATTTAGATCTGAGGCATATGATCCTGGGTTAGCGATATTCATTACATGCGAATGCAAAATACACATAAGACGATGCTAAAAAAAAACAAATGAAAAAAAACATCAATAAAAATAAAAGAAAAAGGGATATACTGAGATTGGGGGTTTTTGTGGCCGATATGCATTACTTTTCATTTCCCCACGTTAAAAGGCATTTACCACGTGTCCGACCACTCCCCAATCTTCCCAAGATCTTCCTGCAGGCGGGCAGTATTTACATCCTTTGCAACGTTCATACCAAGCTTGGCATCGTCGACAAATTTGGAAATCTTGTCAACCATGTCACCGTCCATGTCGTTGACGTAGATGATGAATAGTAGTGGTCCCAGGACAGAACCTTGAGGCACCCTACTAGTAACGGGCACCCACTCAGAAGCCTGTCCATTCACCACCACCCGTTGCCGTCTGCCACTTAGCCAGTTCTCGATCCAGCCGGCTACTTTTCCGTCTATGCCCAGCGCTTGCACTTTCCGGAGAAGGCGGCGGTGTGGTACCTTATCAAAGGCTTACTGAAAGTCTAATTACACCACATCCACCGACTTGTCCCGATCGTGCTCACTGAACACGAAGTGGAAGATTTCCACAAGGTTCGTCAGGCATGACCGTTGCCTTCGGAAACCGTGCTGGGAACTCCTCAGTAGCAGGTTTGACTCTAAATACGACGTCATTTTGTCCACCATCATGCTTTCCATTTGTTTACCGACTATCGAAGTCAGACTGATAGGTCGGTAGTTTGACGGATGGATGGGGTCTCCTTTCTTGAAGATCGGAGTCACCTCCGCCTCACGCCAGTCTCTAGGAACGCATCCGGTCCGGATTGACATGTTAAAGATAGCCCACAGATGTCGTGATACTTCATCGCACACTTCCTTCAACACCTTTGATAGAAACCCGTCCGGTCCAGGCGACTTATTCGTCTTTAGGTCAGCGATCTTTTTCTTTATTTCTCCTTCGGTGATGGATGGATTATTTACAAGTCCCTTGGTGCTCACTGCGAGGTGATTGCACCGTAATTTGTTTTGTAGTAGAAGTTTTAAACACCAGTTATAAAAGTTGTGTCTGATATCATGAGGTTGTGATTATGCAGTGATGATTGAAGTACTAAATGAATAAATGGTATGGTAATGTGTTAAAATAATTAAAATTCATTAAAATTTAGATCGTGTACTGGAGACGAATCTATAGCTTCTTCAATAGTCCCGTCTCCTCGAGGTAGCGGATGATTCCGCTGCCAGGGCGGATATTTTCAGCCGTTAGTGCAAATCTTAGGATATCGAGGGTACCCCCACCATCAATGGGTATGTATCTTCGTCGGAGTTCTCCATAGGTTGGGCATTCCGCGATGAGATGTGCAATTGTGAGGGGTAGAATGCAATCTTCACAGTAGGGGGGATAGCCTTTCTCCATTAGGTATCCATGTGTGAGTAGTGAATGTCCGATGCGTAATCTGCATACGGATACCTCTTGCCGGCGGGTAAGTTCTCGAGGCTTCCATGGCGATAACTTTTGGAAAATGTGTCGCATCTTATTTTGTCCGTATAAATCTGCCCATCTGGCCATCCAGTTTTCCCGAATGGCGGCCTTTATTGAAATGATGTAGTCCTCATATGGTATTGGGATGTCATTGGGCCTGATTGGACGAAGGGCGGCATTTTTTGCCGCTCTATCAGCTTGCTCATTTCCAGCTACCCCTACGTGTGCTGGGACCCAGCAAAAGGAAATTTTCTTTCTTTCGCATGCTGCTCTATATACGTAGTTTCTTATTTCTAACAGAATTGGATGGATGTCTGTCATTCGTTCTAATGTTTGTAGGCTGCTGAAGGAGTCGGTGAAGATTGTGAATTCATCTGATGTTGGGTTATTGTATGCCCAATGTACTGCATGTTTTAAGGCATAGCACTCGGCACTGAAGATTGATAATGTTTGGGGTAGTTTTTCAGAGAACGTGTAGTTATTTGATATCACCGAAAATCCTGTTCCGTCTATGAATTTTGATCCGTCGGTGTATATATGTATACCCATATGTGTTGCTGCGTGAGTAAGGAATTGAATTTTCTCTCCCAGGGGAGTAGTTGTTGATTGTTTTATTATGTTACCATGGCATATCTTTAAAGTTGATTTCCAAAATGGAATATCTGGGAAAGCAAGTGGATGGATGGGGTTCATCGTTACTCCGATTTCCTCCATCCATAGTCGCACTCTACTTCCAAATGGTCGTGGGAGAGTTAGGCGTATTGTAAAAATATTATCCATTTGGTCATTCATGATGGCGGTCGAAGTCGGCGATGTTGGGAGTCGCTGAATGCGGCTAAAGAGGCGTAGACAGAGTTCCATCCTACGGAGGTCTAGTGGTGTCTCCCCGGTATCGCATTGTAGGCTCGGTATGGGTGATGATCGGAAGGCTCCGGTAGCCATGCGGAGACATTCATTCGCCACAGTGTTGATGAGTGCAAGTCGCCTCTTGGAAGTAGAGGAGTAGATCTCGCATCCGTAGTCCAGTTTGGGTCGCACTAAAGAGCGGTAGAGAGTCAGAAGTGTTTCGCGATCAGCTCCCCAGTCGTGGCGTGATACTGTACGTAGGACGTTCATTTCTTTCTTACAAGAGTTTTTAATGCTTCTTATATGTGGTTCCCATGTCAACCTTCTGTCAAATGTTAGCCCTAGGAATTTATAGCTCTCAACGACTGCAATCCTCTTTTGGTATAGGTATAGGTCAGGTTCCCTAATACATCTTCTACGACGGCAGAAGTGGACCACTTTGGTCTTTTCAGCTGAGAATTGGTAGCCATGGGTAGTAGACCATCTCGTGATGTTGTTGATGGCGATCTGGAGGCGACGTTCTATTGTTGCCATTTCGGAACCTGCTAGGGAGATAGAGAAGTCATCTACATAAAGGTTGGCTTTAATGTCTTGATGGAGGTTTTGTGAGATATCATTAATTCCTATAGCAAACAGGGGTACGCTTAAGACGCTGCCTTGTGGAACGCCTTCTTCTTGTATAAATGATTTGGATTTCGCTCTACCTAATCTTACAGAGAAGGTGCGGTTGGTTAAGAAATTTTGGATGAAAATTGGTAGTTGTCCGCGTAATCCGAGGTTATGGAGGGCTTTTAAGATGGCATAACGCCATGATGTATCATATGCCTTGTTGAGGTCGAAGAAAACAGCCACTACGTGCTGTTTCCTGGCGAATGCGTTACATATCGCCGATTCCAGACGGATAAGGGCATCCGTGGTCGAGTGAAATTTTCGGAATCCGCACTGCGATGGGGATATGCTGGATTTCGTTTCAAGGAACCATGTTAAGCGTACGTTCACCATTTTTTCCATGAGCTTACATATGCAGGAGGTTAGAGCGATTGGGCGGTAGTTTTGGGGACTGGTTGGGTCTTTTCCTGGTTTCCGGAAAGCTAGAACTGTAGCCCTTCTCCAGGTGTCTGGGAAGGCATTTTCCATCCATATTTTATTGAATATATCTAAGAGGAAGCGTTTACCCCCTTCCCCTAGGTGGCGTAGCATTGCATAAGGTATATTGTCTGGGCCTGGAGCAGTGTCTCTACATGATGCAAGAGCTGTATCGAACTCTTTTTTGCTGAATTCTTCGTTGTAACATTTGTACTCTTTTGATGCGAAGTTTAGAGGTGAGCACTCCTTCTCCAACCGGTATTGGGCGAACTCGGGGGTTGTGTTCGCTCTACTTGATATTTTGGCGAAGTGAGTCGCTAGCGTGTCTGCTACATCGATTGGGTTTAAGATAGTGTTTCCATTTATCCGAAGTACGGGGGTAGGGTCTCGGCTGGGTTTACCTAGCATCCCTCGGATTTTGCTCCATGTGCGGTGTATGGGGGTTTTAGAGTTTATCGTCGAGACATAAGCTCTCCATGATTTCCGGCGGCTTTGCTTAAGTATGTATCTATATTTAGCTCTCTTTTTATTAAATTCCATTTTAGTCGTCGGATTTGGCCATCGTTTGTATGTTCGGTAGGCTTTCCTTTGTTCTTTCAGTGCGGCAGAACATTCTGGGCTCCACCATGGAGTAGATCTCTGACTGGGTTGTCCTGAGCTGGTTGCAATGGATGTTTTACCTGCTTGATATATAATGGATGTAAAGATTTCCAGCGCTTCCTCCGTCTCCGGGATGTCATCAACTTGGATATCAGTGATTTTGTTGAATTTTATCCAGTTTGCTTGGTCCAGTCTCCATCGTGGTATACCCGAGGTGGGTAAACCCTCGTCTGAGGAAAGGATGATCGGGTAATGGTCGCTTCCTTTTAGGTCATCCAAGATTCTCCATTCAAAGTCCGCTGTGATGTCGGGTGAGCAGAGGGCCAGATCTAATGCTGATAGGGTACCTGTTTGTATGTTAAATCTAGTACCTTCGCCCTGGTTCATGATTCCAAGTTGCTGGTTTTCAATTAGCTTTGATAGCTCATTTCCTCTGGCGTTGCATATTCTGTCGCCCCACTCAATATGACGACTGTTAAAGTCCCCCATTATAATGAATGGAGTTGATAGTTGCGAGATCAAGTCTCGTAAGGCGGTGACTGGAAGGGGTCCTGTGGGTGGGAGGTAGACATTTGCGATCGTGTATCGTTTCTTGATGTACATGGTCACGGCGATTGTTTCCAAAGGTGAATTTAATCTGATGGGTAATGTGGGGACATTTTGATGGATGTATATGGCACAGCCGCCGGATGTGCTGCCATCATTTGGTATTGAGGTGGTTACGCAACTGTAATTCGGTAGCTTTCGTGGTGGATGTATTCCCAACATGGTTTCCTGGAGACAGACGCAGGCGGGGGTCTCGTCCGCTACAAGAAGCCTTAATTCTTCCCAGTTGGCTCTGATTCCGCGGATATTCCACTGGATTATTTTCATTATTCTTTTGGTTTGGTTCGAGAAGTGAGCAATTTGGTTTTTGCGGAGGTCGTGGTGCCCATTGGTTTATTAGGGCCCTGTGGCCACTGGAGTCTGGTGAGGACTGGTCTTTGAGGTTTTGGTTCTTCTTTGTCACCGTTTTTCTTCTTTGTGTCTTGGGTATCTACTGTTAGAGGCGGTGTTGGTGTTCCGTCAATAATAGGAGGACGGATTATCTTTTTTTGGCTTCTGTTGGTGGGTGAGGGAGGTGGCTCGTTGGAGGTATGGTTCGAGCTTCAATTTGTTTGGTGGGGACGAAGTCTGTTCCACGTGGGTCTTGGGTCTCTTTTTCCTCTTCTACCTTCTCTTCGTAGATGATGTCAGTGGTAGGCATTTTTATTGGTGGTGGCAAAACGCTGTCACGGGGTGACCGAGGTTGTGGGCAGACGATCTCTGGTATAACCTGAGTGTCCATTTGTTCGGGGTGGGGGTCGATGTGCTTCGGGATTTGCTGTGGTTGCGATTTTAGGTTTACCTCTCTGCTAGGGATGGGGTTTAGCATCGAGGTATCGGGTGCAGGTGCCTCGCGATGCGGCAACTGCTTTTGGGGGGGCGGGGGAGATGGTCGATTGTCGACCATATGCGTGGAGTTGGGGAGTTTAATATTCGGGGCCTGTGGTGCAGGCTCCTCGGGAAGGGGCGGTTGAGTTCTTGCTTTAACCCCGTGGTATGGGGGTCTGGTCACTCTGCTCATTTCAACTACAGAGGCATAAGAGTTTCCTCTGGTTCCTATAGAGGTTTGTGCCTTTTCTCTGGCGTCTCTAAAGTTTAGTCTTTCTTTTTCACGTATGGATGCTACTTCTTCTTCGAATTTGTAGACATTACATTTTTTGCTTGATGCTGGGTGGGGCTCTCCACAGTTTACACATTTCGTTGGGCAATTTTCGATTTGTTCAGGGTGTAGTGCATTTGCGCAGTTGACGCAGGTGGGCGCAAAGCCCTGATTCTTGCGACGACATGTGTTTGTAGAGTGCCCAAAAGTTTGGCAGTAGTAGCATCTTCTGGGGCTAGGTTTAAATTCTTTAACCGTGAAGCGGCGCCATCCTAAATATATATATTTTGGTAGGATATCTAGGTCAAATGAGACGAAGTAAGTGTTCGTTGGTATCTTGCTGTTGTTGATAGTTTTATGTACTCTGTGTACTTGAGTGACAGAGTACTCGCTTAATTCTTCAATTAATTCCGCTTCTGAGTATTGGGCGAAGTCTGGTTCTATTATTACGCCTTTACGCATGTTAAAGGAGGGATGTGGTGTTACTATTACCTTATCTCCTGCCAGTTCTTTTAATAATAAGGTTTTTTCCGCTTGCTCTTTTGTTTTAACTTCGACTAGTATACTACCATCTGATTGAGGCGAGAGAGGTGGAAATTGTGATCTGGGAAGTTGAAATAGTTTTTGGAAATCTTTACTCTGTTTCACCATGCATGTCTTCATTAGGTTTGTTTGTTGGCTTTCTGGTTTTATTAGGTAAAATCTTCTGAAAGATCGATCAACAAATTGTCCTGGGAGTACCTGCAGTGAGAGCAGTTCAGGTAGCGTTTTGGTGGATCGTCCTGGACCTGCTGCTTGCTGGGAGTTTGAAACTTCCGGCGGATTTCTTACCGACTTTGTTCGTTTTTGCGGTGGTGAATTTTGATTTCCTGAGACTTTGCTCGTTTCTATGCAATTTTCTTCTATCTGTGCAGTTGTTTTGGGGGGGCGATCTTGTTGTTAAAGTTCTCCCACCAGTTTTATCCACGTCTTGTGTTCTTTTCTTTCCTCGAGTTAGTAGGTTTGTATCCATTTTCTTCGATAGATTGGGAAGTAAAGGGGGTGGGGAAAGAGGAGGGGATGCGCAGCTTAAGACATTCTTTGCTGGTTTCATTGGGTTTTTTTAAGAGGGGTTTGTTAAAGAATTTGTTGGAACATGAACAGGAATCTACCGCCCGCGAAAGTACCGTCTTGCCAGATCCACTAAACGAGTTGATAGGAGACTCTAGAGAAAGGCCTATTGCTTGGTTTCCATTAACCCCGCGAATGCCCATTGGCGCAGACAACGGGCCGGTTCTAAACGACGCAGTCGGCGTGTAGGCGCGGGCGCGGGGCCAATTACAGAGGTGGCCATGGACTTCACCGCCAGGTGACCTCAGGGTAAGCCTGGCGGACCATGCAGGATATACCTGGTGGGTCTTAACCCTTTCCTAGTCCACCCTGGCCACGGCCCGGTCCCGCGAACCGAACGCCAACTGTGAAGTTTTACCCCTTCTTGGTGGCCAAAAAAAATGGGGGGGGGGAGGGGATGGTTTGGTAGCCGCCAATATTCCGCAGGTATTGCTGGGGGGGATCAAGCCAGGACAGACTCCCGAGAATCAGACCTCTCGCCGCCTGGAACTAGCACAGGCTCGAACGCGAGTTAGAGAAGTCCAATCCCATCGGAACAAAGACTTTGAAGAGAGGGAGTAGTAGAGTTGGGAAAGAAATTGCCAGATAAGGCTAAAGGGTTGTTAGCAGAAAGGGGAGAAGTGGCTAGGCTGGGGCCGGACGGGGCGCTGATGCCCGTCAGCACGGCGGCCAAGAAGGCAAATCGCCGCGCTCTCTACGGGGTGCCTACCATGGCTAACGAGCGACATCTGCCCGGGTTTGAAGTCAGAGTTGTCCCTCTCCTAGGTGGAATGTCAACCAAGACTATGAGCTCCACCTGCCCAGCCAGGTTATACCGCCAGGCACTCGGTCGTTGGACACAATTTCTGTATAAGCAGGGGCACCACGAGCAGGTAATGCGCCAACAATTAGGGTGCAGAGGCTAAGTAGCCTTAAAGGCTATATATTGCGCATGCAGCCCCGAAACCCCCTTCTCCTTCGGTGAAGTCCATTGCCTCTAGCTTTTCCCCCCGAGTAGGAATCCGTGGGCTGGGAAATGGGACCACACTCTTTAGTAAACACTGAAGAGAAGTAGTCATTGAGAAGGCTAGCATTTTCTGTATCTGAGTGAGTCAATGCACCCTCTTCGTCCACTAAGGGCCCAATCCTACGATGGATTGGTTTACGGCTATTTACATAGCCGAAGAACTCCTTGGGATTCTCCTTGCAGAGTCTCGTCACTCGGAGTTCCTCAGTACGCTTAGCCACCCTTATGCTGGACTTCACTCTCCTGGCTAGCCTCCGGTACTCGTCAAAGGCACCCGAGATTTTCGATCGCCGGTACGCATTTCTCTTCTCCCTAAGCAGTTGGCCGATTTCTCGATTAAACTACTTTGGTTGAACAGAAGACCGACGGAGGCATTTCAGAGGGATGCAACTTGATTGAAGACTCATGAATGTGGTTTTGAAACTATTCCACGAATCCTCAACCTCTTCGCATACCGCTAGCAATACATCAGTCAAACCAGCACAAAGGCTTGCAAAGTCTGCTCTTCTCAAGTCAAGTTTCCTTGATTGACTGGCCACAGACCTTACCTTCGTGATCTTGACGCTAAATCTAACTAGCTGGTGATCACTGCCACCGAGCTCTTCGCCTACACAGACATCCTCAACGATATCATCCTCAGAGGTGAAGACCAAGTCGAGGATATTGTCTCCTCTCGTCGGTTCTCTGACCCATTGAGTGAGGAACTCGTTGTCGGCGAACTCCAAGAGTAGCGCGCTCTCGCCACAGGCTGCTCTGGTTTCCCAGTCAACTTGTCTGTTGAAGTCTCCCATAACGATGCACACTCTGCCTTGAACAAGCTCACCCAGCAGCTGGTACAGTTCCCTGTCCTTCTCAACGGGTTGGGAAGGGGGTCTGTAAAGCACCAGGGTCCTGTATCTGACAGGACCTATCTCTAGGTCAACGCCTAGGAGCTCGTGATCGGATATAATGTTGGAGTTCGTAGATTTGATTCTATCCTTGACATACAACATTACACCGCCACCCTCTCTGTCTGGCCTATCTTTGTGGAAGAGTTGGTAGCCAGGAACCGTGAATTTGCCTTCAAAGTCTCGGTTTGAGGTTTTTATCCACGATTCTGTTATGGCAACCATTTCGGGTTCTTCCGTCGTTACGAGGCCACGGAGCTCAGGAAACTTGTTCCTGATTGACCTCGCATTGAACAGAAGAACTTTCAGGGAGTCCCCCACTGTAGGACTACCTACGCTCTTCCGTTTCCAGGCTTGTTTGTTGGCGAGGCACCCCTCTTTGCGACCTCTGAGAAGGTCGTTCCTGGAGTGACACGGGCGCACTGGCGTACGTCCGCCCTCACTCTGGGCTGGATACTCCTTTGGGTCCTTTTTACGACATTCTGGATGATGTTCGACAGAAAGGCCTTTCCTTTAAAGGAAAGATGTACCCCATCCCTTTGCTAGAGATCATTTCTCCCATAAAATGTGTGGTACGGGTCCACAAAAAAAGACCCCCTCTGCCGTACACAAATCTGCCAGGCGCCGGTTTAAAGAGACATTCATCGAGTGAGCGGTCCGTGTTGGACCTCTCCTCGGGAGCATCCCGACTACCATATGCTTGCGGGTTTTCAGCCCACAGTCGTCCAAGGCACCCATGACCGTGTGGAGGATTTTATCTGTAGGGCCTACCCTACCTCCTCTCAGGTAGAGGTCGTTTCCACTAACCATCAGAGCAACGACTGAGCTCTCAGAAATCTGTGATTTCTCAGCCTCTACTCTGATGTGGTGGTTACCACATCCTGGAAGGCAGCTTACCTTCACACTAGTGCTAAGGCGGGCCGCTAGCAGGGACTGCAGGCCCCGTGCTTGAGAATCACCAATAAGGGTGACTCTTGCACATTTGTCTGCAGGCGACTTAGTCTTTCCTTTCGGAAGCGACTTGCCGCTTTCCTCTTGTATCTCTACATTTTTATTTTTCTTCTGTTTCTTCTTCTTATTATTTTTGTCTTCCTTTGTTTTCTCTTCTTCCGTTTCTCTTTTCTCTTCTTCTCTTTCCACTTTCCCTTGCGCACCAGTAACGCTCGAATCCTCTACACTGGGGTGAGCTGCATTAAGGTCGTTTTTCTTCTTTTTTTTCTTTTTCTTTTTATTCTTCTCATTGGCTTCTCCGCATGGCTGAAGTGGGACTGCCAATGCAGTTTCACCTCCTTGAGCTAGAGTCACTTTGGCGGAACCACCCAAGTCAGTGGGACTTTCGTCTCGAGCTTGAGCTGACTGGGCCTCTAGTTTAGAGGCTAGCTCTAGGATTTTTTCCTCGAGACGCCGAATTTGAAGCGCGTGCTGCGTTTCTAGGGTCTGTATTCTACTTTCCGGTGCCCTAGATTTTTCTTCAGAGGGTGTGAAGAGGTCCTTGCGTTCATTGCAATATGTAACTGCCTCTAGGACCTCTCCTTTAAGGATGCAGTCGGTGCATATACTTCCCGGGTGGCATTTCGAAAAACAGCCTTCCGGGAAGTCAACGCACCACTTATCCTTCTGGCATATCGCACATGTATATTTGAGTGCAGCTGGACCTTTTTTCCCTGTCATTTTGAACACTTTCTCTCTTTCAAAACTTTGCGACCAATCAATAGAAAAAAGGGGGTTGGTGAGTTCTCTCCGCGTGAGTCGCTCCCGCCTATCGATCGGAGACGTTTCGGATCTTTCAGAAGGCACGCTCCATGTGCTGCTGTTTGTCCGACCGAGTCGTCAAGCCTCGGCGTGCCGTGGCTCCCAACCAAGCAGCACAGACGGTCCCCGAAGGGGCCATCGATTTGTCACTAGGTGAACAACAACGAAGCACGCCCCTTACTAAACTCCTACTAGTTCCCTTCGCGACGGCCAAGATCTCGGAGCAGCGTTCAATGGATATCCAGCCCCACCAAGAAACTCGACCCAAGGCTTTTTGTTGGCCTGGCAACCAACATGGAAACAAAGTGCCGTCACCACGGACCAATGCTACCAGAGGCACCCGTCAACGGTCACTGGGAATGGTCAATAATTATGCGCCAGGAAAGAGGTTAACGGGGCACTACCCTCATCCCATTCATCATGTCCCAACGCCTAAGACCCCTCAAGTCCTAGTCTCTCGCAACCAGTGAGCGTCGATTGGCGTTGTTTATAGAGGTTACAAAGCCTCTCTTCTGACGCATAAGGTAGCTGCCAGGTCCTTATATGTAGATAGATGAAAAAAGGGTAAGATATATATATATATATATATATATATATATATATATATATATATATATATATATATATATATATATATACCAACGATAATGAGGGCATCGACGCTGTAATAACAGCTGGATATTTGAGTCTACCGCCGCCTGCTACCTGTCGTCGCGTAGCTCCATTCCCAACTATGATTAATTACGTTGTGGAAGAGCCTCAATCTGTTGTGTAAGCGGATGTACTCTTGTCTATCTAGTCTCGAGCTGAATTTGTACAGTGTTACGAGGGTGTTGATTTCTTCGACGTCGCGGGTCTTCAAAGAGGATGAATGAAGATTATCCTTTAGGAAGGCTACAACACTTTCCCATCTGACCGAGTTGATTCGATCCAAGTCCTGTACGGCGGGTCTGTCCGGGGAAGGGGTTAATGCAGGCGGCGGCAGTAGATTTCCGATTCTGCTGGGTGACCGTCTTCGGGAAGAGCTAGGAGTGGTGTCCCCGTTGATGGGAAAGGCTTGTGGGTTGGTCGCCACTTCGTAGGGCGGAGGCCGCGCTCTCTCGAGCGCCTCTTTTAAGGCAACTTCTCTCGCTTGGTCTTCTAGTTCCCCTGGCTCACTTGGGTTGACCTCTTCTGAGGACCTCCTCTCCTGAGGCAGAAGTAACCCTGGCGATATTAACTGCTAACGCGATGAGCTCTCCTGAGCTGATGAAAAGACAAATGCTTGTGATTCTTGCGAGTCTTGATCAAGTGTCGGGGGAGCTACCCGAGACCTCGTTACCCTGCTCATCCGGGTGGTTCTTGCGGAGTCCCGGCAACGAAGGAAGGTAAATGAAAAATAGAGCACGTTTCAAGCAGGTCTTTTCGCAACGAGGTTCAAAACGTCCGTGCCACCTGCAGGCTGGAGCAGCTGCCTATATACCCGATGTAGCGGGCGGCTCCAGCCCGGCACCAGTCCAAACTGGTGCACCAGGAAAATACCACCAGTATCTACTAGACTGTAACGGAGCTGGAGATCGCGCACCCTGGCCTGCGAATAAACGTACGCCCCACTCTCACCAGCGAATACGTCTTTACCCCGGAGGACGATGGGTCCGACGCCCTGCTGCGCCGCCTTGCAGTGAAGGGGACCGAGTGATCCTGCTCGACCCCAGCGTGAGGAGGCACAAGGTGGTACTGGAGCGCTACACCACCAATCCCCCCCTCCAGGCTGTCGAGGCCCACCCCCACGTGCTCTCGGCAACACAGCTCCGGGCGCACAGAGACAAGGTCCCAGCCCGTGCTGCACTCCGTGTCACGCACCAACGCGACTGGGCGCCACCTGGCCGATCTGCTCGAAGAAGTCCCTCATATCCGCCTGCTCAACACCGAAGAAGCCACGCACGCCCATGGGGTGCGGCTCGACCTCACGTTGGTGTCGGGTGACCTACAGCCCGGCAGGTCCACCCCACCCTCACCAGCGACCACTACGGGACCCTCACCTCCCTCACTATGGCCCCACCAGTTCCTCCTCACCCGCCGCCGCAGTGGAACGTCAGGAAGGCGGATTGGGCCAAGTTCCAAGCCGCCATGGATGAATGGTGGTCTACTTGCGTGCCGCCCATGGACCTGTACCAGCGGGAGAGGGACCTCACGGCGGCCATGACCAGGACAGCCTCGAACCGCCGCCGGAGCCCGGACTGGTGATTTTATAACGAGAAAGTCCGGGAGCACAATCACCGCGTCAACGTCCACAGGAGGCTCTACGAGAAGCGCCCGACCGCCACCAACCTGCGGCTCCTGCAAGACGTGCTGGCCCGCGCTCGGCAGGTGTCCCTGAGCGCCAGGGAGGCAAAGTGGCTGGAGTGGTGCGACTCTTTCAGCCAACACACCTCCCTCGGCCAGCTGTGGGGGGTGCTTCAGGAAAGCCTCAAGCGCTGCCCCGACCCGCCCAGCCGCCCACCCACGCCCACAGCAAGAGGCAGATCGGCTGGCGAACAGCTTTACAGCGAGGGGTTCCAGCGAGCAGCTCCCTCCCCACACCCACCACATCCAGCACCAGCTACGCCCACATGGCGACGAGGAGGTCAGGAAAGCGCGGGGCCATCCGCACGCGACAGACCAGCCCTTAACGCTCTAGGAGCTGGCCAGGGCGAAGCGTGGGCGTGACACAGCGTTGGGGGCCGACGGAGTGCGGTACTCCTTGCTGGCACACGCAGGGCCCGCCGGGGCCACCGCGCTGCTGGCCCTTGTGAACGCGTCGTGTCTGGCAGGCCGTCTACCGCCTTCCTGGAAGGACGCCGAAATCCAGCCCATCCCCAAGCCGAAGGACCCCACCACATTCAGGCCAATCTTCCTCTTGAGCTGCACTGGAAAAACAGCGGAGAGGATTGTGCTAAGTCGCCTACAGTGGAGCGTGGGGAGCCTTCACCCCTACGTGTTCGGCTACACCAGGGGGTGAGCACGGTGGACTGCCTCATCACCCTCCTGGCTTACGCCAACAACCAGCCCACCATCGTAGTCTTCCTTGACCTCGAGAAGGCTTTCGAGCAGGCCAGCCCCTGCGCCATACTAGCCACCCTTGTGAGGAAGGGCATCCGAGGGAGACTGCTGGGCTGGCTCCAGACATACCTTCAGCAGCGCCGGGCCCGTGTGAAGTTCCAGGGTCACAAGTCTCCCTACCTGACCTTCGAGAACGGGACACCACAGGGCTGCATCCTCAGCCCGTCCCTCTTCAACGTGTTAATGGAGCAGCTGGTGGCGCTCCCCTATCGGGAAGGAACCATCCTGCTCAGCTACCCCGACGACCTGGCCTTCGTCGTGACCGGGTGCGGTGACAAGCTCGCGCGGGCTTAAGAGGCGCTGCACCTCATCACTGCCAAGTGCGAAGAGCTGGGGCTCAAGATCTCGGCAGAGAAGTCACGGGCCATGGTCATTAAGACTTGCACGCCTGCCTTCAAGCAGCTGCGGGTCCAGGGAGTCTGGCTGGCCTGGAGCGACTCCTACCAGTACCTCAGGGTGTGGATGGATAGGCGGCTGTCCTTCACGCAGCATTTCACGCAGCTGATGGAACGGGCGCATGCCCCGCTCAAGGTGATGAGGGCCATGGCGCGACCGAGCGCTGGTGTAACCTTCCCCGTCCTCCGCCCTACTACCTGCAGGCAGTGGGCTCCCTGGTGAACTACAGTGCACCAGTCCTTGTAGCGCTACCCTAGCAGCAGCAGCAGCGCCTGGAGGTGGTGCGAAACACCGCCATGATGACCATGTTGGGGCCACCGAGGTGGTGCAGTGCCTGTGCCATGCAGAGCGAGGCCCGCCTGGTGCCCCTCACCGCCAGGTGGACTGCATTGTGGCCTGTCGGGTGGCCAGAGTGCTCCAGCGCAACGTGGAGGGTGTGGCGCAGAGGAGACTCCGGATGGCCGTGGCGCAGGGCACCGAGTACCTGCGTAACAACAGGTGGCTCATAAACGTCACCTTAGCTACGCTCCACCACCACCAGGGGAGCCCCCCCCCCCCCTCCGCCCACTTCACCGCCACACAGCTGCCCGCCAGCAAAGCGAACTGCCTCGCTGAGGAGCCGCGCCAGCACGCCCTTAGAGCCATATATGAGGTCACAGAGCCGGGCAGAGCAGTCTACTTCACCGACGGCTCCATCGATCCCGACAGCGGGAGGTCCGGCGCCGCCCGATATTGCAGTACCACCAGGATCGGTCCACTCCTCTCGGGGGGAATAATATATCCATCATAAAATTAAAAAATGAGTACATTATTGCTCATTTTCCATCCACTTAAGTTTCTTTTGGTGTAACCTAAATGGCAAATTCCGCCCAATTGTTTAAGTTCTTAACTTGACGCCAGAATTTAGCCGGGTTTAGTTCGCTATCGACTTTGGCTATCAGGTTGTTTAAAATTTCTTCCTGTTAGACGTTGATAGCCTCTTTTAGCTCTATGCTTTGTCCCTATGCTCTGTCCTTTGTGCTCTGTCCCTGTGAATGCGAGCGATCTCTCTCATCTCCTCTGTCCATTTGGTCTAAGGAGGTATTTTATACCCAGTTTTGGGTATGCTCTCGCGGTCTGCTTCTAGTATGGACGTAGTTATCCTCTCCAGTTCCCCGTCTATCTACTCTAATGCCGCCACGCTTAGGTCAGCTGGAGCGTATTGACTGAGTTGTCTCTTGTAACGATCCCAGTTGGCCAAGGCGTAGTTTTTACGGACAGGGACTGGAAGTTGGATCGGAGCGAGAGATACTGTTGTGAGAATCGCTATGTGATCACTTGAGACTGTTGGGCCTGGCTCACTATGGTAGTTGAATGGGAAGCCTTCACTTGTTAAGATTATGTCAGGTTTGATTGCTGATCTGGAATTGATATAGGTCGGAAAATCCGGTCCTATTCTCTGGATGTTTTTTCTTCCCATAATCAGTTCCAAGTTTCGGCCTCTTTCATTGGTACTACCATAGCCCACCGCTGGCATCTGGCATTGAGGTCGCCCCCTAAGATTGCCATTCTGCGGTGCCAGAACAGTGTGTAGAAGTTATTTAACGGGAGATTGGCTGGACGAGGGTGTTGATACGCTGCAGCTATGACGAGGTCTCCTACCAATGTGTGGAGCTCGATCGCCACAAAGGATTCATCAAGTTCTGGTAATTGTTTGAACGAGATGTTCCCCTTGACAGCTATTGCAACACCATCGAACATTTCCTTAGAATGATTTTTCATGACTACTCTGTAGCCCGGTATTTTAATTCGACCAGCTGCAGTGTTGATACCGTGCTCAGTTATAAAAATGTGATGTCGGGTCAAGCACTCGGAATATGTTTCCATATGCCGTAGCTTTCCCCTCCCATCCATCTACGTTGAGTGTCAGAATCCTCATTCTATTGCTTACTCTCTCCGGGTTGTTTCTTAAGTGTTTTTGGGTGATGTTTTTCTTCCTCACGCTTTTCTTTTTCCTGAACTCAGCGTTTGAAATCTGCTCGCAGGTGCTGTGATGTAGGGTCACATTCTGGCTGAGCAGAGCTTCTTCCACCGATTCGGGGTCGACTTCGTAGTCGTATTCCCATTTGTAAATTTTGGTTTTTATTCCCTGGAAAATATCTCTGGGCTCCATCTCCTCGGGAAAGGGAAACTGATCGCAAGCGTAGATTTTTAGATTGATGCTATCCGCCCGCAATCTCTTGTTTTTCCTTTTCTTTCCCTTAGCTTTCTGGGTTTGTGGGACTTCGGTGTCCGAGGAATTATTGGTGTCGGTATTTTCTTTCTCTAGTGATTTCTTGATTTTGTTTAGGTGCAGGAGTTTTCACATCGACTGCTTGTTTCTTTTCTTTCTTTTTGGTAACGTTTTTGGTAGTGTCTTGCCCGTTTGCTTGTTGGTTGGAACCATCTGCAGTTGCAGTACATCCCCGGAGGGGGGGTTGTCTGGGAACCACATTTGCTCCATCCCGTTTTTAGCTAACATTTGGTTTAGCTCAATTGCAAACGTGCCAGGGCGAGTGAGATTCATGACTTGCGCGTGAAGGATGCACGTCATAATCTTCATGGAGTTTTCATTTTGTAGTTTAAGATAAGTCTTCTTATTGTCTACTTCCGAGAGGGCCACCTTTGCCGCTTGGGCGTAGGACGTATTCGCTCTACGTGTTTTTTCTTTCTTCTTCGCTTCTTGTTTGTTTTTAATTATTTCTTTTTTAACAGAACATGACATGGCTATTGTTTTGTGTCAGCCGCAGTTAACGCACTTTTCAATGTTACGAGTGCATGACCTCCAATTATGCCCTCTATCGCTGCATTTAGAGCATGTTTCTTGTGGCTCTTTGCAGTCTTTAGTGGCGTGTACTTCCATTTTGTAACATCTGAAACAGAACTGGACTGGAGTGTATTCTCCCTTCTCTATCTGTTCCCCACTAATTTTAGCATTGAACATTAATAGGCCTTGTTCCTTTGTCTTTTGGGCCATAGTTGTTTCGGCGAAGACCACCTTGAAGACATGGGTGTAAATCGCTGCCATCCCTTCTATTTTTGAACTTTATCACTTCGGCTACCTTGGCCCAGGTTTGCCGAAGCTGGATCTCCTCCATGATTTCATCCTTGGAGTGTTGTCCAATCTACGGATCGATTCGCCGGCACACCACGCTCCTGTGGGCCAGGATCTGTGGTGGTACTGCTGGCTGCAGCCCAATGCCCCTAAGGACCTCCACTGCTTTTTCCTTGGTGATGTCTTCGATGTCTCTTTCCTGTTCGCAGATTGCGATATACCCCGAGGTTATGTCCAGCAGTTTCACCATGGCAATGCCCAACTTGCCATACACAGATTGGAATACGCTCTCTCTGCTGGGCTTGGGCTGTCCGCCAACTGCCCGCAGAGGTATTCTCGTGGTATATATAGTCTTGGGCCATCTCTTCGAAAGAGTGGCCCCTCTGGACTGGTTTTATTTTTTCTCGCAAGTCTCTTATTTGTGATAATTTGTTTCTATTATAATTTCGTGCTCCCTTTCTTCTTACGTTTCCATCTTTATTTGTTTGTGGGTGACTCCCTTTAATTCGTCGCTCAGCTTCCGTGAACGTGAACTGCCAAAGGAGGGAATGGATGATGATGGGTTGAACCCGGGCAGGCCCCTCAGACGGGTGAAGTGTGACGGACTTAATGATGGGTGGTGATAGAATCATCTACCACCACCCGAGGGGTGCCGCCCCATCTGGGGTTTGGTTATCGATGCTGTTTCCAACTTACACAGGAGCGGTTGCATGTCACCGTGTGGTCTTGGCCGGAAGCTACCCTTAGAGATTAGAGCGAACTCTTTCCCAAAGCTTTCAGCATCGCCTCGTAACCGGCCGGTCTCTTCCGTAGAGTTCCACAGTGGGCTAATCCTCAAACCTGCTTTCCTTTACGTCGCCAATTATGTCTATCAAAGTGGACTGACATAGTTGAAGCGAGACTAGATGAATTGCAGTTCAGTTCATTTCAGCTTCGCAACTCCGTCGAGGAAGGGAGGGGGGGGGGAGGTTAGGTCGACATTAAGCGCCTAGGAGCTGGTTAAAAAAAGTCTTCCGGAGAGTTCCCGTGGGGATAGCGAAGTGGATCTTGACGTTTTAAGTCTGCCTTCCTAATCCTTTCCCTCCTTTATCGGGTAAGAGATGTAGTTTTAGCGTAGTTTTCTCAATGAATTCTTCAGCTTTCTACGTGAGAAGTAAGTAAGTAGAAAAGGTATCGCCAAGCCCCTCCCCCTCTCCCTCCAGTCATCCTAAGATGACCAGAGGGGGGGGGGCACCAAACCCTCCCAGTCTCCCTCTCTCCTTCCAGAGTCCAGCTGGACTTCTGGACAGGAGAGAGAGGGAGAAATGGAGAAGGACAGGGAGAGGAAGAGGAAAGGGAGATAGCAAAGTTTGAAGTAGTGTGGAAGATTAAAAGGAGACCAAGGTGGTCGGTGGACCTACAGCTTTACGTGGAATCCGAACCACGGTGTGTACTACATCCTGTCTATTCATTCAATCTCTATTGCCCCTGTCCCACTTATGTTGTGTTAAGCCCAGTGTGAAGGATAGAAGAAAATGTAGATGGAAAAGAAGGAAGTAGAAGATGTGCAGTTGAATGCAAAGTATACGTGGAGGTCACGCTAATCTCTGGCATTTAGAAATGTTATAGTTTAGAATTCAAATGAATAGTAATAGTTGCCTGAGTATCAGGTTTATCCTTTCTGTTTGTTATATGTCAGTTTTTAAATCGTTGTTATTGTTGATGAGTGTGGCGTTCAAACCGTTGTTTACGTTGTTTTCCTTCACTGGTAAAAGTTTTCTCCTTTCTATTTTATTATACCTGTTTCTTATTTAACCTTTTATGTCTCTTTTATTATTTCTAGCTTTTTCTAACTCTGTTTACTTACTCCCTCTGTTTGTTCACATCACGTGAACACTTCGTCCTCTTCTTTGTTGATCTTTGAAGTATAGGTGGGGAAATCTCTACGTGCTTCCTCTTCTTGTCTCTGAGTGATCATGGCAATTACTCCCTCTCCTATCTCGCGTTGCGTGGTTTGGACGAGTTTCTTGGCCCTTTTCTCTATAATCTTGTTGATTGGCTGAATTCTTGCTCCGCGATGCAAATCTTGTTGTCTTCTTCTGTCTATTCTTCTTTTGTTCGTGATTAACAAAACTGCCTTGTTCTGTATTCGTTGTAGTGCGATAACATCACTTTTTGAGATTGTATTCAATGATTTCACTGGGTATACCTTTGTTGATTGGCTTAAGGCTTGATAAATATTCTTCTTGTTTTTTCTTTTAAGTTCTCTGAGCGTAAATAGTAGCCAGAGTCTCTTTCTACCCTTTTCTACTCTTTCTCTCGCATGCTTGGTGTATTCTCTTTTGGTAATCGTCAATCCTAGCACTGCAGCTTCGTTTGTGTATTCGTATCTGTTTCCTTCGATCACAATGTTGCTGAGTTTCCTCCCGTGTATTGGTACGATTTTAAATTTATTTCTGTTGGTGCTGATCTTCCACTGTTTTTCATAAGCGTTGATCCGTCGTATTTCTTCTGCTGTCAGTCTTGCTTGCATATCAGGGTTCCTATAAGGGCAGACGACAAGCTGTGTGTTTATCTGCGAACTGTATATTTAGGCACCCGTATGTAGCTGGTGGAGGAATGTCCGAGGTATATACAGAGTATAATGTTGGACTCAGACATCCTCCTTGCGGAAGGCCAGCCTCCATCGTGAATTTATCTCCGTGGTAGTTTCCCATTTTGATAAATGCGATACGTTCGATTATGTAGTTGCAAAGTAGTCTCTTCATCTTGCTCTCTAGGCGTAACTGCAATATCTTATACTGCATTCCTTTCGTCCATACTTTATCAAAAGCTTTGGACACATCCCTTCAGAGTATATCAACGCTAGCCTTCTCTCTTTTTGCTTTTGCCATTTTTTCTGTTATGACCGCGAGGGCCATCTTCCTGTTACATTTCTTTCTGAAGCCGAATTGAAACTTATTTAGAAGGTTATTAGCTTCCAAGTGCTCATTTAGGCGAGTGTTCATAATTTTCTCGAACACCTTCCCAATGAAGTCGAGTAGAGATATAGGCCTATAATTCTCCACTTGTGTAGTAGGCTTGCCAGCTTTGGGTATGAAAATCATTTTGGTTACTTTAAGTTCTTTCGGGAAGTAGCCGGTGTTAAGGCAGGCATTAAATACCGAAGTAATTCCCTGCAATATTTTTTCCGTCGCTTGCTCGTAGTGCTTCTTAGTGAGCTCTGATCCACATGGTGCCTTCTGCTTAAACTGCACAATTGTGTTTTTCAATTCTTTGACGGTGATTCTTGCATAGTTACCGTCCAAGGTGTCTCTTGCTGCATCTAGTTCGAGTTGTCTTGTGATGTTTCGTTCGAAGTCCCTGTCGAAGTCTTGATTTTCCTCTTGACTAATGTTAAAAATGTTCTTCCAGTGTTCTTTAAATAATTGTTCTATTGCGTCAATATCTTCTATCTTATTGCCTTGATTATCCTTCAGGGTTATCTTCTTGTCCCCTGATTTTCCTTTCATTTGTTTTATTGTTTCCAAAATTCTTTCGCGGGTGCGTCTTCGCCAATCTTCTGGATTGTTTCATTCCATTGTTGATTTTTTTCCATATTATTTCTGTATTAAGATTCCTTTTTATCGTCTTCATAGCGTTGAACAGCTCCCTCGTTGGTCCGTTTCTCCTTATATTGTCTGAAATTTGCCTTAGTCGTCGATGGTTCCTTATCATCTCTGCAGACCAGATAAAGGTCTTAATCGTCGAGTAGCTGTTTCTTGGGATGGCTTTTCTATCCGCTTTTTTTTTTATCAAATTCCTAATAGTTTCTAGTTCCTCGTCTATCTCTTCTTGCGATACACCGTCTAGTTCTTTCGGCTAATATGTGCTTAATTCTCTCTTGTATGTCTCCCAGTCTGGTCTGTGAAAGGCTTTTGTTACCTTCCCTGGGATCTGGATTGGTCTTTGATTAAGGGTGAGCAGAGTCGCTGTGTGGTCCGTACATTGGATATCTTCTGGCCACATATAGTAATTATATGGAAGATAGTTGTTGCCCAAGCAAATGTCTGGTTTAGTGGCTGCATTTACCCTCACATAGGTGGGCTAGCCTGGTCCAAGTCTTTGACAGATACCTCTATCGAACAGAGATCCGATGTCTCTGCCTATCCCGATTCTTCGTCTATATCCGCTCTCTTAACAGTGTGCGTTCAGGTCACCCCAAAATAACACTGGTAACCTATTATTAAAGATTCTAATGAAGTTCTGAATGGGCAGTTGGTCTCTCCTTGGCGTTTGTATCCCGTTCCTATAATGATGTTAGTCAATTCCATTTTAATCTCCACTGCGATGTAGACTTCGGCCAATTCGTCGCAAGTTCTATATTCAATATCCTTTCTGATTGCTATAGCTGCCCCGTCTTGTAGTTCTCCCGTTGGGTTGGCCGCTATAACATAGTAATTCCAGATTTTGATCTCGTCTTCTTGAAGATTTACGCCGTGTGCCTAAATCAAAATTATGTGAAAAAAAACAGACTGCGCTTCACTCTGAACAGAGTTTCAACTGCCAGATTTTGAAGTCCTTTTGCAAAGCTTTTTTGCCTCAAGAATTTGCTAAGGTGAAACTTTTACTTTACGCGTCAAGACCGCTGTTTGTCGCTACTCGCTGGTAGTGTCGCGGGCGTAAACGCGCACCCGCGCGCGAGCGGGCGTGCACGCAAGAGCACCCATTGAATATCGACGCTTCCCGTGCTGAAGTTTCTTCCTACACAGCAGCACACCTCGTTTCCTCATAACTTGTCTGCTGGTTGAGGCCTTTAGAGACCACCGGTTTCTGTCGTGTCCGAACCCCGGAAGGAAGCCCTACAGGGGGCGCGAAGAAGGGGGCCCCAGTAGGGGGCGGAGTGGACAGGACCGGCAGGTGGGCCCTGCTAGACACTTTATTGTAGGTAGGGCAGACAAGGTGGAACGAGTTTGGTTTATTTAGGCAAACACCCTTAGTGGACCGGCGGGTCGCCGGAGAAGACACCCCCCCAGCGGGCCGTCATGGACGACCCCAGGGGTGAGAAGAGGATCCCGCTCTGGGTCATAGAGCGGAATGCAAAGCCGACCAGGGAGACCGTCTTCCAGACGATCTTCTCTGACATTAAGGTTGCTTTGTGCAGACTTGTAGACCAATCGTACGGCTACATGGCTATTTGCGACAGTAACCTCGACGTTGACAAACTGTTGAGCGTGGAATCCCGCGCAAAACTGCAGAGCATCGGCCTGTCCCCCAAGGTTCCACCCCATGTGTCGGCCCAAAGATCGATCATCTGCCGCCGCCTCGACCCCTGGGTTGGGACTCACAGCGCCGAAGAGATTAAAACCGAGATCGAAGAGAAACAGTCATGGGCCAAGGTTGACGAAGTATACAAGTTCCGGAACCGCGACGGAGGGGAATACTCCCACCTGTTCAAGGTTACCTTCCTAACGACGGAGATGGCAGCCAAGGCTTCAGAGTCGGGGTTGATTCTGTTCTGCACAAAAATCGCGACCTCGTGTATCGAGAGAGAGACTTTCGTCTCCGTACAAGTGTGTTTCTCCTGTTACGCCCTCGAACAACACACTTCAAAGGAATGTACTTTCCAGGGCAAGGTGTGCTCTGAGTGCGCTGGTAATGGACACACCTGGAAAGAATGTACCAACGGGGGAGTGAAAAAATGTCTCAATTGCGCAGGCCCCCACCGAACACTGTCCATGTCGTGCCCCAAAAAGAAGGCCCTCGTCGCTGAGAAGAAGAAAGGCCTTCAAGATGAAAAAACCCGGAGAGCAAATACCTCATATGCCCAAGCGGCGCAGAACCAGGACAAGGGTAAAACCCTACTTCAACTGGACCCGAATATGAATCTCGACTTGGTGATGTGCGTGATTCACGCACATTTCGTGAATATCGCGAAACCAGGTAGCTATGCGACTGAACTGAATAGAATGCTGACCCAGAACGGGATGAAACCCATGTGGTTCCCCGATAATCCTCCCTCAAATGAGCTCTACCAAATGCAAACGGGCGGCAAGCCCAGTACTACGACTAGAACCCGCTCGAAATCAAGGGACCCTCGCCTGACAAGACGGGCTGAGAACTCAACAACTGAGGAGATGGAGGCCGACCTACCTGCCCAGAAGACGGACGCCCAAAGGGGGGCAATCCCCCGCCCCAAACCCACCAGAGACGACCAGACCACCCCACCCCCGAGAAAGACCACGGACGTTAGCATGAAGATCTTTGCCTCACCTTCGTCACCTCTCCCAAGGACGGCCAAGGTGAAAGATATCGTAAAGGGAGTCTTAAGAGGCAAATTTAAATACGAATATGACAGCGAAGAGACGGAGGAAGAATTGCTATCGGCCCTCAAGGCGGGTAGTATTACTATCTGTCCGGAGTCATGCTACAACCTGTCCCATGACCAGTTCAAAAAGAAAAGATCAGGAAGGGTGAGGTCGCCAGCGCGCGCTGAACAAGCAAAGGTCCAGAACGTTCAGACCGAATAACATGGATCTTAACGCCCGATTCATAAACAAAGTTAAGATCTTCTCGTTAAACGTAAACGGATGGGAATCCAAGAAAATTGTATACAATAACATCATACGCGAAGTAGATCCCGACATCGTGCTCATCTCGGAACACGGCATCAGTTCGGACGCGAGTCCCATCAAGATTTACAACTATGATGTCATTACAGCCAACCACTCCGACTCTAGATTTGATGGCGTCGCGATAGCGATTCGCTACGGCATCAAGTTTAAAGAAATAACAGACCTGGAAGAGTCGTACCTGGCAATTAAGATCAAGACCACCTTCGACGACCTCGTCATCGCGGTGGGCTACCAGCCCCCAAGACGCCGGTACCTCCCCGTCCCCAACTTTATCAGGCTCTTCAGGAGAAACGCCTCGACCATACTTATCGGCGATCTCAATGCCCGGTGCAGAGAAGCTGGCTACACCACTGGCTTCAATGGATCGGGAGCAACCTTGAGCATGCTTATTAACCGAGATCTGGTTCGCAGGGTCGGCCCAGACTTCCCCACGTATTTGACGAGAAGATCTTCAACGACTCCAGATATCATCCTGGTAAACCCCAACTTCGTATTGAACCACTCAACGGTACATGGCCCATACACCCCGTCGGACCACATTAGCATGGTCACTACCATCTCCACATCCCCCATACAGGTGGAGGTCCCATCCCGTAGGTGTATGTCAAAGGCAGACTGGGAGGAATACCGCAGACTCCTGCAGGATTACCAGCTGAACAATCTGGACGGGTCAACTTTGGAGGACATTGACAGCCATCTGGACGACATTATGTCAAGGATAGTGGAAGCGGATAGAGTGACCATCCCCAGAGTCGGTTACAAGACTCTCCCAGCACCACGCTGGGACGACAGGATTAGGCAAAAGAAGGACAGGCTGGACGAGCTTGTGGGTGTAATAGGAAGGAACGGACTCACTGCGGACCGCTACCGGGAACTTCGAAACCTCCGTCAGGAACTTAAGCTACTTATAGCAGAGCAGTCAAGCGCGACCTGGGACAGGCTTGTGGATCAAATTGATGAGGAGGGAGATCCCAGGAAATTCTGGAATCAACTCAAGAAGCTGAGCGGCTCCATCCCCCCCAAAGCCAATATTAGCATCAATGTCGGTGGTGAGAAGATCTCGGACGACCTGGAGATTGAGCGCCACTTCCGAGATCACTGGCAAAAAAGGTTCTCGATCACGGACGATGAAAACCTCGACTTCAATCAGGATTATGAGGACGAGATCCTGGCCGACTTGGAGGCTCGCGGGCCTGTCTTGACTCCCTTCGGTTCTGTCGACTTCACCAGACTAACGGAGGGGGAGGGTAGACTTTTTACCCATGACGAGTTCGCGGCTGCCCTCAAGAGCTTTAAGCAGAAGGCCCCGGGCATCTCGGGCATTACCAGAGCTCACCTGATTGAAGCGCCAATGAACATCAGAATGGCAATCCTGAGCCTTTTCAACGCCTGCCTAAACGCAGGCTACTTCCCCGACAGACTGAAGAGGGCTAAGATGATCTTTCTGCTGAAGCCGGGAAAGCCCAAAGGGGAGATTAGGAGTTATAGGCCAATCTCGCTCCTGGAATTCCTGGGAAAGCTCCTCGAAAAACTAATAAATGACAGGCTAAGAGACTTCCTGGAGGAAAATGAACGTTACAACTCGCAGCAGCACGGTTTCAGAAGACACCTGGGAACCGAAACGGCCTTAGCCCTGTTGACGGAAAACATCGCCGTCGCCAAGGCCGAAAACAGGAGGGTCGATTTGGTTCTTAGAGACGTGTCATCGGCCTTCGACAAAGTGTGGGTTCCCGGACTCAAAAAGAAGCTCTGTGATCTGAACATGACCACCAATGTCACCAGACTTCTTTGCGACTACCTTGAGGACCGCGAGGCGACCATTAGTATCAACAACACTATCGGTCAGCCTTTCCCTATGGAAACCGGGGTGCCTCAAGGTGGGTGCCTGAGTCCGACCCTATACACGATATATACCGGCGATCTCCCCCAGCCTACCCAGGATTACGCGAAGAACATCCAGTTAGCGGACGACATCTCGCAATTGATTACCAGCGATTATCGTAACCCGATTGACATTGCCAACAGAACGGCCGGGGAAATAGACCACCTTAATGAATACGAGGCGCGCAATAAGATACGTACCAATGTGGAAAAATTTAAAGTCCTTCCCATTGGGCGCAGAAAGACGGCCGAAATCCTGGTCCGAGACGAGTTCTACCAATACTCGCGCGAAGCTCGTGTTCTCGGGTTGACGGTGACGTCATCTGGGTACAGTGCTCACGTAAACTCAAAGATTGCGCAAGCACGCCTCCGCCTAAGTCAATTGTATAGGTTCAAGAGACTCTCCCTCCGTAACAAAAGGAAGCTATACCTGGCCTTAGTGCGGCCCATTCTACTATATCCTGCTATCCCGCTACACCTGGAAAGTACTACCCAGTTAAGGAGGATGCAAGCGGTGCAGAACCAAGCGCTCCGCTTCATGCTCGGGGTGACAAAATTAGATTTCATACCCTCGATAAGACTCCACGCCCTCACGGGAGTGGAACCCTTGAATACGACCCTACACAACAGAGCCAAATCAATTTGGACCAAGATCACCGAATGGACAGACGACGAACTGGGACAACCAAACTTCGACGACCGAGCGCGACACTACAAACGCGGATTTGAGAGCAGCCGCCTGCGTACGCAGGAGAATGTTCTGCCGATTTACCGATAAAGTAAACCTACCGAAAAATCAACCTCAAACTAACAAACAAGGACAGTGGAAACTGTAATTCACATGTTTAAAAAAAAAAAAAAAAAAAAAAAAAAATCCGTAGTGGACACAAACTAAAGAAGTACTAACAAATATTTAACAAGTTATAATATAAACTCGGAAAATTATAAATCTTAAAACAATTCTATACAAAAGATCCGAAGTGGACAAACTAGTGACGTAAACATGTGCATTTGATAACTTACGCGTGAAACTCTAAACTACACGCCTCAAGCCGAACAAATACAAAGGCTTGAATGCTATTACAACAAGACCAGAAAAAGCATACTAATAAAGAAGACTACGTGAAGACGATGCCAGGAAAGCTGGCACACATTCCTTCGTCTATCACACCTTTTTCTCTCTATAACCTCTCCTACTATACCACATTTTTCTCATCTTTTACTAAATAAGAAATAAGAAAATTATGTCCTGGTCAAGTTTTCTAAAAATGTTTCCATACATTATCCTTTAGTTTTTCTATCCGTTAACATTGAGCTGCAGAATCTTAAGATCTGCTCTATCCATTGTAGTTTATAAAATTCTAAAATCGATTCTGTTTCCAAAGTCCTTTAACTGTTTCCGTTCGTTGATCTAGTATATATCCTGGAGCCTAAGTAAAAAACTTATTTCCGTCTACCTGCTGGTTTACGGCAGTCCTTAGTTCTTGAGTGTTGACCCGAGTTTGTTGGATGTGGGCTTGGCGAGTTATAACTACTTTGTGGAGCTGGGCTCTTTCCCGTCTTTGATTTTCTTTTCTTCTGGGTTTTCCTTGTTATTCTCTTAGTCACTTCTTCTGCCGATTCGGAGCTGGTGTCTTCTGTGTCTGTTTCCGTTTCGCTGTTTTCTTCCTGAGCGTCTCCTTGGTTTTCAGTCTCTGCGTTTTCTACTTTGAGAATGGCCTCTGAATTAATCTCTTGTGGCACGACGATGGGTTCTAGTCCATTGGCCTTCAACATGGAGTTGAGTGTTTTTGCATATGTTCCAAGGTTAAGCGCATTCTGGACATGTGCATGAATCACACAAGTGTAGATCTTGCCAAACATTTCCTTTGTGATGTTTGGCAGCGCTGGGGTGTTTGAGCATTGGCTTTTGGCTACGTTAGCGTAAGATGTGGTGTTCTCGGCATATTTCTTTGACTGTAAGTCTCTCTCCTTCTTCTTGATGATGTCCTTTCTAAATGGACATGACATAGCCATGGTACGATGGCTACCGCCGCAGTTTAAACATTTTTTGAAAGTGTTTCTGCAGTTGCGGTAGTCGTGTCCCTCTTCAGCGCATTCAGAGGATGTGACTGTTACTCTATTGGGGCAGTTGGCTGAGATGTGATTTCCCATGGCATATCAATTAAAACACATCTGGATGTTGACAAATGTCTCTCTTTGTATATTCTGTGGCGGAATACACATGCTAAAGGCCAATAATCCCTTTTCTTGGGCTTTGGCCGCTATTTCCGTTGTCTTGCATATTACTTTAAAGACATGAGTATAATCTTTAAATTTTACGATCTCCTGTATTTTGATCCACTTCTGGTGTTCCATGATTTTCCTTTTGATTTCTTCGCATGAGTGAGATCCCACCCATGCTTCTACTTTCCGACATACGAAGCTCCGGTTTGCAGTGATCTGCGGCGGTGTCTTCGCTTCAAATTGGAGTTTTCCGAGGATTATCGATCCACCCGGGGAAAGCAGTTTTTTACGTCATTTCCTTTAGGACACATCGCGATAAATCCTTTGGGGACTTCAATGCATTTTATCAAGGATATGGAGAGGTCCTTGAAGATGGTCTCCACGACTTGCTGCGGGGTATATTTGGTTCCGTTGATACCTTTCTGATTCCAACGAAGAGGCAGTCTTTTTACATCCTGGTTGTCCATCCTGGTTCTAATCTGCCCCACTACTGTGGGGCTCCTAGTGGCGAAATCTGTAAGTAAACGTTATGGTCCTCAGATGGGAGAGCCCTCTATCTGACCTAATTCTACTTCTCCTACCTCCCGAATTACGTGCTCTCCTTGGTCACCCTACCTATTTAGGCCTAGCCCTATAACCGGTCCACAGAAGGTTTCGGTTATCGTGGTCGAGAATCGATCCCCCTTTTCTGGCCCCCTAACGGGGTCTCCTTCAGGGGTTCACTATACCCTACTTCCAAATGTATCTAAGACCTTGACGGTGACCAAGTTATGTAGCACTAGTTGAGAAACAGGTTGAAGTAGAAAAGTGTGAAAAAAGTGCCAATAGTCTGAGGAAAAAGTAGCCCCTTTGGGGGAAGCTATCTTGCCCACAAGGAACAGGAGGAATCTCCAATCAACCCTGTGAGCGCATATATTTCTTTCTGTGGTAGTCGCCTGTTGGCTGTTATAGCGTTGAGTGGTAAACAGGCGTTTAGCTAAAATTAGCGTGAAAAAAATTCACGTTTTGAAGAAAATTACCAGGCTGGTTTCTTCTTTTACCAGTGAGAACTTTGTCAAATCGTAGAATTGCGTCAGAAAATCAGAGTAGCAGGTCCGTCTCTACGTGAGAATAGGTCGCACGAGTGTTTTATATAGGTGTAACTGTAGTTTTTGGCCCGCAGGGTAGAACCTGCGCAGCGATGTATTTGTACGTGAGGCTCTTGCTAGTGTTATGTTCTGGTGTATATTGAACCTGAGGATCTTGTGTCCATGATTAATTAAGGCCTACTGATAACGCAATCCTATGGATACAGATTATACCATAGCAGTGACTTTCAGGGATGTTAGATATTCTGACTGAAATGACCTTTGATTTAATGTTGAATCTTTCGACTCCATTTTAAAATCTGAATTAAAAATATACATAGTTAGAAGAAGAAAAAAAATGTGAATTTTTAAAAGAATTTAAATTCAAAAAACTTGATTTGACCTATTATTCTGAAGAAAATGTAATTATATTTAATCTATAAACCTTTCACATCATTTTGTTTTATTGAAATCTTTAAATTTAAATTATCACCTGGCATATTTGTAAATTATTTAATAATTATATAACAATTTAAAAGAAATCAAAATATAAACCGTATAAACAAATATTATTGACTTTGTAAGAACTCCAAATAGTGTGTATTCCAAAGTAGACTAAACAGTTTTGTTAACCTTGAAATCCATTCTCTCTTTGAACAAAATTCATATTTTTAAATTTTATTATTTATTTTTTTTTAAACATCGAGATATCCAGATTTACTTTGATATATTAATAATAAAATATATCAAAACTAAGTAGATATTTATTAATTTATGTAGTTGAAGGAAAAAATGAAAATAGTTTTATTTGTAGTAGAGCTATTTTGAAGGTAACTTTTTAATTAAAGACTAACTTTTTCTAATATTACTTTTCACTGTAGTTTTATGTATTGTATCGAGTGAGGAGTATAAATAAAGTGTCAAAGCGTATGAAAGTTCGGCGGCACCGAGCAGGACCTCGACGCACTCCTCCGCGAAGAGGTGTTCACCGCCGTCACAGAAGGTGCCCACCAGCCTCCACAATCATCTACCACGCCGAGGGGTCCCACCCAACATCCTCTCCACCCACTGCACGCCCACAACCAAAATGGAGGCGCGGATTGATAGCCCCGCCCACCCAACCCACGCTGAGGGTGCTGCCGTAGAATGTGCAGGGCCTCCACTCCAAGAAACACCAGATGCTGCAAGCCGTCTTCCCGGAAGAACTGGACCTGGGTCTCCTGCAGAAGACGCTCACGCCGGCCGGCTTTGAGTGGCGTGTAGCAGGCTACACCCTCCCTAGCTTCCGGCCGGCGACGGAAATGAGCGTGGCTGTGCAGCCTTCATACGGAGCACTATCCCGCTCAAGAGGATCGCGTCACCCGTGCACTGTGGGGACGGCGTGGAGGTCATGGCACTGGAGCTGCAGCTGGGGCCGCTCACTCTCACGGTATACAATATATATAGGAGCCAGCGGTACCCGCTGGATGCTGGGGAGCTGCTCTCCCTCGCATCCCACTCTAGCCTCCTTGAAGCGGGCGACTCCAACGCCCACCACCCCGTGCTGCACTCTGTGTCACCCACTAACGTGACTGGGCACCACCTGGCCGACCTGCTAGAAGAAGTCCCTGACGTCCGACTACTGAACACCGGAGAGGCCACGCACGTCCATGGGGGGCGGCTCGACATCACGCTGGTGTCGGGCGACCTACAGCCCGGCGCCACCTGGCAGGTCCACCCTACCCTCACCAGCGACCATTACGGGACCTTCACCACCCTCAGTGTGGCCCCACCAGTTCCTCCTCTCCCGCCGCCCCAGTGGAACGTCAGGAGGGCGGATTGGGCAAAGTTCCAAGCCGCCCAGGACGAATGGTGGTCCACGTATGTGCCTCCTGCGGACCTGCACCAGCAGGAGAGGGACCTTACGGCGGCCATAGAGAGTGCAGCAGACGCAGCCATGCCCAGGACAGCCTATAACCGCCGCCGGCGCCCGGACTAGTGGTTTTATAACGAGGAAGTCCGGGAGCACAATCACTGCATCAACGTTCACAGGAGGCTGTACAAGAAGCGCCCGACCGCCATCAACCTGCAGCTCCTGCAGGACGTGGTAGCCCGCACGCGACAGGTGTCCTTGAGCGCCAGGGAGGCAAAGTGGCTGGAGTAGTGCGCCTCTTTCAACCAACACACCTCCCTCGGCCAGCTGTGGGGGTGCTTCAGGAAGGCCTCAGGCGCTGCCACGACCCGCCCAGCTGCCCACCCACGCCCAAAGCAAGAGGCAGATCGGCTGGCTAATTGCTTCAGAGCGAGGGGTTCCAGCGCGCAGCTCCCTCCCCACACCCGCTACCTCAAGCAGCAGCTACGCCCACAGCGCGACGAAGAGATCAGGGAGGCGCGGGGCCAGCTGCAAGCGACGGACCAGCCTTTCACGCTCGAGGAGCTGGCCAGGGCGAAGCGTAGGCGTGACACAGCGGCGGGAGCCGACGGAGTGCGGTAATCCATGCTGGCGCATGCTGGGGGTACGCTGGGCCCGCCGGGGACGCCGCGCTGCTAGCCCTTCTGAGCGCGTCGTGGCTGGCAGGCCGTCTGCCGCCCTCCTGGAAGGACGCCGACATCCAGCCCATCCCCAAGTGGAAGGATCACACCACCTTCAGTCCAATCTCCCTCCTGAGCTGCACCGGAAAAAAAGCTGAGAGGATGGGGCCGAGTCACCTACAGTGGAGCGTGGGGAGCCTTCACCACCACGTGTTCGGCTACACCAGGGGGGTGAGCACGGCGGACTGCCTCATCACCCTCTTGGCTTACGCCAACAACCAGCCCACCATCGTAGTCTTCCTTGACCTCGAGAAGGCTTTCGAGCTGGCTAGCCCCCGCGCCATACTAGCCGCCCTTGTGAGGAAGGGCATCCGAGGGAGAGTGCTGGGCTGGCTCCAGGACTACCTTCACCAGCGCCGAGCTAGTGTGGAGTTTCAGTGTCACAAGTCTCACTACCTTACCTTCGAGAACGGGACGCCCCAGGGCGGCATCCTCAGCCCGTTCATGTTGAAGGTGCTGATGGAGCAGCTAGTGGCGCTTCCCAATCGGGAAGGAACCATCGTCCTCAGCTTGTCACCGGGCGCGGCGACAAGCTCGCGTGGGCCCAAGAAGCGCTGCACCTCATCACTGCCAAGTGCGAAGAGCTGTTGCTCAAGATCTCGGCAGAGAAGTCCCAGGCCATGGCCATCAAGATTTCTACACCTGCTGACCAGCAGATACTCGTCCAAGGAAGCGGGCTGGCCTGGACCGACTCCTACCAGTACCTCGGAGCATGGTTGGACTGACGGCTGTCCTTCAAGCAGCATGTCACGCACCTGAGGAAGTGGACGCAGGCCCGGCTGAATGTGATGAGGGCCATGACGCGGCCAAGCGCTGGTGCAACCTTCCCCGTCCTCCACCCTACTACCTGCAGGCAGTGCGCTCCCTAGTGGACTACAGTGCCCTGGTCCTTGTAGAGCTACCCTGACATCAGCAACAACGCCTCGAGGTGATGCAAAACACCGCCATGAGGACCATGTTGGGGGCACCGAGGTGGTGCAGTACCTGTGTCTTGCAGAGCGAGGCCAGCCTGTTGCCCCTCACCGCCAGGGTCGATTGCATTGTGGCCTGTCTAGTGGCTAGAATGCTCCAGCGTGTCCTGGAGGGTGTTGCGCAGAGGAGACTCCGAATGGCCGTGGCGTAGGGCATCGAGTGCCTGCGTAACAACAGGTGGCTCGTAAACGTCAGCCTCGCAACCAACACCCTCAACCAGGCAGGGAACTGGCTGTGGCGCGACCCCGACACCCCCAACCCCGCCTACGTTCCACCACCACCTTGGGAGCCCCCCCGCTGCCTACTTCACCGCCAGACAGCTGCCCGCGAGCAAAGCGAACTGCCTCACCGAGGAGGAGCTGCGCCAGCACGCCCTCATGGCCATGTCTGAGATCACGGAGCCAGGCAACGCAGTCTACTTCACCGACGGCTCCGTCGACCCCAACAGCGGGAGATCCTGCGCCGCCTTCGTCACGACCGGCTTGACGCAGGCGTGGAGGACATCAGACCACTGCTCCACCCTCCAGACGGAGCTGGTAGCAATCCTGCACGCCCTCCAGCCCGCTCTGCTCCACCGGGAGGCCACTGTGGTGATATACACGGACTCTCTATCGGGACTGCAGGCGCTGCAGCACGCCCACAACAGGAAGAACTTCCATCTCACCACCACCATCCTGTTAACCCTGCAAGACCTGGCAGCTCAGAGCAAGCATGTCCGGCTCCACTGGATTCCCAGCCACGTTGGCGTGCGCGGCAACGATGCTGCCGACGAGGCTGCCAAGCGAGCCGCCCACGCTCCCACCATCACCTGGACCGTGCGCCCCAGCCTGCAGCAGCTCAAGGTGCAGGCCAAACGCAGGGCCGCCCACAACGCCCACCAGCAGCACCAAAAATGGGAAACAACTAAGGGCAAGCGGCGTGGTATGCTGCAGCCACAACCTATCGCCCACTGAACTCATTCTTAAAGCACCCCAGAGCGAACGGCGTACTGCTACAGCGTGTGAGGCTGGGCTACTCCACGCGGGAAGAGCTGCACGCCAACTTCATGGCAGGGAGGTGCGAATATTGCGGCGGCCGCTCCCGGCGCCCACTGGTGCACAACCTCCTCTCCTGCTCAGCCACCGCTCGCCTCAGGCCAGAGCAAGTGCCAGCCCCTCACCCTGTAAGAGGCGCCCTACTGAGGGCGCGAGAGGCAAGGGCCGCCCAGGTGGTCCGCCACACCCCAACAAACGAGCTGCTGGAGGTGCTGAGAACAGCACCTCCTCCGCGCTGATCCCTGCCGGCGCCCAGCCGGGCGACGGGTGGTAAGGACCGCCGCCACCCACTTGCAGCAGATAAGACACGCGTGGGACGCTCCGCCGCGTCTTACTGCACGCCAACACTGGCGGGCTTCCCGCTTTGTGTAATGTGTATGCTTATATTATGTGTATTTATATATTATTATATCATATTATTATTGTATTTGTACTAGATTATGTATAAATGTACGCTATTGCACAATAAACCTATACAAACAAATATGAAAGTTCGACTGTTTTCATCGTTGGATACCTGCCCCTGCATAGGAAAAGGAGGAAAACTGCAAGAAAACTTTCTACTGCTGCCAGCGGATTTTCCACTACGGATTGTGGGTGAAGAAGTTTATTCTACTTAGAATTCCCACTACCTAGTCCACAGGAACCTTTGCTGCACACGTGCACGCGCGCACGAACGCACTCCTGAGAGCATCGCTCGGTCCACCAACGGAAGAATTTGATCCTTTTCTTACCACAGCAGCACATCACCAGTTCAGATAACTTTTCTGCTATTTAAGGTCTGTAGAAACCTTCTGTCTCTGACGTGTCCTAATCCCCGAAGGAAGCCCTATATGGGGCGCGAAGGTGGGGACCTGAGTCTGGGGTGGAGTGGTTAGGACAGGTAGGTGGACCCTGTTAGACACGATTTTAGGTAGAGCAGATAAAGGAGAACTCGTTGAATAGTATTAGGTAAACGCCCACCAATAAGGGCCTGGTAGGTTCGCAGAGGAAATCACCGCCTTGGGGCCGTCATAGACGCCCCCTATGGCGAAAAGCGCGTTCCCCTCAGGGTGATTGAGCGCTGTCAGAAACCTACACGGGAAAAGGTTTTTGAACTTGCCTTTTCAAAGCTAGGAATTGCACTTTGCCGAGTCAAAGAACAAACGTATGGTTACCCAGCCATATGCGACACGTCCAAGGATATTGACAAGTTACTATGTACAAAGTCAAAAGAAGAATTCGAGAAGATCGGCCTCGCTCCTAAGGTGCCCTTCTCAAGTTGCAGCTCAGCGATCGATCGTATGTCGACGCATAGACCCTTACGTCGGTTCGCACTCTATACAGGAAATGCAACATGAAATTGAGTCCAACCAAAATTGGGCCAAAATTGAAGAAATATATAAATTTAAAAACCGCGAAGGAGAGGAATATAGTCACGTTTTTAAAGCGACATTCCAAACAACCGAGATGGCGAACAAAGCTTGTGAGAATAGACTAGTGATTTTCAACTCCAAAGTCTCTGCATCCTGCATAGAGCGTGAGATGTTCGTTCCAGTCCAACTGTGTTTTTCGTGTTACGCCCTAGAGAAACACCCTACAAAGGAGTGCCCCTTCGAGGGTAAAGTATGTTCTGAATGCGCCGGTAAATATCATACATGGAAAGAGTGTAAGAGACTTAAGAAAAAAATGTATTAACTGTGGAAACCAACATCGTACCCTATCCATGGCCTGTCCAATAAAGAAATCCATAGTTGCAGACAAGAAAAAGAAGGTTATAGAGGGCAGAAATAAGAAGGCTACCACAACATACGCACAAGCAGCTAAAACGGACAAACAGAATAGTACACTCTTGAACATAGACCCGGAAATGAGACCTGATTTAGTAATGTGCATCCTACACACGCACTTTGCAAATGTGATCAAACCAGGTAGTTACGCTACCGAACTTAATAAAATGTTGATTCACAACGGGCTCAAGCCGATGTGGTTTCCGGACAATCCTCAGTCAGGGGAGTTGTTCCAGGCTCAAATCAAAACAATGCAAAAACGCTACCCCAAGATCTCGCTCCTCACCTAGAGACCCCGGCCTCAATAGACTTAAAACGTCGACACCTAGTGCCATCCAGACGGAAACACGCTCTACTAATGAAGAAGGAACCGCCACTGTTTCAATGCAAATTGAGAATAAAGACGAGACCGTCCCAATGGACAATACTGTAGCACCAAAAACCTACAAAACAACTGAAGAAATAGGCGTGAAGATATACGGCTCACCATCCGCACCATTACCTAAAATATCGAAAACAGCCGACATCATCTAAGGGATCATGAAAGGGAAGTATAAATATGATTATGAAGCGGACATAAATGAAGATAACTTATTAGCGGCTCTGAAACAAGGAATAATAGTGATAACCGACGAATCCTGCTGCAATCTCGCACACGAGATTTTCAAAAAGAAGAGAAACGGGGGGAAAAGATCACCAGCAAGAGAAACTGGGAATAAACCTAAACAGTCACATAAGAACTAAAAATCATGGACAGCCAAATTAGATATATCAGTAAGTTGAAAATCTTCTCCCTCAATGTCAACGGATGGACAAATAAAAAAAGAATATACAACGAGATTAAAAGGAACCTGGACCCAGACATCATTCTCATTTCCGAGCATAGCGTCGATTTGCGAACAGAGTATATTAAAATATACAATCATGAAGTGCTTATGGCCAACCACTCTAATGAGAGATTTGATGGCGTCGCAATTGCAGTCAGGAAAGGAATAAAATTTCAAGAAATTCAAGGTTTGGAAGAGTCTTACCTGGCTGTGAAGATCAAGATGACCTATGATGACCTTGTAGTGGCAGTCGGTTATCATCCACCTAGACGCTCATATTTGCCAGTTCCTAATTTCATCCGTCTATTCCGTAGAAACGCCTCAACAATTTTAATTGGAGACCTTAATGCCCGCTGCAGAGAGGCAGGATATACTACGGCTTTAAATGGAGCGGGGAACATACTGAGCTTTCTAATTAGGAGGAACATAGTGCAAAGAGTAGGTCCAGATTTTGCCACATTCTTAACAGGAAGATCTTCCACAACACCCGATGCTGTATTGACTAACTCCAACTTTGCTCTCAACCAAGTGACAATGCCGGGTCCTTACATACCATCAGATCACATCAGCATGGTAACTACGTTATCAACTTCACCAATACAGGTTCAAATACCCAAACGAAGATGCCTAAACAGGGCGAATTTGGAAACTTATAAAGATCACTTGAGCACCATACCGGTGGATAGACTGGAAGGCGCCACGATTAAGGAGATAGACCATCATCTTAACAATATAATGGTGAAATTCAAAGAGGCCGAACGTCAAGCTATCCCATGGACAGGATTTAAAACTCTCCCAGCCCCGAGGTGGGATAGAGAAATTACCGAAAGAATGGACCGATTTGATCTCCTTATCAATGAGATAAACCTGTACGGTAACACAGCCCAACGCTATAGAGAGCTACAAGAACTGAGAGAAACAATCAACCTTCTCATCATGGAGAAATCCAAGGAAACATGAGACAACATAATTGGTAACCTAGACACTGAAAGGGATCCCAAAAAATTCTAGGGTCAAATTAAAAGATTAATAGGAACCCCTCCAAGTGAAAGAATAAATATAACGATCAACGGAGTCGAAATCAAGAGAGATGAGGACGTGGACCGTTACTTCAGAGAATATTGGAAAATGCAGAATTTGATGGGGAATGCGAAGATGAAGTCGAGACAAGGTTGAGAGAGCTCGGTGAAGAACTCACACCTCATCTTCTAGTTGACCGTACTCGCCGTGCTCGGGAGGAGGGTAGGCCGTTCACAAACGAGGAATACGAAACTGCACTGAATAGTTTCAAACAAAAGGCTCCAGGGTTGACCGGAGTTACGAAGACTCGCCTAATAAAAGCACCCCCCAACGTAAATCAAGCAATTTTAAATATCCTCAATGCTTACATGAATATTGGCCACTTTCCAGATTCACTGAAAAAGGCTAAGATGATATTTTTGTTGAAGCCCGGGAAACCTTAAAAAAGAGATAAGTAGCTATAGACCGCTCTCCATATTGGAGTTCATCGGTAAATTATTCGAAAAGCTCCTGAACACAAGACTTACGAGCTATTTAGAGAACAAAAACCTGTATAACGAGCAACAACACGGGTTTAGGAAAAAGCTCGGAACTGAAACCGCATTAGCCCTCATAACAGAGAAGATTGCTGTTGCAAAGGCCAGGGGCAATAATGTTGACTTCGTACTTAGAGACGTGGCCTCGGCCTTTGACAAGGTCTGGGTGCCGGGCCTGAAAAATAAAATTTACGACCTTGGAATGGAGGACGGCATGACGAGGATCCTGTGCAGCTACCTTGAAAATCGTAAGACAATGGTCAGCATTAATGAAGGAGAGCTCTTTAACCTAAAAGCAGGAGTACCACAGAGTGGATGTTTGAGCCCCACGCTATACGCGATATATCATTCCTACGGTTTTGCCCAATATGTTCAATTGGCAGACGATGTCACCCAGATCGTAACAAGCGACTACCCTAATCCGAGAGATGCGGCAAACAGAACAGGAGGTGAAATTGCTAGTGTCAATAACTACGAAAGGAGGAACAAAATTAAGACGAACATCGGCAAATTCAGAATGATTCCGATGGGACGCAGACGTACGAGGGAAGTTATGGCAGAGGGTGTACGTTACCAGTACTCCACAGACAATAAAGCTCAGGCCCTAAAAATAACAACGAATGGATATAAATCACATCTTAAGGAGAAAATTGCCATAGCCAAAAGGGCGCCCCGATCTCTCTTTCGTTTTAGACAGATTTCAGCATCTAACAAAAAAAAATTATATCTAGCGCTTGTGAAACCGATACTCCTGTACCCCGTCGTTCCAACACAAACCATGAGCGATACAGCACTAAGGGAAGCGCAGAGAGTACAGAACAAGGCGCTGAGATTTTTTCTCAAATGTAAATCTTCAGGACATTCTCCCATCGGCATTACTACATGAAATTAACAATATAGATCCGATTAATGTAACTTTGCATAAAAGAGCAATCAATCTATGGGACAAAATATATCGAACTATACCAGAGGAAATTACAAACCCATTAAGACTACCTGAAAATGACCACCCTAACATCCACTTTAAGCAGGCATTCAAAAGTAGCCAGCTAAAGATACTAACTAATATAATACCAATATATACCTAAAAGATAATAAAAAAAGAAGATAAAACAAATTTGAACTGGACAAAAATGGAAAACAAAGAATAAAACAAACATAACTCAAGAAAAGATCCGAAGTGGACATATTTAAAAAAAAAAAATAAATAAAATCCGAAGTGGACAAAAACCAAACAAAATAACAAACAAAGAAAGAAAAGTAATATAAAAGATCCGTAGAGGACACAAATAAAATCTTTAATACATAATAAATAATTAAAAAGAATTAAATTGAAAAATTGAAACAACTGTACAAAATAATATTAAAAGATCCGAAGTGGACACAATAAGTTACTTAAATGAAAGCAAACACAAATAAGAAGAATCAAGAAGAATAACTGCATTGGATATTATCCAAGATCAATATATCTACTAAAACACAAACGAAAACAAAGGCTTGAACGCTAAAACCTTTTCAACACAAGAATAAAAATAAATACTTAGAAATACTGAGTTTGCCAGACGACCTGGCACATATAACTCTCTCTTAATTACACATACTTCTATCTTTTTCTCTAACTATCACCAGACCAATTCTCTCTTTAAACATCATTGATCATTGAAAGTTCACTCACTCACCGTTAGGAGCATCGGAGAGTTCAGCATCCATACTCAGCGACGAAGCAGCAGGCATCACGAAGATCAAGTCACTACGCCCTGCCGAAGGACTTTCCTACTGCACTAGTTTGAACCAGCTACACCTTTGCTGCCTAGTTTGTCCCGTAAGGGCAGCCACGGTTTGATTGGAGATTCCTCCTGTTTACGTGGCGCTCAAACGAGACAGTAGCACGCGTGGACGGGTTGATTGGAGATACCTCCTGTTCCTGTCCTGATTGTAAGGAGGGCATCGGTCTGTTCTCCCCTTTGGACTCTGTGGTACTGATGGGCGAAGAAGAGTGACGCCACTATGCAAGGGTCAGCGTCCATAGCCACCCCGCGAAGATCTGCGAAGCGGACGCGGAATGGGTCTGCTTCAGCGTCACCGACGGAAACCTCGACACCGAAGAGGAGCGTCCGCAACCTGAAGGAGGAATTCTCCGAGAGAGACGAGCCTGAAGAGCCTCCAGCGATGAAAGTGGTCGCCTCGTTATCAACGAGAGCCCCCAGAATGAAGAGGCCCAGCAGGAGGACGAGAGAGGCTGAGTAACAGTCTCCATTCCCGACGAGGCCCCCGTCCCAAGTTCAAAATGGTTCACCAGGAGAGCACCACCAGTGCCTACCAGACGGTGACGGAGCTGGAGAGAGCATACCCTGGCCTGCGAATAAACGTACGCCCCACTCTCAACAGCGAATACGTCCTCACCCCGAATGACGATGGGTCGGAGGCCCTGCTGCGCCGCCTTGACGAGGAGGGGGATCAAGTGATCCTGCTCGACCCCAGCGTGAGGAGGCACAAGGTAGTGCTTGAACGCTATCACAACACTCTCCCACTCCAGGCTGTAGAGGCCCACCCCCACGTGCTCTCGGCAACACGGCTCCTCGCACACAGAGAAAATGTCCCAACCAGGTAGATCCTGGTAGTGTACGAGGGGCCGCCACCACCCAAGTTGGACTTTGGCAGCTGGGGCCGCTACGCCCTGTGTCCCTACCAGGGTGAGCCTGTGAGAGGCTATAAGTGCCAGCGCTTCGGGCATCTCTAGGTCATGTGCCAACACCCCGTCAGGTGCGGCGTGTGCAGCCAAGCGCACCCGAGCAAGAGTGCATCGGGCGCCTCAAGGCCAGCGAGACCACCACGGCACGGTGCTCCAACGGGCACCACGCTTGGAACTTTAAGTGCCCCGAGCGAATGAGGAGGATCCTACATGGTCGCCGGCAGAAGCAGCAAAGGGAACCAACCCAGCAAAGAAGAAACCGTCGGTTTATTGCCACGCCACCACGAGTCGGGTCGGCGTGAGTTACCCATCCACCCACGACTCGCGGCCTGCCCGGCACACGTCTGGGCGGTACACGGGAGGGGAAGCGGCAAGCAGCGAGCGGGCAACAGCAGCGGCATGGGGAACCACGTGAGCCCGCCAGCAACAAGGCAGTCGACGCCTTGTTCCAGCGCCACCACCAAACAGGCCGGCGTGGGTTCCCCCCCCCACCCATCAACAGCCCGACACAAGTCAGGTCGAGATAGGGGAAGAGGACGGGCAGGGAGCGAGAGGGGGTACCAGAAACCCCGCTCACACCTCCACCCAGCCGCCCATCTCCTGGGTCCACCAGTCACACAGGCGTCGGGACCGCCGCGCCCGCCCCGTCGAGGAGCCACCCACGGCGCTTTCCAATGCACAAACTCTGACAGAGTCTCCATGTGGACCCTCTAGCTACGGCGAGGCACTCAACGAAGAGGTCAGAGCCATTGTAGATGTGATCCTCGTGTGTGTGGTGCGACTTATGAAGAGGCTGCTCGACCGGCGGCAGGGCACCGCAGCTCCCAACGAGCAAGACCTCGCCGCACTCCTCCGCGAAGAGGTACTCACCGCAGTCACAGGGGGTGCGCTCCAGCCCCCACTATCATCTCCCACGCCGAGGGGGCCCACCCAACACCCTCTCCACCCCCTGCACTCCCACAACCAAGATGGAGGCGCAGATTGACAGCCCCGCCCACCCAGCCCAAGCGCCGGTGCCCACGCTGAAGGTGCTGCAGTGGAATGTGCAGGGCCTCCGCCCCAAGAAACATCAGGTGCTGCAAGCCGTCTTCCAAGAAGACCTGGACCTGGTACTCCTACAGGAGACGCTCACGCACGCCGGCTTTGAATTGCGAGTCGCAGGTTACACTCTCCACTCGCTTCCGGCTGGTGACGGTAATAGGCGTGGCTGTGCAGCCCTCATACGCAGAACCATCCAGCACAAGAGGATCGCGGCACCCGTGTACTGTGGTGACGGCGTGGTCCTGGCACTGGAGCTGCAGCTGGGGCCGCTCACTCTCACGGTATACAGTATATACAACGATACCTGCTGGAAGCAGAGTAGCTTCTCTCCCTCGCATCCCACTCCAGCCTCCTTGTGGCGGGTGACTTCAACGCCCACCACCCCGTGCTGCACTCCGTGTCACTCACTAACGTGAGTGGGCGCCACCTGGCCGACCTGCTCGAAGTCCCTGACGTCCGACACCTGAACACCGGGGAGGCCACGCCCGTCCATGGGGGCGGCTCGACCTCACGCTGGTGTCGGGCGACCTACAGCCCGGCGCCACCTGGCAGGTCCACCCTACCCTCACCCTCGACCACTACGGGACCCCCACCCCACTCAGTGTGGCCCCATCAGCTCCTCCTCTCCCACCGCCCCAGTGGAACGTCAGGAGGGCGGATTGGGCAAAGTTCCAAGCCACCCTGGACGAATGGTGGTCCACGTATGTGCCTCCTGCGGACCTGCACCGGCAGGAGAGGAACCTTACGGCGGCTATAGAGAGTGCAGCAGACGCGGACATGCCCAGGACAGCCTCTAGCCACCGCCGGCGCCCGGACTGGTGGTTTTATAACGAGGAAGTCCGGGAGCACAATAACCGCGTCAGCGTCCAAAGGAAGCTGTACGAGAAGCGCCCGACGGCCATCAACCTGCAGCTCCTGCAGAACGTGGTAGCCCACGCGCGACAGGTGTCCCTGAGCGCCAGGGAGGCAAAGTGGCTGGAGTGGTGCGCCTCTTTCAGCCAACACACCTCCCCCGGCCAGCTGTGGTGGTGCTTCAGGAAGGCCTCAGGCTCTTCCCCGACCTGCCCACAGCAAGAGGCAGATCGGCTGGTGAACTGCTTCACAGCGAGGGGTTCCAGCGAGTAGCTCCCTCCCCACACCCACCACTTCCAGCAGCAGCTACGCCCACAGCGCGACAAAGAGGTTAGGGAGGCGGGGGCCAGCCGTATGCGACGGACCAGCCTTTTACGCTCGAGAAGCTGGGAAGGGCGAAGCGTGGGCGTAACACAGCGTTGGGGGCCGACGGAGTGCGGTACTCCATGCTGTCGCACGCTGGACCCGCCGGGGACGCCGTGCTGCTAGCCCTTCTGAACGCGTTGTGGCTGGCAGGCCGTCTGCCGCCCTCCTGGAAGGACGCCGACATCCAGCCGATCCCCAAGCCGAAGAACCCCACCACATTCAGGCCAATCTCCCTCCTGAGCTGCACTGGAAAAACAGCAGAGAGGATGGTGCTGAGTCGCATACAGTGGAACGTAAGGAGCCTTCACCCCCACGTGTTTGGCTTCACCAGGGTGTGTAAGCACGGCGGACTGCCTCATCACCCTCCTGGCTTACGCCAACAACCAGCCCACCTTCGTAGTCTTCCTTGACCTCGAGAGGGATTTCGAGCTGGCCAACCCCCGCGCCATACTAGCCGCCCTTGTGAGGAAGGGCTTCCGAGGGAGACTGCTGGGCTGGCTCCAGGACTACCTTCACCAGCGCCGAGCCCGTGTGAAGTTTCAGGGTCACAAGTCTCCCTACATTACCTTCGAGAACGGGACGCCCCAGGGCAGCATCTTCAGCCCGTTCCTCTTCAACGTGCTGATGGAGAAGCTGGTGGCGCTCCCCTATCTGGAAGGAACCACCCTCCTTAGCTACGCAGACGACCTGGCCCTCGTCGTCGCCGGGCACGGCGACAAGCTCGCGCGGGCTCAAAAAGCGCTGCACCTCATCATTGCCAAGTTCGAAGAGCTGTTGCTCAAGATCTCGGCAGTAAAGTCCCAGGCCATGGCCATCAAGACTTCCACGCCTGCTGGCTGGCAGCTGCGCGTCCAAGGAGTCGGGCTGGCCTGGACCGACTCCTACCAGTACCTTGGAGTGTGGGTGGACAGGCGGCTGTCCTTCACGCAGCATGTCACACACCTGAGGGAGCGGACGCAGGGCCATGACGCGGCCGAGCGCTGGTGCAACCTTCCCCGTCCTCCGCCCTACTATCTGCAGGCAGTGCGCTTCCTAGTAGACTACAGGGCACCGGTTCTTGTAGCGCTACCCCGGCAGCAGCTACAGCGCCTCGAGGTGATGCAAAACACCGCCATTAGGACCATGTTGGGGGCACCGAGGTGGTGCAGTGCCTGTCATGCAGAGCAAGGACAATCTGTTGCCCCTCACCGCCAGGGTAGATTGTATTGTGTCCAGTGGGGTAGCCACAGTGCTCCAGCGCGAAGTGGAGGGTGTTGCGCAGAGGAGACTCCGAATGGCTGGGTGCAGGGAATCGAGTGCCTGCGTAACAACAGGTGGCTCGTAAACGTCAGCCTCGCAACCAACACCCTCAACCAAGCAGGGAACTGGCTGTGGCGCGATCCCGACACCCCAAACCCCGCCTACGTTCCCTCACCACCATGGGAGCCCCCCGCTGCAGACTTCACCGCCACAAGGCTGCCCACCACCAAAGCGCACTGTCTCACTGAGGAGCAGCGCCACCACGCCCTCAGAGCCATGTCTGAGGTCACGGATCTAGGCAGCGCAGTGTACTTCACCAACGGCTCCGTCGACCCCGGCAGCGGGAGGTCCGGCGCCGCCTTCGTCACGAGCGGCCTGACGCAGACATGGAAGACATCAGACCACTGCTCCACCCTCCAGATTGAGCTGGTAGTAATCCTACACGCCATCCAGCACGCTCTGCTGCGCCGGAAGGCCACTGTGGTGATATAAACGGACTCTCTATCGGGACTGCAGGCGCTGCAGCACGCCCACGCCCACACCATGGACAACATCGACCTCTCTACCACCATCCTGTGCACCCTGCACGACCTGGCAGCTCAGGGCAGGCGTGTCCGGCTCCACTGGATTCCTAGCCACGTTGGCGTGCGCTGCCACGATGCTGCCGACGAGGCTGCCAAGCGAGCCGCCCACGGCCCCACCATCACCTGGACCCTGCGCCCCAGCCTGCAGCAGCTCAAGGTACAGGCAAATGCAGGGCCGCCCACAACGCCCACCAGCAGCACCAAAAATGGGAAGTAACTAAGAGGCAAGCGGCGTGGTATGCTGCAGCCACAACCTATCGCCCACTGAACTCATTCTTAAAGCACCCCAGAGCGAACGGCGTGCTGCTACAGGGTGTGAGGCTGGGCTACTCCACGCGGGAAGAGCTCCACGCAGACTTTGTGGCAGGGAGGTGCGAACACTGCGGCGGCCGCTCCCGGCGCCCACTGGTGCACTACCTCTTCTCCTGCCCAGCCACCGCCCGCCTAAGGCCAGAGCGAGCGCCAGCCCTACCCCTGTAAGAGGCGCCCTACTGAGGGCGCGAGAGGCTAGAGCCTCCCAGGTGTTCCGCCACACCCCAACAAACGAGCTGCTGGAGGTGCTGAGAACAGCACCTCCTCCGCGCTGATCGCCGCCCGCGCTAGCCGGGCGACGGGTGGTGAGGACCGCCGCCACCCACTTGCAGCAGATAAGACACGCGTGGGACGCTCTGCCGCGTCTTACTGAACGCCAACACTGGCGGGCTTCCCAATTTGTGTAATGTGTACGCTTATATTATGTGTATTTATATATTATTATATCATTATTATTGTATTTGTATTAGATCATGTATAAATGTACGCTATTGCACAATAAACCTATACATACATATGAAAGTTATCGCTTCTCGGCCGTCGCTGCCAATTCCAGCAAAAAACCCTACTGCATGTTGTTAACCATTGCATGCGACACGCGGATGCAATGCAGCGACGCCATAACAGCCTTGTGGAAAGGGTGAGAAGAGCCGCACAAGGAAGAAATTGGGTCGTCTTAGCGGCCAACCAGACGATTCCGTGGGCAGACGAGAACACACGCCCGGATCTGGTTCTACGGAAGGGGGAAGACGTTGTTATAGTGGATGTGACCTGCCCACATGAACAATGGAGGCATCCCCCCCTGTGCTTGCGTAGGGGACCCTCCATATCTCTCTAACCGGAGAGGAGGCTTACTCCTCTACTTCGCCTACGGGTGTATGGGACTCCCCCTCACCCCCTTTTCTGGAGGTGGTTTCGGGCACCTCCCTTTTTTCCAGCGGCAGTATCCCCTTTTCTTTCTAAGGGGACTGCCAAGAAAGGCAGCAGGCAGCTCATAGCCGACCGCTCCTCAGTGAATCGGCTCGGTAGGGCAAACCCCCTTAGGGGGAAAGAAGCCAGGCCCCTTCGGTCGCTTCCCTCAAAAGACCTGCTGGCAAGAATATTGAACCTTGCCCGGGTTGACGCAGGCAAGGTTCAATTTCTTGCCAACCTGTGCCTCCCCAGACGTGACTAAAGAGAGCTCTGTCAGTGGACCTGTGATGTCCTGGGAGGAAGGCCAACTGGAGGCCGCCCCTGAGATAGACATGGTCCTTGAGGCAACCCAGCCTCAGACGGTAGAGCCTTCCATGGGAGGAAATCCGGGCCCGGCGCCAAGTACCGAATCCGAATCCGACCCTATGCAAGGTCCTACTCAAACGGCTAGGGTTTCCGAAGCATTAGAAGGAGGGGAGGGATCTCCTCCCACCGGTGCCCCTACGACTGCCAGGTCCTCCTCCATTTCGGAGAAGGACCTGGCTGAGGCCGGTCCATCTGGCCTGTGGGCTCCTGCCGGCGGAGAGAAGAAGCGGGTCATTCCCCGCCCTCCTCTCCTAAAAAGAAAAAGAACAGGAAAAAGATTAAAAAGACTCGGGTCTACTGCAGCGTTTTTAATGTGTTGTATTGTGTTAATTCTATGTGTTTAGTGGTGTGATTACTTCTTGAGTACATAGTTTGTGCTCGGGAATCGACTTCGGCGTGAGACTTTCGCCCGTAGCCTTGCAGGTATATTAAGCCTGCCACCTGTTCCCTGTAGCTCTGGAATGACACCATTCGTTAGAGCGGACCAGATCTTTTTGCCCAGTTTCTGGTTGACGACATCGATAGGCTCCAGAAGTTTCCTTCTGTGCAAATCACTTTTCCTAAGATGATCACGCCTTCTTACTTTATTGAATAGCAGAGAGGCGGTGTTCTGGACACGTTGGAGCCTTTTCATCGACGTTTTATTTCCCGCTTGGGAGACCACTGCGGGGTAGATCAGCTTAGCTTGGAGATACACGAGATATATTTTCCTGATGTTGGCCGAGCTAAGATCTCTAAACCTGTAAAGCTTGGAGATTTCTCTCTTCGCCAGGTTCCGCCTCTCCGTGTGGTGTATCGAGTATCCATGGTCGGTGATTTTAAGCCCAGGACGGTGCCTTCGGCGGAGTAGCCGTATCTCCTCCCATCTATGATGATGGGCCATGTCAACTCGTGGCTCAACGGGACGATTTTGAATTTTGTCCCTGTTTTGTCCTGATTTTCCATCGTCTCTCGTATTGGCCGATGGTGTTGATTTCCGCTATTGTGCGAGCCGCCTGTGCCCTCGCCTTCCTCTCCGGAAATGGGAGAATTTGAGTGACGTCATCTGCGAATTGCAGATACATCGTGTCCCTGAGCACCGGAGTTGGGAGATCGATTGTGAAGACCAAGTAAAGCAGAGGACTCAGGCGGCTTCCCTGAGGAACGCCCGCCTTTAATTCGAATTCGGGGCCTCTGTACCCTTCTATCCATGACGATGTCACAGAGGATCCTTTCCAGGATTGGGTCTAGCTGGAGGTTCAGGATCTTGTATTGAAGTCCTTCCAGCCAGACTTTATCGAAGGTCTTTTGTTTGCTTGGGAGTATGCTACTTTTTTCAGTTAGGAGCGCCAGGGCGGTGTCTGTGCCCCCTTTTTTTGCGGAACCCATATTGTTGGGAGTTATGCGCTCCTAACTCGCTCAGTTGAGTTTGTATCCCGTTTGCTAAAATCTTTTCGAAGATTTTACCCTATCTCAAGAGAGATCGGGCGATAGTTTGCCACCTAGTCCGGGGGCTTGTTCCCCTTCGAAATAAAGATGATTCTGGCCATCTTGTATTCGTCAGCGAAGTAGCCTGTATTCAGGGCAACGTTCATTGTGTTAGCCAAGCCCTGAATAATTTGCCTTGGGTCATTTACGAGGTTGTTCTTCGTAATCCCAGACCAGGCTGCAGCCCTCTGCTTGAAGGACCTTATGGTGTTCAAGGTCTCTTCTAGTTATTGGGCATCTGTGGTCAACCATCACTCTTTCCCGATATTTGCGGGTGGGGGTGAGTTCTATGTATCCCTGTGCCGAGGTCGTCGAACTCGTCGTTCTCCTAAAGTGATATAGCGAAAATCTGGGTCCTCTATGATGTCGTCCCCATCTTTGATTTGGGTTCTGGGTCTGGGAGGCAATCCCCTAATTCTTGGGATGCTATTCCAAATTTTTACAGGATTGCTCTCCCTGTCCAGCCTGCCAATGATGTTATTCCAGATTGTTCTTTGTTTTTCAATTATAATGTCTTTCAGTTCCTCGCCTAGATGCCCCATTCTGGCTGTCCGTTCCCTACTGGTTCCTGTCCTGTCGATCTCCTCTCGTCCATCACTCAGGTTGTGGGAGCATTTTATGAGATTCTGGGAAAGCATCTCTCGTCGGCTTGAATTAGGAAATTGGTGATCTTGTTAATCTCCTCATGAATCTCCTCGAGGTTAGCGTCTCCCAGGTCAGTTGATTGGTATGTACTGAGTATCTCTCTATATAGCTCCCAGTCAGCTTTCGCGTAACTTTTCCTAAGTGGAACGGGCTTGAGTATTGGGGCAAGCGAGATAGTGGTGAGAATCGGGGTATGGTCGCTCGGTACCACTGGTCCGGGCTCATTGACGATGTTGAAGGGGAAGTTCTTGGATGTCAACACGATGTCCAGTTTTGTTGCCGAACGTTGCGTTAAGAAGGTCGGGAAATCTTGTCCAGCCTTCTGGAGTCTATGTCTTTCGAGTAACACCTGCAGGTTTCTTCCCCTTTGGTCGGTGCTTCCGTAACCTGATACACGGCATCTGGCATTAAGATCATCACCAAACAATGTTAGTTTCCCGCGCTCGAAGAGGTTGTAAAAGTTAGGGATCGGCAGATAATCTCGTCGTGGAGGTTGATAGGCAGCCGCCACGGTGTTTTCCAACCAGGGTAGGTATTGATACTGCCACAAATGATTCATCTAGGCTTAAAGTGTTTTGTGTTATGTTGTTTCGGATAGCGATGGCAGCGTCATCGTATCGTTCCTGTGTGGTTGTAAAGGCAAACGCGGAACTGAGTTCACGCAGCCCTTTATAACTTTATTTAGTCAGAAGGAAAACCAAGTTCGCTTCGAGGATTTTTTTTTTTTTTTTTTTTTTAATAGCTCATCTGGCGACTGCCTACTTGGGCATTAGTCGCCGTATTAAAACTGGCCTAGTTCAGGCTACTTTAAAATGAAATTAAAGAGAGAAAAAAAAACAACAAAAAACAACACCCCAAAAGGGGGAAAGGAAGCAAGCTGGTGCGTCGGGGAGAGGTCCCCCCGGCGCAGGAGCGTGCAACTAAAGAAAAAAAAACAAACAAAAAACAAAAAATGCAAAAAAACAACAAAAAACAACAACAAAAAACAAAACAAACAAACCTTGCTTAAATAATAGGGAGAAGGCCGGCCTCCCCCAAGAAGTCAACAAGTCCACAAGTCAGTGTGCACGAATCTGTCCCGAGCACAAGGGACAGGCGGTAGCGACCCCGCCCATCCCGGTACTGGGACAGGTATCGTGCGCGAAGATCACCCAGACTGGGACATTCGACAAGAATGTGCCGAACAGTCTGGGGGACGACGCAGTCGTTGCAATAGGGCGCAGGCGAGCGCTCCATCAGATAGCGATGCGTCACACGAGTGTGTCCGATTCGGAGACGACAGAAAGCAACCTGAAGCCGCCGCGGCATTGGGGGATAGGTCCATGGGAACAGTCGCGGCGCAATGGCACGCAACTTTAAGTTCCCCTCGACCGTCTCCCATCTTCTTTGCCAAGCAGTCCGAAGAGCTGCCCGTATTCCTGCCATGTAGTCGGTGTGAGGAAGAGCGAAACGCTGGTCCGGTCGCAGAGTCCTCGCGGACTCTTTGGCGCCCTCATTCCCCACAATTCCTACATGTCCAGGAACCCAGCAGAAGATAATCTCGACATCTGCCCGGCTCGCCAAAACCGTGGCGTCACGGATATCGCGAACCAGGGGATGCGGAGATTCCAATGCCCCGAGAGCACTCAGGGCGCTTTGTGAGTCGCTATAGATCACAATCCGGTCTCCGAACCGGGCACGTCGCGTAATCTCCCGTACCGAGTGGTGTATTGCCACCAGCTCGGCCGTGAAGACAGACGCAGCGCCTGGTAGAGCCCCGCTGACTTCAAACAGAGGGGATACGGCGTGGAAGCCGACCCCCTCTTGGGACTTGGAGCCATCCGTATACACTGGCACGGTACCAGCGTGACACGATGTGTGCTCCAAAAAGGTCGAACGCAATACTCCCGGCGCAGTACAAGCTTTGGGAGCAGAGGCGTGGCGACAAATAGCCAAATGTGGTACCCTCCAGGGTGGCGTCCTGGGCAGAACCAGGGGCGCCACCGGCCCGAGAGCTATATCTACCTCTCGAAGGAGTTTCCTGGCCCTAAACCCAAAGGGCTTAGGGTATGACTGGCGTCTCTCGGCGGCATAGGCACCATCGAGATCAGCTGCGGATGCAGTGAGAGCTGTTGGCGACTGAGGGAGGCGCCGGGCTCGCGCATACAGGCGAGTGATGCACTGCACGCGGCGCAGAGCGAGTGGCATCTCCCCAGCATCGACCAACAGGCTCTCAATGGGGGAAGTGCGGAAGGCACCGGTCGCAAGGCGAAGGCCGGTGTGGTGGATTGAATCCACCTTCCGCAATAAACGCTCGGCTGCGGATGCATAAAACTCGCATCCGTAGTCGAGCTTCGAGCGAACAAAGGATCGATAAAAAAGTAAGGCGGTAGCCCTATCAGCGCCCCAAGCGCTGAACGTCACGGAACGGAGAATGTCCATGGCGCGGGTACAAGAGACCCTAAGGCTGCAAATATGAGCCTCCCAGGTGAGGCGTCGGTCGAATACAAGACCAAGGAAACGGTGCGACTCAACCACATCCAGGCGTTCCCCATTAAGAAACAAATTTGGGTCAGGGTGAAGCCGTGGATGGCGGCAGAAGTGCACCACCTTAGTCTTGGCCAAAGAAAACCGAAACCTGTGCGCTTCGGCATAGCGAGAGACGCGGTTCAATGCCTGTTGGAGTCGACGCTCCAGAGTTGGCATCTGGGCCGCGCCAAAAGAGATCGAAAGGTCGTCCACGTAGAGCGTAGCGAGAACATCTTCTGGCAGCACCGAGGTGATGCCGTTGATGCTCAGGGCAAAGAGTGTGACACTGAGGACACTTCCCTGCGGGACACCCTCTTCCTGCTCCTTTGGGGCAGAGAGGGCTCCCCCCACCCGTACGCGGAATCGACGATCTCGCAAAAATTCAGATATAAACATTGGGAGGCGTCCCCTCGCCCCCATCGTGTGAAGAGTCTCCATGATACCGTATCGCCATGCGGTATCATAGGCCTTCTCCAGATCAAAAAACACCGTGGCGTAGTGCTGCCTCGCAGACGGCATTTTCCAGTCGGAGCAGAGCATCCGACGTGGAGTGAAACTTACGGAAGCCGCACTGTGCAGAAGACAGATGGCCTCCGCTGTCCAGGAAATGGGCTAATCTAACATTTACCAATTTCTCCATCAACTTGCACACACAAGAGGTTAGAGAGATTGGGCGGAAACCGGTCGGAGTAGAGTGATCTCTCCCCGGCTTGCGAAAGGCGAGCACAGTAGCGATTCGCCAGGAGTCTGGGAGAAGACCTTCCACCCAGATCCTGTTGAACAGATCTAACAGAAAGGCCATGCCTCGCTCACCCAGGTGTCGAAGCATGGCGTACGGGACATCGTCCGGACCATGGGCGGTGTCCGCGCACGAAGCGAGAGCGGAACGCAACTCACTCACAGTAAACTTGTCGTTGAAGGGTTCTCCGCCTCTGGAGGTAAAGTCCAGCCGGCGGCCTTCCGCGACATCACGACGTGCATTGAATGCTGGCGGAGCAGCATCACGGCTAGAGAATGCAGAGAAAGCGGTCGCTAAGGATTCCGCCACGGACGCGGGGTCCGAGATTGCGGTCCCATTCTCCTGGAGAACGGGAGAGGGGTCCTGCGAGAACTTGCCCCGAATCCTTTTGACTCGCTTCCACACCTCAGCTAAAGGGGTCTTCCCGTTAAGTGAAGACACGTATGCCCGCCAAGAAGAGCGGCGGGCGTGCTTCGAAATATACCGGAACCTAGCCCTAGCCCGACGAAATTCAGCGACAGTGAAATCGTTCGGGCGGCGCTTATAGCGCATGTAGGCATAACGCTTCTGTTTGAGGGCCGTCTCACACTCGGCCGACCACCATGGGAGTGGTCGGCGTGCAAAACAGCCAGACGTCCTAGGAATAGTAGTCAGGCCCACGGCGATAAGGTTGCCGGAGAAGAACTCAACGGCCTCATCTACCGACCTAAACTCCTCGACTGAGATAGAGAATTCAGTCATTTCCTGAAATGCAGGCCACCGCGCCCGTGCCAAGCACCACCGAGGTGGTCTCTCAGGCGGCAGTTGCCCTGAAAATGATATTTGAATGGGAAAGTGATCACTACCATGGAGGTCATCGACCACCCCCCAATCAAAATCAAGCTGTGCATCCGAAGAGCACAAAGATAGGTCAAGGCAAGAAAATGAAGCGGTTCTCGGACAGTGATGCGTAAACTCATCCACGTTTAGGACACCCATCTCAAGCTCTTCGATCAGATCGGCAAGGACTTGTCCCCTGGGATTTATGGTGTAATCTCCCCAGAGAGGATGCCTGCCGTTCAGATCGCCAAGCAAGAGATAGGGCCTCGGCAACCGTGCCACGACGCGGCGGAAGTCCCCCGCGTCGAAGTCAGCTGACGGTGGAATGTACGCAGAAATGATAGTATACCTCCTATCCAGGTGCAGCTGCACAGCCACTGCCTGTAAGGAGGTATCTAAAGAGAAAGGAAGAACGGAGACATCATGCCGGGTGTAAACCACGCATCCCCCAGCCCGGCCGTCTCGCGGTGGTGGGGTTGCAAGACCCTTATACCCCGGGAGGGCAGGCAGTGGGCACGCGCCTAGCATGGTCTCCTGCAAAAAAATAGCTAACGGGGAACGGGACGAGGCGAGCCTCCGCAGCTCCTCCCAGTTAGCCCGGAGTCCACGGCAATTCCATTGAAGGAATATGCCCTCCAGGCCTAGCTCGGAGGAGACGCGGGGGCCCTCCTCGAATTGAAGACCCTCACGGGAATGGCCGTACGCTTCCCGGGGGCAGAACCCCGGGCGCTGTTGGCCGGACAAAGCGCTGTCGCCTTCGAGGACTTATTGGGGGAGGTTGACCTCGCCATGCGAGTCTTTTCCTCCCTCCGCCTCGAAACCTTAGGCGGGCGCTGCGGCTTCGGAGGCGGGGGGCCCTCTTTTCGAGGAACCACCGTCTCCGAGCCACTCGCTCCACCTCGTGGCGTGGGCGAAGGAGCCGAAGCTCCTTTGTTGCTGTCCTCCTTTCGGGTAACAGCTTTAGGAACCCCCGAAGATGGCCTAGCGACCATCTTCAGGGGTGTTGCCTCCTGTGAGTTTAACGACTCGGTGGAGGCGCGTGGCCGTTTCGCCTTACGGGAAACGGTCACGCTGGGGGAGCCCTGGTTTTAGCCGGGGCTGGGTGTGAACCCTTTTTGCCGCCAGCTCTACCAGGGGAGCGCCCGGGTGTAGTAGAGCCCGCAGAAGGGCTCCGAATGGGCGCGGAAACAACCGTGCTCGTTGGCCTGGATGGGCCAGGAGCAGAGGGTGCCTTTCGAACTACTGAGGCATATGACGTCCCAGGCAGAGCTGGGCGCGCCAGGACCAAGTCCTTAGCCTCGCGGAATGAGAGTCTATCCTGGGCCTGAACGGCCAGGATTTCTTTCTCCAGGAGATATGCACCACCTTGCTTCGAAGAAGCAGGGTGCGGCTCTCCGCAATTGACACACTTGGCCACACACGATTTGGACTTATCGTGTGCGACCTTGGAGCAATTTACACAGACTTCGGGTGACCCCGACTTTGCACGTCTACATGAGCGATTCGTATGGCCGAAGCGGTGACAGTAATAGCACCGCCGCGGCAGTGGCACGAATGCCTTCACGCGGTAGCGGTACCAACCGGCACGCACCGACTCAGGGAGCTTGTCACAGTCGAACGTGACGAAGAGTGTAGGGGTGGGTCTCGAAGCCCCTCACTGTTTTCTCATCACACGTTCGACCTTGACCGCCCCATGGTCGGCCAGCTCTAGGGTGATGTCCTCAATGGAGTAGTCAACGAGTTCCCTCGCATAAACTACTCCTTTCACAAAGTTCATGGTAGAGTGCGGCGTCACACTCACCGGGGTGCCATGAAGTGTCCGAAGAGCACTTATCTTGGCCGCCTCGGCGGGATTCACCGCATTCGCCAGAAGGCTGCCGTCCGAGAAACGGGTCACCTTCGGCTCTCTACCAATTGCACTAGCTAATCCTCTCCTCTGATGGATCATGTTGCCCTTAGACAACATGGAGCCATCAGTGGAGCGAATGACGAGGAAGCGTTTGAAGCCAGCGGGCTCGAAAACGCCAGGTAACCTCTGAATGAGGGGCCCCGATGTCATCGAGGCTCCGCCCTGTGCATTCTTCGTCTTAGTCTTGTTCAGGAGCTCCGCACACGAGGGGGCAGAGGGGCCGGATTTGCCGATCTTGGCTTGGTCGCCTACCAAAGTGGCAGCAGACCCATCCGTCCCCGCAGCCCCCGCGGATGGAGAGGAGCCCCGAGTCTTTTTCGTCTTTCTTGTCTTTTTCTTCTTTTTAGGAGAGGAGGGCGGGGAATGAACCCGCTTCTCACCCCCGCCGGTAGAAGCCCCCAGGCCAGATCCTTCTCTGAAATGGAGAAGGTCCCGGTGGGCGCAGGGGATTCATCCGGAGGAGATCCCTCCCCTCCTTGTCCTGCCTGAGAATCCACAGCCGTTTGATGAGGACCTTGCATAGGGGCGGATTCGGGTTCGGTGTTTGGCGCCAAGCCCGGATTCCCCCCCATGGAAGGCCCTACCGTCTGAGGCTGGTTTTCCTCAAGGACCATGTCTATCACAGGAGGGGCCTCCAGTTGGCCATCCCCTCCCAGGACATCGCAGGTCCCCTTGGCAGCGTCATAAGTCTTTAGTGGGGAGGCACAGGCCTTGACCCCGGCAAGGTTTAATATTTTTCCCAGCAGGTCTTTTGAGGGAAGCGACCGAAGGGGCCTGGCTTCCCTCTCCCCCCTAAGGGGGTTTGCCCTACCGAGCCGCTTGTACGAGGGGCGGTCGGCAATGGGCTGCCTGCTGGCTTTCTTGGCAGTCCCCTTAGAAAGCATAGGAGGGACTGCCGCTGGAGATAGGGAGGTGCCCGAAAGCACCTCCAGAGAAGGGGGTGAGGGGGAGTCCCCTACACCCGTAGGCGTAGGAGAGGAGTAAGCCTCCTCTCCGGTTAAAGAGGTATGGAGGGTCCCCTGCGCAAGCACAGGGGGATAGGACCTCCATCTTTTCTGTGGAGCTGCACGAGGGCGGCTCCGTTGTTGTTATAGGGGGAATTAAGGGCAGATGTTTTTTTGTTTCATCATTGGGCATGGTGACCCTCTTTGTTTTACGGGACGCAATCGCTCACCACCTCTTGCAGTAGCCCGCACTGCAAGAGGTGCTTACAGGCCCGGCTGAGCCAGGCGCCGCCATTTGGGACCACCCCTCCCGCCTGGTGGCCTAGCAGTCCTTCGGCATGGCGGCTCCACCTTGAACACGGCGTAAAACGGATAGATTTTGAAGACTAGAGGAAAAGGGATGTGAGGAAGGTATGGGTGGGGATGAAGCAGGTTGTTAAAAGCCAATCACCCCAGACCGGAGCTCAGGGGTTAGGGGACATTGTCCCCTCCCCCCTCAGCCCCGATCCGGGACGATTGGCTGAGAAGAAGGTCAGCTTCTACCCTGTGAAATTAGAGGCTGACCAGAGAAAGTTGTGGGAGAGGTTGTATGAAAAGCGACGAGGTAGGATAGGAATACAGGCTATCTGAAGGAAGGAAGAGAGGCTAAGCTGGGGCCGGACGGGGCGCTGGATCGCTTCGAGGAAGACAAAAGGCTACACTATGTAGGTTACGGTTGGTTACCAGGTCGGGGCTGGAGTATCAGCAAGGAAAAGAGAAACGCAAGAAAAATTCTAATCTTGTAATTTAATGAGAAGAACTTCTTGATCATAAATACAAAATCTATATTTGGTAAACACAAAAATAAGATTTATAATAACTTAAGTCACCTTGGCCACAAACGACCCAAGTCGTTATACAAAAGGGGTGGAGGATTACGGAGAATTCACGTTATATTAATTAAGGGGGAAACAATAGGCTTCACTCCTCGAGTACGAGGTACACACGGAATAACCCTCCCCCCCGTCTTACGTCTTTTCCTACGATGCGGAGGGATACTCGAGACTTACTAGGAGGCCTAGTAAGGGCGCAAGATGAAAGAACTATTCCAAGTGCCTGATACTGGAGCAGTGGAGGGACATCTCGGATGAGGCTAATCCAACGCAGGCCCAATCCACGGATCGCGACGGCGGAGGTAGTGAAAGATCCCGAAGTTGGTACGGCCGAGGGACTGGTGTACCACACAGAGATAATCTTGAGTGACACAAAAAGTAGGTGAGCGGGGTGGGGGAAAAAGAGCCAAAACGAGCCCACGGTTTTCAGACTTCCCGAATGGAGAAATGTCAACGTCCAAGATGAGTAGCACTCGTACAGCAGGTCAGCATCAAACTGGCAAGAGATGAAGGAAGGGTCCTCGCCGTACGGACTTGAACGGGTTCTTTCCCTTCTCGAGAGAAGGAAAAGTCCTTTCAAACGGGTGCTGTGACGTAATAGCCTCATGCGCGCGCCACTTTCTGGAATAATTATCGAGCGCGCGCGTGGGGCGTCGATAAACGGGCAGGGCTAGAGACGAGGAATAACTTCAAAATAGGCGCCAAACTTTGTCGCCCTTACACCACCCCAGGAACAACAATCTACTGGGGAGAGTAGATTGATAAAAAAAAGAAGTTACATTCAATAACAATGAATTAAATAGGTTGCATGAATCCAAAAAATAAAAAAAAAATAATCAATTAGAGATCCTTGTTCGAAGTGTCTCCACCTCTCTCAAACACAGACTTAAGGGGTATAGGCACGGGGTAAGAATGCCAAAGGCTGTAAAGGAACAGGCCGGACGCGTCCCTTGGAGGAGAAACGCTGGCACTTGTCACAAAAACGCTTAACCTGAACCCGTTCGGTTATAATGAACAAGAGTAGAAGTGCATCCGGGCTCGTCCGAAAGGACGTCCCGGTACCCGTCAAAAAGTCCTTGCAGCTGAGCAAGCTGATCTGGATCCAGAGCTCCAAATGATGGAAGGTCGGACGCAGGAGAATCAACCATGCCATCAGGTGTCAGCGAGAGGCATGCCGTGTCTCCTTCCTCGATGATGCTAAGTTCGTCCTTTCCAGGAGCTGAAAGGGCTTCGAGTGTGCAAGTTTCGTCCAGAGGATGATGGAGAGAGGGGTCCCACTAGATCGATGGTGCTGCGCACGAAGGGCTCTGGGACAATGGGCAAAGGCTGTAAAGGAACAGGCCGGACGCGTCCCTTGGAGGAGAAACGCTGGCACTTGTCACAAAAACGGCAGAAATTTCGGACGTCCATCCCGAATATCTGGCCAGTAAAACTGTTCGGTGACCTTTGCTCTCGTCTTCCGGTGTGAAAAGTGACCAGACAATGCGTTCTCGTGAGCAATGGAAAAAATAATGGGGCGAGTCACGGGGAGCCCCCAAGGTCGACTTGCCGAACTTCTGCGGACGGTCAGATGTCAGACACTTTCGGTAAAGGAAGCCATCAACCATAACAAATTGGTAGCTTGATCCGTTTCTAGTTCGCTAGATCTCTCTGGAAGCGGCGGATAGTCTCACAGGAAGACTGGAGGCGGCCGAAGTCGTCGGGTGTCACAAAGAGGGGCTGGAGAGCAAGCAGGGCTAAGGGAGGTATCCGCTGCATCTTTCCTGCTCTTGTCTGGACGGCCCGGACATGACGTAGCTTCTGTTGGGCTGACGTCACTGCTCCAACAACGGAAGTCGGGTGGTCACACGATGAACAAGCTGGGGAAGAGGAAGGTTTAGCGCTAGTAAGTGCCTTAACTCCGGGGACATTACCAATCTCATAAAATCCTGTAACGCCAAAGGCCTCAAGGTTTTCTTCCCAAAATCATATCATAACTTCGCTCTAGCTAGTAATAAAGTTGAACACATTGTCATGGAAATGGTAAAGGCCAATATACTTGTAGAAACTAAAGCCATTAAATGTGCCCATAGACTCTTCTTAGTGAATAAAAAGCTCCCGATTGTTAGGCCCATATACGATATGAGCGCTCTCACCAAAATATTCAAACCACCTAGATTCTGCTTACCAAATGTTAACAAAATCTTTAATAATCTTAAAACTGACACATGCCCTAAAAATAGATCTAAGAAATGGATTTTACCATATAAACTTGCACCCGGAGGCTTTTTTGGAATTAAATTAAAAAACGGGAAAACCTTTAGATTTAAAAAACTACCTATGGCATTTTTAGGTTCTCCATTCATCATGCAAAGTATAATGAGTACTATTTGTAATCACCTAGCTAAAACACCTCAGTGCCTATGTGTATTTAGATGACTTCCTCTTTTGGGGGAAAATTAACAATTTATTGAATATGTTAAGTGATGTGTTCGGTTCTTCTTTAAAAATAAATACTGATAAATCTGTACTTGTTCCAACTCAAATTATTACATTCCTGGGAATTTGTATAAATATTCCAAAACTTTTAGTAAACTTAATTTATGAACTATTCCCTTCTTTAAAATTAAAAGGCTTTTCTGGTTAAGGTTAGCTGGACTTCTTAATTTCATAGTCCCCATACTAAAGTTGCCGGCAATTACGCCTAAGAAAACTTCCCAACAGTCACAAGCGGCTTCACATTCTCAAGGCCCGCTGTCGCCTCCTCCTGAGCAAGGGGACGCATCTGCATTCCGCCTACAGGATCCACAACCAATAGAATCGACAACAAACTACTCCCTGATCACGGCCAAACTTAAAGAGGAGATAAACTCTCCTAGATTCAAGAGAAGGGACAAAGAAGAGATCCAACAGTTACTTCTCATTTATCGGTTTAGAGATTTTCTGTCCCCAGAAGAACTCTCCTCTCTCAAATCCAGACTGAGACTATATTATATCGTCCTTAACTACAATTGGGGGCCAGCCAGCCATCCACGACTCATGCGAGAGGGCAATAGCTGACAGTGGAATCCAGGTATCTGACCAGGCTCTTTCTACAAGAAAGGGTTTCACAAGACCCCCACTTACGCAGCAAGGTTTTTACTATGGATCTACCTTCATGGGCGCTAGAGGCAGAACAACATATGGCGGAAGGCCTCGCGAGAGCTCACCTGGACTGGAGTAATACCTGGCAGGCTTGTTTCACAGGCCAGAGGAATTCAACTCTCTTCGGGTTTTACTTCTTCTGAAGGCCAGAGCGACTGGTCCTCTCTTTATGACCTGTCCGAACAATTCTTCGTGCCGGATTACTCACACCAGGATGTACTACAAGAGGACATAAAATATTATAATGACAATTTGGTGTTATGAAAATAGTAACCTGTTCTCCTACTATAAAATAATTAGTGACAATTCGGAATCAGTTTCTACCATAAAAAGTGATCACAGTGAATATATATTACCAAATGTGCCTCCCTCTTTGGACCTTCTCAGTTCCGGTCTTAAAATTTTAGATTTAAATATTACCCCTCCTAAAGGTTCCTTTCAGGATATTGTGGATGTGGGAATGGATGACCATAGAATTCTATTTATTTCACTAGTGCCTATTATACCTATGCATCCTAAACTTTGTGGTAATGCAATGGACCCTGGACTTAGTAATCTTTCTTTATCCTACTATATCCTTCCCCTTTGTTTTTACATTAATCCTATTTCTTCTAGTTATACAAAAATAAAAAAGCAACAAAAAAACAACCCCTAATCCTATCATGTCACTCTTACCCTTTTTTCATCTATCTACATATAAGGACCTGGCAGCTACCTCACGCATCAGAAGAGAGGCTTTGGAACCTCTATAAACAACGCCAATCGACGCTCACCGGTTGTGAGAGACTAGGAATTGAGGAGTCTTAGGCGTTGGGGCACGATAAATGGGATGAGGGTACTGCCCCTTTAACCCCTTCCCTGGCACTTAATTACTGACCATTCATTTCCAGTGACCGTTGACGGGTGCTTTTGGTAGCATTGGTCCGAGGTGATGGCCCTTGTTCCCATGTTGGTTGCCAGGCCAACAAAAAGCCTTGGGGCGAGTTCCTTGGTGTGGCGGGATATCCATTGAACGCTACTCCGAGATCCTGGCCGTTGTGAAGGAAACTAGTAGGAGTTTAGTAAGGGGCGTGCTCCGTTGTTGTTCACCTGGTGACAAATCGATGGCCCCTTCGGGGACCGTCTGTGCTGCTTGGTTGGGAGCCACGGCACGACGAGGCATGACGACTCGGTCGGACGAACAGCAGCACATGGAGTGTGCCTTCTGGAAGACTCCGAACAATAAGCGGGAGCGACTCACGCGGGGAGAACTCACCAAACCCCCCTTTTTATATATTGATTGGTCACAAGCTTAAGAAATATAGTGTTCAAAATGGCAGGCAAGAAAGGTCCAGCAGCGCTAAAATTCACGTGTGCCACATGTAAGAAGGACAAGTGGTGCGTTGACTTCCCGGAGGGCTGCTATGCGAAATGCCACCCAGGCAGTGTATGCACCACTTGCATCTTAAAGAAGGCAGTGGAGGAGATAGTGGCCTACTACAGGAAAAGGACTACAGACCTGAAAAATAAAATCGAGAGGCTCAAGGAGTAGCACTCCCACCAGATCCGCAGGCTCGAAGAGAAGTTAAACGAGCTCTCGAGTCCTGTGGCAAACACCACCTCTGCAGAGAGCCCGGGCCCGAATGTGGCAGAGACGCCAAAAGGAAAAAAGACGAAAAAGGAAAAGAAGAAAGAGGAAGAGATAGAAATAGAAGAAGAAAAGGTAGAAGAAGTTAATGAAAAGGATGACAAGGGGGAAAAGATGATAGAGAAGAAGAAAAAAGAAAAGCCAGAAAAGACCATGACGGGGAAGAGAGAGGAATCGGAGAGCTGGCCTCAGAAAATAAAGACTCCGAGCTTAGCAGGTAAATGTGGCAGGGTCAGCCTTGTGGGTGATTCCCAGGCACTGGGCGTGCAGCCCCTGCTAGCGGCTCGCCTTCGCACAAGCGTTAAGGTGAGCTGCCTCCTCAGCTCTTACCTCCCAGGTAAGAGCTGAGGCCGAGAAGTCTCAGATTTCTGAGAATTCAGTCGTTGCCCTTATGGTAAGTGGCAGGTACGGTAAGCCCTACAGGCGAGATTATAAAGACGGTTATGGGCGCTGTCGACGACTGTGGATTGAAAACCCGCAGACGCGTCATGGTGGGGATGCTCCCGAGGTGGGTTCCAAGCCCGACTGCCCACTTGAGGAACATGTCGCTAAACCGGCGCCTTGCAGACCTCTGTACGTCGGAGGGTGTCTTTTTTGTCGACCCGTACGCCGTATTCTATGGTAGAAAAAACCTCTACCGAAGGGATGGGGTGCACCTCTCCTTTAAGGGCAAGGCGTTCCTAGCTAACCTCATCCAGGATGTCGTGGAGCGAACCCAAAGGAGTGTCCGGCCCATTGGGAAGGCGGACGTACGCCAGTACGCCCGAGTCACTTCCCAAACAACCTTCTCGGAGGTTGTCAAAAATGATGCCACCGCGACAAAGCCGGGAAACGGAAGAGTATAGGAAGTCCTACATTAGAGGACTCCCTGAAAGTTCTGTTCAATGCGAGGTCCATCAGGAACAAGTTTCCTGAGCTCCATGGCCTCGTAGCGACGGAAGAACCCGAAATGGTAGCCATAACAAAATCGTGGATAAAAACCTCAAACCGAGACTTTGAAGGCGAATTCACGGTTCCTGGCTACCAACTCTTCCACAAAGATAGGCCAGACAGAGAAGGTGGCGGTGTAATGTTGTATGTCAAGGATACAATCGAATCTACGAACATTTAATCCGACCACGAGCTCCTAGGCGTTGACCTAGAGATCGGTCCTGTCAGATACAGGACCCTGCTGCTTTACAGACCTCCTTCCCAACCCGTTGAGAAGGACAGGCAACTGTACCAGCTGCTGGGTGAGCTTGTTCAAGGCAGAGTGTGCATCGTTATGGGTGACTTCAACAGACAAGTTGACTGGGAAACCAGAGCAGCCTGTGGCGAGAGCGCGCTACTCCTGGAGTTCGCCAACAACGAATTCCTCACTCAATGGGTCAGAGAACCGACGAGAGGAGACAATATCCTCGACTTGGTCTTCACCTCTGAGGGTGATATCGTTGAGGATCTCTCTGTAGGCCAAGAGCTCGGTGGCAGTGATCACCAGCTAGTTAGATTTAACGTCAAGATCCCGAAGGTAAGGTCTGTTGCCAGTCAATCAAGGAAACTTGACTTGAGAAGAGCAGACTTTGCAAGCCTTCATGCTGGGTTGACTGATGTAAGGCTAGCGGTATGCGAAGATGTTGAGGATTCGTGGAACAATTTCAAAAATAAGTTCATGAGTCTTCAATCAAGTTGCACCCCTCTGAAATGCCTCCGTCGGTCTTCTGTTCAACCAAAGTGGTTTAATCGAGAAATCGGCCAACTGCTTAGGGAGAAGAGAAATGTGTATCGGCGATCGAAGATCTCGGGCGACTTTGACGAGTACCGGAGGCTAGCCAGGAGAGTGAAGTCCAGCATAAGGGCGGCTAAGCGTACTGAGGAACTCCGAGTTGCGAGACTCTGCAAGGAGAATCCCAAGGAGTTCTTCGGCTATGTAAATAGCAGCAAACCCATACATCGTAGGATTGGGCCCTTTGTGGACGAGGAGGGTGCATTAACTCACTCAGATGCAGAAAATGCTAACCTGCTCAATGAATACTTCTCTTCAGTGTTTACTGAAGAGTGTGGTCCCATCCCCCAGCCAACGAGTTCCTAGTCGGGGGAAAAGCTGGAGGATATGGACTTCACCGAAGGAGAAATAAAGAAAAAGATCGCTGACCTAAAGACGAATAAGTCGCCTGGACCGGACGGGTTTCTATCCAAGGTGTTGGAGGAAGTGTGCGATGAAGTATTACGACATATGTGCGCTATCTTTAACATGTCAATCCGGACCGAATGCGTTCCTAGAGACTGGCGTGAGGCGGAGGTGACTCCGATCTTAAGAAAGCAGACCCCAGCCATCTGTCAAACTACCGACCCATCAGTTTGACTTCGATAGTCGGTAAACTCATGGAAAGCATGATAATGGACACGATAACGTCTTATTTAGTCTCTTTTTTTTTTAAGGGGCTATCTGGCGACTGCCCACTTAGGCATAAGTCGCTGTAAACAAACAGCCTAGTTCTAGGCTACTTTAAAAAAAATTGAAAAGAAAACAATAAAAAGAAATAACAATTAGGAAGCAATAACAAAAACAACAACTAAACCTAGTTAAATGAAAGGGAGAAAGCCGGCCTGCCCCCCAAAGTCAACAAGTCCACCAGTCAATGTGCACACACTCGTCAGAGTACAAAGGACAGGCGGTAACGACCCCGCCCATCCCGGTACCGGTAACGTGCGCGAAGATCACCCAGACTGGGACATTCGACAAGAATGTGGCGAACAGTCTGGGGGACGACGCAGTCGTTGCAATAGGGCGCAGGCGAGCGCTCCATCAGATCGCGAATGCGTCACAGGAGTGTGTCCGATTCGGAGACGACAGAAAGCGACCTGAAGCCGTCGCAGCATTGGGGGATAGGTCCATGGGAACAGTCGCGGCGCAATGGCACTCAACTAAGTTCCCTTCGACCGTCTCCCATCTTCTTTGCCAAGCAGTCCGAAGAGCTGCCCGTATTCCTGCCATGTAGTCGGTGTGAGGAAGAGCCAAACGCTGGTCCGGTCGCAGAGTCCTCGCGGACTCTTTGGCGCCCTCATTCCCCGCAATTCCTACCTGTCCAGGAACCCAGCAGAAGATAATCTCGGCATCTGCCCGGCTCGCCAAAACCGTGGCGTCACGGACTTCGCGAACCAGGGGATGCGGAGATTCCAATGCCCCGAGAGCACTCAGGGCGCTATAGATCACAATCCGGTCTCCGAACCGGGCACGTCGCGTAATCTCCCGTACCGAGTGGTGTATTGCCACCAGCTCGGCCGTGAAGACAGACGCAGCGCCTGGCAGAGCCCCGCTGACTTCAAACAGAGGGGATACGCCGTGGAAGCCGACCCTCTCTTGGGACTTGGAGCCATCCGTATACATTATTTAGTCAAACCTGATACTGAGTTCCCAGCACGGCTTCCGAAGGCAACGGTCATGCCTGACGAACCTTGTGGAATTCTTCCACTTCGTGTTCAGTGAGCATGATCGGGATAAAGCGGTGGATGTTGTGTACCTTGACTCCCAAAAGGCCTTTGATAAGGTACCACACCGCCGCCTTCTCCGGAAAGTGCGTGCACAGGGCATGGACGGCAATGTAGCAGGTTGGATAGAGAGCTGGCTAAGTGATAGACGGCAACGAGTAGTGGTGAAGGGACGGGCCTCTGAATGGGCGCCCGTATCTAGCGTTGTCCCTCAAGGTTCCGTCCTGGGACCACTACTCTTTATTATCTATGTGATTGACATGGACGGAGACATGGTTGCCAAAATCTCCAAATTTGCCGATGACACCAAGCTTGGTATCAATGTGGCAAAGGAGGGAAACACTGCCCGCCTCCAAAAGGACCTTCAAAGGATTGGGGAGTGGTCTGATACGTGTCAAATGCCTTTTAACGTGAACAAATGCAAATTGATGCATATCGGCCACAGAAACCCCCAATCTCAGTATATCCTTAAGGGCACTGCTATTGAATCCACCGACACTGAGAAGGACTTGGGTGTAACAATCACTAGTGACCTCAAGTTCTCGAAACAGTGCATTGAGGTGGAGAAAAAGGCCCTAAGGATGCTAGGCTATATTAAGCGCCAGTTTGGTTATCGGAACCAGGAGATTGTACTGTGCCTGTACAACTCACTTTTCCGACTGCACCTGGAGTATGCCATACAATTTTGGAGTCCTTCATTTCGAAAGGATATCGCAAGGTTGGAATGTGTACAAGCCAGGGCAACCAAGCTGATCCCCTCTATCCGACATAAAAGTTATGAGGATAGACTAAGGAAATTAGATCTGTTCTCGCTGGAACCCGTAGCTCATCAGAGTTTTCAAAATACTTTGAGAGTTCGACAATGTTGACTACCGGGATATTTTCACACTGAGTGAGAACAGAACACGCAATCACGGCTTCAAACTTGAACTGAAGCGTTACAACCGCAATCTGTGTGGAAATTTTTTCACCTACAGTATCTGCGGTAAGTGGAACACAGTTCCAGTGGAAGTTGTCAACAGTGAATCTGTTGACCAGTTCAAGTCAAGACTAGACAAAGTCTTGAAAAGTGGCCGTTTAGGGACGCAAAACAATTGAGCAGCCATGTGCCCGCTCGATTGCTAGTCCAAAGGTACCCTCTTTGAACGGACTGTAAGGCCTCCTAGGGTACTTTCTTTCCTTGTAACTCTTCGGAACTCAATGGAAGCGATTTTTGACCACCACCCGAAGTCACTAAGCCAAAAAGCAGAGATTACCTTCAGCAAATAATGTTTCTGTCAGTCCTCAGTGACAGCCCTTCCATCACCAGTACTGACGGACTGCCCAAAACTGCGCAATCCTATGGATACAGATTATACCATGGCAGTGGCTTTCAGGAATGTTGGATATTCTGACGAAAATGACCTTTGTTTTAATGTTGAATCTTTCCACTCCATTTTAAAATCTGAATTAAGAAAATAGTGTTTGAAGAAGAAAAAAAGAGTGAATTTTTTAAACAATTTAAATTCAGAAAACTTGATTCGACATATTATTCTGAAGAAAATGTAATTATATTTAATCAACAAACCTTGACAATGCCTGCAACTTCCTATCCAAGAAGGATTTCAACAAGAACCAGTGACCACTCAACTTTATAGTCCAAGGCAAGAGACTCGAACCAGTGCCCACCCAACTTTATGGTCCAAGGCAAGAGACTCGTCTGGTCGCCTAGGCCTCGAGTGGTCAGTTGGCATGCCGGGAACTTACCTTCGCCTCACCATTGGCGAAAGTATGCTCGTTGCGAAATTGAGACGTAAGGTGGCATCGGTCATCAGAGATCGGCAACGCAAGATGCGGGATCAGGCTATGCAGATCAAACCAGACCAAGGAAAAACAATGGGTTTGGTCAGCATGGAACGAGCCTCATCTTCCTTCATCCGGGACGGCTCCTTCACCTCCTTTGCGGACTGGCGCTTTATACATATCGCGCCAGACTTAACCTTCTCCCCCTTAACGGTGCAAACCGTTTTCGCAACGCCGACCAGCGTTGCCGTCGCTGCCAATTCCAGCAAGAAACACTGCCGCATGTTCTTAACCATTGCATGCGACACGCGGATGCAATGCAGCGACGCCATAACAGCCTTGTGGAAAGGGTGAGAAGAGCCGCACAAGGAAGAAATTGGGTCGTCTTAGCGGCCAACCAGACGATTCCGGGGGCAGACGAGAATACACGCCCGGATCTGGTTCTACGGAAGGGGGAAGACGTTGTTATAGTGGATGTGACCTGCCCTTTTGAAAACGGTGTAGCTGCGTTCGAAGTTGCAAGACGTGCAAAAACCGATAAATATGAGAACCTGAGAAGGCACTTCCTAAGCAGTTACCAGAACGTTAAAGTGGAGGCATTCATAGTGGGGCCGTTAGGTGCCTATGACCCCCAGAACGACAGGTGCATGAGGCGCTTTGCCTCGAAACATTATTTAAAGTTGTTTCGAAAGTTGTGTGTGGCCGATTCTATAATGTGGAGCAGGAAGATATATATAGAACACATTACAGGAGCACGGCAATATTGATAGCCTGCTCCCTCCTGCTCCAATGTCTAATTGCATAAACCCTTGTATATAATCTTTGTTTTTGTTTTGTTATATTTTGTTTCTTTGTTGTTTTTTTGTTAAAAATTTTATATTAGATATTGTATCTATATTATGTTAAATTACTAATGTATATATAAACATTGTAATAAGAAATGTAACATGCTCTAATAAAAAATAAAATCTGTTCTTATGAGCTTAATGGATTTGAACCTGTGCATACTACCACTTCCACCAGAGTTAATCGCCCAAGAAGGTTACCATTAGGTAACTATTAACTTTGAGAGTAGAGGATGACATCGGGATCCAGGCCAACCTTCATCTGGAGAAGTGGCAAAGCGGAATCGGCAGGTGAAGCAGCTACCAGGGTCTCCAAGCTCACCTAGGCAACTTCGGGATCCAAGCCTGCTTCAGCGCGACTTCGGGGCCGAGCTGCTTCCACAGTGGGGAGATGAACCTGACAGGCAGGCAGCGAACCTTACCCCAGACTAATGTATATATAAACATTGTAATAAGAAATGTAACATGCTCTAATAAAAAATAAAATCTGTTCTTATGAGCTTAATGGATTTGAACCTGTGCATACTACCACTTCCACCAGAGTTAATCGCCCAAGAAGGTTACCATTAGGTTACTATTAACTTTGAGAGTAGAGGATGACATCGGGATCCAGGCCAACCTTCATCTGGAGAAGTGGCAAAGCGGAATCGGCAGGTGAAGCAGCTACCAGGGTCTCCAAGCTCACCTAGGCAACTTCGGGATCCAAGCCTGCTTCAGCGCGACTTCGGGGCCGAGCTGCTTCCACAGTGGGGAGATGAACCTGACAGGCAGGCAGCGAACCTTACCCCAGACTAATGTATATATAAACATTGTAATAAGAAATGTAACATGCTCTAATAAAAAATAAAATCTGTTCTTATGAGCTTAATGGATTTGAACCTGTGCATACTACCACTTCCACCAGAGTTAATCGCCCAAGAAGGTTACCATTAGGTAACTATTAACTTTGAGAGTAGAGGATGACATCGGGATCCAGGCCAACCTTCATCTGGAGAAGTGGCAAAGCGGAATCGGCAGGTGAAGCAGCTACCAGGGTCTCCAAGCTCACCTAGGCAACTTCGGGATCCAAGCCTGCTTCAGCGCGACTTCGGGGCTGAGCTGCTTCCACAGTGGGGAGATGAACCTGACAGGCAGGCAGCGAACCTTACCCCAGACTCAGCGAAACCATCGCAAGGAGATAGCCAATTTACCCCTTTCCCCCAGACGATCGGCAACCACAACGCAGAGAGCTCCATCTACTGTTCTGGTTTCCAACCCCACCATACTTCTAATGCCCCGAAGTAGCCTGCAATGGACCACCATAACGTCCAAATGGTCTAATCAAAGGCAGTCTCTCGGTGCCTCAGCGGTGGCTAGCTCCTGCGAGGCAGCCCCACGATGCTATAAATTACAAACCAATCAATTATCAACAACCTTTTCTCTTTCCACAACATAGTTCCCTCTATAACAATTTATTTTATTCTTTCACAGATTAGAAAATGGTCACTGAATCTCCTTGCAATGGTGAACTTCCACCAACTTCACAAGCCCAAGATGAGAAACGTAGGCCAACTACACAGCTGAAGCGCTTAGGCTAATTCTTCTTCCCCATGATCTCTCAGAATATGAAGATGATGATGATGATGAAGATTTAGAAAATATTCAATGCGAAACTGAGGAAGACTTTGTGAGTAGTGTGCATCAAATTCCAAATGTGTAAGTTGAAAATTCTTACGAAAGCGATGATGATGATAATGTTCCCCTATCAATGTTAATGTCTGATACCAAAAGAAATTCCTAAAACAGATGATAATTACAAATGGCGTAAAATTGATTTTCATCCACCTAATGATATACAGGGTGTCCACAAAGTCTGGGTACTTCCGGACTGGTTTCAGCAGGATAGAGCCCCTGCCCACTTTGCTACAAATGTTAGAGATTGGCTGAATGGCACTTTTCCTCACTGGATTGGAAGAAGAGGTCATGTGGAGTGGTCCCCTCATTCACCAGAGCTTTCTCCCCTTGATTTCTTTTTTCTGGGGCATGTTAAAAGAGAAAGTTTACTCAATGAAGATTGCAAATCTAAACCACTTGAGAGAACGCATTATCAGTCAGTGTGCTGAAATCGACGCCAATGTACACCTATTCAATCGAGTTCACCAGAATTTAGCAAGGCGCATCGAATTATGCATTGCAAATAATGGAAATCATATTGAAAATATAATTTCTTAACATTATAATTAAATAAAATTGTTTTGTTCTAAAGGTATGTATTTATCCCCTATGTACCCAGACTTTGTGGACACCCTGTAGAATGGAAAGATAGCTAATCCGTAGATGAATCATTAAGCGAAAAGCCTCCAATTTATTTTTCAGTTTGTTTTTGGATGATAGCATGATCAAACATATTACTGATCAATCTAACATATATGCACTTCAAAAAAATGGTAAAGAATTGAAGCTAAATGAAAATGAATTGAAATCTTATTAACCCTTTTGCTGCGATGATCGACTTTTATCGCCCAAATAAAGTTAAACATTCAATGCGACAGTCGACAAGTCAATATTACTGAAAAAATGTTTCTTTTCACTGTTACAGACGACAAGTCTCACAACTCAAAATTGACTAATTTCTTACGTTTGCGTGAAGTATAAACTTCTGTGAGCTCCGGATTTAGGGGCAGTATGCAGCTGTCATCGTGATTGGTGTTTCGCTGTTGTAAGTTTCCATTCAGGTCATTTTTATTTTACTATTATAATGAATACTTGTATTTTATAATTATAGATATTTTTACATTTTCATATCATACCTCTACAGTTTTACATTATGTTTCACAATATTCTCCATTTGTATTACAGGTTTATAGGCCAGCATGGATTTACAGCGAAGCCTACCAGATGAAAGTATTCAAGATTTTTTTTCTGCTGGTGACTCAAGAGTGTCTCTCGATAGATGAAGAGAGTGAAGATATAGATTTGACAAATTTGTCAACTGATGATTATGAAGAGAATGAAATTATTGATATAGATGCTGGTGAGGAGGTAGGAGACCTACTAAAATGGAAAAAAGTCAATGTAAGTAAGGAAAATACAAATTTGTTTTCTCTTCAAGAAGTAATCGATTTCAGTGGGTCTCATCAAGTGCCATTCAGAATCTTAGTCCTTTTCAATGTTATGAAATTACAGCCACAGAAACTAATAGGTATGCCAAGAAAATTATTGATAGGGAGCAGTCGCTCTCTCCTAGATCTAGATTTAGAAAATGGATTGATATATCTGGAAGTGATTAGAAATTGTTATGGGTATGGTTCATAAGTCTACACTGCAGTGATATTTCCAACAAAAAGATTTCCTTGCCTCTACGCCTGGCTTCAGTACTGTAATGTCTAGGGATCAGTATTTACTTATTCGATCATTTTTGCAGTAATGAAACTGCAGGTACAGATGACAGATTGGATAAAATTAGGCCGTTTCTGGATGTTGTCAGTGGATTGTACACACATTAAACAAGCAATAGGGAAATAAGTGTAGATGAAACAAAGGTAAAATTCAAGGGGAGGCTGTTCTTCAAACAATATTTGACAACAAAACCAACTTCAAAGTGGGGAAATTAAATTTGGTCACTCTGTGACTCACATACTGGTAATCTTCTGAAATTTACTGTCTACACCAAAAAGAAGCTGGACCTGTTAGTGGTAAAGGCAGCATGAAACAAAGGTAAAATTCAAGGGGAGGCTGTTCTTCAAACAATATTTGACAACAAAACCAACTTCAAAGTGGGGAAATTAAATTTGGTCACTCTGTGACTCACATACTGGTAATCTTCTGAAATTTACTGTCTACACCAAAAAGAAGCTGGACCTGTTAGTGGTAAAGGCCTTGGACATAGAGTAGTTACTTCACTACTCAGTGACTTTGAAAACAAAGGTCATATTGTCTATTTAGATAATTTTTACTCAGGTATTTTCTCTATGAAGATCTCAGATCCAAGCAAATTAGAGCATGTGGTACAGTCAAAACAAACCGGAAGGGCCTCCCTTCTGAAATGAAGAACTCAAAAGTGAAAATAGGTGATCTGCCAACCACATGGGTAAATAATAATCAAACACTTATTGCTACATCCTGGAAAGATACAGGAAAGGTGAACATTCTTTTCAAGTGTAGGCAACACAAGAATATCGGCAGTTGAAGTGAATTCAAAGACAGGCAAGAAAGTGGTTCGTAAACCTACTATCCAACAATATTATAATCAATACATGGGCAGGTAGATAAATGCTACCAACTGTGTTCTACGTATCCTTTCAACAAAAAATAAAAAATTGGTACCAAACTATATGGCATTTTATAGTCGAAGTAGCTTTGGTAAACAGCAATATCTGTTATAATATTCAAAATCCCAATGACAAAATGTTGCCTCGAAAATTTAGAGAAGAAGTAGTAACTGGTATGCTACAAGGTTATGTCACTTGCGGTGATTCAAATAAATGGAAAAGAGGAGCTGGCAACACACCGATGGCAAATCGATTAGCTGAGAGGCATTTCCCATCATGCCATGATGACAAGAAAATGAAGCCAAACTGTATTGTTTGCAGTATACTCCTAAGTAAATGCAGCCAAAAAAGGAAAGGAAAAGTGTAAAAGAAAACAGACTTCATATGTTTGCAAAAAATGCCCACAAACACCAACATTATGTATTGTGCCTTGTTTTGAATTTTTTCATACACAGAAAGTATACAAAAAGGTATGCGGGTGTTCTGTAACAAATAACTAGATCAGAAAAGGGTGTGACTAAAGTCGCTCGCTGCAAGAATGCTATTCAAAATTTGAGTACATTGGACAATATTCAACTCTCTCATTTAAGAATTAAAAAGGTCATTCATTATTTTTATTTTTTTAATATTTGTATTTACTTTTCAAATGCTATGTAAGGTTATAATTAACAAAATGTAATAAAATGTTTGAATATCATATTTTATTTTTTACCGTCAAAACTGCACTCTTAGGAGTAGGTTATTTCCAAATTGTGTCGCAGCAAAAGGGTTAAGGTGTTCTAATGCTATCGGGAATTATTCAAGTTCCAAGTTACAATCAATATTGGAAAAAGACTGAGAATACATCAAATTGCTGATGCAATTAGTCAAGATCGGTTTGATGAAATAAAACGCTACATTCATTTCAATGATAATGCCTCACAAAAACCAGTAGGTCATGCAGAGTATGACAAGATCTATAAAATTAGGCCTCTGATTGAATCCATTCAAAATAATTGCAAGAAACAGTCACAAGAAGAATACCAGTGCATTGATGAGCAGGTAATTCCGATGAAAGCTCACATTTCACTAAAGCAATATAACCCCATGAAGCCTCACAAATGGGGATAAAAGTAATTTCTAGAGCAGGCACCAGTGGTTATATATATATATATATATATATATATATATATATATATATATATATATATATATATATGACTTTGAGCTTTATGCTGGCAAAACAAATACACAATCATCTGATTCAGGAAATGGATTGGGAGTTTCATCCAATTTTGTCATGCGACTTGCTGAAGGTATTCCGAGACCTCAATTACAAACTTGTCTTTGATAATTGGTTCTTGTCTATTGCTTTAGCAAAGAAATTGAAGGATGAAGGCATCCTCTGTTTATCAACAATACGACCAAACAGAATAAAAGGCTGCATTTTGAAAGAAGAAAATCAACTGAAAAAGGAAGGGAAGGGAAATTTTGATCATAGGGTTGAAACTAATTCAAACATAATAGCCATCAAATGGTTTGACAATACGGCGGTGCATTGTCTATCAATGTATGCAGGATTGGAGCCACTAACCGATGTTAGAAGATGGAATCAAAGTGAAAAGGAGTATGTAAATATTCCTAGGCCTCACATTATAACTGAATACAATCAATACATGGGGGGGCATTGATCTCTGCGACATGTTGCTTGAGCCCTACAGAATAGACTTCAAATCAAAAAAATGGTACACAAGAATTTTCTTTTACCTAATGGACCTCTCTGTGGTGAATAGTTGGTTGCTGTACCCTAGGGTATGTACAAAAAATAAAGTCAAACACATGCCTCTGTGACTTCAAAGAGGATATTGCATAATGACTTATCAATTGTAATTTTGCTGCCACACCAAAGAGAGGAAGACCAACTTTGGATAAAACACCAAAGGTAAAAAAAAGGAGACCGACTTTCCAACCAGCTGAATCCTCTCGATTTGACAACGTGTCTCACTTGCCAAGTTGTGTTGAGCAAAAACGAAGGTGTAAAAACTGTGTCACAGCTTATGCAAGGGTAATCTGTGTTAAGTGTAATGTTGCACTGTGTTTAACCAACCAAAGAAACTTTTAGGTAGTACCATAAAAAATAAATTAACATGATTAAACTAGGCCTATATTATTTTTAAAAGGATCAAGTACCGTATTTATAAAGGGAAGAAATTTTAAGTATTCCGGATGATGCCATATGGAATCATGTTGTAATTTGGTTATTTAAAAAACAAAAACAAATTATACAACATAAATGTGTTATTTATCCTCCAAATAAATGATTTTAAAGAAGAATTTTTTTTTTTTACCTTTATCATAATTCAGGGGTAAAAGGGTTAGCCCTCCCCCCCTGGACGGTGCAAACCATTTTCGCAATGCCAACCAGCATTGCCAATACCAACAAGAAATGTATTTTGATTTTAACCCCCCCCCAAAAAATCCCATTTTTAATGTTTTATTTAAGACATGGATCCTTTTCAAACCCTCCACCGCAGCCTTGCGTTTGAACCCATATACTTAAATCTAACTTAGAATCTAACTTAATACTAGTATTAGAAGCTTGTCCCTGGTCAGTTTTTGTACTCTGCAATACGGACCGTCTAGCTTCCTAACGCATTATGGATCTTTCCATTGGGTATAAGTGGCACATAGGATATTGCAACACTAGTCTATCATCTATTTTGAGATCAACGCTCCTAATTTTTCCATCTGCACCAGGGAATAATAACCTTAATAAGCCCAAAATGGTCTAGTTTTGGTTTCAATTGGATTGATCTAGATCCCTACTGCATTCTCTGAATGCCAGGCCTGTTTGAAGTGTTCGTGCTTCTCTTTAGACATTTTTAGAGATGTTAGCCTATCGATAATGGGAGTATCAGGAGTCCATGGGTAGTCTTTTATTTACATCTAATTGAATTTTGGCATTTGAATAGGGCTTAAAAAATAAATTAGGAATCAAAGGGACTAAATCTTTATCTGAAGACATGTAAGTGAGGGGGCGAGAGGTGACTGAATTTTGAATGTTTGACAGGAGGGTGAGCAATTCAAAATATTTAAGCTTAGATCGACCGATAGACAATCTCCCAAGCTGCCCCCATCCAGGCAGAGTAGAGAGAAATAGTGATGTGCTTGATGTTACAAGCCATCATATGGAATTCGAACTCATACATTAAACATTCACTTAGAGCTTTTCCTCCATGAATAAATGACTGCATTGTCAGAGTACACAACGATGTTAGAAAAGCGTTGGAATGCTAGTAGAAATGACTTAACAGACATGTCTGGAACCAGCCCTGATGTTAAGGCAGGTGAAAATCAAAATATACATCTTAAATGTATTATTTGACTAATTTTTTACATATAGGTGGCTGATGAAATCAACCCCTACATGTTTAAAGGGTTTGAAGAAATTCACCTGATCCTGGGTAAATGCTGTGAATTTAGGATCTTGGAGAGAAAGAATTAAATTTTCAGCAAACTACACATTCTGAAAGTACCTTTTTTAGGGTCTGTCTTGGGTAGGCAGGAGAGACACCGCCCATCCAGTAACCAGGACAGCTAACATACCAGAGATCGCCCAGACTGGGACATTCAACAAGAATGTCCTGAATAGTCTGGGAGACAATGCAGTCTTCACAGTAGGGCACTGGTGAGCGCTCCATCAAATGGCTGTGCGTCCCGGGAGTTTGTCCAATTTGGAGATGGCATTGGGGGATAGGTCCATGGGAACAGTCGACCATCTCCCATCTTCTTTGCCAAGCTGCCTGTATTCCTGCCATGTAGTCGGTGCGAGGAAGAGCGAAACCCTGGTCCAGTGGCTGAGTCCTCGCGGACTCTTTGGTGCCCTCATCAGCGCAATTCCTACATGTCCAGGAACCCAGCAGAAGATAATCTCGATATCCGCCCAGCTTGCCAAAACCACGGCATGATGGATATTGTGAACCAGGAAAGGTGGAGATTCAAATGCTCCAAGAGCACTCAGGACGCTTTGTGAGTGTCTATAGATTACAATCTAGTCTCCGAACCGGGCACGCCGTGTAATTTCCCGCACCAAGTGTATTGCCACCAGCTCAGCTGTGAAGACAGACACAGTGCCTGGCAGAGCCCTGCTGACTTCAAACAGAGGGGATATGGCGTGGAAGCGGACCCCCTCTTGGGACTTATACACTGGCATGGTTCCAGCATGACACGGTGTGTTAAAAAAAAATTTGGTCGAACGCAATACTCCCGGTGCTGTAGAAGCTTTGGGAGCAGAGGCATGGTCACAAATAGCCAAAGATGGTACCCTCAAGGGTGGCATCCTGGGGAAAACCAGGGCCACCACCAGCCCAAGAGCTTAGGGTATGACTGGCATCTCTCGGCGACATAGGCACGCAGCTGAAATCACCTGACGCGAAACAGTCATGCTGTTGGAAGGGAAGGGGGGATTCCTGGTTTTAGCCAGGGCTGGATGTGGACCCATTGTGCCACCAGCTTTACCAGGGGAGTGCCTGGGGTGGGTAGAACCTGCAGAAGGGTTCCGTATGAGTGCAGAAGGTCTTTTCAACATTGAAGCATAGGACGTCCTGGGCAGGATTTCCTTCTCAAGGAGATACCCACTACATTGCTTGTAAGAAGTGGGGTGTAGCTCTCCGCAATTGACATACTTGGCCAGGAAGGCAAATCACTGCTCCCCTTACGGGGTTGGATATGACTAGATTTGAGTTAAAATTAGTTAAAGCGTAAACTAAAAACCCATCAGAGGTTTTGTTAGCGTCGCAAAAGATCTTTAAATCCACATTATCGTCTTGTTTGAAAGCTGATTACTTAAAATGGAGTTTTGAAAGCTGTTTGATATCATTATAAAGAGTGCCGTTTGCTTAATTTATTATTATTAACTTCCTCGTCCCATCCTACATTTCTTTCTAACAGACTGCATAACAATTCTACTCCCAAATGGTAATGGGGAGACAAAGTCCTAAAGAATCAAAAACTTTTGATGTTCGAGATAAAATGCCTCATTTGGTCCTAGAAGGCTATTTGAATTCCGAATTGATTATTTGAATATTATCTGAGTTTACTGAATAAATACCCAAGTACCCTCTTGACACCGGTCCCATATTTTTTGGCCGTGTCATCTTTAATGAATTTATCTATTATAAGTTAAACTAAATTGATGTTCCAGGAATCCACCTTTAACCCTTAAAGCCCGGTCATCATCCATTGATGTTCCCTTAAGAAAAACCGGTCATCATCAATAGATGATTTGTACAATCTTTCAATGTACGGCTACCAATTATTGATGTTTTGCACATTTCCGCGCTGTACAGTCATCATCTATTTCATGTTAAATCATCTCGCGACATCTGGTACCTTTTTTGTATACTCCGTTGCAGTTAGTCAAGCGTTTTATTTATATTTAGTCACGTTTGGCCATGTTTGTGTGCTGGTGCGTATTCCGAGGATAATGGCGAGTGTTAGTGGAATTCGTAATAGAAGAAGCGTTTCTTCTAGTTCTATAATACCCTTGATGTTATCTAGTGGTGATGAAAGCAGTGATATCATATCGGATGACAGTGAAAGTAGTGAAGAGGAAGAGGAAAATACTGCTCCAAATAATAGATGGACCAGTTGTAATGTCTTTTCACCTCAAATTCCAAATTTCAATATAGCCAGTGGCGGTATTACCAACGCTTGTACGCTCACAGAGAGTTCTGTAGAATTTGAATATTTTCAGCAAATGTTTGATATAAAAATAGTGGAATTGGTTGTGAAAGAAACAAATGATTTTTTCAAGGTGGGTAGAAATGAAGATGAAGATTTAGCTCCAAGTTCATCACGGATGAAACGTTGGGAAGACACTAATGTCAGTGAAATGTACATATTTTTTGCACTTACAATGCTGATGCCTCAAGTCAAAAAGCATGCTCTATCAGATTATTGGAAGAATGATCCTTTGATAGGGACACCTATTTTTGGCAAATATATGTCTCGTGATAGGTTCTTCGCAATTTTACAATATCTGCACTTTGCAAGTAGTGAAGAGCCAAACATAAATGATCGTTTATGGAAAATTCGAGATCTGTTGACAATGGTAACTAATAATTTTTCGCAAGTGTTCAAGCCCTTTCAAAAGGTCATCATCGACGAATCCCTCATTCTCTTCAAAGGTCGTGTTGGCTTCAAACAGTACATTCCTACAAAAAGACACAGATTTGGAATAAAAGTATTTGTGCTGTGTGACTGCGAAACAGGAATAATACTTGACATCATAATATACACTGGAAGTGAAGTAGATATTCCAAAAGACGCTCGCTTGGGATTGAGTGGATCAGTAGTCAAACAATTGTTGTCTAAATATCTTGGAAAAGGACATATTCTATATACAGACAATTATTATACAAGTCCCACATTGTGCACATTCTTACAGGAAAACAACACTGGCTCCTGCGGCACTGTAAGGATGAATAGAAAAAATATGCCCAAATTTGATAAGAAGAGAAGAGGGGAATTTGAATTGAAGAAAAATGGACCAATCATGGCACTTCAGTGGCAAGATAAACGTACAGTTACAATGCTTAGTACCATTCACAAAGGTGAGATGAAGCTTACTGGAAAAAGGTGTTTTAGAACAGATGCAGAAATCAAGAAACCAGATACTGTATTAGATTATACACTCAACATGAGGCTTGTTGACAAAAGTGACATGCAGATAGGAACAATCGATTGTCTTAGAAAGTGTTTGAAGTGGTACAAGAAGATTTTTTTCCATTTGCTTGATATGGCAATGCTGAATGCATACAATTTATATTTGGTTAAGACAGGCAATAAACCTTCATTGAGGAAATTCTCCTATGAAGTCATAATGCAGCTACTGGAAAAGTATGGGCGACCTACATTTCCCATAGTTGGGAGACATCACATCAACACTCCAGACCGACTTTATGCTAAAGAATTTATGGTTCGTCACTCTCCACAAAATGTACCTTCAACTGGTGGACGAAATAAAGGACAGCGACAGTGTCATGTTTGTCAACATACAGAACGACGAGCAACCAAAAGGAAAATGGTAACAACATGGTGCAAGGAGTGCGGTGTGGGGCTTTGTCTTGGAGCTTGCTACCAAGATTACCACACACGCCAAAAATTTTAAGTGGTTACAATGTGGTGTAAGGAGTGCAGTGTGGGACTTTGTCTTGGAGCTTGCTTCCAAGATTACCACACATGAAGAAGTTGTTAAAATCAACAAAGCAAGGAAAATGAAGGTAAGTAATAATATTTGTACTTAGTTTCTTTCATTTCCAAATGGTAGAGTAAAAAATATTAATACAAACATACATTTTAAAAATATATATTATTTTCATTTTATTTTGCGTTTGGCGGGTGCGCAAAACCGGACTATACCCGGGCCTTAAGGGTTAAGCATCAGACTTAGGGCATCTTCATAAAGTTAACTTTCGAGGTTAAAGTTGGTGATTATGAAGTTATCTACAAATAAAGACTCTTGAATGGACTTAGAACAGAAGTCATTTTGAAATTTATCTATATGATGTTTGATGACATAATTCATAACAAATGGAGAAGAAAAACAACGTTAGAATATCTATATAAGTTATGAGCCAACCTTTCTTATAAAAAAAAGTAAAATTTATTCTTGTCAGACTAATTTAAAATAAATTTGAAGGAAGGCAGATTTAATGTCAGAAATCATGACATACTTGTAAGTTTTGAATCTGCAAAGAAGCCTCATTTAAAATAAGCATTGTCAACCTTTAAACTGCAGTTAAACACAGGTCTGATCTTAGTAGTGATTTGTGAGGCTTCTTTAATTATATAGGTCTGTGAGGAATGAAGCTGTAATTATCAATCATTGATGTAAATTTGCTCGATTATGCTTTCCTCAAGTTGAGTGTCAAAGACCTTAGCATAAGTCTCCCATAAAGCTTTTTTTAGTTAAAGATGAATGAACCAGGTTAAGAGTCGTCAAAGCAATATGTGAGTTAGATGGAACTAGTTGAATGATTATCATATCATACCAAGGAAGTTCAATATAATGATTTTGTTTGAATTTGATGGAAGTTTTGAAATTAAAAATCAATATCATCTAAACTATCCATCTGCTTGTCTTTATTGCCAATTGACTCAAGAATGTACAAGTATTCCAGCCCAAAATCCAGATCGGAATCAGAGTTACTTACTTTTAAGGGATTTAAATATGAAGGTGACAGATGAAGGATGGCATTGACTATTGTCTCAACATGATCATGAGCGGGAAGCCTTTCGATATTGAAAAATTTGTTCTTACTTTCACAAACTACTTCCCCCTCCATTTAAGAACTCAAGAAATCAGGTGCAATCTCATCCCCAGGAAGTCCCTCACTAAAACCCTCTTGTGACTTGTTAGAGTGTGAGTTAAGTGTACAGGAGTTATCGTAGGTCCTAGTCTGAAACTTGCCCACCCCAACATCCTGACCTGAGCCTTTAAAGTGGGTAGATATTTGGCTGGGAGACTTCTTGATGTGAGAAGTTTTTTCTTGATTTTCTTGAGTAGGTTGGATTGACTGTGTTCATTTCTTGACTTTCCATTGCTTTTATTTCTTCTGTTGGATTTTGAAGTGCTATTGGCATTATTTCTTTTTTATTATTGGTGGTCCTTTTGACTCTTTTGTTGTACTTTTGACAGTTTTTGAATTTTTTCACTTTAGATTTTAGGTGGTCCTTTTGACTCTTTTGATTTACTTTTGACAGTATTTAAATTTTGATATTTTTACCCACAAGGGTGTCGTAAGGAAGTGGACTTATGAAATACTCTGCAGTGCATTTGGATTAGAGTTGGGCCCTTAGTCTTCCTTTGTTGCGACTTTACAGTGCATTCAGTCATTTAATGGCTGCCTTAGTCAGCCTACCTTTCAGACCCATCACTGTAAACCCTTGAACACTTCCGTATGGAACGACACCAATTGGAGTATTGATTTCTTGACTTTACATTGCTTTTATTTTTTCTGTTGGGTTTTGAAGTGCTATTGGCATCATTTCTTTTTTTAATATTGGTGGTCCTTTTGACTCTTTTGTTGTACTTTTAACAATTTTTTTATTTTAGATTTTAGGTGGTCCTTTTGACTCTTTTGATTTACTTTTGACAGTATTTAAATTTTGATATTTTTACCCACAAGGGTGTCGTAAGGAAGTGGACTTCTGAAATACTCTGCAGTGCATTTGGATTAGAGTTGGGCCCCTAGTCCTCCTGTTGCGACTTTACAGTGCATTCACAGTCATTTAATGGCTGCCTTAGTCAGCCTCCCTTTCTCTTCCATCCCTGTAAACCCTTGAACACTTCCGTATGGAACGACACCAATTGGAGTATTGATTTCTTGACTTTCCATTGCTTTTATTTTTTCTGTTGGGTTTTGAAGTGCTATTGGCATCATTTCTTTTTTTAATATTGGTGGTCCTTTTGACTCTTTTGTTGTACTTTTGACAGTTTTTGAATTTTTTCACTTTAGATTTTAGGTGGTCCTTTTGACTCTTTTGATTTACTTTTGACAGTATTTAAATTTTGATATTTTTACCCACAAGGGTGTCGTAAGGAAGTGGACTTATGAAATACTCTGCAGTGCATTTGGATTAGAGTTGGGCCCTTAGTCTTCCTTTGTTGCGACTTTACAGTGCATTCAGTCATTTAATGGCTGCCTTAGTCAGCCTACCTTTCAGACCCATCACTGTAAACCCTTGAACACTTCCGTATGGAACGACACCAATTGGAGTATTGATTTCTTGACTTTCCATTGCTTTTATTTTTTCTGTTGGGTTTTGAAGTGCTATTGGCATCATTTCTTTTTTTAATATTGGTGGTCCTTTTGACTCTTTTGTTGTACTTTTAACAATTTTTTTATTTTAGATTTTAGGTGGTCCTTTTGACTCTTTTGATTTACTTTTGACAGTATTTAAATTTTGATATTTTTACCCACAAGGGTGTCGTAAGGAAGTGGACTTCTGAAATACTCTGCAGTGCATTTGGATTAGAGTTGGGCCCCTAGTCCTCCTGTTGCGACTTTACAGTGCATTCACAGTCATTTAATGGCTGCCTTAGTCAGCCTCCCTTTCTCTTCCATCCCTGTAAACCCTTGAACACTTCCGTATGGAACGACACCAATTGGAGTATTGATTTCTTGACTTTCCATTGCTTTTATTTTTTCTGTTGGGTTTTGAAGTGCTATTGGCATCATTTCTTTTTTTAATATTGGTGGTCCTTTTGACTCTTTTGTTGTACTTTTAACAATTTTTTTATTTTAGATTTTAGGTGGTCCTTTTGACTCTTTTGATTTACTTTTGACAGTATTTAAATTTTGATATTTTTACCCACAAGGGTGTCGTAAGGAAGTGGACTTCTGAAATACTCTGCAGTGCATTTGGATTAGAGTTGGGCCCCTAGTCCTCCTGTTGCAACTTTACAGTGCATTCACAGTCATTTAATGGCTACCTTAGTCAGCCTCCCTTTCTCTTCCATCCCTGTAAACCCTTGAACACTTCCGTATGGAACGACACCAATTGGAGTATTGATTTCTTGACTTTCCATTGCTTTTATTTTTTCTGTTGGGTTTTGAAGTGCTATTGGCATCATTTCTTTTTTTAATATTGGTGGTCCTTTCGACTCTTTTGTTGTACTTTTAACAATTTTTTTATTTTAGATTTTAGGTGGTCCTTTTGACTCTTTTGATTTACTTTTGATGGCATTTGAATTTTGATTTTTTTACCCACAAGGGTGTCGTAAGGAAATGGACTTCTGAAATACTCTGCAGTGCATTTGGATTAGAGTTGGGCCCCTAGTCCTCCTGTTGCGACTTTACAGTGCATTCACAGTCATTTAATGGCTGCCTTAGTCAGCCTTCCCTTTCATCACTGTAAACCCTTGAACACTTCCGTATGGAACGACACTGATTGGAGTATTGAACGCCGCACCATTTAAACATTTGATTTTCTTGAACTTTAGGTTTTTCAAGCACATCCACTCCCAGTAAAGCTCTAATGTGCTTTACAGTGTCCTTTTCTGTCGACACTATATTTCGGTCAGCCATTTTGTAGCCTACCTGAAAAGTTGTTGGAAGGCAAGGGAGATCCCTTCTACCTCATGGTTAAGGCAGAAGTTATCCTCCACTAGAAATTTCACATCAAAATACTGGGTATAAAGGCGAAGTGACAGTTCTATTTCCCTGACATGCTTGTTTTATGAGCCAATAAAGGTTTTAATTGTAATAGTGTTAGAAGGGAGCCTAGTGAGATCTAATCCCAAGTCTTCGACCACTGTAGAAGACAAGTATGAGCGCTGCAATGCAAAATCAAACAGACAACGCACACTTACATTCTTACCCCAACCTGTGAGATCTACAGTAAGAGTAGGAAGTTTATTAATATTTTGACTACCTAAATTAGACTTCATGCTCCAATCTATGCTGGCCCTAACAATCAAAACCTGATCCGGCAACCACCATTGTGAAACATAGGGATTAAGACAAAGGGCATTTATATGGGATCTGGATTGGCAAAGACCACACTTGAATGAGTTTGATAAGCATTTCTACGGACACAATTCATCCGAATGCTTGAAACTGGAACACCTGCATCACAGCTTTAGCTGATGACATCTGGCCTGACATCTTGGCGACTGTATCATATTCAAGAGTGTTCTCCATTACATAGTTTGGAATTTTTGACAAATGTACCTTTAAGGTCATTATTGGGACTTTGGCCTTTGCCTTTGAATTTTGTTCAACAGGAAAACTGTGTGATTATCAAGTTGAAATTTGACTTATCTGATTTTAAATTAACTTTATCGTTCTGACTAGGTTTAACTAATGTTCATATTTGAAAAGTCTGCAAGGTGGCTCTTTGGACGACTCTTTATCACCTTCACCCTTTGTAGACACAGAAGTAGGCCTTTGTTTTGAATCTAAATTTGATCTCATTTTGGGCTTTAACTTTTCCAATGTTCTGAGGACAACCGAATAGTTGTCATAAATTTCAGTCAAAGTAGGGTAGTTAGTTCCCCAAATTATATTTAACTATTGAAAACCAGGGAAAGTTTTTCAATTAAAACATGTGCCATGAATGTTACCTGCAGAGTGTGATTGGAAAAAATCAACCCCATGACCCTTTCGCTGCCTGGCTTTGTTCTGGAAGGTTGTCTTACAGGAAGCTACTGATTCTCATTGTAAGATTGGGATATAATACTGATTTGGGTGTGTAGTTTTTCTTGTATTTATTTAATACATCAATCACTGTGTAATAAATACATTAGTGATAAATACTTTTGGGGAAGATAACTGACAGCAATCCTGAGCAAGAATTTTTTTGGTGAGTGTTAACTCTTTCCTTAGTAAATTTCTGAGAGTATGGTTGTTTGTATAGATGGTGAGAGCATGCCGTTTGAAAGTAGTGTGTATGTGGTGTGTGATGCATGTGGAGTTGAAAGGAGAGTGAATGTAACTGAATGCCGTGTGTGTTTTCTGGAAGGGGAGGTTAGGAGGTTGAGTGGGGAATGTAAGAGGATGAATGATTTGGTGTTTGAGGTGAGAAGAGATGCAAGTGTGCGATTGAAGGATGAGATTAATGCTAAGAGGGTGGAAGATAGGGCTAGGACTGTTTGGTTGTGGGTGCCTGATGGCCTCCACGGCGTCGTGGCGTGCCTTGCCTAGGTAAGGGCACCTGGGGTGGACGGCGACGTGGTCGCCGCCACAGTTTGTGCAGCGGGTTGTGGTGGAGGTGCAGGTCGTGTAGTGGTGCCCCGCTACACTGCACTTTGAGCAGATTAGGTCTGCAGTGCAGGTATTGGTGCTGTGGCCGGTTTTATAGCACCGGTGGCATTGTGTGGGTCTTATGTTGTGTTGTTCTTCAATGTGTTGAGGGTTTGTGAGGGTGCCACAGACCTTGATGCCTCGGTCTAGCAGCATGTTTTTTGTGTTATCACTGGACAGTGTAATCACTGCCCAGTTCTTTGACCTGTTAAAGTAGAGGTCTTTGATGACCTCCTCCCCGTACTCCTGACGGAGGTGCGAGCGAAGGTCATTGTTTGTGAAGGCCAGCCACAAAGGATTGGTCCTTGTCACTCGAATCTGGTATCGTTTCATGATACCGTCAGCGAGTCTTGTCTGGAGGTTGAGTGTATTTAGTGTAGTGGTCGAGTTTTGGTGGAAGGTTAGCACGTCCTCCTGCGAGCGGAAGACGAGCTTGTGGCCTGTGCGTATTTTAATGATATTTGTTATTGGTGTGTCGTGGGTGGAGGCTAGCGTGAGCAATGTGTGGTGGTCAATTGTGTCGGGTGCTGGTTGTGTGGTGCTCGTTAGTGTGAGGTGGGATGTGTTCGCCATTTTGAGGCTTTTACGGGTTTTTTTATTACTTTTTATGAGAAGGCCCCCGCCCCGCCGATGAGGACCCCGTGAACATGACTCGAATGTGGTGAAGGGTGATGGATGATTATATGGAGCTGGTTGGGCTCCTCAGAGGGTGTAAAAACATGGCGGACTTAATGATGACTGAAGCCAGAATCAACTGACTCCAGTCGGGGTGCCGCCCCCTCTATTGGGTTTTGGTTATTTAACAGTTACGTCCGACATCTCACAGAGACGGAAGAGTCTCCCTCTGTGGTCCTGGACGGTGCCGCAGGGCAGGTTGTTATGCCTCCCCGCGTTTGTAACTGAATCCCAAACCAGGTTGCTTCTTCCTCTGGGTTCCGCAGCAGGGTAAGCCTCAGACCTCCTTTCCCCAGAGTTTTCAATTATGCCTTTTCTAAGTAGAACGGCATAGTTGCAACGAAGCTATATGTGTAGAGTCACGTTCACGGAGCCAGACATCACGGCGAAGCAGGGACGGGGGGGGGGGGGGTTTAGCACGTCATATCAGGATGACGAACCAGGGAAATAAAGGTATTTTTATTCGGGGGGTGGGGGGGGGGGTGATTAAGGTCCTATTTAGGTCCGGGGGTACTTGTAGAGGTGAGTAGATCTCGTTCACGAGAAAATCGTTGGTGAGCGGGAGTGTGCTGGAGGTGACTTGCCCTCAACGTTTCCTCCTTTGCCGGCTAAGACTTCTCTTAGGTTGAAGAGCTCACGTAGAAATCGTGGAGGCCCTCATTCATTCATTCATTTTGTGTATAGAAAGAACAGAGAGGGACTGCCGTAATACGGCAGACGGGTAGTCAGAGAGGAGCGTTGCGGAAAATAATTAAGAAAGGGACAGCGAGAGTAGATAGGTCGGTGGCTATACACCGAAGCGAGGTGTTGTAGTGAGGGTGTGGGTTATGAGGTAATTGACTGGGCGAGGGATGGGGGCAAGTCAGGGGGGGAGGCTTACAGTCCATCCGGAAACGCGTTATTCATGATGCCTTATTGGGTTATGCGAAGAATGGTACGGGTGGCAGGTGTTCGTGGGCCGCGGGATATCGCGGCGCCATCGCGTACCTTCTTACATGTAGCGAGGTGTAAAGTGAGTCTGTTGTGAGTTTTTCAAGTTGTTTTGTAAGTCTGGTGTGAGCGTAGGTGTTGAGGGGTTAGTTTGTTGTTGTTGTGTAGTGCGTCCATTCTCGAGTACAGCGGCGAACGGCAAGCGCGCTTCAGAGCAGAGTTCTGAATGCGCTGAGCCTTTCGCTTCCAGGTGTCACTCGAGGCTACGAGTGACAGTGGGGCGTACGTGAGAATGGGACGCACGAGTGCTTTATATAGGTGTAGTTTTAGTTTCTTGCTCGCTGAGTAGAACCTACTCAGCGATGTGTTTGTACGTGAGGCTCTTGCTTGTATTATGTTCTGGTGTAGGTTGAACCTGAGGGATTTGTCGAATGTTACCCCCAGGATTTTGGTGCACTGTGTATATGCGAGCCTTGTTGGGTTTTGGTGGATCATGTTTGGTGTGTGTGAGTAGATTTGTAGGTTGTGCATGAAGTGATCTCTAGCGCCGTAGAGTGTCATCTGTGTCTTCTGAGGATTCGTGGCGATCAGCCATTTGTCCTCGTAGTCTGTCTTCTCGTCAAGTATTCTTTGTGCATGGAGCGCGATTTCTTCGGGGGCCCGACCGCTGACGAGAATGGTCTCGTCGTCGGCGTAGGCCACTATGTAGGTGTGAACGCAGTTTTCTGGTGGGCGTGGGGTGTCGTTTGTGAACATGATGTAGAGTGTGGGTGCCAGAACGCTACCTTGGGGAACGCCTGAGCGTGGTGTGAAGGGTCTTGATAGGGTGTTGTTATATCTTATGTGGCATCGCCGTCCAGTGAGGTAGTGTGAGAGGAGCCTTCTGGTGCAGAGAGGTAACTCCGTGTTGTTGGCGAGTTTCCAACGGAGTCCCTCGTGCCACACCTTGTCAAAGGCCTTCTCCACGTCCTTACTGACGGAGAGAGTCTTTTGGTGTATCTGTCGTTTCTTTTGTATTCTGTCGTGTACGATGGTCACGGCCGCCTGAGTGGATCTGCCTCTCCTGAACCCGTATTGATGGGGGGAGAACCAGTCCCTCTCTTCCAGGAACTCCCGTAGGCGGCAGTTGACCATACGTTCGAGTATTTTGCCTAGGTGCTCTAATAGAGCAATAGGCCTGTAATTGTTTGGGTGTTTTGGGTCTTTGTGTTGTTTATGAAGGAGTATATTGTGAGAGACTTTGAATGTTTTGGGAAAGTGGCCTGAGGCTAGAGAGGCATTGAATAGGTGTGTGAGTGTGGGGTATATGTCTGCGGGGGTTATGTATCAGTGTGGCCGGTTAGGCCGGAGGGGCCGGGGGCGCGTTTTGGTGTCGATTTTATGTAGTGTTTTGTTTCCTCGACGGTGATTGGAGTGGTAAGTGTAGACGTGTAGTCGAGCACCTCCATGCGTATCAGGGGGGCAGGCCTCAGCTCGTGAGCATGAGTCCGGCACCATTCCTGAATGTCTTGGAAGTGCTCCTGCGCATGTGGTTTTGGTGGGTTGTGGGTGTGTACTGTGTCCCAGTGGGACCTGAATGCGTCGAGGATGTCATTGGTGTCTGTGAGTGTGTGGTTGTTTATTTTTAGTGTTATTGGTTTGTGTGGTTCCGTACCCAGCATCCTTTTCACGTGCCGCCAGAAGAAGGAAGGGTCCATGCAGCGGGTGTCGTCCGCAATGCGGACGACCTCACGCCACTGCCGGTTCCTATCTAGCTGCACGCATTGAAGGATGCGGGCACGTAGCTGGTTGATGTTCTGTTGTCGTGGGCCTCTGGTGTAGTGGTTGTTGTACTGTGTGATAAGTCTCTGTGTGTGTATTGAAAAGGTGAAGTGTTTTAGGCAGGTGTAGTTTTTGTGTGGTGAGTGTAGGTTACGTGCGGTGGTGATGGTGTCTAACAGTGAGCACCAGTGGTGGTCTATTTGTCCTGGATTGGTGTTCTCCAGGTCGAGGTTGTGTGGTGTGTTTGTGGATATGTGGCTTCTAAATTCAGCCCAGTTTGTATTCTTGTAGTCGTATAGAGGTGATGTGGGGATGAGTATGGGGGATGTGGATATGAGAAGGCATATCGGTATGTGGTCTGATAGTACGTGGGGACCGGGTGCAATGTGTGTGTAGAAACGTGTGGCATGGTCGTTACGAAAGACCACATCCGGGGATGTGGTGCCTCCGTGCGTGCCAAAGAACGTGGGGAAGGCAGGGCCGATGTGCTCGCAGCGGTGACGCTGCAAGGCACCGGCCAAGTAATTGCCCGCATCGTTCGTGTTGTTAGAAAGGAGTGTCGGGTGAAAAGCGTTGAGGTCCCCCGCGAAGAAGATGGGTAGATTGTGGTTGGAAAGGGCCCGGAGTGGGACTTCTAAGTTTAGTTGTAATCGTGGTGGTCTGTAATGGGTGGCCACTATTATGGGACCAGAGGTTGTGTCGATTTTGCAGGCTAGAAAGGAGGTGTCGCGTGTGTTGACGAGGGAGTGGTGTATGTTGCGCTTTACTAGGATTGCAGATCCTAGGTGCCGCGCCTGTGGGGATAAGTATGTGTGGTAGCCTGCAATGCGGAGTTTGTTGTTGGGAGGGTGTAGGCTGGTGGAGTTTAGTAGTATGATGTCGGGTCTTTGTGTGTTGAGTACCCAGTTGGCGACCGTATGACGAATACCGTGCCAACTGCGTACGTTTAGTTGTATAACACTAGTGCGACCTATTGTCGTGGTCTAAGTGCGCGGGAGGCTGACTTGCCAGGAATCGTCCCCTTCTCCTTGGTTATTGCCCAGGAGGCGTGAAGGGCGAGTACCTTGACTCGTGTTGATGCGTGTTTGTGAGGCACGGCCGTGTTATTGGGTAGGGGAGCCGTAGTGGGTGGAGGAGTGTGTTCTGTAGAGGTGGTGGCTTTGGGTGGGGTGGTGTCTTGGTGGGGGGAGTTCGTGGGCGGTGTAGAGCTGGAGGCGGTTGGAGAGGTGCAGATTATGAGGGGAGGAGTGTCGGGGGAGAGAGGAGGCGGGGACGACGGAGGGGTGGTGGAGGCAGAAGGGGAGGGAGGCGGAGTAGTTGAAGGAAGGGTTGGAGGGGAAGGAGTCTTAGGTGAAGGGGCGGAAGGCGGAGGAGGAGAGGAGTGAGAAGGAGTAGAGTGGGAAGGAGTAGGGTGAGAAGGAGTAGAGTGAGAAGGAGTGTGTTTAGAAGGGGAGGATTGAGAGGGAGTGGAGGGGGAAGCAGTGGGGAGCGAGGGAGGAGTGGAAACAGGAGAGAGGGGGTTTTGTTTGTCCCGTGCCTGTCTACGCGGATGGGGCTTGGGGGTGGGGTTTTGGGGGTTAGCACGGGGTGTAGTGGGCTGCGAGGGGGTTGGAGTCACAGTGGAGGCTGTGGGGGAGGAGGCTGAGATGGGTGCGAGGGGGGGGTGGAAGTGGGAGGTAGGCGGGGTTTGGATATAGGGGTGGAAGAAGCGCGAGGAGGATAGGTTGTGTGAATGGGGGCTTGGGCAGTGGCTGAGGAAGGTGTGGGGAGAGCGTGGTGAGAGTGGGGGGCGGTGGTTCCCTGCGGGCAGGGGAGTGTACCCGTCGGGGTGGGGAGGAGTGCAGGTCTGGATGTGTGTGCGTCAATTAGGGCGAACACCTTCTCGGGGAAGGTAATTTGCTCTATGCCGTTGGAGGCGAATAGTGTGTTCAGTATGTTTGCGTATAATCGGGGGTCACCCCTCGACATGTCTTTTGCCACCGCTGAGAGCAGGGTGGCCAGGTGAAGTTTGGTTTTAGTGTTGTCGCAGGGGTGGGGTGGGGGTGTAGAGTGGGGTAGGGGTGGGCGTGTAGAGTGGTGTGGGGGTCTCTGAGTGTTATGAGCTGGGGTAGGTGGGGGAGGGATGTGTGGGTGGGGTGTGGGTGCTGCAGGGGAGGGGGTGCGTCGGGGGTGGAGCAGGGGGAGCCGGCAGCGTAGGGCTGGCAGCAGCGGCGAATGACATGGTGAGGGGAGGGGGAGCGGGGGCGGGGTGTGTGTTTGTGCGTGTGTTTGGTTGTGGGTGCCTAATGGCCTCCACAGCGTCGTGGCGTGCCTTGCCTAGGTAAGGGCACCTGGGGTGGACGGCGACGTGGTCGCCGCCACAGTTTGTGCAGCGGGTTGTGGTGGAGGTGCAGGTTGTATAGTGGTGCCCCGCTACACTGCACTTTGAGCAGATTAGGTCTGCAGTGCAGGTATTGGTGCTGTGGCCGGTTTTATAGCACCGGTGGCATTGTGTGGGTCTTATGTTGTGTTGTTCTTCAATGTGTTGAGGGTTTGTGAGGGTGCCACAGACCTTGATGCCTTGGTCTAGTAGCATGTTTTTAGTGTTATCACTGGACAGTGTAATCACTGCCCAGTTCTTTGACCTATTAAAGTAGAGGTCTTTGATGACCTCCTCCCCGTACTCCTGACGGAGGTGGGAGCGAAGGTCATCATTTGTGAAGGCCAGCCACAAAGGGTTGGTCCTTGTCACTCGAATCTGGTATCGTTTCATGATACCGTCCGCGAGTCTTGTCTGGAGGTTGAGTGTGTTGAGTGTAGTGGTCGAGTTTTGGTGGAAGGTAAGCGCGTCCTCCTGCGAGCGGAAGACGAGCTTGTGGCCTGTGCGTATTTTAATGATGTTTGTTATTGGTGTGTCGTGGGTGGAGGCTAGCGTCAGCAGTGTGTGGTGGTTAATTGTGTCGGGTGCTGGTTGTGTGGTGCTTGTTAGTGTGAGGTGGGATGTGTTCGCCATTTTTGAGGCTTTTACGGGGTTTTTTACTACTTTTTTATGGGAAGGCCCCCGCCCCGCCGATGAGGACCCCGTGAACATGACTCGGATGTGATGAAGGGTGATGGATGAATTTATGGACCTGGTTGGGCTCCTCAGAGGGTGTAAAAACATGGCGGACTTAATGATGACTGAAGCCAGAATCAACTGACTCCAGTCGGGGTGCCGCCCCCTCTATTGGGTTTTGGTTATTTAACAGTTACGTCCGACATCTCACAGAGACGGAAGTCTCCCTCTGTGGTCCTGGACGGTGCCGCAGGGCAGGTTGTTATGCCTCCCCGCGTTTGTAACTGAATCCCAAACCAGGTTGCTTCTTCCTCTGGGTTCCGCAGCGGGGTAAGCCTCAGACCTCCTTTCCCCAGAGTTTTCAATTATGCCTTTTCTAAGTAGAACGGCATAGTTGCAACGAAGCTATATGTGTAGAGTCACGTTCACGGAGCCAGACATCACGGCGGAGCAGGGACGGGGGGGGGGGGTTAGCACGTCATATCAAGATGACGAACAAGGGAAATAAAGGTATTTTTATTCGGGGGGGAGGGGGCTGGGGGGGTGACTTAAGGTCCTATTTAGGTCCGGGGGTACTTGTAGAGGTGGGTAGAATCTCGTTCACGAGAAAATCGTTGGTGAGCGGGAGTGTTCTGGAGGTGACTTGCCCTCAACGTTTCCTCCTTTGCTGGCTAAGACTTCTCTTAGGACGAAGAGCTCACGTAGAAAAATCGATCGCTGTAGGACCCTCACTAAGAGGGTCCCCTTAAGGACCATCGCCGGAATGAAGACCCCAACGAAGAAGGACCTATGCGAAACCCTCTACATAGAACTCAAGGTGGCACTGGTGAAACTAATTGAAGTTTCGTCAGGCTTCATCGCCATGTGTGCCGCTGGGCGAATTTTTCGTATACTGTAGCACTGCCTTACTACCTCCTGAAGAGCGTTGTTATTCACGCGTGCATAAAGAAAGAGAGACTTTTGAGCCTTCGCCATCTAAGAACGCGACTCTGTCCTGGGTGTCTTTAGGAGCCCAGTCGAACTGCAAAAGATTTCATATATCTTTTTCGCTGCGAAGTAGAGGAAAAATGATGGGCTAAATACCCTCGTTGCTCCCGTCCAACGACCTGCGTGTGAACCTGCTCGGATGACTGCCCTTCATTAATTTCGTCTTAACTATGTCGGCCACTTGGTCTGGCATAATTAAGGGCTTGCGTGGAAACTGGTTTGAGGCCTATCCCACAGCAGAAGCACAAGTCAGAAATTCTCTCGAATTTGGGGCAAAACTGCGAGTCCCGGACGGAGGAGAAATCCTCATCGCCCGGGGGACCCGGCCAGAATCATAGAGGGAGTTACACCCGTCTCTATGTAGTTGGATGCAGTTTTGGCGTACGTACCCGTGAGGGGGTGGCACAAACTTAGCGGTCGTTGATTCGGCCGCTATGCATTAAGTCCACCAAGCTCAACCCTCTGAGGTCCCCACTCGAGAACCATCCCCCATCCATCATCCCCCCTCATCCCGGCACCATCCGAGCGGGGAAACAACAGGAAACTGGACGGGAGCACTTTCTCTCGCGTCGTTTCAAAACCAACCCTTAACTTTACCTCCTTTTTCACAAATCACTTTTTTCATATACAAAATTTTCACATATCATTTTCACACATAAAAAATAAATCAAGAAAGAAGAGTGAAGAGAGAAGACGTCGGCGACGATGGAGGCCCTCCCTAAGAGGGTCCCCCTACGGACCTTACCTGGAAAGAAGACCCCCGAGAAAAAGACTGCGAATCCTTATTCGCAAACTTAAGGATTGCTCTGATAAAACTAATTGACATTCCCAACGGTTTCATCGCCATGTGCGGTGAAACCAAGGACATCGACCGGCTCCTTTCTGACGAAGGGGCCTTAGTCCTCAAGGAAATGGGCCTGGAGGCCAAAACCCCACCAGCAATCTCGGCAAATAGAAGCATCATTTGCCGTAAAGTAGAGAGCTGGGTTGGCGAAAACTCACCCGCTGACTTAAAAATGGAAATTGAGAAGAACCACAGTTGGGCGAAAATTAGGGAAGTGATCAAATTCAGAGATCACACCCACGTTTTCAAAATCACCTTTAACACGACAGAAATGGCCCACAAGGCGGCAACCGAGGGACTCCTCATTTTTAATATGAAGATCCCTGGATCGAACATCGAGCACGAAAAATATGTAAATATTCAGATGTGCTTCGTTTGTTATGCCCTCGAAGAGCATACAACCGCAAATTGTCCCCAAAAAGGAACAACCTGGTGCAGTGAATGTGCCACGCAGGGTCATCGCTATGACGCCTGCAAAACCACGGAAAAGAAATGCATGAACTGTAAGGGGCCCCATCGAACGATGGCCCTGAACTGCCCAAGGAGAAAGGAGATAATTAAAAGAAAAGAAGAGGAAGAGAAAAAGAAAAAGACTCAAACCTACGCGAGCACCTTAAAGAAAAGTGAAGGGATGGCCTCAACATTGGCAACTCCCTCACCCGTGATCTTCACAAGTGACCTTAGTGCGAAGATCTTAATTTGCATTACTCATGCAAATGTGGCAAATGCGGTCAAACCCGGATGCTACAACCGGGTACTGAACGCACTGCTAAAGGCAAACAACCTCCCTTCTATCATTGTTCCTGATGACCCGGAATGCTCTAAGGCATTCAAGGATAGTGTCATCGGAAACAATAGCACCGAAGCAAAAGCCACGGGACTTAAAGACATAATTGAATCTCCCCCGTCGGATGATTCGGAAGATGAAGCGAATGAAGAAGATGATACCACTTCTTCGGATAGTGACGAGGGCCCATGCACTCGCACTAGGGCAACAAAGAGTCAGTCCAAGACTCCCAGCCCTCCCCCGAAGAAGGTAAAGCCTGGGCATCCCAGACCCCCAAGAGTAAGAAAAAGAAGAAACACAGGTAACTCATCTTACCATGGAGCGGAACTCACTAAGAATTCTGGAAATAAACACCAATGGCTGGACAAACAAAAGAACTCTCTACGGGAATGTGTTCAGGGAAATAGATGCAGATGTCATCTTGATTTCTGAACATGGGGTTGACACTCGTAGTTCTGAAATTAAGATCTGGAACTACGACCTGTTAATCACGAATTACTCTCAAGAGAGGTACGACGGTGCCGCCATCGCCATCAAAAGAGGGATCAAGTATAAACCCATAAGAAACTTGGAGGAATCCTATCTTGCAATAGAGGCCGAACTCGATATAGGAAAGCTGGTCATCGCCACCGGGTACCAGCCGCCGAGACGAGAATATTTGCCAATCCATTCTCTCTCTGGTCTATTTGGCAGAAGGACCCCCACCATATTAATGGGGGACCTTAATGCCAGATGTCGGGATTCTGGGTACAGGACCTTCAATGGCAATGGAAGGTGCCTGGATACTATGATGGACCGGAACATGGTCCATAGAATAGGCCCGGACTTCTCAACCTATACTCGAGGAAGAAGTGCCACAAAACCAGACATTTGTCTGGCTAATCGTCAGCTGCCGTTCAATTACTACATGGAACCAGTCCAGGTGCCATGTAGTGATCATATAGGGATCCTACTCACCATCAATAGGAACCCTATACAAGTCCCAGCTCCAGTCAGAAAAGACTACAGGAGAGCCGACTGGGCACGGTACGCTGGTCTCCTCGAGGCCTATCGCCCACCAGATCTGGACGAGGCAATTCTCGAGGAGATAGACGAGGCACTCGACGACCTCAACGAACATCTCATTATTGCAGATAGGGCTTGCATCCCCAAAACCCAGTTTAAAACCATCTCCTCATACAGGTGGACTGGGTATATGAAAGAACTCTATAGAGAATTGAGAGTTATGTACGAGTTAAATATAACAAATGCAACATTTGACTCGCTACAACGAAGTAGAGAGATCAAGGAAGAGCTCAACCAGCTGATCCTCGAACAACAACAGAGACAATGGGACGATGCGATCGAGAGCCTCGATCAAGATGCATCCCCCAAGGACTTTGGGAAGAAAGTCAAAAGTCTCAGAGGATCATCTGGAAAAAAGAAGAAAATGGAAATCCAAAAAGAAGATGGATCCATTGAAACTGCAGATAATATCATCGAAGTGATATTCCGGCGTTATTGGGAAAAAATCTTCAGCATATCGGAAGATGAAAACGAAGATTTTGATATAGAGTTCGAAAATAACATCGTAGACGAGCTTAACACGGTAATACATCGAACGCATCCTCATCACCAGGTGGATAGACTGCGTGACGGAGACGCCGAGATCACAGAAGAAGAGATCCTTGGCGCACTCCGCTCATTCCGACAGAAAGCCCCAGGCCAATCGGGGCTTACGAAGCTTAACTTCGAAAAGGCACCAGCCAACGTCATCGAAGGAATGAGACGAACTTTTAACGCATGTCTGAATACAGGGTACTTTCCAGATGCTTACAAAACGGCAAAAATGATCTTTTTGCCCAAGCATGGAAAGGACCCTACGTTGAGAGAGAGCTACCGCCCAATTTCACTCCTGGAATTTGGCGGGAAACTCTTTGAGAAGATCCTCAACGGAAGACTGGTGTCTCACCTGGAAGAAAACTCCCTCTACAACCCTTGCCAATTCGGGTTTAGAAAGAAGCGAAGTACGGAAATGGCAATTAATGTCATAACGGAAAAGCTTTCCCAAGCCAAACGGGACAGGAGTTATGTGGATATCGTTTGTCGGGATGTGTCAAAGGCGTTTGATAAGGTGTGGCAGCGGGGCATGCAGTATAAGATCTTAAGGCTGGGTCTAAGTGAAAACTTAGAAAGAACTCTCTGTGACTATGTCATGGAGAGAGCGGCGTATGTCAGTCTAGGGTGCACGGACGGACCAAAGTTTCCGCTCACTGCGGGCCTCCCGCAGGGGGGGTGTCTGTCCCCCACCCTTTACTCGATATACACCGCGGACGTCCCAGACCCTGTGTACCCCAATTCCCTCAATATTCAATACGCCGATGATTTCAACCAGATAATCGTATCTCCATGGAGGCATGCGCCGTGGCAAGCTCGCATGACAGCGATGGAAATCGCGAACCTGAACAACTACGAGGCTCAGTGGAAAATAAGAACAAACCAGGAGAAATTCAAGGTGGTCCCCATTGGACGCACCTCAAGGGCAGACGTGCGTGTGGGGGATACGCGATACCCCTACACCAACGAATGCAATGTACTCGGTATGAAAATCACCTCTACCGGGTACAAAAAGCACGTCGAAGAAAGAATTTCTCGAGCCTCGTCCGCTGTCAGAACTCTATACCGCTTCAGAAATCTACGTGAAAGCAACAAGAAGAAGATCTACAATGCCCTTGTAAGATCTACGTTGCTTTACCCCGCCTCCACCGTCTCATGTGTCTCAAACACACAAAAGAGGCGTCTTCAAGTAGTGTAAAATAAATGCATGTACCTAATAACGGGTACACGCAGGCATGAAAGAAGACGGCAAGAAGACCTGCACAGAGAGGCGGGGATAATTCCCATTAACAAGGTCATAGAAGAACGGACCCGAAAAATGCAGGATCTGGTTAATCGTGAACTGAGTGATGAAATCACCCAGATGATTAACCAGAACAGAAGAGCTGAATGTCCCCCCAGATTCCCCAGCTCCGCCAACCGAGTGGCTGGCGGAGACGAAGTGCCGTTCTATGCGTAAAATGAGAAAGAAGAAACCTGTGATACAAGATCAATCACAAGAATAAAAGAAATCACTCGAAACCCTACTATGACAAGATACCTTTTATGACAACCTTACCAAGAAATTTAAAACCAACGATTACGAAGAGAACTTCGAAAGAAGCAATCTACAAAAGAAGAGAGAAGAAAGAAGAAACAATTATATACTAAAATACACATACAATAAAACAATACAATAAGCACGCACTTAAATAAAGTTAAAAACATATACAAACAGGCAATGCACAACACAAACCATGAAAATACTAAAGCTGCTGAGACAAATGGCTTGAACGCCATAATAATTATAATTTTATAATTTTATAAACTTATAATTATTACCAAAAACCCAAAACAACAAAAATGAACTCACACAAGCAAGAAAATAATAAAAGTGATAAGTCTGATCACCAGACCCTAGGCATCTCTTTGCACCTCTTCCACACTTTTTTTTCTCTCTTCTCCACTTGTCTATTTTCTCTGTCCCCCCCCCCCACACCCTATCGTCTCCCCTCACGTGCTCTCGCACTTACACACAAAGTCAAAGTCAAAGCCATGTGTGCCGAAACCAGAGATGTAGATCAGCTCCTTTCAGAAGAGGGAGCGAGGGTATTGAAGGAGACCGGACTGGAAGCCACCCCCCCCCCCCCAGGTGGAAGCAAATAGAAGCGTCATCTGCCGCAAAGTTGAAAGTTGGGTATGCGAGCATAGCACAGAAGAGCTAAAAGAGGAGATCACGAAGAGCAACCAATGGGCACAAGTTCGCGAAATCATCAAATTCCGCTAACATACCCACGTATTTAAGATTACATTTGCAACCACGGACATGGCGAGAAAGGCTACCCAAAATGGTATTCTCGTATTTAATATGAGAATACCGGGCGAGAATATCCAGCAAGAAAAGTTCAGTAGCATACAGATGTGCTTTGTATGCTACAAACTCGAAACCCATACTTCCACCACCTGCCCAGACAAGAATAAGCTGTGGTGCAGTGAGTGCGCCACGCAATGGCACCGATTTGACAAATGCGAAAGCAACACCAAGAAGTGCCTTAACTGCAAAGGGGAACATCGGACGATGGCTCTTAATTGTCCCAAGCGCAGAGAGATTATTAGAAGGAAAGAAGAAGACAGAAAAGCAAAGGAGACGACGTACGCGAGCGCCGCAAAAAAGAACTGACGAACACTGAACCAGGACCTGCACCTTTTAGCGTATCAGGAGATCTGAGCGCTAAAATATTGATCTGCATAACCCATGCAAATGTGGCAAATGCAGTGAAGCCTAGGTTGTTATAACCAGGTGCTCAATGCGCTCCTGAAAGCGAACAACCTCCCGGCAGTAACCATGCCAGAAGACCCCGAGTGTTCGCAGGCCTTTAAGAACTCCATCATCCAAAATAAAAGCACCAAATCCGGTTTGGAGGAGATGATTGGAGCACCATCAGAAGAGGAAACCGAAGAAGAGGAAAAAGCTGGAAGTGAGGATGGATCATCCTCATCTGACAGCGAAGAGGGCCCCTGCACTCGCACGCGGGCAACCAAAAGCAGGTCAAAGACCCCGAGCCCCCTCCCCGAAAAAGGAAAACCCTGGGCCGAGTAAAATCGCCCAACCAGCCCCCAGACCAAAAAAGGGGAAGAAGAAACATAGGTAAAACAACTCATCATGCTACGTAACGGACTGAAAATAATGGAAATCAACACCAACGGATGGACGACGAAAAGAATTCTTTACGGAAATGTATTCAGAGAAATTGATGCAGACATCATACTGATCTCAGAGCACGGGATCGACACGCGTAATACAGAAATGAAAATCTGGAACTACGATGTGTTGATCACGAACTTTTCGCAAGAGCGGTACGATGGCGCCGCTATTGCAATAAAGAAAGGGATCAAATACAAGCAGATAAGAAACTTAGAAGAATCCTACCTCGCGATTGAGGTCGAGCTCGACTTAGGAAAGTTGGTCATTGCAACCGGATATCAACCGCCAAGGAGAGATGTGTTGCCTATTCACACTCTCACTGGCCTATTTGGCAGAAGAGCCCCCACCATACTAATGGGGGACCTAAACGCCAGATGCCGAGAATCCGGTTACAGGGCCTTCAACGGAATAGGGAGAAGCCTGGACCTGTTGCTGGACAGAAATATTGCCCAGCGGATAGGCCCCGACTTCCCCACCTATGTCAGAGAACGATGTGCCACAAAGCCAGACATCTGTCTGGTGAATCGTCAGCTACCGTTCAATTACTACATGGAACCAGTCCAGGTTCCATGCAGTGATCATATAGGAAACCTACTCACAATCAATAGGAACCCTATACAAGTCCCAGCAGTAGTCAGGAAGAACTACAGACGAGCAGACTGGGCACGGTATGCACACCTTCTCGAGGCCTACGATCCGCCCAACCTGGACGAGGCAATTCTCGAGGAGATTGACGAGGCACTCGATGACCTCAATAACCAAATCATCGACGCAGATAGGACTTGTATCCCTCGTTCCCCATATAGGACCATCTCAACCTGCGAGTGGACCGAATATATGAAGGAACTATACCGTGAACTGAAGATAATGTATGAACACAACATCGTGAATGCATCAGTACACTCGATGCAAAGAAGTAAAGAAATCAAAGAAGAATTGAACCAGTTGATCCTCGAACAGCAAAACAGAAGATGGGAGGATGCGATCGAAAGCATCGATCACGAAGCAACTCCCAAAGAATTTTGGAAGAAGATCCGAATTCTTAAAGGATCAACTGGAAAGAAGCACAAGATCGAGCTACAGAAAGAAAATGGAAACATCGAAGAAGAGGAAGAAAAAGTTGAAGAGATATTCCGAAGTTATTGGGAAAAGATCTTCAGTATAACTGAAGAAGAAAACGAAGACTATGACCTAGAGTTCGAAAGCAACATCATCGACGAGCTTAACGAAGAAATAGAAAAGACGCACCCTCATCACCAGGTGGATAGGCAGCGCGACGGAGCCGCCGAGATTACAGAAGAAGAACTACTCGGCGCGCTTCGCTCATTCCAACAAAAAGCCCCAGGACAATCGGGGCTTACAAAGCTTAACTTTGAAAAGGTACCAGCCTGTGTCATCGAAGGAATGAGAAGAATATTCAACGCCTGCCTTAATACGGGGTACTTTCCAGACGCTTATAAAACGGCAAAGATGATTTTCTTGCCCAAGCCTGGAAAGAACCCCAAGTTGAAGGAGAGCTACCGACCAATTTCACTACTGGAATTTGGTGGGAAGCTCTTCGAGAAGATCCTCAACAAAAGACTGGTGTCTCACCTGGAAGATAACTCGCTCTACAACCCACACCAATTCGGGTTTAGGAGTAAGCGAAGTACGGAAATGGCGATTAACGTCATTACGGAAAAGCTAGCCCAAGCAAAACGGGAAAAGAGTTACGTGGACATTGTTTGTCGGGATGTATCAAAGGCGTTCGATAAGGTGTGGCAACGGGGAATGCAGTACAAGATCTTACGACTGGGACTAAGCGAAAGCTTAGAAAGAACTCTCTGTGACTATGTCATGGAGAGAGCGGCGTACATCAGTTTAGGGTGCACGGACGGGCCAAAGTTTCCGCTCAATGCGGGCCTCCCGCAAGGGGACTGCCTGTCTCCCACTCTCTACTTGATTTACACCGCGGATGTCCCAGTCCCTGTAAACCCCACTTGCCTCAACTTACAATTCGCCGATGATTTCACCCAGGTAATCACATGTCCATGGAGGAATGCGCCTATGCAAGCTCGCATGACGGCAGCAGAAATCGAAAACCTCAACACCTACGAGGCCCGGTGGAAAATCCGTACCAACCAGGATAAGTTCAAAGTAGTTCCCATAGGCAGGAGACTACTTGATGACGTCAGGGTGGGGGATAGACGATATCCCTACACCAATGAATGCAACGTACTCGGCATGAAGATCACCTCAACCGGGTACGCAAAGCACGTCCAAGAACGAATCACCAAGGCCACTGCTACAGTCAAGACTCTGTACAGGTTCAGAAATCTTCGTCAAAGCAACAAAAAGAAGATCTATACTGCACTAGTTAGATCGACGTTGCTTTACCCCGCTTCCGCCCTCTCCTGTGCCTCAAAGACACAGAAGAGGAGACTACAAGTGGTGCAGAATAAATGCGTGTACCTAATCACAGGTACACGCAGAATGGAAAGAAGATCGCAAGAAGAGCTGCACCGGGAGGCGGGGTTAACCCCCATTAACGTTGTCATCGAAGAACGGACAAGGAATATGCTGGAAAAGGTCAATCGTTTGGACGAAGATATCGTACAAATGATTGACCAAAACAGAAGAGAAGTATGTCGCGCCAGATTTCCAAGCTCCGCTAGGATTTTAGCTGGCGGAGCAGAAGTACCGTTCTACGCTAGATGAGTCAATTTACCCCAAACTAAGAAAAAACTACCAATCATGAAACCAACCGATTTTGACAAAATTCACCGATATCGACAAAACTAACCAACTAAGACAAACTACCGAAGAAGGAATCCTACACAAGAAGACGAAAATCACCAAACAAGACTACAGGAAGAAACACTGTACACTAAATACACACACTACAAAATCACGAAAAAACAAAAAGATACTTAAACAAACACAGTAAGTTAATATTAACAACTTACAAAAACAACAGCTAACGCGCATAGCATAAACAAAAATATTAGCAATAAAGACAAATGGCTTGAACGCCAAACTATATGTTATATATATACCTGTATATATATATATATGTATAAAAAAACATAAAAACAACAACGAAACCACAAATCAAATAAATTTGAAAGCGATAGGCCTGATCACCAGGCTCTAGCATCACTTTGCACCCTACCACACTTCTTTCTCTTTTCACCACTGGTCTACTTTCCGCTATCTATTCAAGGAAATAGATCAGGAACTGGAAAGGTTGACGAAGGCTGTGGTGGAGGCGGACCGTGCAGCGGTCCCAAAAACCTCATATAAAACCCTACCGGCACCAAGATGGACACAAGACCTCTATGACTTATCTGACGAATACAAGAGACTTTTCGAAGATATAAGACTGAATAACACTGACAGAATAAAAAACAGACGCCTACGAGAACTCAGGACTGAGATGAAGACTCTCATTACAGAGCAACAACAAGTGCTCTGGAATGAACTAGTCGATAAACTTGACGGAGAGACGGACCCCCGAACATTCTGGAACTCGCTTGCCAGACTGAAGGGTAGGCCGCCACAAAAGACCATTCTCCTAAGTAAAGATGACGGGACAAAAATGGACGCGACAGAGACGGAAGAGGAGTTCAGAAGCTACTGGAAGGATGTGTTTTCCATCACTCTAGAAGAAAACGAACTCTTCGACCTGGACTTCGAAGAAGAGATACACGAAGAACTAAGACCCATAATCCACAGGACGTACCCCTTCAATAACACGACAGCTGACAGAGAAATGACTGGTTACGGAAGAAGAGTAACCATACTGGAACTTATGACTACACTTCGCTCCTTCAGGCAAAGAGCACCGGGAAAAACAGGTCTGACAAAGCTCAACTGGCTAAACGCCCCTCGTAACATCATAGAGGGGCTTGTCAACCTGATGAATGCGTGTCTGAATGTCGGCTACTTCCCGGATGAATGGAAGATCGCCAAAATGATCTTCATTCCAAAAGCCGGGAAGCCGCCCAATAGACCAGAAAACTTCAGACCCATCTCCCTCCTCGAAGTGGCTGGCAAGGTCTTCGAAAAGATCCTTGGTAGCCGCATCCAAAATTTTATGGAGGAAAACAACCTCCATAATGAACAACAACATGGATTTAGGAGAGGGAGAGGGACCGACACAGCACTAGCAGTCATCACCGAAAAACTGGCGAAGACTGCTAGCCAAAAAAGGTACGCAGACCTGGTGCTCAGAGACGTAAAGAAGGCGTTTGACAAGGTATGGAGAACTGGTCTCCAGTTCAAAATACTTAGACTCGGACTAAACCCCAGACTAGAGAAAATTACATGTGACTACGTGACAGACAGAAAAGCTTATTTACAAATCTACGACCGTACTGGACCAGACTTTGAACTGACTGCAGGTGTGCCGCAAGGTGGGTGCCTAAGCCCCCTCCTTTACAACATATACACCCTTGACCTACCAAACCCGGTCAGGGAGGACACCCTGTATGTCCAGTTCGCAGACGACGTCTCCCAGATTGTGACTGCCCCGTTCAAAAATCCCGAGCTCATGGCGGAAATTACCGCCAGAGAAATCGACCATCTGAACAGGTTCGAAAGAAGATGGAAGATTGCCACGAACTCCCAAAAGTTCAAGGTGATTCCCGGATCCCTTACAGCAACGACGGGACGGTACTTGGACTGAGGATAAGTTATAGGGGATACGGTGGCCACGTTGCTCAGGCAGCAACGCGTGCGCGAGTAGAGCTTTCTAAGCTGTACAGGTTCAAGAACCTGAACACAGCTAACAAAAAGAAAATCTACTTCGCGCTCGTAAGGTCGAAACTATTGTATCCACCTATACCTGTCAATGTCAGTTCCAAGAACCAAATGCGACTCCTTCAAAGAGTACAAAACAAAGGTGTGCTCTTAATAACAAACACCAGAAGGAGAGAACGGAAGAGGCAGAGTGACCTTCACCAAGGCATCCAGTTGACACCAATCAACTTGGAGCTGCAAGGAAGGGCCCAAAAAATCTGGGAGAAAATCCCCAGACTTATGACGGACGAGTCCAGACAAAGACACATCGACATCCCGATACAAGACATCGACAGAAGAAAGTTAGACTTTGTCAGCAGCAAAGCACAGACAGAAAGACATATAGACGCAATCTACACATAAAACAAATCACTTCACACAAAGACACGCACAAAGCTGAACAGAAGAAGAATACTTATGACATCTTAGATACACCAAGAGAAACATGAATACCATAGTATAAGCTTACAAAGGCTTGAATGCTATACCACTCACAATAAAATACAAATTACGTTACAACCTAATATAAAACACTACACACTACAAATTAAATGACGATTGACATCAAAAGAACAAACAACAAAAAGAAGAATACGAGCAAACATCAAAACAAAAAGCTATGCAAATAGCAATCCAACGACTTAGATCGAATAAAAACCAGAGATAACAGTACGAAGAAGAACACCAATATTAGAGTAAAAAAGACTGATTAACATCAACATCAACCCTAACAAATGCCTGCGATTCCCTATCACCAGGGAAAATCCTCTCCCCCCCCCTCTATCACTATTCTTTAATCAGGGTGATCTATCCCTACCTAATTACCTACCACTATAACATACATATATGCATACATGAGGGCAATGGCTGTCGTATGTGTGTGTATGTATTTTTCTTTTCACTACTTTTTACATCCGAAGTCCGAAGTCCATACACAAGGGTCGAACATTCAGCAAAGGAGGAAACCGTCGAGGGAATTTCGCCCGACGCCTCCGTAGATTTTCATGCAACGTGAAATTCTAATGTTTTTGCCTTAACCTTTCAAAATACGTTAAAGTGAATGTGGTACAAAACAAGTACACACTCAGTGCCAGTGCCACGATAAAATTACGCGGATTACGGCAAGTTCCGGACCTTCAAAAGACCCTTCGAAAGGTAAAGTGTTGAAATTGATTTTTGGACTTTCGTTCTTCTATCCCCTCACACTTAACCTCTCCCCCCATATACTCTTGGACATGACTATGATGACCTAAACATGACCGACGACGTTCTCAGGATTAGCCTGAGGACTCTCCCCGACAGGACAAAACCTGAGCGGGGAGATGTCTTCTCCATTGTCTACGGGGAGCTGGATGTGGCCCTCTTAGACTTATTGATACTCCTTTTGGGTATACGGCCATCTGCCAAAAAGAGAGCGATACTGAGCTCCTAGCATCAGACAAGGGAACCCAAGTTTTTGGTTCCATTAATTTAACCCCCAAAATCACCCCTCAAATTCAGGCGCACCGCAGTGTCGTCTGTCGCCGGCTCGACTCCTGGGTGGGTAGCCACTCCAGTGCGGAGATTTCGGAGGAAATAGAGAAAAATCACTCCTGGGCCAAGGTCTCAGAAGTAATAAAATTTAAAGATTACACGCATGTATTGAAAGTCGTGTTTACCGAGACCGGTATGGCCCAAAAGGCAAAAGAGGTGGGCCTCCTCCTGTTCCACGTCAGGGTCTGCCCTGAGCAAGTGGAAAGGGAAGAGTTTACGCAGGTACAGACCTGCTTTAAGTGCTACAAACTAAACGAGCACACCACCAAATCCTGCACCAGAACGGAAGCCATCTGCTCCATCTGCAGTGCGACAGGTCACATCTGGCGGGACTGCAAGAGCCCCGTCAAACGATGCATTAATTGCAACGGTGACCACGCCGCCATGGCTATGTCATGCCCGGCAAAAAAGAATGCAATTAAAAAACAACAAATGGCCAAAAAGAACGAGGAAGAGGCTAAGGCTAATTTAACATACGCAAAAGTGGCGAAGGCCGCTGTAGGTCATCTGGCGACTGCCTACTTGGGCATTAGTCGCCGTATTAAAACTGGCCTAGTTCTAGGCTACTTTAAAATAAATTAAAGAGAAAAAAAACAAAACAAAAAACAACAAACAATACCCCAAAAGGGGGAAAGGAAGCAAGCTGGTGCGTCGGGGAGAGGTCCCCCCGGCGCAGGAGCGTGCAACTAAAGGAAAAAAACAAACAAAAAACAAAAAAACAACAACAAACAAACCTTGCTTAAATAATAGGGAGAAGGCCGGCCTCTCCCAAGAAGTCAATAAGTCCACAAGTCAATGTGCACGAATTTGTCCCGAGCACAAGGGACAGGCGGTAGCGACCCCGCCCATCCCGGTACCGGGACAGGTGTCGTGCGCGAAGATCACCCAGACTGGGACATTCGACAAGAATGTGCCGAACAGTCTGGGGGACGACGCAGTCGTTGCAATAGGGCGCAGGCGAGCGCTCCATCAGATAGCGATGCGTCACACGAGTGTGTCCGATTCGGAGACGACAGAAAGCAACCTGAAGCCGCCACGGCATTGGGGGATAGGTCCATGGGAACAGTCGCGGCGCAATGGCACGCAACTTTAGGTTCCCTTCGACCGTCTCCCATCTTCTTTGCCAAGCAGTCCGAAGAGCTGCCCGTATTCCTGCCATGTAGTCGGTGTGAGGAAGAGCGAAACGCTGGTCCGGTCGCAGAGTCCTCGCGGACTCTTTGGCGCCCTCATTCCCCGCAATTCCTACATGCCCAGGAACCCAGCAGAAGACAATCTCGACATCTGCCCGGCTCGCCAAAACCGTGGCGTCACGGATTTCGCGAACCAGGGGAGGCGGAGATTCCAATGCCCCGAGAGCACTCAGGGCGCTTTGTGAGTCGCTATAGATCACAATCCGGTCTCCGAACCGGGCACGTCGCGTAATCTCCCGTACCGAGTGGTGTATTGCCACCAGCTCGGCCGTGAAGACAGACGCAGCGCCTGGTAGAGCCCCGCTGACTTCAAACAGAGGGGATACGGCGTGGAAGCCGACCCCCTCTTGGGACTTGGAGCCATCCGTATACACTGGCACGGTACCAGCGTGACACGATGTGTGCTCCAAAAAGGTCGAACGCAATACTCCCGGCGCAGTACAAGCTTTGGGAGCAGAGGCGTGGCGACAAATAGCCAAATGTGGTACCCTCCAGGGTGGCGTCCTGGGCAGAACCAGGGGCGCCACCGGCCCGAGAGCTATATCTACCTCTCGAAGGAGTTTCCTGGCCCTAAACCCAAAGGGCTTAGGGTATGACTGGCGTCTCTCGGCGGTATAGGCACCATCGAGATTAGCTGCGGATGCAGTGAGAGCTGTTGGCGACTGAGGGAGGCGCCGGGCTCGCGCGTACAGGCGAGTGATGCACTGCACGCGGCGCAGAGCGAGTGGCATCTCCCCAGCATCGACCAACAGGCTCTCAATGGGGGAAGTGCGGAAGGCACCGGTCGCAAGGCGAAGGCCGGTGTGGTGGATCGAATCCACCTTCCGCAATAAACGCTCGGCTGCGGATGCATAAAACTCGCATCCGTAGTCGAGCTTGGAACGAACAAAGGATCGATAAAAAAGTAAGGCAGTAGCCCTATCAGCGCCCCAAGCGCTGAACGTCACGGAACGGAGAATGTCCATGGCGCGGGTACAAGAGACCCGAAGGCTGCGAATATGAGCCTCCCAGGTGAGGCGTCGGTCGAATACAAGACCAAGGAAACGGTGCGACTCAACCACATCCAGGCGCACCCCATTAAGAAACAAATCTGGGTCGGGGTGAAGCCGTGGATGGCGGCAGAAGTGCACCACCTTAGTCTTGGCCAAAGAAAACCGAAACCTGTGCGCTTCGGCATAGCGAGAGACGCGGTTCAATGCCTGTTGGAGTCGACGCTCCAGAGTTGGCATCTGGGCCGCGCCAAAAGAGATCGAAAGGTCGTCCACGTAGAGCGTAGCGAGAACATCTTCCGGCAGCACCGAGGTGATGCCGTTGATGCTCAGGGCAAAGAGTGTGACACTGAGGACACTTCCCTGCGGGACACCCTCTTCCTGCTCCTTTGGGCCGGAGAGAGCTCCCCCCACCCGTACGCGGAATCGACGATCTCGCAAAAATTCAGATATAAACATTGGGAGGCGTCCCCTCGCCCCCATCGTGTGGAGAGTCTCCATGATACCGTATCGCCATGCGGTATCATAGGCCTTCTCCAAATCGAAAAAGACCGTGGCGTAGTGCTGTCTACGAAGGAAAGCCTCGCAGACTGCATTTTCCAGTCGGAGCAGAGCATCCGACGTGGAGTGGAACTTGCGGAAGCCGCACTGTGCGGAAGACAGATGGCCTCCGCTGTCCAAGAAAAAGGCTAATCTAACATTTACCAATTTACCAATTACAACCAGGTTTTAAACACGCTTCTTAAAGCAAACAATTTGCCATCTATCATTGTGCCAGATGATCCTGAATGCTCTAGGGCATTTAAGGATAGCATAATGGGCAATAACAAAAAAGAAAATGCCACCGGACTGAACGAAGTCATGGAGTCTCACTCATCGGAGGAATCCGAAGAAGAGGATGAGACTAATGACAAGGAAGAAGAACAATCAACATCTTCGGATAGTGACGAGGGCCCATGCACTCGCACTAGGGCAACAAAGAGTCGGTCAAAGACTCCCAGCCCCCCACCGAAGAAGGTAAAGCCTGGGCACCCCAGACCCGCCCCACAGGCCCCCAAGAGTAAGAAAAAGAAAAAACACAGGTAACTCATCTTACCATGGAGCGGAACTCACTAAGAATTCTGGAAATAAACACCAATGGCTGGACAACCAAAAGAACTCTCTACGGAAATGTGTTCAGGGAAATAGATGCAGATGTCATCTTGATTTCTGAACATGGGATTGACACTCGTAGTTCTGAAATTAAGATCTGGAACTACGACGTGTTAATCACGAATTACTCTCAAGAGCGGAACGACGGTGCCGCCATCGCCATCAAAAGAGGGATCAAGTATAGACCCATAAGAAACTTGGAAGAATCCTATCTTGCAATAGAGGTCGACCTCGATATAGGAAAGCTGGTCATCGCCACCGGGTACCAGCCGCCGAGACGAGAATATTTGCCAATCCATTCTCTCTCTGGCCTATTTGGCAGAAGGACCCCCACCATATTAATGGGGGACCTTAATGCCAGATGTCGGGATTCCGGGTACAGGACCTTCAATGGCAATGGAAGGTGCCTGGACACTATGATGGACCGGAACATGGTCCATAGAATAGGCCCGGACTTCCCAACCTATACTCGAGGAAGAAGTACCACAAAACCAGACATTTGTCTGGCTAATCGTCAGCTGCCGTTCAATTACTACATGGAACCAGTCCAGGTACCATGTAGTGATCATATAGGGATCCTACTCACCATCAATAGGAACCCTATACAAGTCCCAGCTCCAGTCAGAAAAGACTACAGGAGAGCCGACTGGGCACGGTACGCTGGTCTCCTCGAGGCCTATCGCCCACCAGATCTGGACGAGGCAATTCTCGAGGAGATAGACGAGGCACTCGACGACCTCAACGAACATCTAATCATTGCAGATAGGGCTTGCATCCCCAAAACCCAGTATAAAACCATCTCCTCATACAGGTGGACTGGGTATATGAAAGAACTCTATAGAGAATTGAGAGTTATGTACGAGTTGAATATAACAAATGCAACATTTGACTCGCTACAACGAAGTAGAGAGATCAAGGAAGAGCTCAACCAGCTGATCCTCGAACAACAACAGAGACAATGGGACGATGCGATCGAGAGCCTCGATCAAGATGCACCCCCCAAGGACTTTTGGAAGAAAGTCAGAAGTCTCAGAGGATCACCTGGAAAAAAGAAGAAAATGGAAATCCCAAAAGAAGATGGATCCATTGAAACTGCAGATAATATCATCGAAGTGATATTCCGGCGTTATTGGGAAAAAATCTTCAGCATTTCGGAAGAAGAAAACGAAGATTTTGATATAGAGTTCGAAAATAACATCGTAGACGAGCTTAACACGGTAATACATCGAACGCATCCTCATCACCAGGTGGATAGACTGCGTGACGGAGACGCCGAGATCACAGAAGAAGAGATCCTTGGCGCACTCCGCTCATTCCGACAGAAAGCCCCAGGCCAATCGGGGCTTACGAAGCTTAACTTCGAAAAGGCACCAGCCAACATCATCGAAGGAATGAGACGAATTTTTAACGCATGTCTGAATACAGGGTACTTTCCAGATGCTTACAAAAACGGCAAAAATGATCTTTTTGCCCAAGCATGGAAAGGACCCTACGTTGAGAGAGAGCTACCGCCCAATTTCACTCCTGGAATTTGGCGGGAAACTCTTTGAGAAGATCCTCAACGGAAGACTGGTGTCTCACCTGGAGGAAAACTCCCTCTACAACCCTTGCCAATTCGGGTTTAGAAAGAAGCGAAGTACGGAAATGGCAATTAATGTCATAACGGAAAAGCTTTCCCAAGCCAAACGGGACAGGAGTTATGTGGATATCGTTTGTCGGGATGTGTCAAAGGCGTTTGATAAGGTGTGGCAGCGGGGCATGCAGTATAAGATCTTAAGGCTGGGTCTAAGTGAAAACTTAGAAAGAACTCTCTGTGACTATGTCATGGAGAGAGCGGCGTATGTCAGTCTAGGGTGCACGGACGGACCAAAGTTTCCGCTCACTGCGGGCCTCCCGCAGGGGGGGTGTCTGTCCCCCACCCTTTACTCGATATACACCGCGGACGTCCCAGACCCTGTGTACCCCAATTCCCTCAATATTCAATACGCCGATGATTTCAACCAGATAATCGTATCTCCATGGAGGCATGCGCCGTGGCAAGCTCGCATGACAGCGATGGAAATCGCGAACCTGAACAACTACGAGGCTCAGTGGAAAATAAGAACAAACCAGGAGAAATTCAAGGTGGTCCCCATCGGACGCACCTCAAGGGCAGACGTGCGTGTGGGGGATACGCGATACCCCTACACCAACGAATGCAATGTACTCGGTATGAAGATCACCTCTACCGGGTACAAAAAGCACGTCGAAGAGAGAATTTCTCGAGCCTCGTCCGCTGTCAGAATTCTATACCGCTTCAGAAATCTACGTGAAAGCAACAAGAAGAAGATCTACAATGCCCTTGTAAGATCTACGTTGCTTTACCCCGCCTCCACCCTCTCATGTGTCTCAAAAACACAAAAGAGGCGTCTTCAAGTAGTGCAAAATAAATGCATGTACCTAATAACGGGTACACGCAGGCTTGAAAGAAGACGGCAAGAAGACCTGCACAGAGAGGCGGGAATAATTCCCATTAACAAAGTCATAGAAGAACGGACCCGGAAAATGCAGGATCTGGTTAATCGTGAACTGAGTGACGAAATCACCCAGATGATTAACCAGAACAGAAGAGCTGAATGTCCCCCCAGATTCCCCAGCTCCGCCAACCGAGTGGCTGGCGGAGACGAGGTGCCGTTCTATGCGTAAAATGAGAAAGAAGAAACCTGTGAAACAAGATCAATCACAAAAAACATTGATAAAAACTCGAATCCCTACTATGACAAGAAACCGATGAAGACAACCCTACCTAAAATTGAAGAAACCAACGTTTACGACGAGAACTTCGAAAGAAGCAATCTACCAAGAAGAAAGAAGAAACAATATTACTAATAAAATACACACACAATAAAACAATACAAATGCACGCACTTAAATATATTAAAAAAACATATACAAAACAGGCAATGCATAACACAAACCAAAAAAACTAAAGTTGCTAAGACAAATGGCTTGAACGCCATAATAGTTATAATTTTATAATTTTATAACTTTATAATTATTACCAAAAACCCAAAACAACAAAAATGAACTCACACAAGCATGAAAACAAATGAAAGTGATAAGTCTGATCACCAGACCCTAGGCATCTCTTTGCACCTCTTCCACACTTCTTTCTCTCTTCTCCACTTGTCTATTTTCTCTGTCCCCCCCCCCCCCCACACACCCTATCGTCTCCCTTCACATGCACCCGCACTTACACTAATGGTAAATGGTAAATACACTATTAATAAGTTAACAAATTAATTAGTAATAAGTGAAAGTACACTAAGTACTAGGTAGTAACAAATAATTAAATGTGAATACATTATTAATAAGTTAACAAATTAATTAGTAATAAGTGAGAGTACGCTAAGTACTAAGTAGTAAAAAGTTTGCATTAAATAAGAACAAGTGTTAAAAATAGAAAAAAAGCAAAAATAAATAGGGAATAATAGCATAGTGGACAAGAATAAAGTGGTTATATAAATATAGATATAATTATAATTATAAACAAATGTAATAGAAACCGATAGGTAAAAAGAATGTGAAATTAAGTGTTTAAATAATTGGACAAATAAGCAAATATAAAACAAACATTGTAATAGAAAATAATAATTAGATTATACAAACTAAACCCTATTATGGGGTAATATTTAAAATGTTAAAGTAAATCATTAAAATATAAAAAGTTGAACTCCTGTGTAAAATGCTCCAGGAGAACCCCTCTATATGTACCTTTGCCTTCTACTAAAATCCTTCTCCTTCTCAGCGATGTATTTTTTCTTTTCATCACTATTACTAATACATTATTTATATTAATCTATAATAATGTCTTGTACTTTTTCAAATAAATATATCCGCGCGTGGGTTGGTCGACGTATAACCGGAGGCAGCGCTTCTTGCATTGAGGTCACCGGCAAAGAGAACGGTTCTGCCGTGACCACATAACTGCAAGAAGTTTGGGAGGGGCAAATACCCTCTCCTTGGGGGTTGGTACCCCGTTGCCAGGACCAGGGGTCCCACTGCCGTACGGACCTCCACAGCAAGGTAAGATTCGTCGAGTCCACTTATTGATCTGAAGACAAGACCTCTTTTCACAGCTATGGCGCATCCGTCGAAACGTTCTCCGCTGTGATTTTTGGTCAAGACTTCGTAGGGAAAGATCTTTATCGGGTTAGCGTCGTTTATTCCATGTTCAGAAATAAATATAACGTCTGGGTCACTTTGTCTTAATACGTTTCCGTATAATATTTTTTTGTTTGTCCATCCGTCAGAGTTCAAATGTAAAATTTTTAGAGTCGTCATTTTGTAGTTCACTTAAGGGTTTTCGAGTGTAATATGATGTTTTAGGACTTTATTCTCTTACGAGTTTAGGTCCTTGTGGAGTGTTTGGGGGCGTTATGGTTTTTCCTGTACGTTTCTTTCTGTATTCGCCGTCGGTTAGGGTGATAAAAGAGTCCGGAGTCAGTTTTATCAGGCCTTGGAGTAAAGCCTCCTCGACCTGTTTTTCACTGAGTTCGTCCGAGGTGAACTCCCATTTGTATATTCCGGCTATTAAGCCTTCGGATACGTCAAGGGCATCCATCTCCTTAGGAAAAGGGGACCTTTCGGCAGCGAATACCTTCAAGTTAATGTTTCTTGAATGGTATGCGTGCCTGGATTCCCTCTTACAAGAAGAGGACGATCTCGGGCGTCTCTGGGGCTGCGAGGTTTTACGTGAGCGGGGCGAACGTGCCCCTCCCTCGGCTCTCGCAACTCCAGTCTCCGTGCCCTCGTTATTCACTTTTGTGGGTGTGGTTGCGTGGGTATTTTTGTTTTTCGTGGTTTCTTTGAGTTGTTTTTGTTCAGTGCGCGCTTTCGCAGCCTGGATCCTGGGGTCTCTGGAGGAAGCTGAGGTTGTGGCATTACTGGGGGTTGGGAGATTCTGACAATCAGTCTCACACTGAGGTTTGAGACTAATTTTCAGGATCTCTTCTGACCGCGGGTTCGAGGGGAACCACATCTTCTCCATTCCATTATTAGTTAGCATCTTATTAAGCTCATCTGCAAAGCACCCCGGGGAGGAGAGATTCGCAATATGAGCATAATATATACAACACTTAATTTTTGTCGAGTTTTCATTCTCGACGTGGAGATATGTGGGGTTCAAAACCTTAAAAAGCTATACACTGCTCTGGTGCGCTCAACATTAGTGTACCCGGCAGTGGTCATGCAGGCTGTGAGTTCCACCTCTCTCAGAAAAATGCAGAGAGTGCAGAACAAAGCAGCCCTGCTTATAGCTGGAGCAAAAAGGACGGACTACATTCAGCAGACAGTCCTGCACGCAAGAGCAGGATTAACCCCTCTGAATGTAGAACTCCAAAGGCTGGGGAGTAAGACCTGGGACAAAATCGAAGAAGAAATACTCCCGAATATGAATCAAAACATAGATATACCGAGAGCAGTAAGAGAACGGGTTAGTAGAAAATCCCTCTTCCCGAGTGGAAGGAACTGCTCCAGAGATCGAATAGTTGGTCTCTATACGTAACCAAAAGATTGATTTCAACAAAAATCACGGAAGATGAAGAAAGCGAAGAGTAGAGAGGCGTAGTGCCCATCGAACCCAAATGTGACAAAACAATATTCAGAAACAAAACCCCGGCAAGACAGATACAATTTGTTAAATTACAAAAAGTAACATAAAAATTGCAAGAGCAAACAAAAAACTTGAAAGGCTTGAAAGCCACGACGGAGGAAATAGTATAGATATTTATTTTACCTAATTATAGTAAAAAAAAAAAAAAAAAAAAAATAATAATAATAAAAAAAATAAATAAATAAATATATAAATAAGTATATAAAAAAGAATATATATATTAACACAAACTCATATTAATAAATAGAGAAGAAAAAGATTAAGACAAGTAACAAACGAATAAGGAGAAGAGACAGATAGTTCAAGAAATGGACAAACCGGTGAGGAGCCCTCTACACCAGGGCAATTCTCAACCCATCTTTTTATCTTTATATACCTACTACACTTTTTCATGCTTCTTACATCAACTTCAACTTCAACTGTGGGGTTCACTTTAGACTCCGCTACCGCAGCTTTTGCGACCTTGGCATAAGTAGTATTGGATTTTTTTTCCTCGTCAGTTCGTTTTTGTGCGGCTTTGTTCTTTAGGATCTGTTTCTTGATGGGGCAGGCCATGGAGAGTGTCTTATGTTCCCCCGCGCAGTTGAGACACTTCATGGTGGTGCTCTTACAGCTCCTCCAGAAGTGGTTGTCCGAAACACAAATGGAACATAAGGTAGCATTCCCTATGGGGCAGTTGGCTGTGGTGTGCTCCTCATACTTATAGCATTTGAAGCACATTTGGAGGTCGATAAACTCCTCACGTTCGATCTGCTCGGGGCAGATCCGAACGTTAAAGAGGAGCATACCGCACTCTGTAGCCTTAACCGCCATTGCCGAATCCGTAAACACTATCTTAAAGACATGCGTGTAATCCTTGAATTTAAGGATTTCCACAATTTTAGCCCAGGGGTGGTTTTTTTCAACCTCAGCATGAATTTCTTCAATGCTGTGGCTGCCTACCCAAGGATCGAGGCGCCGAAGAATAATGCTGCGGTGTGTTTTGATTTGTGGAGGCGTGTGGGGTCTTAGGTTTATCTTTTTCAACGACTCTGCCGCTTTTTGAGAGGTGAGGACCTCGCAGTCACTCTCCTTTTGGCAGATAGCCGAGTAGCCATTGTGAGTATCGATGAGTCGTACTAAGGTTACCCCTAGTTCCCCATGGGTGATTGCGAAGACTTCTCCCCGATCTGGCTTGGGGCCATCGGAGAGAGTCCTCAGCGGTATCCGCCGAGTCTCCCTCATTTAAGTCTCCATTTCCGCATGGGAGCTGAAGAAATAAAAGAAGTTACGAAGACTCGGAGTGTGTGGCTGTGTTCGTGTGTGCAAGTACGTGATATTTATCACCGGTGAGAAAGAATAGATAGAAGAAGTAATCCTTGTCCAAAGCAAAAAAACCCGATCAAAATGGCACTTTACCTTGGGTGCAGGCGCTTCTCGAGGGCCTGCAGGTCTCCGGTCCACCACAAAGGGAGTCCGGGGTGGAAAATGGAGGGGGAGGGCGGAAACAAGTTCACCCTCGCTACCGACGCACGAAGCGAGCGAAATTTCACTTATTACGTGTAGGAACGCAATGACAAATTCGTACGTAAGCCGAGTCAGTACTCCTGGGTGAGCAATCACTAAAATACGCGAAAACACAATTCACTAAAACGTGCGAAAACAACCTTAAGGTTGGCTTTATCAAAAGTCACGAGTGAGAAGAGCAAGACTAACTCCGGCAAGCAAAGCAGTCATCAACTGGTTCAATTCTTCTTTGATTTCTTTACTTCTTTGCATCGAGTGTACTGATGCATTCACGATGTTGTGTTCATACATTATCTTCAGTTCACGGTATAGTTCCTTCATATATTCGGTCCACTCGTAGGTTGAGATGGTCCTATATGAGGAACGAGGGATACAAGCCCTATCTGCGTCGATGATTTGGTTATTGAGGTCATCGAGTGCCTCGTCAATCTCCTCGAGAATTGCCTCGTCCAGGTTGGGCGGATCGTAGGCCTCGAGAAGGTGTGCATACCGTGCCCAGTCTGCTCGTCTGTAGTTCTTCCTGACTACTGCTGGGACTTGTATAGGGTTCCTATTGATTGTGAGTAGGATCCCTATATGATCACTGCATGGAACCTGGACTGGTTCCATGTAGTAATTGAACGGTAGCTGACGATTCACCAGGCAGATGTCTGGCTTTGTGGCACATCGCTCTCTGACATAGGTGGGGAAGTCGGGGCCTATCCGCTGGGCAATATTTCTGTCCAGCAACAGGTCCAGGCTTATCCCTATTCCGTTGAAGGTCCTGTAACCGGATTCTCGGCATCTGGCGTTCAGGTCCCCCATTAGTATGGTGGGGGCTCTTCTGCCAAATAGGCCAGTGAGAGTGTGAATAGGCAACACATCTCTCCTTGGCGGTTGATATCCGGTTTCAATGACCAACTTTCCTAAGTCGAGCTCGACCTCAATCGCGAGGTAGGATTCTTCTAAGTTTCTTATCTGCTTGTATTTGATCCCTTTCTTTATTGCAATAGCGGTGCCATCGTACCGCTCTTGCGAAAAGTTCGTGATCAACACATCGTAGTTCCAGATTTTCATTTCTGTATTACGCGTGTCGATCCCGTGCTCTGAGATCAGTATGATGTCTGCATCAATTTCTCTGAATACATTTCCGTAAAGAATTCTTTTCGTCGTCCAGCCGTTGGTGTTTATTTCCATTATTTTCAGTCCGTTACGTAGCATGATGAGTTGTTTTACCTGTTTCTTCTTCCCCTTTTTTGGTCTGGGGGCTGGTTGGGCGATTTTACTCGGCCCAGGGTTTTCTTTTTTCGGGGGGGGGGCTCGGGGTCTTTGACCTGCTTTTGGTTGCCCGCGTGCGGGTGCAGGGGCCCTCTTCGCTGTCAGATGAGGATGATCCATCCTCACTTCCAGCCTTTTCCTCTTCTTCGGTTTCCTCTTCCGATGGTGCTCCAATCATCTCCTCCAAACCGGATTTGGTGCTTTTGTTTTGGATTATGGAGTTCTTAAAGGCTTGCGAACACTCGGGGTCTTCTGGCATGTTTACTGCCGGGAGGTTGTTCGCTTTCAGGAGCGCATTGAGCACCTGGTTATAGCAACCAGGCTTCACTGCATTTGCCACATTTGCATGGGTAATGCAGATCAATATTTTAGCGCTCAGATCTCCTGATACGCTAAAAGGTGCAGGTCCTGGTGCAGTGTTCGTCACTGTGTTCTTTTTTGCGGCGCTCGCGTACGTCGTCTCTTTAGCTTTTCTGTCTTCTTCTTCCTTCCTTCTAATAATCTCTCTGCGCTTGGGACAATTAAGAGCCATCGTCCGATGTTCCCCTTTGCAGTTAAGGCATTTCTTGGTGTTGCTTTCACGTTTGTCGAAACGGTGTCCTTCCGTGGCGCATTCACTGCACCACAGCTTGTCTTTGTCTGGGCAGGCGGTTGAAGTATGGGCTTCAAGTTTGTAGCATACAAAGCACATCTGTATGCTACTGAACTTTTCCTGCTGTATGTTCTCGCCCGGAATTCTCATGTTAAACACGAGAATTCCATTTTGGGTAGCCTTTCTTGCCATGTCCGTAGTTGCGAAAGTAATCTTGAATACATGGGTATGTTCGCGGAACTTAATGATTTCTCGAACTTCTCGAACTTGTGCCCATTGGTTGCTTTCCGTAATCTCCGCTTTTAGCTCTTCCGTGCTATGCTCGCCTACCCAACTTTCAACTTTGCGGCAGATGACGCTTCTATTTGCTGCCACCTGGGGGGGGTGGGGTTTCGCTTCTAGTCCGGTCTCCTTCAATACCCTCGCTCCCTCTTCTGAAAAGAGCTGGTCTACGTCTCTGGTTTCGGCACACATGGCGATGAAGCCTGACGAAACTTCGATTAGTTTCACTAGTGCCACCTTGAGTTCTATGTAGAGGGTTTCACATAGATCCTTCTTCGTTGGGGTCTTCATTCCGGCGATGGTCCTTAAGGGGACCCTCTTAGTGAGGGCCTCCATGGTCTTGCTGCTCTTCTTATTCCTTCTTTCTCTGAAAACAAGTGTAATTAATTTTGTTTTCGATATGTGAAAAAAGTTAGGGGGTGGTAAAGGAGGTATAGGATGGTGTGAGTGGGGTTGGTAATGGGTTTCAAGTAATTTGAGAGGAACGCCCCCGTCCATTTCTACTGTTGCTCTCCCGCTCGTATGCTGCCAGTATGAGGGATGATAGGGTGATGGGGTGGGTCTCGGGTGGGGAACTCAGAGGGTTGAGCTTGGTGGACTTAATGCATAGCGGCCGAATCAACGACCGCTAAGTTTTTGCCACCCCCTCACGGGTACATACGCCATAACTGCATCCAACTACATAGAGACGGGTGTAACTCCCTCTATGATTCTGGCCGGGTCCCCCGGGCGATGAGGATTCCTCCTCCGTCCGGGACTCGCAGTTATGCCCCAGTATCGAGACGATTTCTGACTTATGCTTCTGCTGTGGGCTAGGCCTCAAACCAGCCTGTGTCATCGAAGGAATGAGAAGAATACTCAACGCCTGCCTTAATACGGGGTACTTTCCAGATGCTTATAAAACGGCAAAGATGATTTTCTTGCCCAAGCCTGGAAAGAACCCCAAGTTGAAGGAGAGCTACCGACCAATTTCGCTACTGGAATTTGGTGGGAAGCTCTTCGAGAAGATCCTCAACAAAAGACTGGTGTCTCACCTGGAAGATAACTCGCTCTACAACCCACACCAATTCGGGTTTAGGAGTAAGCGAAGTACGGAAATGGCGATTAACGTCATTACGGAAAAGCTAGCCCAAGCAAAACGGGAAAAGAGTTACGTGGACATTGTTTGTCGGGATGTATCAAAGGCGTTCGATAAGGTGTGGCAACGGGGAATGCAGTACAAGATCTTACGACTGGGACTAAGCGAAAGCTTAGAAAGAACTCTCTGTGACTATGTCATGGAGAGAACGGCGTACGTCAGTTTAGGGTGCACGGACGGGCCAAAGTTTCCGCTCAATGCGGGCCTCCCGCAAGGGGGGTGCCTGTCTCCCACTCTCTACTTGATTTACACCGCGGATGTCCCAGTCCCTGTAAACCCCACTTGCCTCAACTTACAATTCGCCGATGATTTCACCCAGGTAATCACATGTCCATGGAGGAATGCGCCTATGCAAGCTCGCATGACGGCAGCAGAAATCGAAAACCTCAACACCTACGAGGCCCGGTGGAAAATCCGTACCAACCAGGATAAGTTCAAAGTAGTCCCCATAGGCAGGAGACTACTTGATGACGTCAGGGTGGGGGATAGACGATATCCCTACACCAATGAATGCAGCGTACTCGGCATGAAGATCACCTCAACCGGGTACGCAAAGCACGTCCAAGAACGCATCACCAAGGCCACTGCTGCAGTCAAGACTCTGTACAGGTTCAGAAATCTTCGTCAAAGCAACAAAAAGAAGATCTATACTGCACTAGTTAGATCGACGTTGCTTTACCCCGCTTCCGCCCTCTCCTGTGCCTCAAAGACACAGAAGAGGAGACTACAAGTGGTGCAGAATAAATGCGTGTACCTAATCACAGGTACACGCAGAATGGAAAGAAGAACGCAAGAAGAGCTGCACCGAGAGGCGGGGTTAACCCCCATTAACGTTGTCATCGAAGAACGGACAAGGAATATGCTGGAAAAGGTCAATCGTTTGGACGAAGATATCGTACAAATGATAGACCAAAACAGAAGAGAAGTATGTCGCGCCAGATTTCCAAGCTCCGCTAGGATTTTAGCTGGCGGAGCAGAAGTACCGTTCTACGCTAGATGAGTCAATTTACCCCAAACTAAGAAAAAACTACCGATCGTGAAACCAACCGATTTTGACAAAATTCACTGATAACGACAAAACTAACCTACTAAGACAACTACCGAAGAAGGAATCCTACACAAGAAAACGACAATCACCGAACAAGACTACAAGAAGAAACACTGTACACAAAATACACACACTACAAAATCACGAAAAAACAAAAAGATACTAAAACAAACACAGTAAGTTAATATTAACAACTTACAAATACAACAGCTAACGCGCACACCATAAACAAAAATATTAGCAATAAAGACAAATGGCTTGAACGCCAAACTATATGTTATATATATACCTGTATATATATATATATGTATAAAAAAACAAAAACAACAACGAAACCACAAATCAAATATATTTGAAAGCGATAGGCCTGATCACCAGGCTCTTGCATCACTTTGCACCCTACCACACTTCTTTCTCTTTTCACCACTGGTCTACTTTCCGCTATCTATTCACACACCCTTTCTATCCCCTTATCTGCATACTCTCACATACACTGGTTCAGAATAAAAATTAAGTATTTTATAAATAAAAGTAAGCGAAACAGTATCTTAAAACTTAAACTCAAGTGACGAAGTATGAAACGTAACAAAATCAAACAATGATATATAAACCAAATTTAATGTAAATATTGAAACGATATATAAACCAAATTTAATGTAAAAATTGAAACCCAATTAGTGGGTATAATTAACTTATATATTAAAACCCAGTTAGTGGGTATAACTTAAAACCGTAAAATGTTAAAAAGCTGAGCTCCTGCGTTCATTTCTCCAGGAGAAACCTCTGTATGTACCTTTGCCTTCGACTACTTCTTCCTCTCCTCAACTATAATTTTTTTTCAATTTTTTTCCCCACTTTTGACTATATATTTTTGCATTGTGTAAATTTATTTATTTAATGTATAAAATACTTGTACTTTTTCCAATAAATATATATCATCGAACTTCAGACCCAAGCCCCCCCCCCCTAAATATAAATAAATATAGCAAAAATTAAATAAAATTAAAACTAAATTTAAATATAAAAGAGGCGAAGTGCCCAAACCTAACAAAAACCCAAAAGTCAAGAATAAAAAGAGGCGAAGTGCCCAACTCCCAATACCCAAGTAAACTAAAAGTCAACAATATTAAAAACTGAGAAAAGAGGCTAAATGCCCACATTAAGAATACTTCAAAACAACCAAAATTGAGAAACATTCAGCATGAAAGTCACCTTGAAAGGCTTGAATGCTTCGAAGGCGAAAATACCTATGAAGAAACATATATAATTATGACGGAGGAAACTGGCTGTCAATGACAGCCAGCTACTTTTTGACGGAGGAATATAAATCTTTTAAATAAAACAAGAAGAATGCTAGTGATGCCCTAACACCAGGGCAAACTAGAAAACTTATTCACACCTTTATATACCTACCACACAATTTCACCACTTTAACCTAATTTGTAATTTGGAGGAGTACCGAGTAAGTACCTAAGTACCTAAGTGTTGTGCGCGTAGTGTCCTAACCTCCTGATCCGGTAAAGGAGAAAACCGTTGAGGCAAGACTCGGCAAAATGCCAAAGACCGCTCAATCTCGACGGATACGGAGTGGTGCTCTCCACACCCACCCCCCAAGAAGAAAGTGAGACTAACTAGGGGGAAGGGCAACATTGCCCGAAGGGGGACATGAGTCCCCCCGCCCCCCAGGACACTAAACGGATCCCCCTCCGTCTAATTGCGGGGAAAACAAAACCATCTCGGGAAACGGTATTCCAGACTGTGATCGGTGAAATTAACATCGAGCTCACTCGTCTCATTGAAACCCCAAATGGTTGGGCGGCTGTCTGCTGGAAAAACAAGGATGTGGAAACCCTTGTTTCAGACCAGGCCAGGCAACCCCTTCGCGAGATAGGGCTCGAAGTGGTAGTTCCCTACGAGCTACTCGTGAAGAGGGCCGTCATCCTCAAAAGAATGGACCCCTACTTCCTTGAGAATACGACCGAAGAAATCCAAGCCGAGTTAAATGATAAACAATCATGGGCAAATGTGGAGAGGGTGGATAAAATCGGCAAATCCATCATCAAGGTAACCTTCGCGACAATAGGGATGGCTCAGAGAGCGCTAAGGGAAGGCCTTCTAGGCTTCTACCTTCGCGTCGCGCCAGAGCAGATAGAGGCAGAAGAATATATCTTCATCGAAAACTGCCAAATCTGCCTGGCCATCGAGAGCCACCCGACAAGACAAGAAGCTGCCCCACCAACATCCAAGTCTGTGCGACATGCTCCAGAACCGGTCACGGATGGAGAGATTGCCGGGAAGAAAAGCCGAAATGTGCAAATTGCGGAGGGGAGCATAGGGCTTTGGCCATGAAATGCCCTCTACGCAAGGAAGCACTAAAAAACAAAAGGCTGAAACTCAGACTGCAAAAGGAGGAAAAGTCAAAGGCAACATATGCCACCGCGACTTCGACGCCTGGAAACGCCACTAATTCGACGGACAAAGCGGCCCCGAAATTAATCCTGCCGGCTGAGAGCAAAGAGATTATGACTATGGTCATAGTCGCCCACCTGGCAAATCTTGCTCGCCCTGGCAGTTTTTCGGAGGAACTAAACGCTATGCTGAAGAACAACGGCGTTAAGAAAAAGCTGTGGTTCCCCCCGAACCCACCTTCCAAGGATGTGCTGAACATCGAATTCATAGATGTAAAGCAGCAGAAAGCCCCCGAAGAGTCAAAAATTAATGATGAACCAACGCTCTACCCTGAAGAAGAAGAAAACCAAGAAGGAGCAAAACAAGTAACCACGCAAGAGAAAAGCGCCCCGAAGGAAAAGAGAACAAAAAAGAAAAAGATCAGCAAACCCCCTAAACAAATGGAAGAAGAAAGTATGGACGGAGAATCTGAGGATGACGATTCTTATCCCGCGGTTCCCCTGACAGAAAAAGTCAACGTCCTGGAAAAGGGACGCTTTTTCGACGGGGAAGAACTAAAATTAAAAGTTTTCGGGACTACTGGATGTAGACCCGAAAAGAACAATCAAACGCAACTGGTAAAGGGCATTAGGAGTGGCGACTTCAAGTGGACTTTTGAGGGACCCTGGTCTCCAAAGGAAATGGAGAGCCTCCTATGCAGCGGCACCATGTTCATCCCGGGATCAAATTGTCACACGGTGAACGCATCAACCTTCGAGAAAATAAAGTGCGGCATGAAGACCTCGGCGATAAACTAAAAGTAAAAAAGTTAAATAAAGTGATAAGCGCGAAACAACTAAATAATAGTGTAAAACGATAAAGTGCTAATAGTTAAACAAATAATTAATTAAACAAACAAGTGGAATAGTAAAATAAGTGAATAATTGAAATGTGACAATTAACAGACAAATAGTCAATTTAGTGAATATTATAAATAGAAGTCTACTAAATTAAAATAATAACCAATGTGTAAATACAGTTAATTAAAATTAAGTAATAATATTTAAACATAGAATTAATTAAACAAACAAATTGAATAGTGAAATAAGTGAATAATTGAAATGTGACGATTAACAGGCAAATATTTAATTTGGTGAATAATATAAATAAAAGTCTATAAAATTAAAATAATAACCAATGTGTAAATACAGTTAATTAAATTATGTACAGCATATATGTAAATACAATAAAATAAAGTTAAGTGCATAATAAAACACTATCTTAAACTTAAATACAGTTCAATTTAGCGAATAGTATTAATAGAAGACTATAAAATTAAAAACTAATAACCAATGTGTGATACAGCTAATTAAAACTAAGTTCAGTATATATGTAAATACAGTGAATTAAAATCATTTTGCTGGGCGAATTTTTTCGTACGCTGTAGCACTGCCTTACTACCTTCTGAAGAGCGTTATTATTCACGCGTGCATAAAGAAAGAGAGACTTTTGAGCCTTCGCCACCTAAGAACGCGACTCTGTCCTGGGTTTCTTAGGAGCCCCAGTAGATCTGTAAAAGGATTTCACATATCTTTTTTGTCGCTGCGAAGTAGAAGAAAAATGATGGGCTAAATACCCTCGTTGCTCCCGTCCAACGACCTGCGTGTGAACCTGCTCGGATGACTGCCCTTCATTAATTTCGTCTTAACTATGTCGGCCACTTGGACTGGCATAATTAAGGGCTTGCGTGGAAACTGGTTTGAGGCCTATCCCACAGCAGAAGCACAAGTCAGAAATTCTCTCGAATTCGGGGCAAAACTGCGAGTCCCGGACGGAGGAGAAATCCTCATCGCCCGGGGGACCCGGCCAGAATCATAGAGGGAGTTACACCCGTCTCTATGTAGTTGGATGCAGTTTTGGCGTACGTACCCGTGAGGGGGTGGCACAAACTTAGCGGTCGTTGATTCGGCCGCTATGCATTAAGTCCACCAAGCTCAACCCTCTGAGGTCCCCACCCGAGAACCATCCCCCATCCATCATCCCCCCTCATCCCGGCACCATCCGAGCGGGGAAACAACAGGAAACTGGACGGGAGCACTTTCTCTCGCGTCGTTTCAAAACCAACCCTTAACTTTACCTCCTTTTTCACAAATCACTTTTTTCATATACAAAATTTTCACATATCATTTTCACACATAAAAAATAAATCAAGAAAGAAGAGTGAAGAGAGAAGACGTCGGCGACGATGGAGGCCCTCCCTAAGAGGGTCCCCCTACGGACCTTACCTGGAAAGAAGACCCCCGAGAAAAAGACTGCGAATCCTTATTCGCAAACTTAAGGATTGCTCTGATAAAACTAATTGACATTCCCAACGGTTTCATCGCCATGTGCGGTGAAACCAAGGACATCGACCGGCTCCTTTCTGACGAAGGGGCCGAAGTCCTCAAGGAAATGGGCCTGGAGGCCAAAACCCCACCAGCAATCTCGGCAAATAGAAGCATCATTTGCCGTAAAGTAGAGAGCTGGGTTGGCGAAAACTCACCCGCTGACTTAAAAATGGAAATTGAGAAGAACCACAGTTGGGCGAAAATTAGGGAAGTGATCAAATTCAGAGATCACACCCACGTTTTCAAAATCACCTTTAACACGACAGAAATGGCCCACAAGGCGGCAACCGAGGGACTCCTCATTTTTAATATGAAGATCCCTGGATCGAACATCGAGCACGAAAAATATGTAAATATTCAGATGTGCTTCGTTTGTTATGCCCTCGAAGAGCATACAACCGCAAATTGTCCCCAAAAAGGAACAACCTGGTGCAGTGAATGTGCCACGCAGGGTCATCGCTATGACGCCTGCAAATCCAACGAAAAGAAATGCATGAACTGTAAGGGGCCCCATCGAACGATGGCCCTGAACTGCCCTAGGAGAAAGGAGATAATTAAAAGAAAAGAAGAGGAAGAGAAAAAGAAAAAGACTCAAACCTACGCGAGCACCGTAAAGAAAAGTGAAGGGATGGCCTCAACATTGGCAACCCCCTCACCCGTGATCTTCACAAGTGACCTTAGTGCGAAGATTTTAATTTGCATTACCCATGCAAATGTGGCAAATGCGGTCAAACCCGGATGCTACAACCGGGTACTGAACGCACTGATAAAGGCAAACAACCTCCCTTCTATCATTGTTCCTGATGACCCGGAATGCTCTAAGGCATTCAAGGATAGTGTCATCGGAAACAATAGCACCGAAGCAAAAGCCACGGGACTTAAAGACATAATTGAATCTCCCCCGTCGGATGATTCGGAAGATGAAGCGAACGAAGAAGATGATACCACTTCTTCGGATAGTGACGAGGGCCCATGCACTCGCACTAGGGCAACAAAGAGTCAGTCCAAGACTCCCAGCCCTCCCCCGAAGAAGGTAAAGCCTGGGCACCCCAGACCCGCCCCACAGGCCCCCAAGAGTAAGAAAAAGAAGAAACACAGGTAACTCATCTTACCATGGAACGGAACTCACTAAGAATTCTGGAAATAAACACCAATGGCTGGACAAACAAAAGAACTCTCTACGGAAATGTGTTCAGGGAAATAGATGCAGATGTCATCTTGATTTCTGAACATGGGGTTGACACTCGTAGTTCTGAAATTAAGATCTGGAACTACGACGTGTTAATCACGAATTACTCTCAAGAGCGGTACGACGGTGCCGCCATCGCCATCAAAAGAGGGATCAAGTATAGACCCATAAGAAACTTGGAAGAATCCTATCTTGCAATAGAGGTCGAACTCGATATAGGAAAGCTGGTCATCGCCACCGGGTACCAGCCGCCGAGACGAGAATATTTGCCAATCCATTCTCTCTCTCTGGCCTATTTGGCAGAAGGACCCCCACCATATTAATGGGGGACCTTAATGCCAGATGTTGGGACTCTGGGTACAGGACCTTCAATGGCAATGGAAGGTGCCTGGACACTATGATGGACCGGAACATGGTCCATAGAATAGGCCCGGACTTCCCAACCTATACTCGAGGAAGAAGTGCCACAAAACCAGACATTTGTCTGGCTAATCGTCAGCTGCCGTTCAATTACTACATGGAACCAGTCCAGGTGCCATGTAGTGATCATATAGGGATCCTACTCACCATCAATAGGAACCCTATACAAGTCCCAGCTCCAGTCAGAAAAGACTACAGGAGAGCCGACTGGGCACGGTACGCTGGTCTCCTCGAGGCCTATCGCCCACCAGATCTGGACGAGGCAATTCTCGAGGAGATAGACGAGGCACTCGACGACCTCAACGAACATCTCATTATTGCAGATAGGGCTTGCATCCCCAAAACCCAGTTTAAAACCATCTCCTCTTACAGGTGGACTGGGTATATGAAAGAACTCTATAGAGAATTGAGAGTTATGTACGAGTTAAATATAACAAATGCAACATTTGACTCGCTACAAAGAGCTCAACCAGCTGATCCTCGAACAACAACAGAGACAATGGGACGATGCGATCGAGAGCCTCGATCAAGATGCATCCCCCAAGGACTTTTGGAAGAAAGTCAAAAGTCTCAGAGGATCATCTGGAAAAAAGAAGAAAATGGAAATCCAAAAAGAAGATGGATCCATTGAAACTGCAGATAACATCATCGAAGAGATATTCCGACGTTATTGGGAAAAAATCTTCAGCATATCGGAAGATGAAAACGAAGATTTCGATATAGAGTTCGAAAATAACATCGTAGACGAGCTTAACACGGTAATACATCGAACGCATCCTCATCACCAGGTGGATAGACTGCGTGACGGAGACGCCGAGATCACAGAAGAAGAGATCCTTGGCGCACTCCGCTCATTCCGACAGAAAGCCCCAGGCCAATCGGGGCTTACGAAGCTTAACTTCGAAAAGGCACCAGCCAACGTCATCGAAGGAATGAGACGAATTTTTAACGCATGTCTGAATACAGGGTACTTTCCAGATGCTTACAAAACGGCAAAAATGATCTTTTTGCCCAAGCATGGAAAGGACCCTACGTTGAGAGAGAGCTACCGCCCAATTTCACTCCTGGAATTTGGCGGGAAACTCTTTGAGAAGATCCTCAACGGAAGACTGGTGTCTCACCTGGAAGAAAACTCCCTCTACAACCATTGCCAATTCGGGTTTAGAAAGAAGCGAAGTACGGAAATGGCAATTAATGTCATAACGGAAAAGCTTTCCCAAGCCAAACGGGACAGGAGTTATGTGGATATCGTTTGTCGGGATGTGTCAAAGGCGTTTGATAAGGTGTGGCAGCGGGGCATGCAGTATAAGATCTTAAGGCTGGGTCTAAGTGAAAACTTAGAAAGAACTCTCTGTGACTATGTCATGGAGAGAGCGGCGTATGTCAGTCTAGGGTGCACGGACGGACCAAAGTTTCCGCTCACTGCGGGCCTCCCGCAGGGGGGGTGTCTGTCCCCCACCCTTTACTCGATATACACCGCGGACGTCCCAGACCCTGTGTACCCCAATTCCCTCAATATTCAATACGCCGATGATTTCAACCAGATAATCGTATCTCCATGGAGGCATGCGCCGTGGCAAGCTCGCATGACAGCGATGGAAATCGCGAACCTGAACAACTACGAGGCTCAGTGGAAAATAAGAACAAACCAGGAGAAATTCAAGGTGGTCCCCATTGGACGCACCTCAAGGGCAGACGTGCGTGTGGGGGATACGCGATACCCCTACACCAACGAATGCAATGTACTCGGTATGAAAATCACCTCTACCGGGTACAAAAAGCACGTCGAAGAAAGAATTTCTCGAGCCTCGTCCGCTGTCAGAACTCTATATAGTTTCAGAAATCTACGTGAAAGCAACAAGAAGAAGATCTACAATGCCCTTGTAAGGTCTACGTTGCTTTACCCCGCCTCCACCCTCTCATGTGTCTCAAAAACACAAAAGAGGCGTCTTCAAGTAGTGCAAAATAAATGCATGTACCTAATAACGGGTACACGCAGGCATGAAAGAAGACGGCAAGAAGACCTGCACAGAGAGGCGGGGATAATTCCCATTAACAAGGTCATAGAAGAACGGACCCGGAAAATGCAGGATCTGGTTAATCGTGAACTGAGTGATGAAATCACCCAGATGATTAACCAGAACAGAAGAGCTGAATGTCCCCCCAGATTCCCCAGCTCCGCCAACCGAGTGGCTGGCAGAGATGAAGTGCCGTTCTATGTGTGAAATGAGATAAAGGAATACCTGTGAAAACAACATCAATCACAAGAATAAAGAAATTACTCGAAACCCTACTATGACAAGATACCAATAATGACAACTTTACCAAGAAAATGAAAATGAAAAATCCAACGATTACGAAGAGAACTTCGAAAGAAGCAATCTACAAAAGAGGAGAGAAGAAAGAAGAAAGAAGAAACAATTATACTACTAAAATACACATACAATAAAACAATACAAATGCACGCACTTAAATATACTAAATACATGTACAAAACAGGCAATGCACAACACAAACCATGAAAATACTAAAGCTGCTGAGACAAATGGCTTGAACGCCATAATAGTTATAATTTTGTAATTTTATGAACTTATAATTATTACCAAAAAACCCTAAACAACAAAAATGAACTCACACAAACAAGAAAATAATAAAAGTGATAAGTCTGATCACCAGACCCTAGGCATCTCTTTGCACCTCTTCCACACTTTTTTCTCTCTTCATCCACTTGTCTATTTTCTCTGTCCCCCCCCCCACACCCTATCGTCTCCCCTCACGTGCTCTCGCACTTACACACAAAGTCAAAGTCAAAATCATTTTCGTTAAGTATAGCAATATCTAAATCTTAAACTCAAATGACGCATAAATGAATGTTCAAAGATCAATGATAATTTAAAACTATAACCCAATTAGTGGGTAGGATTAATTTTTTTTTAAAACCCTGTAAGTGGGTGCAACCTAAATCCAAAAAAGTGTCAGAAAGCTGAGCTCCTGCGTGTATTCTCCAGGGGAACCCCCTTTATGTAACTTTGCCTTCGACTATTATTTCTTCCCCTCCTCAACTATGTTTTTTTTTTCCATTTTTTCACCACTTTTGTCTATAGATATTTTTTTACATCGTGTAAATTTATGTGAATTTATTTATTTGATGTATGAAATACTTGTGCTTCTTCCAATAAATATATCATCGCGAACTTCGGAGGACTGCTCGTCACCGACTAGCACGCACGCATACTCTTTGAAGACCGGATACATGCTGGAAAGCACTCTCCGACGATTAAAAAGCAATAACTAACAAGAACAAGAATTACATTGAAGAAATTCTTTCTCGTTCAAGCACCCCCCACCAAAAGGGAAGCTTTATCGAAGTCGACATCGTTCAAACCAACTCATTCATCCCCACCAAAAGGGGAACTTTATCGAAGTCGACATCCATCCAACTTACTCATCCTCATTTCCTTTCTGCCTTATATCAACTCTTCTCACCCCCCCCCCTCATAAAAAAGAGAGTAATACTTTTCATCTAGCCATCATACATTAATATGTCAGGCTAATTTCACCACACTCCCCTGCCTTGGGGAAACTTCGTCTGGATTGGGAAGCTGTCTATCATCACCGCCTAAATCAAACTATGTCCTGCACTGTGCAAAGACATAATTTGAGGCTCCGAGGAAAGCAGGTTTGAGGCCTATCCCACTGTAGAACTCGGGGTCTTAGGCACCTGGTCAATGGGACTACTCTGCAAGCCCCGGGGTGTTCCAAAAGAACCTCCGGGGGTGCCCGGCCAAGATCATAGAGGGATTAAAGCCGTCTCTATGCAAGTTGGAAGCAGAGTAGAATATCCAAAACCCTGAGGGGGCGGCACCCCGGGCGGTGGGAGTTGATTCGACCACCGTCCATCAAAAAGTCCGCCATTTTTTCACCCCTCGGAGGATCCCACCCAGGTCCACTCATTCATTCATTCATTCAATTCATACATCCACTCACTCAACAATCATCAATCCATTAATTCGCCCAAGACAGCAAACCCAATCTGGACGAGAAAAAAAGTTTCCAAACAGGTAGGGGAACTTCACACAACCATTCAAATCAAACAATTTTTCACCTAAAACTACATACGTAAAACCAGTTACTTAAACAGTAATCATAAAGAAAAATTATCTGAAAAATAACCAATAAAGGGGGACATCCCCCCCCTCAGATATAATGGACAACTCTGATGGATCAAAAAGGGTCCCATTAAGGGTTCTGGAAGGATTCACAAAACCTGATCGTGTGAAAACGCTTCAGACCATTTTTTCGGACATTGGCGTAATAGTGCAACGATTAAAAGAACAATACAACGGATACGTCGCACTTTGTGACACAGAGAAAGACTTGGATATCCTGATCAGCGAAAATGCAGCCGAAAAACTAAAGAAAATTGGCCTGGCTGCCAGAATACCACCAGCAGTTGCTATCAAAAGGTCGATAATCTGCAGAAAACTCGACCCATGGGTGGGAGAGCACTCAGCAGAGCAGATTAAAGAGGAGATTGAAAAAAATCAGGAATGGGCGACTGCTTTGCTTGCCGGAGTTAGTCTTGCCCTTCTCACTCGTGACTTTTGAAAAAGCCAACCTTAAGTTTGTTTTCGCTTACGTTATGTGAATAGTGTTTTCGCGCATTTTAGTGATTGCTCACCCAGGAGTTCTGAATCGGCGTACGTACGAATTTCTCATTGCGTTCCAATACGTAAAAAGTGAAATTTCGCTCGCTTCGTGCTTCGGTAGCGAGGGTGAACTTGTTTCCGCCCTCCCCCTCCATTTTCCACCCCGGACTCCCTTTGTGGTGGACCGGAGACCTGCAGGCCCTCGAAAAGCGCCTGCACCCAAGGTAAAGTGCCATTTTGATCGGTTTTTTTTTGTTTTGGACAAGGATTACTTCTTTTATCTTTTCTTTCTCACCGGTGTTAAATATCACGTACTCACACACACGAACACAGCCACACACCCCGAGTCTTCGTAACTTCTTTATTTCTTCAGCTCCCATGCGGAAATGGAGATTTAAATGAGGGAGACTCGGCGGATACCGCTGAGGACTCTCTCCGATGGCCCCAAGCCAGATCGGGGAGAAGTCTTCGCGATAACCCATGGGGAACTAGGGGTAACCTTAGTACGCCTCATCGATACTCACAATGGCTACTCGGCTATCTGCCAAAAGGAGAGTGACTGCGAGGTCCTCACCTCTCAAAAAGCGGCAGAGTCGTTGAAAAAGATTAACCTAAGACCCCACACGCCTCCACAAATCAAAACACACCGCAGCATTATTCTTCGGCGCCTCGATCCTTGGGTAGGCAGCCACAGCATTGAAGAAATTCATGCTGAGGTTGAAAAAAAACACCCCTGGGCTAAAATTGCGGAAATCCTTAAATTTAAGGATTACACGCATGTCTTTAAGATAGTGTTCACTGATTCGGCAATGGCGGTTAAGGCTACGGAGTGCGGTATGCTCCTCTTTAACGTTCGAATCGGCCAAGATCTCCAAAGTGGAGAAAATCGGGAAAAACTTGATCAAGATAATATTTACCAACAGAGAAATGGCGCAGAAAGCTAGAAGAGACGGTCTGCTGGGATTCTACCTAAGGATCGCTCCGGAACAAATTGAGGCAGAAGAGTACATACTTCTGGAAAACTGCCAAAAATGTCTCGCATTGGAATCCCATACAACGAGGGACTGCCCCCAAAAAGAGCAAACCTGCGCGGCATGCTCTCGAACCGGCCACGGTTGGAGAGAATGCAAGGAAGAAAAGGAAAAATGTGCGAACTGCGGAGGGGAACACAGGGCTCTTGCCATGAGATGCCCCCTTCGCAAAGAAAAAATCCGAGAAAAACGACAAAAGTTGAAACTGGAAAAGGAGGTAAAGTCTAGCGCAGGGTCTTACGCCGCAGCAGCCTCTGCCCAACCAACGACGATCTCGCCAGAAAGAGCTTCCCCGAAACTGGTCCTTCCTATGGAGTGCAAGGAAATCATGACTATGGTCATCGTCGCCCACTTGGCGAACCTTGCACGCCCGGGAAGCTTTTCGGAGGAGCTAAATACCATGCTCCAACATAATGGAGTAAGGAAGAAATTATGGTTCCCCCCGAACCCAGCATCTCAGGATGTCCTTAACATCAAGTTTGTGGATACACCAACGGTAACACCAGCGGAAAAGCCCAAACAAGATGAAGGGAAAAAACAACCAGAGATGGCCAATAATAAAGAAAAAGATAGCCAGGAAATGGATAAAAACCCAACACCCCCCAGAAGCAGCCCAAAAAAGCCGAAACACAAGAAGAGAAACCTTAAAACAACAACAAAAGAAGAAGAAGATGGACGGACGGAAACCGACGATTGTTCAGAGGATGACGAAAGTTATCCAGGAGTGCCTCTCACCGAAAGAACCGAAGTCCTTGAAAAAGGGCTTTTCTTCGACGGAGAGGAACTTAAACTGAAGATCTTCGGTAGCATCAACCGGCGTCCTGAAAAAGGCAATCAACTAAAAATAGTGCATGGAATTCGTAACGGAGACTTTAAGTGGACCTTCGAGGGGCCTTGGTCCCCAAGAGAAATCAGAGGTCTAATGTGTAGCGGAACCGTTTACATTCCAGACACAAGCCTTCACACGGTGAACGCGGCGACCTTCAAACGCATAAAAAACGGAATGAAAACGTCGGACATTGTGTGTCGCCAAATCCGCCCAATCTGCTGGAAATATTAATAGGACCTACCTAAAGCTCCAAAACGAAGACTCCACAAAAATTCTAACGTGTATATTATACGCACACGTTAGAAACCCGACACAACCTGGTTGCTTCGCTAAAGAATTAAACCAAATGCTGGCGAAGAATGGCCTGAACCAAATGTGGTTCCCGGACGACCCCCCTTCAGGGGACGTTCTCCAACTACAGATGGTACCCAAGGAGGCTCAACCAGCTACTGTCAAGGAGTCCAAACCACAAGAAAAACCCAAAAGACCAGACCCAAGAATTGAAGCAAAGAAGGAACGAGAAGCAGCGGTCAGATCTAAGATCGTGAAAAGGACGGTCAAGGAGAGCTCCGATGAATCGGAATCCACGGAGTCCTCAGACAGTGATGCCGATTCATGCAACAAAAAAGCAAAAAAGGAAAAGAGAGTAACAAAAAAGGCCCTAGACGCGGATGAGATAAATCTGAGGATTTATGCAACAGAACAACTCCCCTTCCCAAAGGACAACGATACCAACAGAATACTTGTTGGTATCAAAAAGAAGTTCTACAAGTGGGATTACGATGCCCAGTGTGACGAAGAGGTAGTCGAAGAGGCCCTCAATAGTCAGAACATCACCCTTTATAGGGATACACTGGAAGAACTACCCACGGCAGAATTTAAAAAGAAAAGGAACGGGAGAAAACGTCCTTTCACTAAGAAACACTAGAAGCCAGAAACAGAATGGAAAACCCGAACAACAGGTTGAAAATAGTAACACTCAATGTCAATGGATGGGAGGGAAAAGCTACGGCGTATGGAAACATATTCCGTGTGCTAGACCCCGACATCATATTGATTACAGAGCACGGTATCGACACAACATCGTACCAAATGAAGATACCGGGCTACAGAGTGATTGCTAAAAACCATTCTCAGGAGAGGTTTGACGGCGCCGCGATTGCAATCAAAAAGAATCTCTCGTTCAGGCACCTTCCAGAACTGGACGAGTCATTCGTGGCGATTGAGATGCCCACACTAGTGGGCAATCTCGTGATCGCGTCGGCGTATCAACCCCCTCGCAGAGCGTACCTGCCCCTCAATAACTTTTACACCTTGTTTGGCCACGGCAGGATGGTGTTCTTTGGGGGCGACCTCAACGCCAGATGTCGAACGGCTGGCTATGGTAATACTAATAACAGAGGCCACAACTTGGAAATGATTATGCGACGTAAAAACATCCAGAGGATAGGACCGGAATTTCCGACCTATATTACCTCTCGGGCAGCAACCAAGCCCGACATAATCATGACAAGTGGTGGATTCCCGTTCAATTACTATAGCGAGCCAGGACCAACAGTACCCAGCGACCATATAGCGATTCTCACCACCATCTCACTCGCTCCGATCCAGATTCCGGTCCCTCTCCGCAAGAGCTACGCCTCGGCCGACTGGGAACGCTACGGAGAAATCCTAGGCGTTTACGAACCAGCCGACCTAAGTGAGGCCACGTTAGAGGAGATCGACGGGGAACTGGAAAGGATAACAGCCCTCATCATTGAGGCTGACCGCGAGTGTGTACCCATGACAGGGTACAGAACTCTCCCACAACCTCGTTGGACAGAAGAGATGAAGGAGATCGCTAGGGAGCACAGGGAGGTGTACGAGGAAATCAGAAGAGCAGGTACAAATCGGGAGCGAAGCTCGCTGCTCCGTCGCTTACGCGACGAACTAAAACAGGCTATAAACCAACAACAGGCTGAAATCTGGAACAGCCTAATAGCCGAGTTGGACAGCGAGTTGGCCCCCGACAAATTCTGGCGACTAGTTAAAAAATTGAAAGGACTCCCAAGTAGAGGAAAGACCCGCATCAAGGAGGGCGATGACTACTTGGAGGATCCGGCGGTTCTGGAGGAAAGATTCCGCACGTTTTGGAAAGATATCTTCTCTATTACACCAGAGGACGATGCGGAATTTGACCAGGAGTTCGAGGACCATCTGATTGAGGAACTCAATCAGATCATACACCGAACGCACCCACAAGCCTACGTTGACGAAAGGAGGGAAATGGCTGACCATGGCCGACCAATAACAACGGTAGAGGTCATGGAAGTCTTGAAAACATTCAAGCAAAAGGCACCAGGCTGGACGGGCATCACCAAGAACAATCTGGTACATGCCCCTCGGCAGATCATTCAGGGAATCACAAACATCTTCAATGCTTCCCTGAACACGGGCTACTTCCCCGACGGGCTAAAAATGGCCAAAATCATTTTTATCCCTAAAGGGAACAAGCCCCCAGATCAACTGGTGGACTATAGGCCAATTTCCCTTCTAGAGTTTGTAGGCAAAATCTACGAAAAGCTTCTAGCCAACAGGCTACAAGATCAGCTTTCCGAGCTGGAAGCTCACAACCCTCAGCAGCACGGGTTTCGCAGGAGGAGGGGGACTGATACAGCCCTTGCCCTCCTCACCGAAAAGCTGGCCCGCTGCAAAGCCGAAGGGAGATACGTAGATGTGGTGTTGCGCGACGTGCAGAAGGCCTTCGACAAGGTTTGGCTGAGAGGTCTACAATACAAGATCTTAGGCCTCCAGCTAAACCCGGTCCTGGAAAGGGTCCTCTGTGATTACATCATGGAAAGAACAGCCCGTATCTCTATCGAGGGCTACAGAGGACCCAAGTTTGAACTAGAGGCGGGAGTTCCACAAGGTAGCTGTCTGAGTCCGCTGTTGTACATTGTGTACACGTTGGACTTACCTGCTCCAGTTGGGGAGGATGTGATGTATCTGCAGTTTGCAGACGACATCACACAGATCATCCCCGGTTCCTATAGGAACGCTAGAGTTCAAGCAAGGGAGACAGCTACCGAAATCGAAAACATTAATCGTTTCGAAAGAAAGTGGAAAATAAAAACAAACCGCCGTAAGTTCCAAATCCTCCCTATGAACCGCCGGAAACGAGACGATGTCATCGTCAGAGACGAACTTTACCCATACTCGAACGAGGGTAAAGTACTGGGTCTGCGTCTTACCTCAACGGGGTACAAGGCGCACATTAACAGCCGTGTCTCCCTAGCCAGAAGAGAACTTGGTAAACTTTATAGGTTCAAAGATCTCAGCTTAAAAAACATCAGCAAACTTTACAACCTTCTGGTTCGTCCAGTGCTGGTGTACCCCGCGGTGGTTATGCAGGCGGCCAGTTCTACCTCTCTCAGACACATGCAGAGAGTTCAGAACAGGGCTACCCTGCTTATAACCGGCGCGAGGAGGCTGGACCATATTCGGCAGACGGAACTGCACGCAAGAGCAGGACTTGAGCCACTGAATATAGTCCTTCAAAGGCTAGGGAGAAAGACCTGGGAAAGGGTAGAAAACGAGATACTCCCGCAAATAGATGCGGGCCTCGAGATACCGCAGCATGCTATTGGACGGGCTACGAGGAGAGCACTATTCCCCAGTGGAAGAACATGCTCCCGAGAAAACCAATTAGCCCTGTTCAGATAGCTAGCAAACCTTTCGTGCAGGACGCTATGAACCAGTCCTCAAGACAACCGTTCCTTTAAAGCATCATCAAAATACAATCAAGAGCAACAACTCCATATCGAGAGATAAAGTTAAGTAAAAGAGGCAAAGTGCCCAACAAACCAAAATAGAAAAACCTAAAATTGATCAAAAGAGGCGAAGTGCCCAACCCGCCCCCCCCCCCCCCAAATAAGAAAGAACCCAAATAAGAAGAAGAATAAATCCAAAATTAAATAAAAGAGGCGTAGTGCCCAATGATTTCCTTAATCTAAAAAATAAAACAACAACAAAATTAATAAAAGAGGCGTAGTGCCCACACAACAAATAAGTAAATGTATACCGTATAAATGACAAACAAAAGAGGCGTAGTGCCCAAACAACAAATAGACAGAAACGTTAAAACAAGAAGAAAGATGGGGAGTAATCCCCCCCCCATTGGCGATGTAAAAAATCACCAAAACAAGTAAATTTAACAAAAATAAATAGGCTACGAGTTAGCAAAAACAAAATTGAAAGGCTTGAATGCCCTCTTCAAACCGACGGAGGAAAAAGTTCATATATAGAAGAGATATTTATGCAAATTTATATAAAAAAGCAAGACTAAATAAAAAGGAAAAATGAAAAGTAGCTTCGCTACAGGAAGGTCAGCTGACGCTGAACCAACCAAACGGAGGAACACATGAAAGACAAATAAGAGAAGAATGCCTGTGATGCCCTCTGCTCCAGGGCAATACTTCAATCTCCTTCAGCACTATCAACATCTACTACACCTTTCACCACTTTCAACATCAGTCAGTCAGTCAGTCGGACATTGTGTAAAAAGTGACAAACAATAAAAAGTGAGTGTCGAAAGATTAAAGCTAATATATATTTAATACGTAAATTAATACAGAAAGTGAATAAGTATAAAGTGTCAAACATTAAAAGTGAAAGTCGAATGATTAAAATTAATATAGGTTTAATAAGTAAATTAATACACAAAGTGAATATGTAAATAATAATAAGGTCAAAAACGGTGCATAAGCAAATAATTATAAATATAGTTACTTATACAACTAATTTATATGTGAGTTAAAAAGTGTACATTTCTAAAACATAAGCAACTAAATTCAAATAAATAAGTGTGAGTACGCTAAGTACTAAGTAGTAAAAAGTGTGCATTAAAAACAAATGTTAAAAATAGAAAATATCAAAGGTAAATGTGGAATAATAACGTAGTGGACAAGTCTAAAGTGGTTAGATAAATATAGACATAATTATAAACGAATGTAATAGATACCGATAGGCAAAAATAATGTGAACTTAAGTGTTTAAATAATTAATAAGCAAATACAAAACAAACATTGAAATATAAAATATTAATTAGATTATACAAACTAAACCCTATTATGGGATAATATGTAAAGTGTTAAAGTAAATAATTAAAATACAAAAAGTTGAGCTCCTGTGTAAAATGCTCCAGGAGAACCCCTCTATCTGTACCTTTGCCTTATACTAAAAGTCTTCTCCTTCTCAGCGATGTATTTTCTCTTTTCATCACTATTACTGATACATTATATAGATTGATCTATAATGTCTTGTGCTTTTTTCAAATAAACTTGTATACCCGCGAAAAAAAAAAAAAAGCAGGGAGACTGCTAAGATTCAGTACGTGAAATACGTTTCTCTCGGTTAATAACATCCAGTAAAGGAGGAAACCGTCGAGGAAATTTCGCCCGACGCCTCCGTAGATTTTCATGTAAAGTGACTTTCTAAGTTTTTTTGGCCTTAACCTTACAAGATACGTTAAAGTGAATGTGTTACATAGCTTGTACACACTCAGTGCCAGTGCCACGTTAAATCACACGGATTACGGCAAGTTCCAGACCTTCAAAAGACCCTTCAAAGGTAAAGTGCTAGAATTGATTTTTGGACTTTCATTCTACTATCCACTCACACTTAACCTCTCCCACCATATACTCTTAAACATGAGGGTGATGACATTGACATGACCGACGACGTTCTCAGGATCAGCCTGAGGACTCTCCCCGACAGGACAAGACCTGAGCGGGGAGATGTCTTCTCCATTGTCTACGGGGAGCTGGATGTGGCCCTCGTCAGACTAATTGACACTCCCTTTGGATTCACGGCCATATGCCAAAAAGAGTCTGATGCTGAGCTCCTGGCATCAGACAAAGGAACACAAGTATTCGGTTCCATCAATTTAACCCCCAAAATCCCCCCTCAAATTCAGGCGCACCGCAGTGTCGTCTGCCGCCGGCTAGACTCCTGGGTGGGTAGCCACACCAGTAAGGAGATTCATGAGGAATTAGAAAGGAATCACTCCTGGGCCAAGGTCTCGGAGGTGATCAAATTTAAAGAGTACACGCACGTCTTTAAAGTCGTGTTCACCGAGACCGGTATGGCCCAAAAGGCAAAAGAGGTGGGCCTCCTCCTGTTCCACGTCAGGATCTGCCCTGAGCAAGTGGAAAGGGAGGAGTTCACGCAGGTACAGACCTGCTTTAAGTGCTACAAGTTAAATGAGCACACGACCAAATCATGCACCAGAACAGAAGATATCTGCTCCATCTGCAGTGCGACAGGTCACATCTGGCGGGACTGCAAGAGCCCCGTCAAACGATGCATAAATTGCAACGGTGACCACGCCGCCATGGCTATAAAGAATGCTATAAAAAAGCAGCAGATCGCCAAGAAAAACGAAGAGGAGGCAAAGGCAAATCTAACATACGCAAAAGTGGCGAAGGCCGCTGTAGGAGAGGTAGCCTCGCAGCGCACCTACCTTAAGGTAGAAAGCGAGCAGTCTACCAAAATCATGTGCTGCATCTATTATGCGCATATAGCCAACCTCACAAAGCCCGGAACCTTTAAGCATGAATTAAATCAAATGCTTAAAAATAACGGTATGGACGAGATGTGGTTCCCAGAGAACCCATGCTCAGAAGAGGTATTGCGCATCCAGATGCAACCCCCCACATCAATTCCTGCAACTAAGAAACCTAAAAATTCTCCTGCCACCCCCAACCCAGCACAAGTAGTTCTCCAAGATAACGCCCCTTCAAGCACTCCCACCAATACTGCTCCAGAGGTGGACCCACCAAAAGGAGCAAAAACAAAGCACAGACAGTGTAGCCGAACAAGGAAGTCACCCCTCCGCCAGAGGGGCAGATCCTCTTCTTCATCAAAGGAAAGCAAGCATGCCTACCTTGGGAAGAAGATGAACCTGAAGATCTTCGCTACGACTGACGTCCCATTCCCCCTTCACAGAACTAACAAAGACGTTAGCGATGGGATCACCACCGTGAGATACAAATGGGAATTCTCCGATGACCTTTCAGAGAAGGCCGTCGAAGAGGCCCTCATGCTCGGTATGGTGCGATTAGACCTGGATGCCTTTGTGACAATCTCGAACTCTGAGTTCAAAAAGAAGAGATCAGGCAAGTGCCGATCTCCCCCTGCCAGCCCCTCCTCCCCCCAAAAAACAAACTCGTAAAGAACGTTTGACTGACTGACAACATGGACAGACTAAAAAAAGACTTGACTGTGCTTCAAATGAACTCTGACGGATGGACTGACAAACAAGCAACTTATGGAAATATCATAAGGAATTGTGATCCTGATATCGTTCTGATATCAGAACACGGTTTAGACACTACACAACAGACAATTAAACTATTCAATTACTCCGTGACGACAATAAACCACAGCCAGGGGCGCTTTGATGGCGCCGCCATCGCAGTCAAAAAAGGCATCCTCTTCAAGCTACTCCCCTCTTTGGACGAATCATATCTGGCTGTCGAGGTCCAAACCACCCTGGGACCACTTGTGGTCTCCACAGGGTACCAACCCCCAAGAAGAGACTATATCCCCATGCACAACTTCCTCCAACTGTGTGCACATGGGAGAACAGTCTTGTTTGGGGGGGACCTCAACGCCAGATGCAAGGAATCTGGTTATACCGGAAACCTAAATAAGAAGGGAAAGAACTTGAAGAACCTTATTGACAGAGGTATCGTTGCCCGCATCGGGCCCGACTTCCCCACCTACGTCACCAACTCCTTCGCAACCAAACCAGACATCGCCCTAACCAGCCCTCAATTCCCCTATAATTAATACATCCAGCCCGGACCCTTAATCCCCAGCGACCACGTCGCAACACTTATCAGAATCTCTTCAAGCCCAATACAAATACCCGTCAGGGAGCGTAAATGCTACTCTCGAGCGAACTGGGAAGAATACCGTACTCTTCTCGGTGAATTCAGAGCGCAGCCCCTGGAAGAAGCCACCCTGGAGGAAATAGATCAGGAACTGGAAAGGTTGACGAAGGCTGTGGTGGAGGCGGACCGTGCAGCGGTCCCAAAAACCTCATTTAAAACCCTACCGGCACCAAGATGGAGACGAGACCTCTATGACTTATCTGACGAATACAAGAGACTTTTCGAAGATATAAGACTGAATAACACTGACAGAATAAAAAAACAGACGCCTACGAGAACTCAGGACTGAGATGAAGACTCTCATTACAGAGCAACAACAAGTGCTCTGGAATGAACTAGTCGAAAAACTTGACGGAGAGACGGACCCCCGAACATTCTGGAACTCGCTTGCCAGACTGAAGGGTAGGCCGCTACAAAAGACCATTCTCCTAAGTAAAGATGACGGGACAAAAATGGACGCGACAGAGACGGAAGAGGAGTTCAGAAGCTACTGGAAGGATGTGTTTTCCATCACTCCAGAAGAAAACGAACTCTTCGACCTGGACTTCGAAGAAGAGATACACGAAGAACTAAGACCCATAATCCACAGGACGTACCCCTTCAATAACACGACAGCTGACAGAGAAATGACTGGTTACGGAAGAAGAGTAACCATACTGGAACTTATGACTACACTTCGCTCCTTCAGGCAAAGAGCACCGGGAAAAACAGGTCTGACAAAGCTCAACTGGCTAAACGCCCCTCGTAACATCATAGAGGGGCTTGTCAACCTGATGAATGCGTGTCTGAATGTCGGCTACTTCCCGGATGAATGGAAGATCGCCAAAATGATCTTCATTCCAAAAGCCGGGAAGCCGCCCAATAGACCAGAAAACTTCAGACCCATCTCCCTCCTCGAAGTGGCTGGCAAGGTCTTCGAAAAGATCCTTGGTAGCCGCATCCAAAATTTTATGGAGGAAAACAACCTCCATAATGAACAACAACATGGATTTAGGAGAGGGAGAGGGACCGACACAGCACTAGCAGTCATCACCGAAAAACTGGCGAAGACTGCTAGCCAAAAAAGGTACGCAGACCTGGTGCTCAGAGACGTAAAGAAGGCGTTTGACAAGGTATGGAGAACTGGTCTCCAGTTCAAAATACTTAGACTCGGACTAAACCCCAGACTAGAGAAAATCACATGTGACTACGTGACAGACAGGAAAGCTTATTTACAAATCTACGACCGTACTGGACCAGACTTTGAACTGACTGCAGGTGTGCCGCAAGGTGGGTGCCTAAGCCCCCTCCTTTACAACATATACACCCTTGACCTACCAAACCCGGTCAGGGAGGACACCCTGTATGTCCAGTTCGCAGACGACGTCTCCCAGATTGTGACTGCCCCGTTCAAAAATCCCGAGCTCATGGCGGAAATTACCGCCAGAGAAATCGACCATCTGAACAGGTTCGAAAGAAGATGGAAGATTGCCACGAACTCCCAAAAGTTCAAGGTGATTCCATTCTTCCGTAAGAGACGGGCGCATATCGAGACCGAGAACGCCCGGATCCCTTACAGCAACGACGGGACGGTACTTGGACTGAGGATAAGTTATAGGGGATACGGTGGCCACGTTGCTCAGGCAGCAACGCGTGCGCGAGTAGAGCTTTCTAAGCTGTACAGGTTCAAGAACCTGAACACAGCTAACAAAAAGAAAATCTACTTCGCGCTCGTAAGGTCGAAACTATTGTATCCACCTATACCTGTCAATGTCAGTTCCAAGAACCAAATGCGACTCCTTCAAAGAGTACAAAACAAAGGTGTACTCTTAATAACAAACACCAGAAGGAGAGAACGGAAGAGGCAGAGGGACCTTCACCAAGGCATCCAGTTGACACCAATCAACTTGGAGCTACAAGGAAGGGCCCAAAAAATCTGGGAGAAAATCCCGACTTATGACGGACGAGTCCAGACAAAGACACATCGACATCCCGATACAAGACATCGACAGAAGGAAGTTAGACTTTGTCAGCAGCAAAGCACAGACAGAAAGACATATAGACGCAATCTACACATAAAACTAATCACTTCACACAAAGACACGCACAAAGCTGAACAGAAGAAGAATACTTATGACATCTTAGATACACCAAGAGAAACATGAATACCATAGTATAAGCTTACAAAGGCTTGAATGCTATACTACTCACAATAATATACAAATTAAGTTACAACCCAATATAAAACACTACACACTACAAGCTAAATGACGATTGACAAAAAATAAAAATAAACCAAAACAAAACAAACAAACAACAAAAAGAAGAATACGAGCAAAACATCACGACGTAGATCGAATACAAAGCAGAGATATCAGTACGAAGAAGAACACCAATATTAGAGTAATAAAGACTATCAACATCAACATCAACCCTAACAAATGCCTGCGATTCCCTATCACCAGGGAATATCCTCTCCCCCCCCCCCCTCTATCACTATTCTTTAATCAGGGTGATCTATCCCTACCTATTTACCTACCACTATAACATACATATATGCATACACGAGGGCAATGGCTGTCGTATGTGTGTGTATGTATTTTCTTTTCACTACTTTTTACATCCGAAGTCCGAAGTCCGAGCAGGGACCCTACGTTGAGAGAGAGCTACCGCCCAATTTCACTCCTGGAATTTGGCGGGAAACTCTTTGAGAAGATCCTCAACGGAAGACTGGTGTCTCACCTGGAAGAAAACTCCCTCTACAACCCTTGCCAATTCGGGTTTAGAAAGAAGCGAAGTACGGAAATGGCAATTAATGTCATAACGGAAAAGCTTTCCCAAGCCAAACGGGACAGGAGTTATGTGGATATCGTTTGTCGGGATGTGTCAAAGGCGTTTGATAAGGTGTGGCAGCGGGGCATGCAGTATAAGATCTTAAGGCTGGGTCTAAGTGAAAACTTAGAAAGAACTCTCTGTGACTATGTCATGGAGAGAGCGGCGTATGTCAGTCTAGGGTGCACGGACGGACCAAAGTTTCCGCTCACTGCGGGCCTCCCGCAGGGGGGGTGTCTGTCCCCCACCCTTTACTCGATATACACCGCGGACGTCCCAGACCCTGTGTACCCCAATTCCCTCAATATTCAATACGCCGATGATTTCAACCAGATAATCGTATCTCCATGGAGGCATGCGCCGTGGCAAGCTCGCATGACAGCGATGGAAATCGCGAACCTGAACAACTACGAGGCTCAGTGGAAAATAAGAACAAACCAGGAGAAATTCAAGGTGGTCCCCATTGGACGCACCTCAAGGGCAGACGTGCGTGTGGGGGATACGCGATACCCCTACACCAACGAATGCAATGTACTCGGTATGAAAATCACCTCTACCGGGTACAAAAAGCACGTCGAAGAAAGAATTTCTCGAGCCTCGTCCGCTGTCAGAACTCTATATAGTTTCAGAAATCTACGTGAAAGCAACAAGAAGAAGATCTACAATGCCCTTGTAAGGTCTACGTTGCTTTACCCCGCCTCCACCCTCTCATGTGTCTCAAAAACACAAAAGAGGCGTCTTCAAGTAGTGCAAAATAAATGCATGTACCTAATAACGGGTACACGCAGGCATGAAAGAAGACGGCAAAAGACCTGCACAGAGAGGCGGGGATAATTCCCATTAACAAGGTCATAGAAGAACGGACCCGGAAAATGCAGGATCTGGTTAATCGTGAACTGAGTGATGAAATCACCCAGATGATTAACCAGAACAGAAGAGCTGAATGTCCCCCCAGATTCCCCAGCTCCGCCAACCGAGTGGCTGGCGGAGATGAAGTGCCGTTCTATGTGTGAAATGAGATAAAGGAATACCTGTGAAAACAACATCAATCACAAGAATAAAGAAATTACTCGAAACCCTACTATGACAAGATACCAATAATGACAACTTTACCAGAAAATGAAAATGAAAATCCAACGATTACGAAGAGAACTTCGAAAGAAGTAATCTACAAAAGAAGAGAGAAGAAAGAAGAAAGAAGAAACAATTATACTACTAAAATACACATACAACAAAACAATACAAATGCACGCACTTAAATATACTAAATACATGTACAAAACAGGCAATGTACAACACAAACCATGAAAATACTAAAGCTGCTGAGACAAATGGCTTGAACGCCATAATAGTTATAATTTTGTAATTTTATGAACTTATAATTATTACCAAAAAACCCTAAACAACAAAAATGAACTCACACAAACAAGGAAATAATAAAAGTGATAAGTCTGATCACCAGACCCTAGGCATCTCTTTGCACCTCTTCCACACTTTTTTCTCACTTCTCCACTTGTCTATTTTCTCTGTCCCCCCCCCACACCCTATCGTCTCCCCTCACGTGCTCTCGCACTTACACACAAAGTCAAAGTCGAGCAGGGACTGGTAAACACCATGAATGCCTCCCTGAATGTAGGCTATTTTCCGGACGGGTATAAGATGGCCAAAATCATCTTCATCCCGAAAGGAGGTAAGCCCCCGGATCAGGTGGCGAACTTTCGCCCAATCTCTCTTCTGGAGATGCTCGGCAAGATCTTTGAAAAGATCATAGCAAACAGGCTAAAAGCTCAGCTGAGCGAGTTAGGAGTGCACAACCCTCAACAGCATGGGTTCCGCCAAAAAAGGGGTACCGATACGGCCCTAGCACTCCTAACGGAAAAAATAGCCTATTGCCGTGCGAATAAGTTCTATGTAGACATTGTGTTGAGGGATGTACAGAAGGCCTTCGACAAGGTCTGGCTGGAGGGATTGCAATACAAAATCCTCAAACTCCAGTTAGATCCGGTCCTGGAAAGGATCCTTTGTGACTTCGTCATGGACAGGAGGGCATGTCTCATGATAGAAGGACACAAGGGACCCGAATTCGAACTAAAGTCGGGTGTCCCTCAGGGAAGTTGCCTGAGCCCTTTGCTTTACTTGGTCTTTACCATCGACCTCCCGAACCCGGTACATAGGGACACGATGTATCTGCAATTCGCAGATGACATCACACAGATCGTCCCGTGCCGGGTGAGGAAAGCAAGGGAACAGGCGACGCGAACAATAGCGGAAATTGATAACATCAACCAGTACAAGAGACGCTGGAAAATAAGAACAAACAGGGACAAGTTTAAGATCGTCCCAATTTGCCGCACGTTGACGGACCCCATTGTCATCGAGGGGAGGAGATACGGCTACTCCGCCGAAGGCACCGTCCTGGGCCTAAAATTCTCCGATCACGGATACGCAAGGCACTACACGGAGAGGCGGAACCTGGCGAAGAGAGAAATCTCTAAGCTATACAGGTTTAGGGATCTTAGCTCGGCCAACATCAGGAAGATATACCTAATGTATGTCCGGTCTAAGCTCATCTATCCCGCAGTAGTGACCCAAGCGGCAAACAATACCTCAATGAGAAGATTGCAACGAGTGCAAAATACTGCATCCCTGCTGATAAGTAAAGTCAGAAGGCGAGAACACCGCCGTCAGAGGGATCTCCATATTAGTAAGAAACTGGACCCTATCAACATCTTCACCAGGAAACTGGGAAAAAGGGTCTGGTTAACACTTACTAATGATGTCATACCAGAACTACGAGAAATAGGAGGCAGAATGGGCATTCCTGCGCATCTACGTGGGAAAGTCACAAGAAGCTCCCGATTCCCAAGCACCAAACATTGTACACAAGATAACACACCTGAACTGTACACATAACGGACACCAAAAACACGACACTAAGACAAAGAAAATAACCTAAATACAGAACACCGAAACTGTAAACTAGGTAATTGCCGAGCCGAAAGCTTGAAAGGCTTGAATGCTCAACAATTTCGCCAAGAATCAGTAAAATAACATTTTGAAACATGAACAATAAGAAGAACACGCCTGATACACGTAAAATTAACAATACAGAATAAACAATACATAACACAAATAAGTAAAATATGACAACAATAAAAGGAAAAAGACTGTGATGCCCTCCTACTAGGGCCCCCCCCCCATCTTATATATCTTTTATATTTTCACCTACTTTATCTACTACTATCCAAATTCTTCAGAGTGTAATATACCGTCCGAGCAGATCGAACGTGAGGAGTTTATCGACCTCCAGATGTGCTTCAAATGCTATAAGTATGAGGAGCACACCACAGCCAACTGCCCCAAAGGGAATGCTACCTTATGTTCCATTTGTGCATCGGACAACCACTTCTGGAGGAGCTGTAAGAGCACCACCATGAAGTGTCTGAACTGCGCGGGGGAACATAAGACACTCTCCATGGCCTGCCCCATCAAGAAACAGATCCTAAAGAACAAAGCCGCACAAAAAAGAACTGACGAGGAAAAAAAAGCCAATACTACTTATGCCAAGGTCGCAAAAGCTGCGGTAGCGGAGTCTAAAGCGAACCCCACATATCTCCACGTCGAGAATGAAAACTCGACTAAAATTATGTGTTGCATATATTATGCTCATATTGCGAATCTCTCCTCCCCGGGGTGCTTTGCAGATGAGCTTAATAAGATGCTAACCAATAATGGAATGGAGAGTATGTGGTTCCCCTCGAACCCGCGGTCAGAAGAGATCCTGAAAATTAGTCTCAAACCCCAGTGCGAGACTAATTGTCAGAATCTCCCAACCCCCAGTAATGCCACAACCTCAGCTTCCTCCAGAGACCCCAGGATCCAGGCTGCGAAAGCACGCACGGAACAAAAACAACTCAAAGAAACCACAAAAAACAAAAATACCCACGCAACCACACCCACAAAAAAAGTGAATAACGAGGGCACGGAGACTGGAGTTGCGAGAGCCGAGGGAGGGGCACGTTCGCCCCGCTCACGGAAAACCTCGCAGCCCCAGAGACGCCCGAGATCGTCCTCTTCTTGTAAGAGGGAATCCAGGCACGCATACCATTCAAGAAACATTAACTTGAAGGTATTCGCTGCCGAAAGGTCCCCTTTTCCTAAGGAGATGGATGCCCTTGACGTATCCGAAGGCTTAATAGCCGGAGTATACAAATGGGAGTTCACCTCGGACGAACTCAGTGAAAAACAGGTCGAGGAGGCTTTACTCCAAGGCCTGATAAAACTGACTCCGGACTCTTTTATCACCCTAACCGACGGCGAATACAGAAAGAAACGTACAGGAAAAACCATAACGCCCCCAAACACTCCACAAGGACCTAAACTCGTAAGAGAATAAAGTCCTAAAACATCATATTACACTCGAAAACCCTTAAGTGAACTACAAAATGACGACTCTAAAAATTTTACATTTGAACTCTGACGGATGGACAAACAAAAAAATATTATACGGAAACGTATTAAGACAAAGTGACCCAGACGTTATATTTATTTCTGAACATGGAATAAACGACGCTAATCAGATAAAAATCTTTCCCTACGAAGTCTTGACCAAAAATCACAGCGGAGAACGTTTTGACGGATGCGCCATAGCTGTGAAAAGAGGTCTTGACTTCAGATCAATAAGTGGACTCGACGAATCTTACCTTGCTGTGGAGGTCCGTACGGCAGTGGGACCCCTGGTCCTGGCAACGGGGTACCAACCCCCAAGGAGAGGGTATTTGCCCCTCCCAAACTTCTTGCAGTTATGTGGTCACGGCAGAACCAACAGAGTGTACTCTGGAATAATTTGATTGACGGACTGAATGTAGAAACTGACTCACGTACATTCTGGCAGACGGTAAAACGACTTAAAGGCGGACAACCACCAAGGACTGTTAAACTTATACGTGACGACACTGAAATTTCTGACGTGGAAAGAATCGAAGAGGAATTCAGACTCTTTTGGGCATCTATCTTTAAGATTTCCCCGGAAGAGAATGATGACTTCGATTTGGACTTCGAAAACGAAATTATTAACGACCTGAATGACCAAATACATAGAACGCATCCTCATCATTGCGTATCACAGAACAGGGAAATGGAGGGACTCGGCGGTAGAATTACTGCCGAGGAACTCTCTATGACCTTAAAATCCTTCCGACAGCGAGCACCGGGGCGTACAGGACTGACGAAGGAGAATTTTATTCGAGCCCCGCCCAATATCCTACTGGGGCTCATGAATATCATGAACGCATGCCTAAACGTGGGATACTTTCCTGACCACTGGAAGGTTGCGAAAATGATATTCATTCCAAAAGCCGGTAAACCACCGGACAGTCCAGCTAACTTCAGGCCCATATCTCTCCTAGAATTTTCAGGGAAAGTCTTGGAGAAGATATTGGCCAACAGGGTAAACATGTTCCTCGAGAGAAATAACTCTCATAACATCCAACAACATGGCTTCCGTGCGAAGCGAGGAACAGACACGGCGCTAGCCGTAATTACCGAGAAGTTGGCAAAAGTAAAATCAGAGAAACGCCATGCAAATCTGGTGCTACGCGATGTCAAAAAGGCCTTTGACAAGGTATGGAGGAGAGGCCTACAATATAAGATCCTTCAACTAGGCCTCAATCCCATACTTGAAAGGATTCTTTGCGACTATGTGATGGAGAGGAGAGCGTTTTTGAGTATAAAAAATTACAGCGGCCCTGAGTTCGAACTCGAGGCGGGGGTGCCCCAAGGCGGGTGCATCTCTCCCCTGCTCTATAACATCTACACTATAGACCTTCTCCAACCCTTGACTGAGGGTTCCTTATACGTCCAATTTGCGGATGATATAACGATGATATGTACGGGGCCTTATCGGAATGCGAATTTCATGGCACGAAGTACGGCAGTGGAAATCGAAAACATCAACTCCTTCGAGAGAAGATGGAAGATATCCACCAATGCCCAAAAGTTCCGTGTAATTCCATTATTCCGAAGGACTCTGGCAGACATCCGTGTGGGGGGTGCACGCATCCCATACCGCACGGAGGGCACGGTTCTGGGACTACAAATTACGACCGGTGGGTATAGGAGCCATGTAGCGAGAACTACACAGAATGCACGGAGGGACTTGGGCGAATTTTTCAAATTCCTAAACCTGAGTACCTCCAACAAACTAAAGATCTACAATGCGTGCATTCGCTCAAAACTCCTGTACCCCCCGATCCCTATAAACGTAGTTTCCAAGACCCAAGTCCTTAAACTGCAAAGAGTCCAGAATAGGGCAGTATATATCATTACGGGAGCCCGAAGGAGAGAAGGGAGAAGGCAGAGAAAACTCCATGGTGAACTGGGGATGACCCCCATAAACGTGGAGCTTCACCTAAGAGCAACCAAAACCTGGGACAAGGTGCACCGGCACCTCCCCCCCGAGTTTGTACTGGAGCACATCGACTTCGACATTTTACCTAACTTAAGACGATCAATTAGTTTCAAAAGCAGTAGACTACCGAATGACTTTAACGTCGACCCTAAGTTCACTTAAATACTAAATAACCCCCAATCATAACACAAAAAACATGAACAAAGCCAAACGAGTTTAGCCACCGAATTAACACTTGTTTAATTTGGTTTTAAATAACACTTCCCCAATTTTTGCGCGAAAATATCGCCAAAAACATACAAACAACATCAAAAATCCAAATCTAGGTGTAAAACACCCAGAATTGAAGATGAAAATCTTCCAAAAGCCACGTAAAGATACAATGTATTAATACAAAGGCTCGAATGCCCATCGCATTCATCAGATAGTATAGTCATATGCTATCAAAAAAAAAACAAACCAAAACGCAAAGAAAGCCAGTGATACCCTTTCACCAGGGATCTGTCTTTCATTCTACCTTTCGTTTTCACTTTCCTATTATATTTTTCCCTATTTCCCCACTATTTCTCCTACTAAAACCCTCTACTACTATATTTCTCACTTATTATGTCCAATGTCCAATGTCCAGGAATGGGCGAAAGTGGAAGAAGTATTTAAATTTAAAAAACAAAATGGTGAAGAACACTCTCATGTGTTTAAGGCAGTGTTCAAAGACACAGAAATGGCGTCTAAAGCTGCTGAATGCGGGCTACTTGCATTCTACACAAAGATCGCACCCGAACAAATTGAGAGAGAAACTTTTATCTCTCTGATGGTATGTTTCAAGTGCTACGCCCTTGACAACCACACAACCCGCGAATGCACGTTTCAGGGCACAAGGTGCTCTGAATGTTCAAGCACTGAGCACAGATGGGAGCAGTGCAAAAGCGAACAGAAAAGGTGTGCAAACTGTGGAGATCCTCATAGGACTATGTCAATGGCGTGTCCACTAAAGAAACAAATCCTAAGAAATAAGAAAGCTGCAATAATAGAGAAAAAAGAAAGGAGGAAAACGACATCCTATGCAGCAGCAACAGCAAAGCCAAAGCAAGAAGTAAAAACGGTGGTCAACATAGAAAAAAATATGAGACCTGATCTTATTCTATGCATCCTTCATGCGCACTTCGTGAATATGGCAAAGCCTGGATCATACTCCGAAGAACTCAACAAAATGTTGACCAAAAATGGCCTGAAACCAATGTGGTTTCCGGATAACCCTCCGTCCAGTGACCTATATAGAATATCAATGCCAACTGAAGAGGTATCAAATGAAACAACGAATGAACAAACAAACACCGAAAATGAAAACAGCAACGAGGAATTAGAAGTCATTGAGCAAATAAAGCTCATGAAGGATAAACTAGAAAAAGAAAGCAAGGACAAATAACACCGAGAAATTCAAAATCAAAATATACGGAAGTCACACTTCTCCACTCCCCCCAGTTGAGAAGCAGAATGAAATTGTGGAAGGACTAGCTAAAGGAAAATTCAAATGGGACTATGAATCAGAATATGATGAAACCGAAATCAACAATGCCCTCAAACAAGGACATATACAAATTTCGGCAAAATCATGTTTTAATCTCACCCCAGAATTATTTAAAAAGAAACGTCCTGGACATGTCAAATCGCCCGCAAATTCTGAGAAGGCAAAAAACGGAAGATCTTATAGAAAATAAACATGCATTCAAACGCGCAATATATTAAAAATCTGAAAATCTTTACACTAAATGTCGACGGATGGAAACCAAAGAAACTAGTATACTGTAACATAATTAGAAAAATAGACCCAGACATAATTATAATAAACGAACACGGTATAAATTTACAATCAGAATATATTAAAATTCCAAATTACACAATATTAGCGGCGAGTCATACACACTCACGCTTTGACGGAACCGCAATGGGAATAAGAAAAGGCATCTCATACACTGAAATCAGAGATCTGGAAGAGTCATACATAGCTATTAAGCTAAAAATGACAACGGGGGATCTAGTGGTGGCGGGGGCATATCAACCCCCCCGGCGCTCGTACCTCCCGACCCCGAACTTCATCCGGATCTTCCGCAGACCATCATCAGCGATCCTTCTAGGAGATCTTAATGCAAGATGTAGATCTGCCGGGTATACTACCGCTTTCAATGGAAACGGAAAAACCCTAGAACTACTCTTGAGAAGACGAATAGTGTTGAGAGAAGGCCCTGATTTCCCCACCTTTGTAACTCACAGATCTTCAACCACTCCAGATATTGTATTGACTAATCCCAACTTTGCATTCAATATCCATACCACACCCAGCCCCGAGATACCTTCAGATCACATCGGACTCATTACAAAAATTTCAACTTCACCTATCCAGATTGAAATTCCCCAAAGGAAGGCACTGTCACGAACCAACTGGACAGATTACAAAAAACACCTAGAAAACTTCATTATAACGCCCCTTGCAGAAAGCCCCATAGAAGAAATAGATACACAACTAAATAACATCACAAACCTCATCAAGGAAGCAGACAGAATATTTGTCCCCAGAACAAGATACAGAACAATCCCCGCGCCCCAATGGTCCGATGAGATTAAAACAAATATGGAGGAAATTAATAACACGTACGAAGAAATCCGCCGACATGGTAGTAGTAGAGATAGATTTATGCGTTTGAGAATTCTAAGAAACCAAGTAAACAACCTCATAAAAATAAACATCAATACAACTTGGAATAACTTAATAGAAAATATGGATATAGAGAGAGATCCAAGAAGGTTCTGGAATCAATACAAAAAACTAAAAGGTTCCGTTCCTAAAGACAGAATGTACCTGAAAGATGGTGAAATGAAAATAAACGACAACAGGGAGATAGAAAAAAGATTTAGAGAACATTGGTCCCGGATCTTCTCTATCACACCAGAGGAGAACCAAAACTACGATGAGGCCCATGAACGATATGTAAAAGAAGTAATAGACAATAGAGAGCACGAACACACAACATTCCCAAAAGTAGATGAATCCCGAATTCAAAGGAATGAAGGAATGCCCTTCACTATGATAGAGTACAAAACAGCCCTAGCATCATTCAAGCAAAAATCCCCAGGAATTAGCGAAATAACAAAGAACCACCTCACAAATGCTCCCACCAATATCCACCAAGCAATCCTCAAAATCTTCAATGCATGCCTGAATACAGGCCATTTTCCAACAGCATTGAAGACAGCGAAGATGATTTTCCTTCCCAAACCCGGTAAACCCAAGGGCCACATCGAAAGTTACAGGCCAATCTCCCTGTTGGAATTCATTGGCAAGCTGATGGAAAAGCTGCTCAATGAAAGGTTAAAGACCTTCCTGGAAGAAAGAAATTTGCATAGCAAGCAACAGCACGGATTCAGGAAAAAAAGAGGTACGGAGACAGCACTAGCACTCATTACCGAAAAAATAGCAGTCGACGTAGCAAGAGGCAACAGAGTGGACTTGGCACTCCGCGACGTTGCCAAAGCTTTCGACAAGGTTTGGGTGCCAGGCCTTAAAGTTAAAATCATACAACTAGGTCTCGAAACGAACCTTACCAGAATCCTGTGCAGCTATTTGGAGAACAGGAAGGCAAGACTAACAATAAATAACCACACTGGCAGTAGTTTCACTCTAAGGGCGGGGGTCCCGCAAGGTGGGTGCCTCAGCCCCACGTTGTACACAGTGTACACCAGAGATCTCCCTGAACCCTTAGAGGAAAGTACTATGTATATCCAGCTGGCCGATGACGTCACACAAATCATTGCCAGCGACAGAAAACACCCTCAGGATATCGCACAGAGAACTGCCAGAGAAATATTAAACATAAATGATTACGAAAGAACACACAAGATTAAAACAAACATCGCAAAATTTATACTCACACCGATGAACAGAAGAAAAACACACCGAGTCACCGCCAACAACGTCCACTACCCCTATAATGAAGGAGGAAAAGTACTCGGACTAACTTTTACCAAGAACGGATACAGTACGCACGTAAGCCAAAAGGTTATACATGCGAAAAGTATCCTTACTTCCCTGCAAAGATTCAGAAACCTATCACAGAAAAACCCTAGTCCGCCCCATCATAACGTACCCCGTCATCCCGATGAATACCCTCCCAAAAACTCAAATGTCAAAATTACAAGTTATTCAAAACTACGCAACCAGATTTATTACTAACTCATCAAAACTGGACGCAATACCATCAGTAGAACTTCACCGTAGAACAAAATTAAAACCAATAAATCAAGTCCTCCATGAACGTGCCAGAAAAATATGGCACAAATTAGAAAATGAACTCCCACACGACATAACAGATAAAGTAATTCCCACTGACAGAGAATATAGAAGGCTACATTTTAGACAAAGGTTTAAAAGTAGCCGAAAAGATATTCAGAATGACGTCGATCCTATATATCGATAGGAAATCGAGAGAGAATATATGTAAATACTACTAGCAATTAAAGAATACAATATAAAAATTACACATTAACATAAGATAGATGGATACATGTATACAAAAAAAAAAAGAAAAAAAAAGTGCATTAAGTTTTAAGTTAAAATAGATCTACGCGCAGAGAAAAATAATGATAGTATATAAAAAAAAACAAAAAACAAACTTCATTAAGATTTAAGCTTAAATAGATCTACGTGCAAAGAGAAAAATAATGATAGTATTGAGAGAAAAAAAAAAAAAAAAAAAAGCATTAGGATGTAAGTTTAAATAGATCTACGCGCAAAAATATAAATATTGATAGTATAAAAAAAAACCAAAAAAAAAAACCAACCTCTATACATGTATACATACTAAAATTACAAAAAGAAACAGTAAAAAGTTACTTGAAAAATCTAACTTAGCACTCGAGAGTGCATCTCATAAAACTAAAACTATCTAATGAAATAATAAGAACAAGCTTCAAAGAAGAACGAAACGAAAATAAAGGCTCGAATGCTTACCTCGAAAGAGAAAACAAACTACGTACAAAGAAGTACTAAAAATATACTAAGTAAAATATGAAAACAAAGGCTCATAAGCTGTAAAATATTAGATATTAAACAAAGCAAAATAAAAAAGCAAAATAAAATCGATTGCCAGGCAACCTGGTACATATTCACTCACACACACACATACACACACACCCAATCATACCAAAAAGCAAAAACCACACAACATAGAAAGCATTACCCTACCATAATAAGCACATCAACCATCTCCCTCTCTACACTATATTTCTATCTATCCTATATCATCTTCATCACATTCACCACTTTTTATTATCCCTATCCCTATCCCTATCCCTATGAACTTCGGAGCCTGCCTTGCTTGCATGAGCAGACCCCCTCCCGCTTTGACAGCAATCTTGTACGGATAATTATTAAAAGTGAATTTTTAGCGAAAAAGTGAATAGCGTGACCCTACTTGTTAGTAGTAGCAGGATACTTCGGAATTCAGTGGACCACTTGCTTTTCAAAGTGATATACGGTTAAGGAAGAAATCTTCGCTCCTTTGTGGACACGGAGATCAAAACCCTCCCCGGCCCACCCGCTTGCCAGGAAAAAAAGTCATTTGAGGTAAAGTAAAAAAATTTTTTGGACATTGAACCCTCTTTTTCTTTCTCACCTCTTTCCGTCTAGAAACAAAACAAAAAGTGAACACAGTGAACACTACAAACATAATAAACTGTAACGCATCGTAAGATGCACATATCATGAGAGAAACCCTACGAATTACTCTTCGGGTCCTCTCGGAGGGCCCGAAACCCGAACGTGAAAAGGTTTTTGAAACGGTTTATGACTTTGACTTTGTGTGTAAGTGCGAGAGCACGTGAGGGGAGACGATAGGGTGTGGGGGGGGACAGAGAAAATAGACAAGTGGAGAAGAGAGAAAAAAGTGTGGAAGAGGTGCAAAGAGATGCCTAGGGTCTGGTGATCAGACTTATCACTTTTATTATTTCCTTGTTTGTGTGAGTTCATTTTTGTTGTTTAGGGTTTTTTGGTAATAATTATAAGTTCATAAAATTACAAAATTATAACTATTATGGCGTTCAAGCCATTTGTCTCAGCAGCTTTAGTATTTTCATGGTTTGTGTTGTGCATTGCCTGTTTTGTACATGTATTTAGTATATTTAAGTGCGTGCATTTGTATTGTTTTATTGTATGTGTATTTTAGTAGTATAATTGTTTCTTCTTTCTTCTTTCTTCTCTCTTCTTTTGTAGATTACTTCTTTCGAAGTTCTCTTCGTAATCGTTGGATTTTCATTTTCATTTTCTGGTAAAGTTGTCATTATTGGTATCTTGTCATAGTAGGGTTTCGAGTAATTTCTTTATTCTTGTGATTGATGTTGTTTTCACAGGTATTCCGGTATTTCATTTCACACATAGAACGGCACTTCATCTCCGCCAGCCACTCGGTTGGCGGAGCTGGGGAATCTGGGGGGACATTCAGCTCTTCTGTTCTGGTTAATCATCTGGGTGATTTCATCACTCAGTTCACGATTAACCAGATCCTGCATTTTCCGGGTCCGTTCTTCTATGACCTTGTTAATGGGAATTATCCCCGCCTCTCTGTGCAGGTCTTCTTGCCGTCTTCTTTCATGCCTGCGTGTACCCGTTATTAGGTACATGCATTTATTTTGCACTACTTGAAGACGCCTCTTTTGTGTTTTTGAGACACATGAGAGGGTGGAGGCGGGGTAAAGCAACGTAGATCTTACAAGGGCATTGTAGATCTTCTTCTTGTTGCTTTCACGTAGATTTCTGAAACTATATAGAGTTCTGACAGCGGACGAGGCTCGAGAAATTCTTTCTTCGACGTGCTTTTTGTACCCGGTAGAGGTGATTTTCATACCGAGTACATTGCATTCGTTGGTGTAGGGGTATCGCGTATCCCCCACACGCACGTCTGCCCTTGAGGTGCGTCCAATGGGGACCACCTTGAATTTCTCCTGGTTTGTTCTTATTTTCCACTGAGCCTCGTAGTTGTTCAGGTTCGCGATTTCCATCGCTGTCATGCGAGCTTGCCACGGCGCATGCCTCCATGGAGATACGATTATCTGGTTGAAATCATCGGCGTATTGAATATTGAGGGAATTGGGGTACACAGGGTCTGGGACGTCCGCGGTGTATATCGAGTAAAGGGTGGGGGACAGACACCCCCCCTGCGGGAGGCCCGCAGTGAGCGGAAACTTTGGTCCGTCCGTGCACCCTAGACTGACATACGCCGCTCTCTCCATGACATAGTCACAGAGAGTTCTTTCTAAGTTTTCACTTAGACCCAGCCTTAAGATCTTATACTGCATGCCCCGCTGCCACACCTTATCAAACGCCTTTGACACATCCCGACAAACGATATCCACATAACTCCTGTCCCGTTTGGCTTGGGAAAGCTTTTCCGTTATGACATTAATTGCCATTTCCGTACTTCGCTTCTTTCTAAACCCGAATTGGCAAGGGTTGTAGAGGGAGTTTTCTTCCAGGTGAGACACCAGTCTTCCGTTGAGGATCTTCTCAAAGAGTTTCCCGCCAAATTCCAGGAGTGAAATTGGGCGGTAGCTCTCTCTCAACGTAGGGTCCTTTCCATGCTTGGGCAAAAAGATCATTTTTGCCGTTTTGTAAGCATCTGGAAAGTACCCTGTATTCAGACATGCGTTAAAAATTCGTCTCATTCCTTCGATGACGTTGGCTGGTGCCTTTTCGAAGTTAAGCTTCGTAAGCCCCGATTGGCCTGGGGCTTTCTGTCGGAATGAGCGGAGTGCGCCAAGGATCTCTTCTTCTGTGATCTCGGCGTCTCCGTCACGCAGTCTATCCACCTGGTGATGAGGATGCGTTCGATGTATTACCGTGTTAAGCTCGTCTACGATGTTATTTTCGAACTCTATATCGAAATCTTCGTTTTCATCTTCCGATATGCTGAAGATTTTTTCTGCAGTTTCAATGGATCCATCTTCTTTTTGGATTTCCATTTTCTTCTTTTTTCCAGATGATCCTCTGAGACTTTTGACTTTCTTCCAAAAGTCCTTGGGGGATGCATCTTGATCGAGGCTCTCGATCGCATCGTCCCATTGTCTCTGTTGTTGTTCGAGGATCAGCTGGTTGAGCTCTTCCTTGATCTCTCTACTTCGTTGTAGCGAGTCAAATGTTGCATTTGTTATATTTAACTCGTACATAACTCTCAATTCTCTATATAGTTGTTTCATATACCCAGTCCACCTGTATGAAGAGATGGTTTTAAACTGGGTTTTGGGGATGCAAGCCCTATCTGCAATAATGAGATGTTCGTTGAGGTCGTCGAGTGCCTCGTCTATCTCCTCGAGAATTGCCTCGTCCAGATCTGGTGGGCGATAGGCCTCGAGGAGACCAGCGTACCGTGCCCAGTCGGCTCTCCTGTAGTCTTTTCTGACTGGAGCTGGGACTTGTATAGGGTTCCTATTGATGGTGAGTAGGATCCCTATATGATCACTACATGGCACCTGGACTGGTTCCATGTAGTAATTGAACGGCAGCTGACGATTAGCCAGACAAATGTCTGGTTTTGTGGCACTTCTTCCTCGAGTATAGGTTGGGAAGTCCGGGCCTATTCTATGGACCATGTTCCGGTCCATCATAGTATCCAGGCACCTTCCATTGCCATTGAAGGTCCTGTACCCAGAATCCCGACATCTGGCATTAAGGTCCCCCATTAATATGGTGGGGGTCCTTCTGCCAAATAGGCCTGAGAAAGAATGGATTGGCAAATATTCTCGTCTCGGCGGCTGGTACCCGGTGGCGATGACCAGCTTTCCTATATCGAGTTCGACCTCTATTGCAAGATAGGATTCCTCCAAGTTTCTTATGGGTTTATACTTGATCCCTCTTTTGATGGCGATGGCGGCACCGTCGTACCGCTCTTGAGAGTAATTCGTGATTAACACGTCGTAGTTCCAGATCTTAATTTCAGAACTACGAGTGTCAACCCCATGTTCAGAAATCAAGATGACATCTGCATCTATTTCCCTGAACACATTCCCGTAGAGAGTTCTTTTGTTTGTCCAGCCATTGGTGTTTATTTCCAGAATTCTTAGTGAGTTCCGTTCCATGGTAAGATGAGTTACCTGTGTTTCTTCTTTTTCTTACTCTTGGGGGCCTGTGGGGCGGGTCTGGGGTGCCCAGGCTTTACCTTCTTCGGGGGAGGGCTGGGAGTCTTGGACTGACTCTTTGTTGCCCTAGTGCGAGTGCATGGGCCCTCGTCACTATCCGAAGAAGTGGTATCATCTTCTTCGTTCGCTTCATCTTCCGAATCATCCGACGGGGGAGATTCAATTATGTCTTTAAGTCCCGTGGCTTTTGCTTCGGTGCTATTGTTTCCGATGACACTATCCTTGAATGCCTTAGAGCATTCCGGGTCATCAGGAACAATGATAGAAGGGAGGTTGTTTGCCTTTATCAGTGCGTTCAGTACCCGGTTGTAGCATCCGGGTTTGACCGCATTTGCCACATTTGCATGGGTAATGCAAATTAAAATCTTCGCACTAAGGTCACTTGTGAAGATCACGGGTGAGGGGGTTGCCAATGTTGAGGCCATCCCTTCACTTTTCTTTACGGTGCTCGCGTAGGTTTGAGTCTTTTTCTTTTTCTCTTCCTCTTCTTTTCTTTTAATTATCTCCTTTCTCCTTGGGCAGTTCAGGGCCATCGTTCGATGGGGCCCCTTACAGTTCATGCATTTCTTTTCGTTGGATTTGCAGGCGTCATAGCGATGACCCTGCGTGGCACATTCACTGCACCAGGTTGTTCCTTTTTGGGGACAATTTGCGGTTGTATGCTCTTCGAGGGCATAACAAACGAAGCACATCTGAATATTTACATATTTTTCGTGCTCGATGTTCGATCCAGGGATCTTCATATTAAAAATGAGGAGTCCCTCGGTTGCCGCCTTGTGGGCCATTTCTGTCGTGTTAAAGGTGATTTTGAAAACGTGGGTGTGATCTCTGAATTTGATCACTTCCCTAATTTTCGCCCAACTGTGGTTCTTCTCAATTTCCATTTTTAAGTCAGCGGGTGAGTTTTCGCCAACCCAGCTCTCTACTTTACGGCAAATGATGCTTCAATTTGCCGAGATTGCTGGTGGGGTTTTGGCCTCCAGGCCCATTTCCTTGAGGACTTCGGCCCCTTCGTCAGAAAGGAGCCGGTCGATGTCCTTGGTTTCACCGCACATGGCGATGAAACCGTTGGGAATGTCAATTAGTTTTATCAGAGCAATCCTTAAGTTTGCGAATAAGGATTCGCAGTCTTTTTCTCGGGGGTCTTCTTTCCAGGTAAGGTCCGTAGGGGGACCCTCTTAGGGAGGGCCTCCATCGTCGCCGACGTCTTCTCTCTTCACTCTTCTTTCTTGATTTATTTTTTATGTGTGAAAATGATATGTGAAAATTTTGTATATGAAAAAAGTGATTTGTGAAAAAGGAGGTAAAGTTAAGGGTTGGTTTTGAAACGACGCGAGAGAAAGTGCTCCCGTCCAGTTTCCTGTTGTTTCCCCGCTCGGATGGTGCCGGGATGAGGGGGGGATGATGGATGGGGGATGGTTCTCGAGTGGGGACCTCAGAGGGTTGAGCTTGGTGGACTTAATGCATAGCGGCCGAATCAACGACCGCTAAGTTTGTGCCACCCCCTCACGGGTACGTACGCCAAAACTGCATCCAACTACATAGAGACGGGTGTAACTCCCTCTATGATTCTGGCCGGGTCCCCCGGGCGATGAGGATTTCTCCTCCGTCCGGGACTCGCAGTTTTGCCCCAAATTCGAGAGAATTTCTGACTTGTGCTTCTGCTGTGGGATAGGCCTCAAACCAGTTTCCACGCAAGCCCTTAATTATGCCGGACCAAGTGGAGGACATAGTTAAGACGAAATTAATGAAGGGCAGTCATCCGAGCAGGTTCACACGCAGGTCGTTGGACGGGAGCAACGAGGGTATTTAGCCCATCATTTTTCCTCTACTTCGCAGCGAAAAAGATATATGAAATCTTTTGCAGTTCGACTGGGCTCCTAAAGACACCCAGGACAGAGTCGCGTTCTTAGATGGCGAAGGCTCAAGTCTCTCTTTCTTTATGCACGCGTGAATAACAACGCTCTTCAGGAGGTAGTAAGGCAGTGCTACTTTATACGAAAAATTCGCCCAGCAACGGTTTATGGATCCCTACGAATTGCGTTAGTACGACTGGTAGACTTAAACAATGGTTACTCGGCTATCTGCGCGAGGGAGGCTGATTGTGAAGCCTTGACCTCCGGGAAAGCCGTTGAATGCCTTAAGAAAATCAACCTCAGACCGCAAACACCACGACAAATAAGGACCCACCGCAGTTTAATCTGCAGGCGCCTTGACCCCTGGGTTGGGAGCCACTCGGCTGACGAAATCAAAAGGGAAATTGAGAACAACCACGACTGGGCAAAAGTAGCGGAAGTCTTCAAATTTAAAACTTACACTCATGTTTTCAAAGTGGTATTCGAAGATACGGCTATGGCTCAGAAGGCAAAGAATAATGGACTGCTTCTCTTCAACGTGCGAGTTTGCCCAGAGCAGATGGAACGTGAGGAGTTTGTTGATTTGCAAATGTGCTTCAGGTGCTACAAATACAACAAACACACCACGTCCAACTGCCCTGAAAACAAAGACCTTAAATTGTGTTCCATTTGCGCCGGTCGTGACCATTTTTGGCGCGAATGCAAGAACAATACCACCAAATGTCTTAATTGCTCAGGCCCTCACCGGACCATGTCTATGGCATGTCCGATTAAAAAGCAGGAATTGAGCAATCAAAGCAAGCTTAAACGTGAATCGGAAGAGAATAAAGCTAACTCCACCTACGCTAAAGTAGCCAAAGCCGCCATCGCCGAATCAAACAGTCAAAATCAGAAACAATACCTACACATCGAAAATGAGCATTCCACGAAAATTATGTGCTGCATATATTATGCACACATACAAAATATAACACGCCCCGGTACTTTTGCCACAGAAGTTAATCGCATGCTCGTGAAAAACGGGCTTAGCGAGATGTGGTTCCCCGATAACCCCCCTTCAGAGGAGGTTATGAGAATAACCGTTGCTCCTCAGTGCCAAGAGAAGTGCCAGAAGATTCAGACCCCAAACACAGCCATCTCACGGGACCCCCGACTGAACAAACCAAAAGAAACACAAACACAAAAACAGGCGCCACTCACCCCCAAAAAATCCACACCACAAGAAACAAATACACACACCCCCACACCCACACCAACAAAAGAGGCAGTCCGACCCAAGGAGACCAGGTCCCCTAGGTCAAGGAAGATCTCAAAAACTCGCGGCCCACGGTCTACCTCCTCATCCCGAGGAAGGGAGCACCAGCTTAAGTACCACTCAAGAGGCTTTAACCTGAAATTGTACGCCCCTGAATCTGCCCCATTCCCAACTGAATTGGACTCCCGTGAAGTGTCGGAAGGTCTTAGGACCGGAAGATACAAATGGGAATGCTCCGACGAGGTACCGGAGCGACAGGTTGAGGAAGCCCTCTCTCAAAATAAGGTTAAGCTGGCCACGGACTGTTTTTACACAATCACCGACACTGAATTTAGGAAAAAAAGAAACGGCAGGGAGCGCACCCCGCCCAATACACCACACGGGGCTAAAGTAGATCGCGAATAAGCGTCTACTTTAACTCCATACACTAAAAGAACCTACATTACTCAAAATGACCAACAGACTAACAGTAATACAAATGAATGTTAATGGATGGGACGGAAAAGGTTCCATCTACGGCAACATTCTACGACAAAGTGACCCCGACATTATACTAATTAATGAACACGGAATGACTGAACATAAAGAAATTAAAATTTTTCAATACGACGTCATTAGCAAAAATCATAGTCAGGAACGGTATGACGGCTGCGCAATAGCCGTCAAAAAAGGTTTAAAGTACAAAAGACTACCCGACTTAGATGAATCTTACCTTGCCATTGAGGTAGGCACTACCCTGGGGGGTCTAGTCGTGGCCACGGGGTACCAACCCCCAAGACGCGGCTATGTACACCTGCACAACCTTCTACAGGTCTTCAGCCATAAGAAAAATGCAATCTTTGCTGGAGATCTGAACGCAAGGTGTGCAGCGTCAGGGTATACTTCCTACAACAATGCAGGTAGAAACATTGAAGTCCTACTTGACAGAAATTACGGGACGAGAATCGGACCAGAATTCCCGACATATATTACAGGCTATGCAGCAACGAAACCTGATATTGTTTTATCCAGTATCAGGTTTCCATATAACTACTACATCGAACCAGGCCCCATTATTCCAAGTGACCACCAGGCAATTAAAATCACAATTAGCGTAAACCCCATTCAGATTGCAATCCCAGAACGCAAAAGCTATAAGCAGGCGGACTGGGAAAGCTACAAAAATTATCTTCTAAATTATACCCCAGACCCTTTAATTGACGCTAATTTAGAAGAAATAGATGAAGAGCTGGATAAGATCACCGACCTCCTTATAAAAGCAGATAAAAATAGTATTCCCCGCATTAAATATAAAACCCTTCCAGCTCCTATTTTGACCCCCCCCATGAAAGCCCTGGCCCAAGAATATAGGGACCTGTCCGATGTAGTAGCGCTGACAGGCCCCAACCACAATATCCATAGACGCATAAGACAGATAAAAGACGAACTTCAGACACTCATTACAGACGAACAAATACAGGTATGGAACAGACTAATTGAGGGACTTGACATAGAGAGAGACTCACGGACCTTTTGGCAGACATACAGACGTTTAAAAGGACAACCCCCTCAAAAGAAAGTTGTACTCAAACATGACGATAAAGAAATTGACGAGAATACAGAGATTGAGGAAATTTTTAGGACATTCTGGTCCTCAATCTTTAAAATTACCCCCGAAGAAAACGACAACTATGACCTCGATTTCGAAAATAACATTATCCAACAACTAAACACACAAATACATAAAACCTCCCCTCATCACTGTGTGTCGCAGGAAAGAGCGATGGAGGGCTATGGGAGTAAAATAACTGCCCAAGAGCTCTCCATCGCACTAAAATCTTTTCGTCAAAGAGCACCGGGTACCACGGGGCTGACCAGGGAAAATTTCATTAAGGCCCCGCCTAATGTTCTGAGTGGGCTACTTAACATCATGAATGCCGCTCTGAACACAGGCTATTTTCCCGACCAGTGGAAAGTGGCCAAAATGATCTTCCTTCCCAAATCGGGAAAGCCCCCGGACTGCCCCGCAAACTTCCGTCCGATATCTCTCTTAGAATTTGCTGGCAAAGTCTTCGAGAAGATATTGGCAAACAGGGTCAACTCTTTTCTTGATGAAGCCAACCTGCATAACGAGCAACAGCACGGCTTCAGAAAGAAAAGAGGGACTGACACGGCACTAGCCGTTATTACGGAAAAGCTTGCAAAGATCAAGGCAAGTAAAAGGCATGCCGACCTGGTGCTCCGCGATGTCAGAAAAGCATTTGACAAGGTTTGGAAGAGAGGCTTGCAATTTAAGATCCTGCAAGTAGGCCTCGACCCCATTCTTGAAAGGATTCTATGCGACTATATAATGGAGAGGAGAGCGTATATACAGATCAAAGAGCACAAAGGCCCCGAGTTCGAGCTCGAATCTGGGGTCCCACAAGGGGGGTGTCTCTCCCCCCTTTTATACAACATATATAAACGTGACTTACCACAACCTCTTTCCGAAGGTACGATATACGTTCAGTTCGCTGACGATATATCGCAAATTTGTACAGCCGCCTACGTTCACAGGGAATTTATGGCGAGAAATACGGCTAGAGAGATTTCCAACATCAACTCTTTCGAGAGAAAATGGAAGATTTCGACCAATGCCCAAAAATTCAAAATAATTCCCATGTTTCGCAAGACCTTCAACGATATACGGGTAGAGGGGGAGAGAATCCCCTACTGCTCAGAAGGGACGGTCCTGGGGCTCAAAATCACCACAGGGGGATACAAGTGTCATATCGAGCGGACAGTCGCGAATAGCAAGAGAGATTTGAGGGAGTTTTATAGGTTCATGGACCTTACTCGCTCAAATAAACTCAAGATATTCAATGCGTGCATTCGTTCGAGACTCTTGTACCCCCCGGTGCCGCTGAACGCGAGCGCCATGACCCACATTGCGAAACTACAAGTCATCCAGAACAAAGCGGTTCTACTTATTACAAATACCCGAAGAAGAGAACATAAAAGACAAAGGGAGCTCCACGACTCGGTTGGACGGGAAAGAAGAATTTTCACATTTCATCTAACTCAGAAAAGTTATTCGGTGATAAAGCAAAGAAGCTTTTTTTACGTGAATTTATTTCACGTTTCCTTACGGGGAATAAGAGAATTTACTTATAAAAGAGAGTACCACGAGCCTAAGAATGTCGGACTAATTCGACCAAGCATTCTCCCCCTCCCCTGCCGGGGCTGGGGAGCTGAAGTGAACTGAACTGCATTCCATTTTACCACGTTCCAACTATGCCGTTCGTGTGATAGGCATAATTGGGGGCGCCCAGGAAAGCAGGTTTGTGGACTAGCCCACTGCAGAACTCGGCGTCAGTGGTCGCCCGGTTAAGAGGCGATGCTGAAAGCTTCGGGGAAGAGTTCGCTCTAATCTCTGAGGGTAGTTTCCGGCCAAGACCACAGGGGGACATGCAACCGTCCCTGTGTAAGTTGGAAGCAGCATCGATAAACAAACCCCGGACGGGGCGGCACCACTCGGGTGGTGGTAGTTGATTCAATCACCACCCATCATTAAGTCCGTCACAACCAACCGTCTGAGGGGCCTCCCCGGGTTCACCCACATTCATTCATCCATTCATCCAGCAGTTCATGTTCACGGAGGCTCGCTTGCAACGGTGGGTGGGGGGGGGGATGCCCCCCCTCTAAAAAAGTAAATTTCTCTTAAAATATTGAAGAATTGTTTATTTTGGATAAACAACCCATACTAAAAAGTGGGTAAACGCACTAAGAACCAGAAGCAGGAGCTACCCCACAGTGGTTCATCGCCCCTTGGGGCCAGTGCAATGGCACAGAACCAACTCCCCCGGGTGCCTCTGCGCACTATGAGCGGCCATAATAGACCCGCCAGAGCGACGGTCTTTGAAGCCGTCTACGGTAAACTAAAGATTGCCATGGTGAGACTTCTGGAAGTCCCCGTGGGCTATGTCGCCGTCTGCGAGACGGAAAAAGACATTGAGGCATTAACAAAAGAAGAAGCCATTGAGGTTCTCCGGGAGCTTGGCCTTACGCCTGCTATCCCCCCACAGATCCAATCACACAGAAGTGTGATATGCAGAAAACTTGATCCATGGATCGGAGAACACTCAAAAGAGGAAATCAAGGAAGAAATCCTCAAAAACCACGCTTGGGCAAAAGTAACTGATATTATCAAATTTAGGAATAAAAGAGACAATTCAGATTACTCCCATGTTTTTAAAATCATTTTTGGGGAAACTTCCATGGCAAGGAAGGCAAAGGAGTCTGGGCTCCTGCTTTTCAATGCCAAAGTCAGCGGGGAGCAGATAGAGAGGGAGGAATTCCACTCTGTTCAATTCTGCTTCCGCTGCTATAAAATGGAAGCTCATACGACCAAGGAATGCAAAGCACCCGAGGAGCTATGCTCGAGATGTAGTGAACCAGGACATCACTGGAAGAGCTGCCAGAGCCCCAGAGAGAGGTGTATCAACTGCGGACAAGGGCATCGGACGATGGCTATGGCCTGTCCGAAAAAAAAAGAAATCATTCGAAACAAACAGAAAATTTCTCAAGAAGCGGAGACTAGGAAAGCGCACACCTCGTACGCCCAAGTCGCCAAATCCGCCCAATCTGCTGGAAATGTTAATAGGACCTACCTAAAGCTCCAAAATGAAGACTCCACAAAAATTCTAACGTGTATCTTATACGCACACGTTAGAAACCTGACACAACCTGGTTGCTTCGCTAAGGAATTAAATCAAATGCTGGCGAAGAATGGCCTGAACCAAATGTGGTTCCCGGACGACCCCCCTTCAGGGGACGTTCTCCAACTGCAGATGGTAACCAAGGAGGCTCAACCAGCTAACGTCAAGGAGACCAAACCACAAGAAAAACCCAAAAGACCAGACCCAAGAATTGAAGCAAAGAAAGAACGAGAAGCAGCGGTCAGATCTAAGATCGTGAATAGGACGGTCAAGGAGAGCTCCGATGAATCGGAATCTACGGAGTCCTCAGACAGTGATGCCGATTCGTGCATCAAAAAAGCAAAAAAGGAAAAGAGAACAACAAAAAAGGCCCTAGACGCGGATGAGATAAATCTGAGGATTTATGCATCCGAACAACACCCCTTCCCAAAGGACAACGATACCAACAGAATACTTGTTGGTATCAAAAAGAAGTTCTACAAGTGGGATTACGATGCCCAGTGTGACGAAGAGGTAGTCGAAGAGGCCCTCAATAGTCATAACATCACCCTCTATAGGGATACACTGGAAGAACTGCCCACGTCAGAGTTTAAAAAGAAGAGGAACGGGAGAAAACGTCCTTTCACCAAAAAACACTAGAAGCCAGAAAAAAGAATGGAAAACCCGAACAACAGGTTGAAAATAGTAACACTCAATGTCAATGGATGGGAGGGAAAAGCAACGGCGTATGGAAACACATTCCGTGTGCTAGACCCCGACATCATATTGATCTCAGAGCACGGTATCGACACAACATCGTACCAAATGAAGATACCGGGCTACAGAGTGATTGCTAAAAACCATTCTCAGGAGAGGTTTGACGGCGCCGCGATTGCAATCAAAAAGAATCTCTCGTTCAGGCACCTTCCAGAACTGGACGAGTCATTCGTGGCGATTGAGATGCCCACACTAGTGGGCAACCTCGTGATCGCGTCGGCGTATCAACCCCCTCGCAGAGCGTACCTGCCCCTCAATAACTTTTACACCTTGTTTGGCCACGGCAGGATGGTGTTCCTTGGGGGAGACCTCAACGCCAGATGCCGAACGGCTGGCTATGGTAATACAAATAACAGAGGCCACAACTTGGAAATGATTATGCGACGTAAAAACATCCAGAGGATAGGACCGGAATTTCCGACCTATATTACCTCTCGGGCAGCAACCAAGCCCGACATAATCATGACAAGTGGTGGCTTCCCGTTCAATTACTATAGCGAGCCAGGACCAACAGTACCCAGCGACCATATAGCGATACTCACCACCATCTCACTCGCTCCGATCCAGATTCCGGTCCCTCTCCGCAAGAGCTACGCCTCGGCCGACTGGGAACGCTACGGAGAAATCCTAGGCGTTTACGAACCAGCCGACCTAAGTGAGGCCACGTTAGAGGAGATCGACGGGGAACTGGAAAGGATAACAGCCCTCATCATTGAGGCTGACCGCGAGTGTGTACCCATGACAGGGTACAAAACTCTTCCACAACCTCGTTGGACAGAAGAGATGAAGGAGATCGCTAGGGAGCACAGGGAGGTGTACGAGGAAATAAGAAGAGCAGGTACAAATCGGGAGCGAAGCTCGCTGCTCCGTCGCCTACGCGACGAACTAAAACAGGCTATAAACCAACAACAGGCTGAAATCTGGAACAGCCTAATAGCCGGGTTGGACAGCGAGATGGCCCCCGACAAATTCTGGCGACTAGTAAAACAACTGAAAGGACTCCCAAGTAGAGGAAAGACCCGCATCAAGGAGGGCGATGACTACTTGGAGGATCCGGCGGTTCTGGAGGAGAGATTCCGCACGTTTTGGAAAGATATCTTCTCTATTACACCAGAGGACGATGCGGAATTTGACCAGGAGTTCGAGGACCATCTGATTGAGGAACTCAATCAGATCATACACCGAACGCACCCACAAGCCTACGTTGACGAAAGGAGGGAAATGGCGGACCATGGCCGACCAATAACAACGGTAGAGGTCATGGAAGTCTTGAAAACCTTCAAGCAAAAGGCACCAGGCTGGACGGGCATCACCAAGAACAATCTGGTACATGCCCCTCGGCAGATCATTCAGGGAATCACAAACATCTTCAATGCTTCCCTGAATACGGGCTACTTCCCCGACGGGCTAAAAATGGCCAAAATCATTTTTATCCCTAAAGGGAACAAGCCCCCAGATCAACTGGTGGACTATAGGCCAATTTCCCTTCTAGAGTTTGTAGGTAAAATCTACGAAAAGCTTCTAGCCAACAGGCTACAAGATCAGCTTTCCGAGCTGGAAGCTCACAACCCCCAGCAGCACGGGTTTCGCAGGAGGAGGGGGACTGATACAGCCCTTGCCCTCCTCACCGAAAAGCTAGCCCGCTGCAAAGCTGAAGGGAGATACGTAGATGTGGTGTTGCGCGACGTGCAGAAGGCCTTCGACAAGGTTTGGCTGAGAGGTCTACAATACAAGATCTTAGGCCTCCAGCTAAACCCGGTCCTGGAAAGGGTCCTCTGTGATTACATCATGGAAAGAACAGCCCGTATCTCTATCGAGGGCTACAGAGGACCCAAGTTTGAACTAGAGGCGGGAGTTCCACAAGGTAGCTGTCTGAGTCCGCTGTTGTACATTGTGTACACGTTGGACTTACCTGCTCCAGTTGGGGAGGATGTGATGTATCTGCAGTTTGCAGACGACATCACCCAGATCATCCCCGGTTCCTATAGGAACGCTGGAGTTCAAGCAAGGGAGACAGCTACCGAAATCGAAAACATTAATCGTTTCGAAAGAAAGTGGAAAATAAAAACAAACCGCCGCAAGTTTCAAATCCTCCCTATGAACCGCCGGAAACGTGACGATGTCATCGTCAGAGACGAACTTTACCCATACTCGAACGAGGGTAAAGTACTGGGTCTGCGTCTTACCTCAACGGGGTACAAGGCGCACATTAACAGCCGTGTCTCCCTAGCCAGAAGAGAACTTGGAAAACTTTATAGGTTCAAAGATCTCAGCTTAAAAAACATCAGCAAACTTTACAACCTTCTGGTTCGCCCAGTGCTGGTGTACCCCGCGGTGGTTATGCAGGCGGCCAGTTCTACCTCTCTCAAACACATGCAGAGAGTTCAGAACAGGGCTACCCTGCTTATAACCGGCGCGAGGAGGCTGGACCATATTCGGCAGACGGAACTGCACGCAAGAGCAGGACTTGAGCCACTGAATATGGTCCTTCAAAGGCTAGGGAGAAAGACCTGGGAAAGGGTAGAAAACGAGATTCTCCCGCAAATAGATGCGGGCCTCGAGATACCGCAGCATGCTATTGGACGGGCTACGAGGAGAGCACTATTCCCCAGTGGAAGAACGTGCTCCCGTGAAAACCAAATAGCCCTGTTCAGATAGTTAGCAAACCTTTCGTGCAGGACGCTATAAACCAGTCCTCAAGACAACCGTTCCTTTAAGAAGCTTAAACAAAATACACTCAAGAGCAATAACTCCAAATCGAGAGATAAAGTAAAAGAGGCGAAGTGCCCAACAAACCAAACTAGGAAAACCTAAATTGATCAAAAGAGGCGAAGTGCCCAACCCCCCCCCCAAAATAAGAAAGAACCCAAATAATAATAAATCCAAAATTAAATAAAAGAGGCGTAGTGCCCAATGATTTCTTAAAACTAAAATATAAACAACAACAAAATTAACAAAAGAGGCGTAGTGCCCACACAACTAATAAGTAAAAATAAAACCGTAAAATGACAAACAAAAGAGGCGTAGTGCCCAAATAATAAATAGACAGAAAAAGCTAAACAAGAAGAAAGATGGGGAGTAATTCCCCCCATTGGCGATGTAAAAAATCACCAAAACAAGCAAATTAAACAAAAAATACATAGGCTACGAGTTAGCAAAAACATAATTGAAAGGCTTGAATGCCCTCTTCAAACCGACGGAGGAAAAAGTATATATAAAGAAGAAATATTTATGCAAATTTTATATAAAAAGCAAGACAAAAATAAAAAGGAAAAATGAAAAGTAGCTTAACGCCACAGGAAGGTCAGCTGACGCTGAACCAACCAAACGGAGGAATACATGAAAGCCAAATAAGAGAAGAATGCCTGTGATGCCCTCTGCTCCAGGGCAAAACTTCAATCTCCTTCAGCACTATCAACATCTACTACACCTTTCACCACTTTCAACATCAAGTCAAGTCAAGTCAAGACTCGGTTGGATTAACTCCGATCAATGTGGCGCTCCACGAGAGAGCTAAGAGGATATGGCAGGCCATTGGCGCCCGCTTGACCCCTGAATTCTCTCGTACACACTTAGAAATCGAAGCAGACCGACAAAAAAGACCTTTTAGAAGTAGTAAACTACAGACAGACAATGACGTAATCCCAAAATACACCGGACAGAACTGACAAAATACGAAGTAATTCGCAGGTTCCTTTAGAATATCCAATTCAAATTAAAAATCACTTGAAAAACGCAAAAATAAAGTAAATTTTCACTTTCACTTTTTCAAAATCATATTAATTAATTAATTAATAAATCAATACCCCTCAAAAACTTTTACTAAAGTCATAGCGGGAATAAAGACCCCGCCAAAAATAAAGGCTTGAATGCCTTAAGCAATCAACCGATCAGTAGGATCGTAACCATAATTAAATTAAACATGTTTAATTTAATTATATAAACTATGGATTGTAATTCATAGTTTATCAAAAAATACACGAAACAACCACAAAGAACACAACTAACCGTACATTGACAGAGCTACCCTTTCACCAGGGATCTTTTTATTCTTTCTCCTACACACTATCTATTCTTTAAACTCACCCTTTAACCACTTTACTCTCTTACTATTCTCTCTCTAATTCTACCTATATTTCATCTCTTATTTTGTCCAATGTCCAATGTCAGACATGGGCCAGCGTGGTGGAAGTGGTAAAGTTCCGTAACAAACGGGACAACACCGACCACCAGCATGTCTTCAAAGTAATCTTTGCAGACACGCAGATGGCTCAGAAGGCAAAAGAGAGAGGCCTATTGGTGTTCAACGCCAAAATCAGCGCGGACCAGATGGAAAGGGAGGAATTTACTCCCATCCAAATCTGCTTCCGCTGCTACAAGTTGGAACACCACACTACGAAGGACTGCAAGGAGACGAACAGTACTTGCTCCAGATGCAGTGGATCAGGCCATGGATGGAGGGAGTGCAAGGCGGCAAAAGAGAAATGCCCAAAACTGCGGCCTTAACCATGGGGCGATGGCGATGTCCTGCCCCCAAAGAAAAGAAATTGTGAGGCAGAAAAAGCTGGTAGACCAAAAGAAAGCCAGCACCTCATACGCCCAAGCCACGAAGAGAACCCCAAACATTACAGAGACCCCACAACATCAGACAAAACAGTACCTCAAGCTCGAGAATGAAAACTTGACGAAGATTTTAACGTGCATACTCTTTGCGCACGTTAATAATCTTACAAGTCCGGAGACTTTTTCAAAAACCCTCAATCTCATGCTCAAAAAGAACGGCATGGAGGAGATGTGGTTTCCCGATGACCCACCTTCGGGAGACGTGCTGAGACTCCAATTTGGTTCTGACAGAGCAACAGAGGCCCCAGCAACCCCGTTCCCCAAAGAGAAGATCGTGGAAGAAACAAAAACAAGCTCATCGAACACGAAGACCAGCACGTCCCGGCTGGACCCCCGTCTAGAAGGGGCAAAGAGACGCGAGAAGAAGGAGAAAAAAGCTGCAAGGAAGCTGAAAGAAGCCGAGGGAAACCTGTCCAGCGGAGCTTCCTCGGACTCTGAAGCGGACGAAGCAGTGAGCAGGGCGACCAAAAGCCCTGTGAGCTCCAGAAGTAGGTCGAAGACCTCGAAGCGTACATACAAGTACGACGGAGAGGAGATCGACCTCAGAATCGTCTCAAACGAGCAGATCCCCCACCCAGAAAAACTCTCCCCCATGGAAATCCTTAAGGGAATCCAACAAGGGAGTATAAAATGGGTCTACGCCGCGAGCTTACAGGAAAAAGAAGTAGAAGAGGCACTGCATGAAGGCGCAGTGAAAATCTACAAAGACTCTTGTATTGCCCTAAACAATCAAGAGTTTAAGGAAATACGCAACGGGAGATTCCAAACATAAGAACAACAAGAAGTACACTAAAACACATAACATCTCAGACTGGAAAACACTAACAACGCCTTGAAAATACTTACTCTGAATGTGGATGGATGGAAGGGAAAATCCATTGTTTACGGCAACATCTTCCGTACAGTGGACCCAGACATCATCCTCATATCGGAGCATGGTATAGACACAACCACAGACAACATAAAAATACACAATTACAATGTTATACAGAAAAATCACACCCAAGAACGATACGATGGCGCAGCCATCGCTATCAGAAAAAACATCAAGTACAGAACATTGCCGGACTTAGATGAATCATTCGTGGCAGTCGAAATCCCGACCCTGGTTGGTGGCCTAACTGTGGTGGCAGCCTACCAGCCACCCAGGCGACAGTACCTACCGATCAACAACTTCTTCACCCTGTTCGGGCACAAAAGGCTAGCGCTGCTAGGCGGGGACCTAAACGCCCGCTGCCGTGCATCTGGCTACAGGTGCGCTGACCAAAGGGGACGAAATCTGGAACTACTATTCGACAGAAATAGAGTTCAGAGAGTAGGACCTGACTTCCCAACTTATATAACAGACTGTTCGGCGACAAAACCGGACATTGTGTTAGTGAGCCCGGAATTCCCCTTTAACATCGCCAACGAACCTGGCCCAGTAGTCCCGAGCGACCACGTCCCAATTATCACCAACATTTCGCTTGCGCCAATGCTCAGGCCCGTCCCACATAGGAAAAGTTATGCGAAAGCTAACTGGGAGCAGTACAAAGAGATACTCAGCGCCTATCACCCAGCTGACCTGGAGGACGCAAATCTGGAGGAAATTGATGAGGAGATTGAGAACATCACCAATCGCCTCATTCAAGCTGACGAAAGATGCGTCCCCAGGATCTCGTACAAAATGCTCCCGCAACCTAGGTGGACGGATGAAATGAGGGACATCGCTAGGGAACACAGGGAAATTTACGAAGAAGTCGGTAGGACAGGCCCGACCCGGGAAAAGAAAGCCCGAATGAGACAACTGAGCGAGGCTATGAAAAACACAATCCTCGAGAAACAGAAAGATATCTGGGATGATATCATTGGCAGACTAGACCGGGAGACTAATCCTGTACGTTTTTGGAATAGCATCCGAAGACTTAGGGGATTGCCTCCCAGGCCTGGGATTAAAATCAAAGATGGCGACATATTCATAGAAGATCCGGATACCCCAGAAAGAAAATTCAGGGACCACTGGAAAGAGGTCTTTGCGATCTCACCTGAGGAGAACGACGATTTCGACCAGGACTTCGAAGACCAACTGCTCGACGACCTCGGAACGATGATACATAGGACCCACCCACAACCGCAAGTGTCTAGAGAGAGAGAGATGGTTGACCACGGACGCCCAATCACTGTTGAAGAGACGATTAACACCATCAAGTCCTTCAAACAGAGGGCGCCAGGATGGTCTGGGCTCACTAAAAACAACCTAGTGAATGCCCCTAGGCAAATTATTCAGGGAATGGTCAACATCATGAACGCCTCCCTGAATACAGGCTACTTCCCAGACGGGTATAAGATGGCAAAAATCATCTTTATCCCGAAAGGGAACAAGCCCCCAGACCAAGTGGCCAACTACCGCCCAATCTCTCTCCTAGAAGTACCCGGCAAGATCTTCGAGAAGATTATAGCCAATAGGCTACAAAATCAACTCGACGAGTTAGGAGCGCACAACCCGGCACAACATGGGTTTAGACCAAAACGGGGCACTGAAACTGCCCTGGCGCTCCTAACAGAAAAGATCGCGCAATGCCGTGCAAAGGGTCACTACGTAGACATCGTGATGAGGGATGTGCAGAAGGCCTTCGACAAGGTTTGGCTGAGTGGACTGCAATACAAGATCCTAAGTCTCCAGCTAAACCCGGTCCTGGAAAGGATTCTTTGTGACTTCATCATGGACAGAAGGGCGCGTATCATGATAGAAGATCACAAGGGTCCTGAATTCGAACTTAAAGCGGGCGTTCCCCAGGGGAGCTGCCTGAGTCCCTTGCTTTACCTGGTCTATACCATCGACCTCCCTACTCCAATCCACGGGGACACGATGTACCTGCAATACGCAGATGACATCAGACAGATCGTCCCCTGTAGGGAAAGGAAAGCAAGGAGCCAGGCAAACAACACCATCGCGGAGATCTCGAACATCAACAACTTCGAGAAAAAGTGGAAAATCCGGACAAACAGGGAGAAATTCACAATTCTCCCGCTGGGCCGTGAGTTGACGTGGCCCATCATGATTGATGGGAGGAGATACAGTTACTCCGCCGTAGGCAACATTCTGGGCCTAAAAATCTCCGACCGCGGATACTCGAAGCACTACACGGTGAGGCGGAATATGGCGAGGAGAGAAATCTCTAAGCTATACAGGTTCAGAGAACTCAGCTCGGCGAACATCAGGAAATTATACCTGTCGTTCATCCGGGCTAAGCTTATCTACCCCGCAGTAGTGACTCAAACGGCCAGCAAAACATCTATGAAAAGGCTCCAGCGAGTACAAAACTCTGCGTCTCTTCATGAACAAATGCAGAAGAAGGGATCAACTTCGGCAGAGGGACCTGCACCGCAGGCAGAAACTGGAGCCGATAAATGTCGCTACCCAAAAATTGGCCAAGAAAGTCTGGTCCACAATGGCCAATGATATCCTACCAGAGTTACGAAGAACTGGACGCAGGATAAACATCCCTGCCAGGTTGCACGGGGAAGTCGGTCGTAACCGGCGATTCCCGAGCACCAAAGTCTGTTCGGAGGAAAACATAATACCAATATACACCTAAAAACACAAAACACCAGAAACACACACCATGGTGACACAAAAATCGAATCATACAAAAATGAAGATCATTGACACGAAGTACACACACATAACTGCAAGCTTACAAAGGCTTGAAAGCTCAAGTACACAGTTTAAATTTCACAGACAAACAAAGTACAAATACAATGAAGAACAACAAGAAGAACACGCACAGAACGAAAACATAAGAACATAACAATACCCAAACAAAGGAAAAATAAATAAAAAATGGAAGCAAGCTAACGATGCCCCTAAAACAAGGGCACCCCCCCCCCACTTCACCAACTTTTTTACCTTCTACTATCTTTTCACATAGAGTGATTATTATTATACCATCAAACACAGAGGACTGACGGGAAAGAAGAATTTTACACATTTTCATCTAACTCAGAAAAGTTAATCGGTGAAAAAGCAAAGAAGCTTTTTACGTGAATTTTTCACGTTTCCTTACGGGGAATAAGAGAATTTACTTTAAAAGAGAGTACCAAGAGCCCAAGTATGTCGGACTAATTCGACCAAGCATTCTCCCCCCCCCCTGCCGGGGCTGGGGAGCTGAAGTGAACTGAACTGCATTCCATTTTACCACGTTCCAACTATGCCGTTCGTGTGATAGGCATAATTGGGGGCGCCCAGGAAAGCAGGTTTGTGGACTAGCCCACTGTAGAACTCGGCGTCAGTGGTCGCCCGGTTAAGAGGCGATGCTGAAAGCTTCGGGGAAGAGTTCGCTCTAATCTCTGAGGGTAGTTTCCGGCCAAGACCACAGGGGGACATGCAACCGTCCCTGTGTAAGTTGGAAGCAGCATCGATAACCAAACCCCGGACGGGGCGGCACCACTCGGGTGGTGGTAGTTGATTCAATCACCACCCATCATTAAGTCCGTCACAACCAACCGTCTGAGGGGCCTCCCCGGGTTCACCCACATTCATTCATCCTTTCATCCAGCAGTTCATGTTCACGGATGCTCGCTTGCTACGGTGGGCGGGGGGGGGGGGGATGCCCCCCCCCTCTAAAAAAAGTAAATTTCTCTTATAAAATTGATAAATTGTTTATTTTGGATAAACAACCCATACTATTAAGTGGGTAAAAACGCACTAAGAACCAGAAGCAGGAGCTACCCCACAGTGGTTCATCGCCCCTTGGGGCCAGTGCAATGGCACAGAACCAACTCCCCCGGGTGCCTCTGCGCACAATGAGCGGCCATAATAGACCCGCCAGAGCGACGGTCTTTGAAGCCGTCTACGGAAAATTAAAAATCGCCATGGTGAGACTTTTGGAAGTCCCCGTGGGCTATGTCGCCGTCTGCGAGACGGAAAAAGATATAGAGGCACTAACAAAGGAAGAAGCCATTGAAGTTCTCCGGGAGCTTGGCCTTACGCCTGCTATCCCCCCACAGATCCAATCACACAGAAGTGTGATTTGTAGGAAACTTGATCCATGGATCGGAGAACATTCTAAAGAAGAAATCAAAGAGGAAATCCTCAAGAATCACGCATGGGCAAAGGTGACCGACATTATCAAATTTAGAAATAAACGAGATAATACAGATTACTCCCATGTTTTCAAAATCATTTTTGGGGAAACTTCCATGGCTAGGAAGGCAAAGGAGTCTGGGCTCCTGCTTTTCAATGCCAAAGTCAGTGGGGAGCAGATTGAGAGGGAGGAGTTCCACTCTGTCCAATTCTGCTTCCGCTGCTACAAAATGGAAGCTCACACGACAAAAGAATGCCAAGCACCCGAGGAGCTTTGCTCGAGATGCAGCGAACCAGGACATCACTGGAAGAGCTGCCAGAGCCCCAGAGAGAGGTGCATAAACTGCGGACAAGGGCATCGGACGATGGCTATGGCCTGTCCGAAAAAAAAGGAAATCATAAGGAACAAACAAAAAATTTCTCAAAAAGCGGAGACTACTAAAGCACACACCTCGTATGCCCAAGTCGCCAAATCCGCCCAATCTGCGGGAAACTTAAATAGGACATACCTAAAGCTCCAAAACGAGGACTCCACAAAAATTCTAACGTGTATCTTATACGCGCACGTTAGAAACCTGACACAACCTGGTTGCTTCGCTAAAGAGTTAAACCAAATGCTGGCGAAGAATGGCCTGAACCAAATGTGGTTCCCGGATGACCCCCCTTCAGGGGACGTTCTCCAACTACAAATGGTGCCCAAGGAGGCTCAACCAGCTACTGTCAAGGAGTCTAAACCTCAAGAGAAACCCAAAAGAACAGACCCAAGAATTGAGGCAAAAAAGGAAAGAGAAGCAGCGGTCAGATCAAAGATCGTGAAAAGGACGGTTAAGGAGAGCTCCGATGAATCGGAATCCACGGAGTCCTCAGACAGTGATGCCGATTCAAGCATGAAGAAAACAAAAAAGGAAAAGAGAGTAACTAAAAAGGCCCTAGACGCAGATGAGATAAATCTGAGGATTTATGCGTCAGAACAACTCCCCTTCCCAAAGGACAACGATACCAACAGAATACTTGTTGGTATAAAAAAGAAATACTACAAGTGGGATTACGATGCCCAGTGTGACGAAGAGGTAGTCGAAGAGGCCCTCAATAGTCAGAACATCACCCTTTATAGGGATACACTGGTAGAGCTACCCACGGCAGAATTCAAAAAGAAAAGGAACGGGAGAAAACGTCCTTTCACTAAGAAACACTAAAAGCCAGAAAAAGAATGGAAAACCCGAACAACAGGTTGAAAATAGTAACACTCAATGTCAATGGATGGGAGGGAAAAGCTACGGCGTATGGAAACATATTCCGTGTGCTGGACCCCGACATCATATTGATTACAGAGCACGGTATCGACACAACATCGTACCAAATTAAGATACCGGGCTACAGAGTGATTGCTAAAAACCATTCTCAAGAGAGGTTTGACGGCGCCGCGATTGCAATCAAAAAGAATCTCTCGTTCAGGCACCTTCCAGAACTGGACGAGTCATTCGTGGCGATTGAGATGCCCACACTAGTGGGCAATCTCGTGATCGCGTCGGCGTATCAACCCCCTCGCAGAGCGTACCTGCCCCTCAATAACTTCTACACCTTGTTTGGCCACGGCAGGATGGTGTTCTTTGGGGGCGACCTCAACGCCAGATGCCGAACGGCTGGCTATGGTAATACTAATAACAGAGGCCACAACTTGGAAATGATTATGCGACGTAAAAACATCCAGAGGATAGGACCGGAATTTCCGACCTATATAACCTCTCGGGCGGCAACCAAGCCCGACATAATCATGACAAGTGGTGGGTTCCCGTTCAATTACTATAGCGAGCCAGGACCAACAGTACCCAGCGACCATATAGCGATTCTCACCACCATCTCACTCGCACCGATCCAGATCCCGGTCCCTCTCCGCAAGAGCTACGCCTCGGCCGACTGGGAACGCTACGGAGAAATCCTAGGCGTTTACGAACCAGCCGACCTAAGTGAGGCCACATTAGAGGAGATCGACGGGGAGCTGGAAAGGATAACAGCCCTCATCATTGAGGCTGACCGCGAGTGTGTACCTATGACAGGGTACAGAACTCTTCCACAACCTCGTTGGACAGAAGAGATGAAAGAGATCGCTAGGGAGCACAGGGAGGTGTACGAGGAAATCAGAAGAGCAGGTACAAATCGGGAGCGAAGCTCGCTGCTCCGTCGCCTACGCGACGAACTAAAACAGGCTATAAACCAACAGCAGGCTGAAATCTGGAACAGCCTAATAGCCGGGTTGGACAGCGAGTTGGCCCCCGACAAATTCTGGCGAATAGTTAAAAAGTTGAAAGGACTCCCAAGTAGAGGAAAGACCCGCATCAAGGAGGGCGATGACTACTTGGAGGATCCGGCGGTTCTGGAGGAGAGATTCCGCACGTTTTGGAAAAATATCTTCTCTATTACACCAGAGGACGATGCGGAATTTGACCAGGAGTTCGAGGACCATCTGATTGAGGAACTCAATCAGATCATACACCGAACGCACCCACAAGCCTACGTTGACGAAAGGAGGGAAATGGCTGACCATGGCCGACCAATAACAACGGTAGAGGTCATGGAAGTCTTGAAAACATTCAAGCAAAAGGCACCAGGCTGGACGGGCATCACCAAGAACAATCTGGTACATGCCCCTCGGCAGATCATTCAGGGAATCACAAACATCTTCAATGCTTCCCTGAACACGGGCTACTTCCCCGACGGGCTAAAAATGGCCAAAATCATTTTTATCCCTAAAGGGAACAAGCCCCCAGATCAACTGGTGGACTATAGGCCAATTTCCCTTCTAGAGTTTGTAGGCAAAATCTACGAAAAGCTTCTAGCCAACAGGCTACAAGATCAGCTTTCCGAGCTGGAAGCTCACAACCCTCAGCAGCACGGGTTTCGCAGGAGGAGGGGGACTGATACAGCCCTTGCCCTCCTCACCGAAAAGCTGGCCCGCTGCAAAGCCGAAGGGAGATACGTAGATGTGGTGTTGCGCGACGTGCAGAAGGCCTTCGACAAGGTTTGGCTGAGAGGTCTACAATACAAGATCTTAGGCCTCCAGCTAAACCCGGTCCTGGAAAGGGTCCTCTGTGATTACATCATGGAAAGAACAGCCCGTATCTCTATCGAGGGCTACAGAGGACCCAAGTTTGAACTAGAGGCGGGAGTTCCACAAGGTAGCTGTCTGAGTCCGCTGCTGTACATTGTGTACACGCTGGACTTACCTGCTCCAGTTGGGGAGGATGTGATGTATCTGCAGTTTGCAGACGACATCACACAAATCATCCCCGGTTCCTACAGGAACGCTGGAGTTCAAGCAAGGGAGACAGCTACCGAAATCGAAAGAAAGTGGAAAATAAAAACAAACCGCCGTAAGTTCCAAATCATCCCTATGAACCGCCGGAAACGAGACGATGTCATCGTCAGAGATGAACTTTACCCATACTCGAACGAGGGTAAAGTACTGGGTCTGCGTCTTACCTCAACGGGGTACAAGGCGCACATTAACAGCCGTGTCTCCCTAGCCAGAAGAGAACTTGGAAAACTTTATAGGTTCAAAGATCTCAGCTTAAAAAACATCAGTAAACTTTACAACCTTCTGGTACGTCCAGTGCTGATGTACCCCGCGGTGGTTATGCAGGCGGCCAGTTCTACCTCTCTCAAACACATGCAGAGAGTTCAGAACAAGGCTACCCTGTTTATAACCGGCGCGAGGAGGCTGGAGTATATTCGGCAGACGGAACTGCACGCAAGAGCAGGACTTGAGCCACTGAATATAGTCCTTCAAAGGCTAGGGAGAAAGACCTGGGAAAGGGTAGAAAACGAGATACTCCCGCAAATAGATGCGGGCCTCGAGATTCCGCAGCATGCTATTGGACGGGCTACGAGGAGAGCACTATTCCCCAGTGGAAGAACGTGCTCCCGAGAAAACCAATTAGCCCTGTTCAGATAGCTAGCAAACCTTTCATGCAGGACGCTATATACCAGTCCTCAAGACAACCGTTCCTTTAAATCATCATCTAAACAAAATCGAGAGCAACAACTCCAAATCGAGAAATAAAGTAAAGTTAAAAGAGGCAAAGTGCCCAACCCCCCCCCCCCAAATAAAGAATAAATCCAAAATTAAATAAAAGAGGCGTAGTGCCCAATGATTTCCAATATAATAATAAAACAACAACAAAATTAACAAAAGAGGCGTAGTGCCCATACAAATAATAAATAAATGTATACCGTATAAAAAACAAACAAAAGAGGCGTAGTGCCCAAACAACAAATAGACAGAAAAGCTAAACAAGAAGAAAGATGGGGAGTAACTCCCCCCCCCCCCCATTGGCGATGTAAAAAATCACCAAAACGAGTAAAATTAACAAAAATAAATAGGCTACGAGTTAGCAAAAACAAAATTGAAAGGCCTGAATGCCCACTTCAAACCGACGGAGGAAATAGTTTATATATAGAAGAGATATTTATGCAAATTTATTTAAAAAAAAAAAAAAAATAAAAAAAAAAATAAAAGCAAGACTATATAAAAAGGAAAAATGAAAAGTAGCTTCGCTACAGGAAGGTCAGCTGACGCTGAACCAACCAAACGGAGGAACGCAAGGAAGACAAACAAGAGAAGAATGCCTGTGATGCCCTCTGCTCCAGGGCAATACTCCAATCTCCTTCAGCACTATCAATATCTACTACACCTTTCACCACTTTCAACATCAAAGTTCAAAGTTCAAAAGTTCAGAGGACTGCTAAGAATTCAGTACATAAAATACGTTTCTCTCGGTTAGTAACATTCAGTAAAGGAGGAAACCGTCGAGGAAATTTCGCCCGACGCCTCCGTAGATTTTCATGTAAAGTGAATCTCTAAGTTTTTTGCCTTAACCTTACAATATACGTTAAAGTGAATGTGGTACAAAGCAAGTACACACTCAGTGCCAGTGCCACGATAAATCACGCGGATTACGGCAAGTTCCAGACCTTCAAAAGACCCTTCGAAAGGTAAAGTGCTAAAATTGACTTTTTGGACTTTCGTTCTACTATCCCCTCACACTTAACCTCTCCCCCCATATACTCTTAGACATGACGGTGATGACATTAACATGACCGACGACGTTCTCAGGATTAGCCTGAGGACTCTCCCCGACAGGACAAGACCTGAGCGGGGAGATGTCTTCTCCATTGTCTACGGGGAGCTGGATGTGGCCCTCGTCAGACTAATTGACACTCCTTTTGGGTTCACGGCCATATGCCAAAAAGAGTCTGATGCTGAGCTCCTGGCATCAGACAAAGGAACACAAGTTTTCGGTTCCATTAACTTAACCCCCAAAATCCCCCCTCAAATTCAGGCGCACCGCAGTGTCGTCTGCCGCCGGCTAGACTCCTGGGTGGGTAGCCACACCAGTAAGGAGATTCATGAGGAATTAGAAAGGAATCACTCCTGGGCCAAGGTCTCGGAGGTGATCAAATTTAAAGAGTACACGCACGTCTTTAAAGTCGTGTTCACCGAGACCGGTATGGCCCAAAAGGCAAAAGAGGTGGGCCTCCTCCTGTTCCACGTCAGGATCTGCCCTGAGCAAGTGGAAAGGGAGGAGTTCACGCAGGTACAGACCTGCTTTAAGTGCTACAAGTTAAATGAGCACACGACCAAATCATGCACCAGAACAGAAGATATCTGCTCCATCTGCAGTGCGACAGGTCACATCTGGCGGGACTGCAAGAGCCCCGTCAAACGATGCATAAATTGCAACGGTGACCACGCCGCCATGGCTATGTCATGCCCGGCGAAAAAGAATGCTATAAAAAAGCAGCAGATCGCCAAGAAAAACGAAGAGGAGGCAAAGGCAAATCTAACATACGCAAAAGTGGCGAAGGCCGCTGTAGGAGAGGTAGCCTCGCAGCGCACCTACCTTAAGGTAGAAAGCGAGCAGTCTACCAAAATCATGTGCTGCATCTATTATGCGCATATAGCCAACCTCACAAAGCCCGGAACCTTTAAGCATGAATTAAACCAAATGCTAAAAAATAACGGTATGGACGAGATGTGGTTCCCAGAGAACCCATGCTCGGAAGAGGTACTGCGCATCCAGATGCAACCCCCCACATCAATTCCTGCAGTTAAAAAATCCAAGAATTCTCCCGCCACCCCCAACCCAGCACAAGTAGTTCCTCAAGATAACGCCCCTTCAAGCACTCCCACCAATACTGCTCCAGAGGTGGACTCACCAAAAGGAGCAAAAACAAAACATAGGCAGTGTAGCCGAACAAGAAAGTCACCTCTCGCCAGAGGGGCAGATCCACTTCGTCATCTAAGGAAAGCAAGCATGCCTACCTTGGGAAGAAGATGAATCTGAAGATCTTCGCTACAACTGACGTCCCATTCCCCCTTCACAGAACTAACAAAGACGTTAGTGATGGTATCACCACCGGGAGATACAAATGGGAATTCTCCGATGACCTTTCAGAGAAGGCCGTCGAAGAGGCCCTCATCCTCGGTATGGTGCGCCTAGACCTGGACGCCTTTGTGACAATCTCGAACTCCGAATTCAAAAAGAAGAGATCCGGCAAGTGCCGATCTCCCCCTGCCAGCCCCTCCTCCCCCAAAAAAACAAACTCGTAAAGAACGTTTGACTGACTGACAACATGGACAGACTAAAAAAAGACTTGACTGTGCTTCAAATGAACTCTGACGGATGGACTGACAAACAAGCAACTTATGGAAATATCATAAGGAATTGTGATCCTGATATCGTTCTGATATCAGAACACGGTTTAGACACTACACAACAGACAATTAAACTATTCAATTACTCCGTGACGACAATAAACCACAGCCAGGGGCGCTTTGATGGCGCCGCCATCGCAGTCAAAAAAGGCATCCTCTTCAAGCTACTCCCCTCCTTGGACGAATCATATCTGGCTGTCGAGGTCCAAACCACCCTGGGACCACTTGTGGTCTCCACAGGGTACCAACCCCCAAGAAGAGACTATATCCCCATGCACAACTTCCTCCAGCTGTGTGCACATGGGAGAACAGTCTTGTTTGGGGGGACCTCAACGCCAGATGCAAGGAATCTGGTTATACCGGAAACCTAAATAAGAAGGGAAAGAACTTGAAGAACCTTATTGACAGAGGTATCGTTGCCCGCATCGGGCCCGACTTCCCCACCTACGTCACCAACTCCTTCGCAACCAAACCAGACATCGCCCTAACCAGCCCTCAATTCCCCTATAACTACTACATCCAGCTCGGACCCTTAATCCCCAGCGACCACGTCGCAACACTTATCAGAATCTCTTCAAGCCCAATACAAATACCCGTCAGGGAGCGTAAATGCTACTCTCGAGCGAACTGGGAAGAATACCGTACTCTTCTCGGTGAATTCAGAGCGCAGCCCCTGGAAGAAGCCGCCCTGGAGGAAATAGATCAGGAACTGGAAAGGTTGACGAAGGCTGTGGTGGAGGCGGACCGTGCAGCGGTCCCAAAAACTTCGTATAAAACCCTACCGGCACCAAGATGGACACGAGACCTCTATGACTTATCTGACGAATACAAGAGACTTTTCGAAGATATAAGACTGAATAACACTGACAGAATAAAAAACAGACGCCTACGAGAACTCAGGACTGAGATGAAGACTCTCATTACAGAGCAACAACAAGTGCTCTGGAATGAACTAGTCGAAAAACTTGACGGAGAGACGGACCCCCGAACATTCTGGAACTCGCTTGCCAGACTGAAGGGTAGGCCGCTACAAAAGACCATTCTCCTAAGTAAAGATGACGGGACAAAAATGGACGCGACAGAGACGGAAGAGGAGTTCAGAAGCTACTGGAAGGATGTGTTTTCCATCACTCCAGAAGAAAACGAACTCTTCGACCTGGACTTCGAAGAAGAGATACACGAAGAACTAAGACCCATAATCCACAGGACGTACCCCTTCAATAACACGACAGCTGACAGAGAAATGACTGGTTACGGAAGAAGAGTAACCATACTGGAACTTATGACTACACTTCGCTCCTTCAGGCAAAGAGCACCGGGAAAAACAGGTCTGACAAAGCTCAACTGGCTAAACGCCCCTCGTAACATCATAGAGGGGCTTGTCAACCTGATGAATGCGTGTCTGAATGTCGGCTACTTCCCGGATGAATGGAAGATCGCCAAAATGATCTTCATTCCAAAAGCCGGGAAGCCGCCCAATAGACCAGAAAACTTCAGACCCATCTCCCTCCTCGAAGTGGCTGGCAAGGTCTTCGAAAAGATCCTTGGTAGCCGCATCCAAAATTTTATGGAGGAAAACAACCTCCATAATGAACAACAACATGGATTTAGGAGAGGGAGAGGGACCGACACAGCACTAGCAGTCATCACCGAAAAACTGGCGAAGACTGCTAGCCAAAAAAGGTACGCAGACCTGGTGCTCAGAGACGTAAAGAAGGCGTTTGACAAGGTATGGAGAACTGGTCTCCAGTTCAAAATACTTAGACTCGGACTAAACCCCAGACTAGAGAAAATTACATGTGACTACGTGACAGACAGAAAAGCTTATTTACAAATCTACGACCGTACTGGACCAGACCGTAAGAGACGGGCGCATATCGAGACCGAGAACGCCCGGATCCCTTACAGCAACGACGGGACGGTACTTGGACTGAGGATAAGTTATAGGGGATACGGTGGCCACGTTGCTCAGGCAGCAACGCGTGCGCGAGTAGAGCTTTCTAAGCTGTACAGGTTCAAGAACCTGAACACAGCTAACAAAAAGAAAATCTACTTCGCGCTCGTAAGGTCGAAACTATTGTATCCACCTATACCTGTCAATGTCAGTTCCAAGAACCAAATGCGACTCCTTCAAAGAGTACAAAACAAAGGTGTACTCTTAATAACAAACACCAGAAGGAGAGAACGGAAGAGGCAGAGGGACCTTCACCAAGGCATCCAGTTGACACCGATCAACTTGGAGCTGCAAGGAAGGGCCCAAAAAATCTGGGAGAAAATCCCCAGACTTATGACGGACGAGTCCAGACAAAGACACATCGACATCCCGATACAAGACATCGACAGAAGAAAGTTAGACTTTGTCAGCAGCAAAGCACAGACAGAAAGACATATAGACGCAATCTACACATAAAACAAATCACTTCACACAAAGACACGCACAAAGCTGAACAGAAGAAGAATACTTATGACATCTTAGATACACCAAGAGAAACATGAATACCATAGTATAAGCTTACAAAGGCTTGAAAGCTATACTACTCACAATAATATACAAATTAAGTTACAACCCAATATAAAACACTACACACTACAAGCTAAATGACGATTGACAAAAAATAAAAAATAAACCAAAACAAAACAAACAAACAACAAAAAGAAGAATACGAGCAAAACATCACGACGTAGATCGAATAAAAAGCAGAGATATCAGTACGAAGAAGAACACCAATATTAGAGTAATAAAGACTATCAACATCAACAAAAAACCCTAACAAATGCCTGCGATTCCCTATCACCAGGGAATATCCTCTCCCCCCCCCTCTATCACTATTCTTTAATCAGGGTGATCTATCCCTACCTATTTACCTACCACTATAACATACATATATGCATACACGAGGGCAATGGCTGTCGTATGTGTGTGTATGTATTTTTCTTTTCACTACTTTTTACATCCGAAGTCCGAAGTCCAAACACAACCTTAAAGACGTGCGTGTACGTTTTGAATTTCAAAACCTCAGCAACTTTCGCCCAAGGGTGGTTCCTTTCCAGTTCGTTTTTAATGTCATCCGCAGAGTGGCTCCCAACCCAAGAGTCGAGGCGCCGGCAGATGACACTACGGTGTGTCTTAATTTGTGGTGGGGTGTGTGGTTTTAGGTTGATCGTCTGAAGGCATTCAACTGCCTTGCTTGAGGTTAAGGCCTCACAGTCGGCCTCCCTCGCACAAATGGCAGAGTATCCATTGGGTATGTCAATTAGTCGAACCAGTGCAATCCTAATGTTTGAGTATATTTTTTCGAATACCGTTCCTCTGTCTGGCTTCGGGCCCTCCGAGGACCCGAAGAGTTATACGAAGGGTCTCTCTCATGTTTTAACCATCCCCACACTCTCTGGGTGTTTACTCATGTGAAAAAATATATGAAAAGACACTTTTATAGGATAGTGGTGAGGGAAAAGAGGTGGAGGAGATCAAAAGGGCCAATGTCCAATACAAAAATCACTTTACCTCAATATATTGATCCACGTAGGAGCGAAAATCCGTCCTCGCACCGTAGTAAATCAAAGCAAGCCAGTGGTCGATGTATGAATCGAACGATGAACAACGATCGCGCTACTATAAACAAGCTAAGTCACTCTGTTCACAAATCTCGCTAAAAATTCACTTTATAAATTTTTTTGTAGATGGCTTTACATAGCGGGAGTCAGCTTGGGAAGGCAGACAATAGCAGTCTCCCAGTCCACCTGTATGAGGAGATGGTTTTATACTGGGTTTTGGGGATGCAAGCCCTATCTGCAATAATTAGATGTTCGTTGAGGTCGTCGAGTGCCTCGTCTATCTCCTCGAGAATTGCCTCGTCCAGATCTGGTGGGCGATAGGCCTCGAGGAGACCAGCGTACCGTGCCCAGTCGGCTCTCCTGTAGTCTTTCCTGACTGGAGCTGGGACTTGTATAGGGTTCCTATTGATGGTGAGTAGGATCCCTATATGATCACTACATGGTACCTGGACTGGTTCCATGTAGTAATTGAACGGCAGCTGACGATTAGCCAGACAAATGTCTGGTTTTGTGGCACTTCTTCCTCGAGTATAGGTTGGGAAGTCCGGGCCTATTCTATGGACCATGTTTCGGTCCATCATAGTTTCCAGGCACCTTCCGATTCCATTGAAGGTCCTGTACCCAGAATCCCGACATCTGGCATTAAGGTCCCCCATTAATATGGTGGGGGTCCTTCTGCCAAATAGGCCAGAGAGAGAATGAATAGGTAAATATTCTCGTCTCGGCGGCTGGTACCCGGTGGCGATGACCAGCTTTCCTATATCGAGTTCGACCTCTATTGCAAGATAGGATTCTTCCAAGTTTCTTATGGGTTTATACTTGATCCCTCTTGAGAGTAATTCGTGATTAACACGTCGTAGTTTCAGATCTTAATTTCAGAACTACGAGTGTCAATCCCATGTTCAGAAATCAAGATGACATCTGCATCTATTTCCCTGAACACATTTCCGTAGAGAGTTTTTTTGTTTGTCCAGCCATTGGTGTTTATTTCCATGATTCTTAGTGAGTTCCGCTCCATGGTAAGATGAGTTACCTATGTTTCTTCTTTATCTCTTACTCTTGGGGGCCTGTGGGGCGGGTCCTGGGTGCCCAGGCTTTTCCTTCTTCGGGGGAGGACTGGGAGTTTTTGATCGACTCTTCGTCGCTCTAGTGCGAGTGCATGGGCCCTCGTCACTATCCGAAGAAGTGGTTTCATCGTCTTCATTTGCTTCGTCTTTTTCTTCTGAATCTTCCGATTGGGGAGATTCTATGACTTGTTTTAGTCCCGTGGCTTTTGCTTCGGCGCTATTGTTCTTGATGACACTATCCTTGAATGCCTTAGAGCATTCCGGATCATCAGGAACGATGATGGAAGGAAGATTGTTTGCCTTTAGCAGCGCGTTCAATACCCGGTTGTAGCATCCGGGTTTGACCGCGTTTGCCACATTTGCATGAGTAATGCAAATTAGGATCTTCGCACTGAGGTCGTTTGTAAAGACCACAGGTGAGGGGGTTGCCATTGTTGAGGCCATACCTTCACTTTTCTTTAAAGTGCTCGCGTAGGTGTGACTTTTTTTCTTCTTTTCTTCCTCTTCCTTTTTTCTAATTATGTCCTTCCTCCTTGGGCAGTTCAGGGCCATCGTTCGATGGGGCCCCTTGCAGTTCATGCATTTCTTTTCCTGGCTCTTACAGGCGTCATAGCGATGACCCTGCGTGGCACATTCACTGCACCAGGTTGTGCCTTTTTGGGGACAGTTAGCGGTTGTGTGATCTTCGAGGGCATAACATACGAAGCACATTTGAATATTGTGATATTTCTCGTGCTCGATGTTTGATCCTGGGATCCTCATATTGAAAATGAGGAGTCCCTCGGTTGCCGCCTTGTGGGCCATTTCGGTCGTATTGAAAGTCACCTTGAAAACATGGGTGTGATCTCTAAACTTGATCACCTCCCTTATTTTCGCCCAATTGTGGTTTTTCTCGATTTCAGTTTTAATCTCTGCGAGGGAGTTTAGGCCAACCCAGCTCTCTACTTTACGGCAAATAATACTTCTATTTGCAGAGATTGCTGGTGGGGTTTTGGCTTCCAGGTCCATTTGTTTGAGAACTTCGGCCCCTTCGTCAGAAAGGATCCGGTCGATGTCCTTGGTTTCACCGCACATGGCGATGAAACCATTTGGTATGTCTATCAATTTGATGAGAGCAATCCTTAAGTTTGCGAATAAGGATTCGCAAACGGTCTTCTTTTCTGGGGTCTTTTTACCGGGTAAGGTCCGTAGGGGGACCCTCTTAGGGAGGGCCTCCATCGTCGCCGACGACTTGTGTATGTATGAGAGTGCAGGTGAGGGGATAGAAAGGGTGTGTGAATAGATAGCGGAAAGTAGACCAGTGGTGAAAAGAGAAAGAAGTGTGGTAGGGTGCAAAGTGATGCTAGAGCCTGGTGATCAGGCTTATCGCTTTCAAATTTTTTTTGATTTGTGGTTTCGTTGTTGTTTTTGTGGTTTACTTATACATATATATATATATATACAGTTATATATATTACATATAATTTGGCGTTCAAGCCATTTGTCTTTATTGCTAATATCTTTGTTTATGCTGTGCGCGTTAGCTGTTGTTTTTGTAAGTCGTTAATAAACTTACTGTTTTTGTGCTAGTGTCTTTGTTTCATTGTACTTTTGTCGTGTGTGTATTTCGTGTTTGTTGTTTCTTCCTGATGTCTTCTTTGGTGAATATCATCTTCTTTTCCTTCTTCGGTATTATTTTTCATAGTTGGTAAGGTTTGTCAATATCGGTGAGTTCGTCGAATTCGGTTGTTTTCATAGTTAGTGATTTTGTCGTGTTCTGGGGTAAATTGACTCATCTAGCGTAGAACGGAACTTCTGCTCCGCCAGCTAGAATCCTAGCGGAGCTTGGAAATCTGGCGCGACATTCTTCTCTTCTGTTTTGGTCAATCATTTGCACGATATCTTCGCCCAATAAACGATTGACCTTTTCTTGGACGTGCTTTGCGTACCCGGTTGAGGTGAACTTCATGCCGAGTACGTTGCATTCATTGATGTAGGGATATCGTCTATCCCCCACCCTGACGTCATCAAGTAGTCTCCTGCCTATGGGGACTACTTTGAACTTATCCTGGTTGGTACGGATTTTCCACCGGGCCTCGTAGGTGTTCAGGTTTTCGATTTCTGCTGCCGTCATGCGAGCTTGCATAGGCGCATTCCTTCATGGACATGTGATTACCTGGGTGAAATCATCGGCGAATTGCAAGTTGAGGCAAGTGGGGTTTACAGGGACTGGGACATCCGCGGTGTAAATCAAGTAGAGAGTGGGAGACAGGCACCTCCCTTGCGGGAGGCCCGCATTGAGCGGAAACTTTGGCCCGTCCGTGCACCCTAAACTGATGTACGCCGCTCTCTCCATGACATAGTCACAGAGAGTTCGTTCTAAGCTTTCACTTAGTCCCAGTCGTAAGATCTTGTACTGCATTCCCCGTTGCCACACCTTATCGAACGCCTTTGATACATCCCGACAAACAATGTCCACGTAACTCTTTTCCCGTTTTGCTTGGGCTAGCTTTTCCGTAATGACGTTAATCGCCATTTCCGTACTTCGCTTACTCCTAAACCCGAATTGGTGTGGGTTATAGAGCGAGTTATCTTCCAGGTGAGACACCAGTCTTTTGTTGAGGATCTTCTCGAAGAGCTTCCCACCAAATTCCAGTAGTGTAATTGGTCGGTAGCTCTCCTTCAACTTGGGGTTCTTTCCAGGCTTGGGCAAGAGAATCATTTTTGCCGTTTTATAAGCGTCTGGAAAGTACCCCGTATTGAGGCAGGCGTTGAATATTCTTCTCATTCCTTCGATGACACAGGCTGGTGCCTTTTCAAAGTTAAGCTTTGTAAGCCCCGATTGTCCTGGGGCTTTTTGTTGGAATGAGCGAAGCGCGCCGAGTAGTTCTTCTTCTGTAATCTCGGCGGCTCCGTCGCGCTGCCTATCCACCTGGTGATGAGGGTGTGTCTTTTCTATTTCTTCGTTAAGCTCGTCGATGATGTTGCTTTCGAACTCTAGGTCATAGTCTTCGTTTTCTTCTTCAGTTATACTGAAGATCTTTTCCCAATAACTTCGGAATATCTCTTCAACTTTTTCTTCCTCTTCTTCGATGTTTCCATTTTCTTTCTGTAGCTCGATCTTGTGCTTCTTTCCAGTTGATCCTTTAAGAATTCGGATCTTCTTCCAAAATTCTTCGGGAGTTGCTTCGTGATCGATGCTCTCGATCGCATCCTCCCATCTTCTTTTTTTTGCTGTTCGAGGATCAACTGGTTTGGACATTGGACATAATAAGTGAGAAATATAGTAGTAGAGGGTTTTAGTAGGAGAAATAGTGGGGAAATAGGGGAAAATATAATAGGAAAGCGAAAAATGAAAGCTAGAATGAAAGACAGATCCCTGGTGAAAGGGTATCACTGGCTTTCTTTGCGTTTTGGTTTTGTTTTTTGATAGCATATGACTATACTATCTGGTGAATGCGGTGGGCATTCGAGCCTTTGTATTAATACATGGTATCTTTACGTGGCTTTTGGAAGATTTTCATCTTCAATTCTGGGTGTTTCACACCTAGATTTGGATTTTTGGTGTTGTTTTTGGCGATATTTCGCGCAAAAATTTGGGGAAGTGTTTTTTAAAACCAAATTAAACAAGTGTTAATTCGGTGGCTAAACTCTGTGTTTGAAGATACGGCTATGGCACAAAAGGCAAAAGAACAAGGATTATTGCTATTCAGTGTAAGAATTTGCTCGGAACAGATAGAGAGGGAGGAGTTTGTCGACTTACAAATGTGCTTTAGGTGCTATAAGTACGGCAAACACACCACCTCAAACTGTCCAGAAAAGAAAGACCTGACGCTTTGCTCCATATGTGCTGGTCGCAACCATTTTTGGCGCGACTGCAAGAGCACAACCACACCGAAATGCCTAAACTGTGAAGGCCCCCACCGGATTATGTCCATGGCGTGCCCGATCAGAAAAGCTGAAATCCTTAAGGAAACCAACTCAAGACGCGAGTCTGAGGAAAAAAAGGTTAATTCCACCTACGCCAAGGTCGCTAAAGCCGCTATCGCCGAACAAAACAGCCAAAGAACATACCTCCACATTGAAAATGAGCATTCCACAAAAATTATGTGTTGCATTTATTATGCAAACATAGCGAACATTACACGCCCAGGAACTTTCGCAACCGAAGTCAATCGTATGCTTGTAAAGAACGGCCTACAGGAGATGTGGTTCCCCGACAACCCGCCATCAGAGGAGGTTATGCGCATAAGTGTAGCCCCTCAGTGCCCAGAACCGTGCCAAAAGGTACCCACCCCAAAAAACACAGCCATCTCACGTGACCCACGACTCAATAAGAACAAAAATACGACACAGACAGAAAAACAAGCGCCACTCACACCCCAAAAAACTGACACAATTACACCAAAACCACAAGAACAAACACCAACAAAGGAAGCAGTGCGACCAAAAGAGACCAGGTCTCCGAGGTCGAGAAAGACATCCAAAACACGTGGCCCCAGGTCAACCTCCTCATCTCGAGGCAGAGAGACCCTAAAATACCACTCGAGAGGTTTCAATTTGAAACTTTATGCTCCCGAATCGGCCCCTTTCCCCACTGAAATCGAGTCTCACGAAATATCCGATGGCCTAAAAACCGGAAGATATAAGTGGGAATGCTCCGATTCAGTGCCGGAACGGCAAGTTGAGGAGGCTCTCTCGAGAAATATGGTTAAACTGACCACCGACTGCTTCCACACAATCACGGATACAGAATTCAGGAAAAAACGGAACGGCAGGGAGCGCACCCCGCCCAGTACACCACATGGGGCTAAAGTGGATCGCGAATAAGCGACCACTTTAATCCCACATACATAAAATAACCCAAAACGTTACACAAAATGACTAATAGACTAACGATAATACAGATGAATGTCAATGGGTGGGACGGAAAAGGTTCCATCTATGGCAACATCTTGCGACAAAATGACCCCGACATAATACTCATTAATGAACACGGAATGACTGAACATAAAGAAATTAAAATTTTTCAATACGACGTCATAAGCAAAAACCATAGTCAGGAACGGTATGACGGCTGCGCAATAGCCGTCAAAAAAGGTATAAAATACAAAAGACTACCAGACTTAGACGAATCCTACCTTGCCATTGAGGTAGGCACTACCCTGGGGGGTCTAGTCGTGGCCACGGGGTACCAACCCCCAAGACGCGGCTATGTACCCCTGCATAACCTTCTACAGGTCTTCAGCCATAAAAAGAATGTAATCTTTGCTGGAGATCTGAACGCAAGGTGTGCAGTGTCAGGGTATACCTCCTACAACAATGCAGGTAGGAACATTGAATTCCTACTAGACAGAAAATACGGGACTAGAATTGGACCGGAATTCCCGACATTTATTACAGGTAATGCAGCAACGAAACCTGATATTGTTTTATCCAGTATCAGGTTTCCATACAACTATTACATTGAACCAGGCCCCGTTATTCCAAGCGACCACCAGGCAGTTAGAATCATAATAGGCGTAAATCCCATTCAAATTGCAATCCCAGAACGCAAAAGCTATAAGCGGGCGGACTGGGAAAGCTACAGAAATTACCTTCTAAATTATATCCCAGACCCTTTAATAGATGCAAATTTAGAAGAGATAGATGAAGAGCTGGATAAAATCACTGACCTCCTTATAAAAGCAGATAAAAATAGCATTCCCCGCATTAAATATAAAACCCTTCCAGCTCCTATTTGGACCCCCCCCCCATGAAAGCCCTGGCCCAAGAATATAGGGACCTGTCCGATGTAATAGCGCTGATAGGCCCCGACCACAACTCCCATAGACGAATGAGACAGATAAAAGACGAGCTCCAGACACTCATAACAGACCAACAAATACAGGTATGGGACGGACTAATTGAGGGACTTGACATAGAAAGAGACGCACGAACATTTTGGCAGACTTACAAACGATTAAAAGGACAACCCCCTCAAAAGAAAATTATATTTAAACGTGACGACGAAGAAATTGAAGAGACTACAGAGATTGAGGAAATTTTTAGGATTTTCTGGTCTTCAATCTTTAAAATTACCCCCGAAGAAAATGACAATTATGACCTCGAATTCGAAAATGACATTATCCAACCGTTAAACACGCAAATACATAAAACCTCCCCTCATCATTGTGTATCGCAAGAAAGGGCGATGGAGGGCTATGGGAGTAAAATTACTGCCCAAGAGTTCTCCGTCGCACTAAAATCCTTTCGTCAAAGAGCACCGGGTACCACGGGGCTGACCAGGGAGAATTTCATTAAGGCCCCGCCTAATGTTCTGAGTGGGCTTCTTAACATCATGAATGCCGCTCTGAACACAGGCTACTTTCCCGATCAGTGGAAAGTGGCCAAGATGATCTTCCTTCCCAAATCGGGAAAGCCCCCGGACTGCCCTGCAAACTTCCGGCCGATATCTCTCTTAGAATTTGCTGGCAAAGTCTTCGAGAAAATATTGGCAAATAGGGTCAACTCTTTTCTTGACGAAGCCAACCTGCATAACGAGCAACAGCACGGCTTCAGAAAGAAAAGAGGGACTGACACGGCACTAGCCGTTATTACGGAAAAACTTGCAAACATCAAAGCAAGTAAAAGGCATGCCGACCTGGTGCTCCGCGATGTCAAAAAAGCTTTTGACAAAGTTTGGAAAAGAGGCTTGCAATTTAAGATCCTGCAAGTGGGCCTCGACCCCATACTTGAAAGGATCCTATGCGATTACATAATGGAGAGGAGAGCGTATATACAGTTCAAAGAGCACAAAGGCCCCGAGTTCGATCTCGAATCTGGGGTCCCACAAGGGGGGTGTCTCTCCCCCCTTTTATACAACATATATATATATAGTGGACAAGAATAAAGTGGTTATATAAATATAGATATAATTATAATTATAATTATAAACAAATGTAATAGAAACCGATAGGTAAAAAGAATGTGAAATTAAGTGTTTAAATGATTGGACAAATAAGCAAATATAAAACAAACATTGTAATAGAAAATAATAATTAGATTATACAAACTAAACCCTATTATGGAGTAATATTTAAAATGTTAAAGTAAATCATTAAAATATAAAAAGTTGAACTCCTGTGTAAAATGCTCCAGGAGAACCCCTCTATATGTACCTTTGCCTTCTACTAAAATCCTTCTCCTTCTCAGCGATGTATTTTTTCTTTTCATCACTATTACTAATACATTATTTATATTAATCTATAATAATGTCTTGTACTTTTTTCAAATAAACATATATCCGCTGGGAAGAAAATTTTCACATTTCACCTAACTCTGAGAACGTTTTTCGGTGATAAAGCAACGAGGCTTTTTACGTGAATTTCTTCACGTTTCCCTACGGGGAATATAAGAGAGATACTTTTTTAAAAGAGAGCACTACGAGCCCAAGAAGGTCGGGCTAATTCGACCACGCATTCTCCCCCCCCCCTTGCCGGGGCTGGGGAGCTGAAGTGAACTGAACTGCATTTCATTTTGCCACGTTCCAACTATGCCGTTCGTGTGATAGGCATAATTGGGGGCGCCCAGGAAAGCAGGTTTGTGGACTAGCCCACTGCAGAACTCGGCGTTAGTGGTAGCCCGGTTACGAGGCGATGCTGAAAGCTTCGGGGAAGAGTTCGCTCTAATCTCTGAGGGTAGTTTCCGGCCAAGACCACAGGGGGACATACAACCGTCCCCGTGTAAGTTGGAAGCAGCATCGATAACCAAACCCCGGACGGGGCGGCACCCCTCGGGTGGTGGTAGTTGATTCAATCACCAGCCATCATTAAGTCCGTCACAACCAACCGTCTGAGGGGCCTCCCCGGGTTCACCCACATTCATTTCATCCCTTCATCCAGCAGTTCACGCTCATGGAGGCTCGCTTGCAACGGTGGTGGGGGGGGGGATGCCCCCCCTCCAAAAAAAGTAAAGCTCTTAACAACCATTGAAAATTTGTTTATTCTGGACAAACTACCCATTTTAAATAGTTGGCAAGCGCAATAAGAACCCAGAAGCAGGAGCTACCCCACAGTGGTTCATCGCCCCTTGGGGCCAGTGCAAAATGGCACAGAACCAACTCCCCCGGGTGCCTCTGCGCACCATGAGCGGTCATAGCAGACCCGCCAGAGAGACGGTCTTCGAAGCCGTCTACGGAAAGTTAAAGATTGCCATGGTGAGACTTCTGGAAGTCCCCGTGGGCTATGTCGCCGTCTGTGAGACGGAAAAAGACATAGAATCTTTACCAAAGAAGCTGCCATTGAGGTACTTCGGGAGCTTGGCCTAACACCTGCTATCCCCCCGCAGATCCAATCACACAGGAGTGTGATCTGCCGGAAACTGGACCCGTGGATAGGGGAACATTCCAGGGAGGAGATTAAGGAGGAAATCCTCAAAAACCACTCTTGGGCTAAAGTGATAGATATCATAAAATTCAAAAATAAGAGAGACAATACGGATTATTCCCATGTCTTTAAAATAATTTTTGGGGAGACATCCATGGCAAGGAAGGCAAAGGAGTCAAGGCTCCTGCTTTTTAATGCCAAAGTCAGCGGGGAGCAGATCGAGAGGGAGGAATTCCACTCGGTACAGTTCTGCTTCCGCTGCTACAAAATGGAGGCACACACAACTAAAGATTGTAAAGCGCCCGAGGAGCTATACTCTAGATGCAGCGAACCAGGCCATCACTGGAAGAGCTGCCAGAGCCCCCGGGAGAGATGTATTAACTGTGGACAAGGGCATCGGACAATGGCTATGGCCTGTCCAAAGAAAAAAGAGATTATTAAAATTAAACAGAAAAATAGCCAAGAAGCGGAGACTAGGAAAGCGCACACCTCGTACGCCCAAGTCGCCAAATCAGCTCAGCCTGCGGCAACTGTCAATAAGACATCTAAAGCTACAAAACGAAGACTCAACTAAAATTTTGACGTGTATCTTATATGCACACGTTAGGAACCTGACCCAGCCTGGTTGCTTCGCTAAGGAGCTAAACCAGATGCTGGCGAAGAATGGCCTGAACCAGATGTGGTTCCCGGACGACCCCCCTTCAGGAGACGTCCTCCAACTGCAGATGGTAACCAAGGAGGTGCAACCAGCAAACAAAAAGGAGAACAAGCCACAGGAGAAAACCAAAAGGCCGGACCCAAGAGTGGAAGCAAAAAAAGAGAGAGAAGCTGCTGTTAGGTCTAAGATCGACAACAGGACGGTAAAGGAGAGCTCCGATGACTGAGTCTACGGAGTCTTCAGACAGTGATGCCAGTTCGAGCGTCAAGAAAACCGGAAAGAAAAAGAGAACGACTAAGAAGGTCCTAGACGCGGATGAGTTGAATCTGAGGATTTATGCATCCGAGCAACTCCCCTTCCCAAAGGACTACGATACCAACAGGATACTAGTTGGTATCAAAAAGAAATTCTACAAGTGGGACTTTGATGCCCAGTGTGATGAAGAGGTCGTCGAAGAGGCCCTCAATAACCATAACATCACCCTCTACAGGGACACACAGGAGGAACTGCCCACGTTAGAATTCAAAAAGAAGAGGAACGGGAGAAAACGTCCCTTCACAAAGAAACACTAGAAGCCAGAAAAGAGTGGAAAACCCGAACAACCGGTTGAAAATAGTGACACGCAATGTCAATGGATGGGAGGGAAAAGCAACGGCGTATGGAAACATATTCCGTGTGCTAGACCCCGACATCATATTGATTTCAGAGCACGGTATCGACACAACATCGTACCAAATAAAGATACCGGGCTACAGTGATTACTAAAAACCATTCTCAGGAGAAGTTTGACGGCGCCGCGATTGCAATCAAAAAGAATCTCTCGTTCAGGCACCTTCCAGAACTGGACGAGTCATTCGTGGCGATTGAGATGCCCACATTAGTGGGCAACCTCGTGATCGCGGCGGCGTATCAACCCCCTCGCAGAGCGTACCTGCCCCTCAATAACTTCTACACCTTGTTTGGTCACGGCAGGATGGTGTTCCTTGGGGGAGACCTCAACGCCAGATGCCGAACGGCTGGCTATGGTAATACAAATAACAGAGGCCACAACTTGGAAATGATTATGAGACGTAAAAACATCCAAAGGATAGGACCGGAATTTCCGACCTATATTACCGCTCGGGCAGCAACCAAGCCCGACATAATCATGACAAGTGGTGGCTTCCCGTTCAATTACTATAGCGAGCCAGGACCAGCAGTACCCAGCGACCATATAGCGATCCTCACCACCATCTCACTCGCTCCGATCCAGATTCCGGTCCCTCTCCGCAAGAGCTACAAAAGAAGAGAGAAGAAAGAAGAAAGAATAAACAATTAAACTACTAAAATACACATACAATAAAACAATACAAATGCACGCACTTAAATATATTAAAAACATATACAAAACAGGCAATGCACAACACAAACCATAAAAATACTAAAGCTGCTAAGACAAAGGGCTTGAACGCCATAATAGTTATAATTTTATAACTTTATAATTATTACCAAACACCAAAAACAACAAAAAGTAACTCACACAACCAAGTAAATACATGAAAGTGATAAGTCTTATCACCAGACCCTAGGCATCTCTTTGCACCTCTACCACACTTCTTTCTCTCTTCTCCACTTGTCTATTTTCTCTGTCCCCCCCCCCCACACCCTATCGTCTCCCCTCACATGCACCCGCACTTATACAAAGTCAAAGTCAAAGTCGTTTTCAAGATGACTGATCGGAAATCTTGGGCAGAAACACTTCGCGGCACTCATCTCCTTGCTTGGGACTGCTAAGATTTCCGTATGAAAACTACGCTCTCTCGTGAAGTGACATTCGGTAAAGGAGGAAACCGTCGAGGAAATTTTACTTGACGCCTCCGTGGATTTTCCTAAAAAGTGTTAATTCCCATGTGTCACCCCCATACCTCCTCTAACGATACAAAGTGAATGTGGTACGCAACCATAATCCACACCCAGTGCCAGTGCCACACAATTCCGGATTACGGCAAGTTTTTCGGACCCCGACCCATCGTATCAAAGGTAAAGTGCTAACTTGATTTGGACTAAAATTTTTCCTTTTCTTTGCTCTCTTCACCTTACACACTCTACATGACTAGCATGACTATGACGACGCAAAAATGACGGACGACGCACGCTGGGTTAGCCTGAGGACTCTCCCCGAAAAGACAAAACCCGAACGGGGGGACGTCTTCTCCGTAGCCTATAGCGAGCTCGACGTAGCTCTCGTTAGGCTTATAGACACTCCATTTGGCTACACGGCAATATGCCAAAATGAAAAGAATGCGGAGGTTCTGGCCTCTGCCAAGGCCGACTCCGTATTCAAGGCAATAAACTTGACCCCAAAGATCCCGCCCCCCAGATCCAGGCACATCGTAGTGTGGTCTGCCGTAGGCTAGACCCTTGGGTAGGGCACCACACCGCGCAGGAAATTACTTCCGAAATCGAGACCAACCATTGTTGGGCGAAGGTGACGGAAGTAATCAAATTCAAGGAATACACCCATGTATTTAAGGTGGTATTCCAAGATACCTCAATGGCCCAAAAAGCCAAAGAATCTGGCCTCCTCCTCTTCCACGTCAGGATCTGCCCTGAACAAATAGAAAGGGAGGAGTTCATCCAAATACAAACGTGTTTCAAGTGCCATAAGCACAACGAACACACGACGAAATCATGCCCCCAAACAACAGAGGTCTGCTCAGTGTGCAGCAGATCTGGCCACGTATGGCGTGAGTGCAGGGCCCAAACCAAAAGGTGCGTTAACTGCAAGGGCGAGCACTCCGCAATGGCAATGTCTTGCCCCGCGAAAAAGGAGGCTATACGCAAAGAAAAACAGAGGAAAAGAAGAGCAATCTGTCCTATGCCAAAGTGGCTAAAGCGGCAGTGAAGGAGGTCTCTGCTCACCCTACCTTTCTTAAGGTAGAGAACGAAAAGTCCACGAAGATCATGTGTTGCATATACTATGCACACATTGCCAACCTCACAAGGCCTGGCTCCTTCAAAAAGGAGCTGAATCAAATGCTCCTTAAGAACGGGATGGATGAGATGTGGTTCCCGGAGAACCCCCCATCCGAGGAAGTGCTACGAGTGAAAATGCAGCCCCCCCAAATCCCCAAACCGAGCGCTCCTGAACAACCCATCAAACCCCAGAAGGTAAATACGGAACCCACCAGCGTCCCCCCCCCCCCAACACAAAACCCCTCAACTAAAGAGTTCGAAGAACCAGCAACCCCAAACCCCTCTACGGGAGCCGTCAAGAAGTCAAAATCCCGCCACTGCAGCCGCAGCAAACGGTCACCAAACCGTAAGGGGACGAGGTCACCCTCGTCCTCCAGAGAGGATAATCATGCCTACCACGGCAAGAGGATCCACCTGAAAATATACACCACGCACGATGCTCCCTTCCCGGAGGTCAATACGCCCAAGGACGTGAGTGACGGCGTGACAACAGGGAGATACAAGTGGGAATACAGCGAGGACGTTCCTGAGAGGGTTGTCGAAGAGGCCCTCATCTTAGGAATGGTCCGACTGAACAAAGAGGCCTTCGTCTCATTGACGGCCTCTGAGTTCAACAAAAAGAGATCTGGTAGAACCAGATCTCCTCCAGCCAGCCCCTCCACCCCCAAGAAGCACGTAAATAGGACTGACTAATTGACAGACGATGGACAGACTAAAAAAGGACATAACAGTGCTCCAATTCAACTCTGACGGTTGGAATGGAAAACAAGTGACTTACGGTAACATTATACGACAGTGTGACCCTGATATCGTTCTGATATCAGAACACGGCCATCACTCGAAACAAGTAAAGATGAAAATCTTTAACTACAACATCGTGTCGAAAAACCACAGCCAGGAGCGTTTCGATGGCGCAGCCATCGCCGTCAAGAAGGGTATACAATTTAGGTCTCTCCCAGACTTGGACGAGTCTTATCTGGCAATCGAGGTCCAGACTACCCTGGGGCCACTGGTAGTGTCCACTGGGTACCAACCCCCAAGACGGGACTATATCCCGATGCACAATTTCTTCCAACTTTGTGCACATGGGAGAACAGTACTATTCGGGGGCGATCTCAATGCCAGATGCTCGGAATCCGGATACACCGGAAATCCGAATAAGAAAGGGAGAAACCTGAGACACCTTATTGGCGGGGGTATTGTTGCCCGCATAGGGCCCAACTTCCCCACCTATGTCACCGAAACCTGCGCGACGAAGCCAGATGTCATCCTGACCAGCCCACAGTTTCCATACAATTACTTCCTGCAACCCGGTCCTCTGATCCCGAGCGACCATATATCTACCCTTATCAAGATATCCTCAAGCCCCATTCAAGTACCCGTCAGGATGAGGAAGTGCTTCGCCAGAACGAACTGGGAAGAGTACCGCACCCTTCTCAGCGAGTTCAGACCTTCACCACTCGTAGAAGCCACCCTGGAAGAGATCGACCAGGAACTGGCTAGGTTAACGGAGGCAATGGTGGATGCGGGCCCGCAGCAATACCAAGAACATCGTACAAAACGCTACCAGCACCAAGATGGACTCAGGAGTTATACGACTTAACGGACGAATACAAGAGACTATTTGAAGAAATCAGCCAAACCGGCACTGAGACTTAAAAGTAGACGCTTAAGAGTACTAAGGACTGAAATGAAGAGACATATAACCGAACAACAGGAGGCTCTTTGGAACGACCTCGTTGACAAAATGGACGAAGAAGTGGACCCCCGAACCTTTTGGAACACTCTTTCAAGACTGAAGGGTAAGCCACCTGACCGAGACACACTCCTCAAGAAGGACGATGGGACGAAAATGACCCCAATGGAGACGGAAGAAGTGTTCAGGACCTTCTGGAAAGATGTATTCTCCATCACACCAGAGGAGAATGGGAGAATGAACTCTTTGACCAAGACTTCGAAGAACAGATACACGACCAACTAAGACCAATAGTGGACAGGACATACCCGTTCAACAACACGACAGCAGACAGAGACATGGCTGGTGACGGCCGAAAAATAACCGAGGACGAAGTCCTATCGACACTACGTGCCTTCAAACAGAGAGCACCAGGAAAAACCAACTTGACCAAGCTTAACTGGCTGAACGCCCCCCGGAACATCCTAGAGGGGCTGGTCAATGTTATGAACGCGTGCCTGAACGTGGGATATTTCCCTGACGAATGGAAGATCGCCAAAATGATCTTCATTCCAAAATCAGGGAAACCACCGGACGATCCAGTGAGTTTCAGACCCATTTCCCTCCTCGAAGTAGCCAGCAAGGTCTTCGAAAAGATCCTTGCCAACAGAGTCCATGATTTTATGGAGGCGAATAACCTCCATAACGAACACCAGCATGGATTCCGAAGGGGGAGGGGGACTGACACGGCCTTGGCCGTGATCACGGAAAAACTGGCAAAGATCACAAGCCAGAAAAGGTACGCGGACCTGGTGCTCAGGGATGTTAAGAAGGCATTCGACAAAGTATGGAGAACTGGGCTACAGTTCAAAATACTTAGACTTGGACTCAATCCAAGAATAGAAAAGATTCTATGCGACTATGTGTGACAGAATAGCTTATATCCAAATTTTCGACCACGCGGGACCCAACTTCGAGCTGACTGCAGGCGTACCGCAGGGTGGGTGCCTGAGCCCCCTGCTGTACATCATCTACACCCTTGATCTTCCAAAACCGATCAGGGATGACTGCCTGTACGTTCAGTTCGCTGACGACATCACCCAGATCACGACTGCCCCCTTCAAAAGTCCCGAACTCATGGCACAGATAACCGCCAATGAGATTGACAATGTCAACAGGTTCGAGAGGAGATGGAAGATCGCCACGAACACCCAAAAGTTCAAGGTGATCCCATTCTTCCGTATGAGACTGGCCGACATCGTAACTGATGACGCCCGAATCCCATACAGCTCGGACGGGACTGTTCTAGGACTAAAGATAGGTAAAACTGGATACGGCGGCCACGTCACTAGGACGGCAGCGAGCGCGAAGGCCGAGCTGTCCAAACTATTCAGATTTAAAAATCTGAACACGGCCAACAAGAGGAAGATCTTCAACGCGCTCGTAAGATCTAAACTGCTGTATCCACCGATACCTATCTGCACTGGTTCTGGGAACAAGATGAAACTCCTCCAGAGAGTACAGAACAAAGGCGTACTCCTAATTACAAACACCAGGAGGAGAGATAGAAGGAGGCAGAGGGACCTACACCACATGATCCAAATGACTCCGGTCAATTTGGAACTGCAAAGTAGAGCCCGCAAGATCTGGGAGAAAATACCACGACTCATGTCAGACGAGACCAGACAGAGACACATAGACATCCCACCCGATGACAGAAATCGTAGGAGACTACACTTCACCAGCAGCAAAGCGCAGACCGAACGACAAGAAGTACCGATGTACACATAGGACTGTACCACGACAAAAAAAACAAAATGAAGACAACATTAAATAAACAAACAAAGACACAACACTTACGGAAAATGAAAACCCGTAATACATACAAGAGAAGAACACGAGAGAAACAGAACAACGCCTACAAAGGCTTGAACGCTACATGAAGAAAGAAGCATTATACACAAACATGAAAACAAACTAATGAACAAGAACAACAAAACAAAGAACAAAAAACAGACGAAAAAGTATCAGAATCAAACAGAACATCAAAAAAACAAAGAAAAATACGAATAACACCAAGTATAAATAGATAAGAGCACTGAGTAACAACATCAAACTCAAATTCGCCTGCGATTCCCTATCACCAGGGATTTTTCCACCCCCCCCCACTCTCTATCCTTTTCATCAGGGAAATCTATCCCTACCTATTTATCTTCCACTATCATATGCATAGATGCATACGTGAGTGCAGCTGCATTCTCATATGTGTGTATGTATTATTTCCTTTTCAACACTTTTAAAATCCAAGTCCAAGTCCAAGTCCTTGCTTGGCAAAGGAGGAAAATTTTGGGGAAATTTTTGCCTACGCCTCCAAAAATTTGGCTCCTATTTTTAGGACCAAATATTAAGAAAGAGAACGATACCCTGGTGCCACCCCACCCCCCATCATCATTCACTCCCTATTAACCATCATTATCTTTCTCTACAGCGGCCCAACTTAAGCAGATGACTGCTTAAGTCCTCGGCCAACCCTCCTGCGTGAACCACCGTCAGATGTGAAGTGAGATTGCCATTCACGTTTCGTCCCAACTATGTCAGGCAGTTGCTTGACCATAATTGGGGGCATTGGAAGAAGCTGGTTTGAGGATTAGCTCACAGTAGAGGACAATGTCAGAAACATTCCGGACAAGGGACGGACTGCAACCTTCGGTGCCAATTACGGCGAAGGCCCCTTCCAGGACCATAGAGGGACATACAACCGTCTCTATGGTATGTTGGGAAGCGGTCGCGATTCAAAACCCTCGGGGGGGCGGCGTTGTCAATAAGTCCGCCATACAATCACACCCCTGAGAGGATCCCACCCGGATTCATCCCATCCATCATCATCCTTCATCCTTCAGGCGGCCGGCGAGCGTGGGGGGGGGGGGGCCTCTCTCCATCAAAGGTTAAAAAACGTAATAAACCATACACCTAATACGCATACGAACTTAAACACACATACACACATCACAGAAACAAACACTTAAGCAAAGAAGATCTGCATCCCCCCCCCGGACAGAGGGGCTGCAGAAATACTAAAATGGCGGCCCACCCAGCCACAAGAGTCCCGTTAAGGGTCATAGGTGGGCACCCCAAACCGGACCGAGGTACGGTGTTTGCCACGGTCTTTGGGAAGATGAGCGTGGGTATCCCGAGGCTGATAGATACCCCGGTCGGCTATTCTGCAGTCTGCGAGAAGGAGGCAGATGTGGAAACCCTGACAACGGAGGAGGGTCAAAAGGTGCTTAATGAAATAGGCCTCCAGCCTAGCACCCCCCCCTCAGATACAGGCACACAGAAGTGTGGTGTGCAGGCAGCTCGATCCATGGATTGGGCAGCACACGAAGGAGGAAATCAAAGAAGAGATCAACCGTAATCAGCCGTGGGCCAACGTGGTGGAGGTGTTAAAGTTCCGCAATAGGCGGGACAACACCGAGTACCAACACGTATTTAAGGTGATCTTTAGTGACACCAAGATGGCGCAAACTGCCAAGGAAAGGGGGCTTCTCCTCTTCAATGCAAGAGTCTCAGCAGACCAAATTGAGAGAGAAGAATTTACCCCAATCCTAATCTGCTTCAAGTGCTACAAAATGGAGCAACATGCAACAAAAGATTGCAGAGAACAAGTAGCCACATGCTCCAAATGTAGCGGGAAAGGCCACGGTTGGCGTGAATGTAGGGCCACCACGGAGAAGTGCCCTAACTGTGGACTTAACCACGGGGCAATGGCTATGTCCTGCCCAAAGAAAAAAGAAATAATCAAGACGAAAAAGAATGAGGCAAATATAAGAAGCTCCACCTCCTATGCTCAAGCTGCTGCATCAAGAGCCTCGCCACTTTCAACCTCAGGCAAGCAGTTGTCGAAAACATATCTCAAACTTGAGAATGAAAATTCGACAAAGATACTCACGTGCATACTATTCGCGCACGTGAATAATCTCACCAACCCGGGGACGTTCGCGAAAACCCTCAATCTCATGCTAAAGAAAAACGGCATGGCTGAGATGTGGTTTCCGGACGACCCCCATCGGGTGACGTGCTGCAGCTGCAGTTTCAACCAAAAGAGAATACCGAGGCACCGGCGACTCCATTTCCCCAGGAAAGAGAAGTTGAACGTCTGGCAAAGGAGGCAAAAGCCCCAGCGGCAAAAGCCAATCCCACCAGGGCTGACCCTAGGCTGGAGGCACAGAAGCGCCGAGAAAAGAGGGAAAAAAGAGCAGCCAGAAGGTTGAAAGAAGCAGAAGGAAACCTAACCAGTCAATCGTCTTCGGAGTCTGAAGTTGAAGAGGTCGAAGACAGGGCAACCAAAAGCCCTGTTAGCTCGCGAAGTAGGTCAAAGACCTTGAAGCGTACCTACAGGTACGACGGAGAGGAGATTGACCTTAAGATCATAACGAGCGAGGTGAACCAATATCCTCAGACTCTCCCCCAAGGAGATATTTCAGGGTATCCACCAAAAAATTTACAAATGGACCTACTCAACAACAGACAGAGAAAAAGACGTAGAAGAAGCAATACTAGAAGGCGCCGTAAAACTACACCCTAAGTGATGCAGAATTCAAAAAAGTAAGAAACGGAAAAACACATTACACTTAAACAAAACAAACTCCAACACACAAATACAAGAAAAACATGGAGAACAGAAACAACGCGCTAAAAATACTTACACTGAATGTGAATGGATGGAAGGGAAAATCTCTTCTCTACGGGAATATCTTCCGGAAAGAAGACCCAGACATCATTCTCATCTCAGAACATGGAATAAACACAAACACTGACACAATAAAAATCCATAACTACACAATCATACAAAAAAATCATACACAAACAAGATTCGATGGCTGCGCCATCGCGATCAAGAAGAACCTAAAATTCAAAACACTTCCGGACTTAGATGAATCATTCGTGGCTATCGAAATCCCTACCCTGGTTGGGGGTCTTACAGTGGCGGCAGCCTATCAGCCGCCCAGGAGACAATACCTGCAGATTAACAACTTTTATACCCTCTTCGGGCACAAAAGGTTAGCATTGCTGGGCGGAGATCTAAACGCCTGTTGCCGAGCATCCGGCTACAGGCGGGTCGATCCAAGAGGACGAAACCTGGAGCTGCTTCTTGAAAGGAAGAAGCTCCAGAGAGTTGGACCCGACTTTCCAACTTTCCTAACACATAATTCGGTGTCAAAACCGGACATCGTGTTAGCAAGTCCAGAATTTCCCTTCAATATAGCCAATGCCCCAGGACCTGTGGTCCCGAGCGATCATATCCCGATCATCACCACCATTTCGCTTGCGCCAATGCTCAAGCCCGTCACACTTAGGAAAAGTTACGCGAAAGCTAACTGGAAGTTGTACCGAGAAATGCTCAGCACCTATCAACCAGCTGACCTGGGCGACGCTAATCTCGAGGAAATTGATGAGGAGATCGACAAGATCACTGGTCTCCTCACTCGAGCCGACAAGAGATGCGTGCCCAGAATCTCGTACAAAATGCTCCCGCAACCTAGGTGGACGGATGAAATGAGGGATATCGCCAGGGAACACAGGGACATTTATGAGGAAGTCGGCAGGACAGGCCCGAACAGGGAAAGGGCAGCCCGAATGAGACAACTAAGCGAGGAAATGAAAAACACTATCCTCGAAAAGCAGAAAGAAATCTGGGACAATATCATAGGCAAACTAGACCGGGAGACTAATCCTGTAAGTTTTTGGAACAGCGTCCGAAGACTTAGGGGATTGCCTCCCAGGCCAGGAATAAAGATCAAGGATGGCGATATTATCATAGAAGATCCGGACATTCTGGAAGAAAAATTCAGAAATCATTGGAAACAGGTCTTTGCAATCTCACCTGAGGAAAACGACGACTTCGACCAGGACTTCGAAGACCGACTGCTCGACGAACTCAGACCGATGTTACATAGGACCCACCCACAACCTCAAGTTTCTAGAGAGAAAGAGATGGTTGACCACGGACGCCCGATCACTGTTGAAGAGACTATTAATACCATAAAGTCCTTCAAACAGAGGGCTCCAGGATGGTCTGGGCTCACTAAGAATAACCTAGTGAATGCCCCAAGGCAAATTATTCAGGGCATGGTGAACACCATGAATGCATCCGTGAATACAGGCTACTTCCCCGACGGATATAAGGTGGCAAGAATCATCTTTATTCCGAAGGGGAACAAGCCCCCAGACCAAGTGGCCAACTATCGCCCTATCTCTCTCCTAGAATTCTCCGGCAAGATCTTCGAGAAGATTTTAGCTAATAGGCTACAAAGTCAACTCGATGAGTTAGGAGCGCATAACCCCCAACAACATGGGTTTAGACCTAAGAGGGGCACGGAAACGGCCCTGGCGCTCCTAACCGAAAAGATCGCTCACTGCCGAGCAATGGGTCAATATGAGGACATCGTGATGAGGGACGTGCAGAAGGCCTTCGACAAGGTTTGGCTGAGCGGACTACAGTACAAAATACTCGGTCTCCAGCTAAACCCGGTCCTGGAACGGATCCTTTGTGACTTCATCATGGACAGAAGGGCATGCATCATGATTGAAGAGCACAAAGGACCTGAATTCGAACTCACAGCGGGCGTTCCCCAGGGGAGCTGCTTGAGTCCCCTGCTATACCTGGTCTTTACCATCGACCTCCCTGCTCCTATACACCGGGACACGATGTATCTGCAATATGCAGATGACGTCACCCAGATCGTCCCGAGCAGGGTCAGGAGAGCGAGGGATCAGGCAATCAACACAATTGCAGAGATCTGTAACATCAACCAATATGAACAAAAATGGAAGATCCGGACGAACCGGGAGAAGTTTAAGATTCTCCCGTTGAGCCGAGAGTCTACATGGCCCATCATAATAGATGGGAGGAGATACGGCTACTCCGCCGAAGGCACCATCCTGGGCCTAAAGATCTCCGACCGCGGATACTCGAGTCACTACAAGGAGAGGAAGGCTATGGCAAGGAGAGAGATCCCCAAGCTATATAGGTTCCGAGATATTAGCTCGGCGAACATCAGGAAGTTATACCTGATGTTCATCCGAGCTAAGCTCATCTACCCTGCAGTAGTGACTCAAATGGCCAACAAGACGAGAAGAAGGGAGCAGATACGGCAGAGGGTACTGCACCAAAGACAAAGACTGGAGCCCATTAATATCGCCACCCGAAAACTGGCCAAAAAGGTCTGGTCAACAATGGCCAATGATATAATCCCAGAAATAAGAAGAACTGGCGGCAGGATCAACATCCCGGCCAGATTGCGCGGGAAGGTCGCCCGAAACCGACGCTTCCCAAGCACAAAACACTGCACCGAGGAACACATAGAACACATATACACATAAACACAAAATAAAACCATCATACAAGCACCAGACATACAAGAATACAAGAAGAACTACGTAAACAGTACACAAACGCGAAGTGCATAACAACATCGAGCACTAAAAAAGGCTCGAATGCTCGAAATCGCGACAAAAATAAGTACACAACACGATAAAGACAAACAATAAGAAGAACACTAAAAAGCACGATCACAGAGACACAAGACAAATAAAACAAACCATATACAAACATAAGACAACAAACAAATACAAGAAAGCCTGCGATGCCCCTAAAACCAGGGCAAACCCTACCCTATTTTTCACCATCTTTTTTATCTTCTACTATCCTTTTCAAAAGAGTGATTATACCATCAGTTTTCAAGATGACGACTTGGAAGAAGAAAATTGTGAAATTTTTACGCTCTGCAAGAAGTCGTAGCCGGCAAAGGCGGTAAAGTCAAGGGCAATTTTTGAAAACGCCAACCAGCTTTGCCAACTCCCCACGGGGAGCAGATTAACAACCTTTAGAAGAGTGACACACATACGACAAATGTCTGGCTAAGTCCCCTTGCAGTCCCCCCCCCCGGAACAGGGGGACTGAGGCGAACTGAACTGACACTCATTATTCTCGCCCCAACTATGTCCGTCCACTTTGATAGACATAATTGGGGACGTAAAGGGAAGCAGGTTTGAGGATTAGCCCACTGTAGAACTCTACGGAAGAGAACGCCCGGTTACGAGGCGATGCTGAAAGCTTTGGGGAAGAGTTCGCTCTAATCTCTGAGGGTAGTTTCCGGCCAAGATCACAGGGGGACATACAACCGTCCCTGTGCAAGTTGGAAGCAGCATCGATAACCAAACCCCAGACGGGGCGGCACCCCCGGGTGGTGGTAGTTGATTCAATCACCACCCATCATTAAGTCCGCCACATATCATCCGTCTGAGGGGCCTCCCCGGGTATATTCATCCACTCCATCCCACAGTTCATGTTCGCCGATGTTCTCTTGCAATGGGGAATAGGGGGCTGCCCGCAATAAACAAACCCAATCAGAAAATCGACAAATTCGCCAAGAACAAGGATCATAATAGAAGACTAAGGAATATCAAAAAAGAACAGATAACAAGAGGAAAAGCGGCCCAGCCCCCCCCCCCCGAGGGGAAAATGGAGCCTAATGGGACAACAAAGATCAGGCTACGCATCATCAGTGGTAGCGTTAGGCCAACACGGGAGAAGGTGTTTGAGGTGGTCTTCGGGAAACTGAAGATCGCCATGCTTCGCCTGCTCAAAGTCCCCACTGGTTATGTGGCGGTCTGTGAAAAGGAGAAGGACGTGGAGGGAATTACAAAGGAGGAAGCAGTGGAAACACTGCGTGAAATAGGCCTTCAGCCTGCAATTCCTCCACAAATACAAACCCACAGAAGCGTGGTGTGTAGGAAGCTGGACCCGTGGATAGGCCAGCATTCCAAGGAAGAAATTAAAGAGGAGATAGCCAAAAACCAATCATGGGCTAAGGTTTCAGAAGTCATTAAGTTTTGGAATAAAAAAGATAATATGGAATACACACATGTATTCAAAATTATCTTCACAGACACTGCAATGGCCCAAAAAGCTAAGGAGAACGGGCTTCTGCTCTTCAATGCAAAAATCAGCGGAGAGCAGATAGAAAGGGAGGAATTCACTCCCGTTCAATTCTGCTTCCGTTGTTATAAGATGGAGAGCCACGCCACAAAAGACTGTCCAGAACCGCAAGAACTATGTTCGAGGTGCAGCGAGGCGGGGCACCACTGGAAAAGTTGCAGTAGCCTGAGGAAAAAGTGTGCCAATTGCGGCCTGGGACATCGTTCCATGGCTATGGCCTGCCCACTTAAAAAGGAAATCATCAAGAACAAGGTACAGAAGAAGAAGGAAGAACAAAACAGGAGGCAGAACACTACGTATGCTCAGGCAGCGAAGGCAGTCCTCACTGAAACAGAGGCGAGAAAGACATACCTGAGACTAGAAAATGAGAACTCGACAAAAATACTGACATGCATACTATATGCGCATGTCAGAAACCTAACTAATCCCGGGACTTTTGCCAAAGAATTAAACCAGATGCTGGCGAAAAATGGCATGAGTGAGATGTGGTTCCCCGAGAACCCACCATCGGGGGACGTTCTCCAGTTGCAAATGGTCCCAAAAGATTCAGGCAACAAGAAAGAAGAGACAGTGAAACAGACCAACAAAGAGGCAAGAAGGCCGGATCCCAGGATCGAGGCCAAGAAAGAGAGAGTGGCTGCCACCAAGACAGTCCAGTCAAAGGCACAGAGCGCAGAGAACCCGAAAGAAGAAGAGACACCCGACACCACGGACTCCTCGGACTCAGAAGGTTCTGTCTGCGAAGCTAAAGCCACAAAAGCAAAAAAGACAAAGAACAAGAAGATAGATGCGGATAGGATTAACCTATACCTATACGCATCGGAGCAGTTCCCATTCCCGAAGGATGGGGATACAAATAAAATCAATGTGGGCATTAAGAAGAAATTCTACAAATGGGACTATGATGCCCAATGCGAAGAGGAAACGGTGGAAGAAGCCTTACATAGTCAATGTATTGCCTTCCATCGCGAAACCTTCGTGGAATTATCCCAGGCAGAGTTCAAGAAAAAGAAACGGGAAAAGGAAGTCAACCACCCGTAAACACTAAAGACATCCACACAAGCCAGAACAGAGAATGGAAAACCAAAACAACAGGTAAACGATATTAACACTTAACAGTAATGGATGGGAGGGGAAAGCCACGGCGTACGGCAACATATTCCGTGTGCTAGATCCCGACATCATACTGATTACTGAGCATGGTATCGATACGACCAGTAAGCAGTTGAAGATACCAGGCTACAGAGTGATATCTAAGAACCATTCTCAAGAGAGATATGACGGTGTTGCCATTGCCGTCAGAAGGAACTTGTCGTTCAAACGTCTTCCAGACATGGACGAATCCTTCGTGGCGGTAGAGCTGCATACATTAGTAGGCAAGCTCATAATAGCGGCGGCATACCAACCACCTCGACGCAGATACCTCCCTCTGACGAACTTCTACACCCTGTTTGGCCACGGCAGGATGGTATTCCTTGGGGGAGACCTCAACGCCAGATGCCGAACGGCTGGCTACGGGAACACAAACGAAAGAGGTCACAACTTGGAAATGATTATGAGAAGGAAAAACATTCAGCGTATAGGACCGGATTTTCCGACCTATTTCACCGTAAGGTCCGCTACGAAACCTGACATAATCATGACAAGTGATGGCTTCCCTTTCAATTACCGTAGTGAGCCGGGCCCGACAATACCCAGTGATCACATACCGATCTTGACGACCATTTCTCTTGCACCAATTCAGCTCCCAATACCACTTCGGAAAAGCTATGCTTCGGCCAACTGGGAACGCTACAAGGAAACCCTTGCCAGCTATGTACCAGTGGGCCTCGACGGAGCGAATCTGGAGAGTATCGACGAGGAGTTGGAAGCGATTACTGCCCGCATCATCGAAGCAGATCGCGAGAGTGTACCGATGAAAAGGTACAAAACTCTCCCCCAACCCAGATGGACCGAGGAAATGAGAGAGATTGCTAGAGTGCACAGGGAGGTGTATGAAGAAACGAGGAGAGAGGGTGTTAATCGGGAAAGAACAACGCTGCTAAGACGCCTGAGTGAAGAACTTAAGCAGGCTATCAACCAGCAACAGTCTGATTGAGAAAGTTGACAGCGAGGTTCGACCCGATGTGTTCTGGCGACTTGGGAACAAGTTGAAAGGTCTGACAAGTAGAGAAAAGACCCGCATTAAGGAGGGCGATGACTACTTGGAAGACCCGGCGGATTTGGAGGAAAGATTCCGCAACTTCTGGCAAAATATCTTCAGGATAACACCAGAGGAAAATGCGGAATTCGACCAGGAATTCGAAGGCCAACTGATGGAAGAACTAAATCAGAATGTGCATCGAACTCTACCACATGCCTATGTCGACGAAGGGAGGAATATGGTAGACCATGGCCGGCCAACTACACCGGAAGAGGTCATGGCAGTCATTAAAACCTTCAAACAGAAGGCACCAGGCTGGACGGGCATCACCAGAAATAATTTGGTACATGCCCCCCGGCAGATCATTCAGGGAATCACTAACATCTTCAATGCTTCCCTGAATACGGGCTACTTCCCAGACGGGCTAAAGATAGCTAAAATTATCTTTATACCCAAAGGGAGGAAGCCTGATCAACTGGTGGACTACAGGCCAATATCCCTCCTGGAGATAATAGGTAAAGTCTACGAGAAGCTTCTGGCTAACAGGTTACAAGACCAACTAACCGAGCTAGAAGCCCACAGCTCTCAGCAACACGGGTTTCGCAAGAGAAGGGGGACGGATACTGCCCTTGCCCTTCTCACAGAAAAGCTTGCCCGATGTAAGGCCGAGAAGAAATACGTAGACGTGGTGATGCGAGATGTGCAAAAGGCCTTCGATAAGGTTTGGCTACGAGGCTTACAACACAAGATCCTAAGCCTCCAGCTGAACCCTACCCTGGAAAGGGTCCTCTGCGACTACATCATGCGTAGAAAAGCCCGAATTTCCATCGAGGGCTACAGAGGACCCGAATTTCAACTTGAGGCGGGTGTTCCACAGGGTGGCTGTCTGAGTCCGCTGCTGTACCTTCTGTACACACTGGACTTACCTGATCCGGTAGGGGAGGATGTGATGTACCTGCAGTTTGTAGATGACATCACGCAAATCGTCCCCAGCTATTACAAGCACGCCGGATATCAAGCAAGGCAGACAGCCATCGAAATCGAAAACATCAATCGATATGAACGAATGTGGAAGATCAAGACCAACCGCCAAAAGTTCCAAATCCTACCAATTAACCGCCGCAAACGTGTGGATATCAGAGTAACAGGTAACAAAGGAAAAGTCCTGGGTCTACAATTTACCTCCAAAGGGTACAAAGGTCACATCAATGACAGAATCTCCCTAGCCAAAATACAGCTTGGCAAACTGTATAGGTTTAAAAACCTCAGCTCCAAAAACCTTAAAAAGCTATACACTGCTCTGGTGCGCTCAACATTAGTGTACCCGGCAGTGGTCATGCAGGCTGTGAGTTCCACCTCTCTCAGAAAAATGCAGAGAGTGCAGAACAAAGCAGCCCTGCTTATAGCTGGAGCGAAAAGGACGGACTACATTCAGCAGACAGTCCTGCACGCAAGAGCAGGACTAACCCCTCTGAATGTAGAACTCCAAAGGCTAGGGAGAAAGACCTGGGACAAAATCGAAGAGGAAATACTCCCGAATATAAACCAAAACCTAGATATACCTAGAGCAGTAAGAGAACGGGTTAATAGAAAATCCCGCTTCCCGAGTGGAAGGAACTGCTCCAGAGATCGACTAGTTGGTCTCTATACGTAACCGTACGATAGAATACACCAAAAATCATAGAAGAAGAAAGCGAAGAGTAGAGAGGCGTAGTGCCCATCGAACCCAACTGAGACAAACTAATATACAGAACCAAAAACCCCGGCAAGACATATGAAATATATAATTACAAAATGTAACAATATTTCAAAAGCAAACAGTATACTTGAAAGGCTTGAAAGCCACGACGGAGGAAATAGTATAAATATTTATTTTACCCAATTATAGTTTATATAAAAAAAAAATAAAAAAAAAAAATAAATAAAAAAGAATAAATATATTAAAACAAATACATATAATTAAATATAGAAAAAGATTAAGACAAATAACAGAAACGAATAAAGAGAAGAAGTAAATAGTACAAGTAATGGACAAACCGGTGAGGAGCCCTCTACACCAGGGCAATTCTCAACCCTCTTTTTATCTTTATATACCTACTACACATTTCATTCTTATTACATCAAGGGACGGACTGCAACCTTCGGTGCTAATTACGGCGAAGGCCCCTTCCAGGACCATAGAGGGTGAAAACCGTCTCTATGGTATGTTGGGGAGCGGTCGCGATTCAAAACCCTCGGGGGGGCGGCGTTGTCAATAAGTCCGCCATACAATCACACCCCTGAGGATCCCACCCGGACTCATCTCATCCATTCTATCATCCATCCTAAAGGCAAATTCTCTTCCATCTAGGTGGTGGGGTAATGAGGGGGGGCGCACTTCTCCCCAAGGCAAAAAAACCCAAAAAACGTAAAAAACGTATTAACACATCATAAATTCCACCGTAAATCACATATAAGAGCCTCATCACCAGAAGCAAGAAGAAGGATTCGAATAGTAAAGTGCACCCCTCTTCAAGGGGCGGCACCTCAAAAATGGCGGACTCGAACGCCCCAAGAGTACCGCTAAGGACGTTGGCGGGCAAAGAAAAACTGGATAAGGGAACGGTGTATCAAACCTTATTCGGTGAATTAAATGTCGCCGTGCTCCGCCTGCTATGTCGCAATATGCGAAAAAGAACGTGATATAGAGGTCCTGACCAAAGAGGAGTCAGTTGAAGTTCTAAAGAGAATTAACCTCCAGCCCACTACCCCTCCCCAAATACAGGCCACCAGAAGCGTGGTCTGCAGGAAGTTGGATCCTTGGATAGGCCAACATTCCAAAGAGGAGATAAAGGAGGAAATTGAGAAACAGCAATCATGGGCAAGGATCGCAGAAGTCGTGAAGTTTAAGAACAGGAGGGACAACACTGAATACAGCCATGTTTTCAAGGTGGTATTCAGTGATACTACAATGGCAGCCAAGGCAAAGGAGAATGGCATTCTGCTGTTCAATGCCAAAATAAGCGGGGGGCAGATCGAGAGAGAGGAGTTTACCCCTATCCAGATCTGCTTCAAATGCTTCAAGCACACGCTACAAAAGACTGCAAGGAGCAGGAGATCACCTGCTCCAAATGCAGTATCAAAGGCCACGGCTGGCGTGAATGCCAGGCTAAGGAAGAGTGCTGCCCAAACTGTGGACTTAAGCATGGGGCCATGGCGATGTCATGCCCCCAAAAGAAAGAGCTTGTAAGAAGAAAGGAGGAAAATAGAAGGGTGGAAGGCGTAAGGAGAGCCAACACCTCCTACGCTCAAGCAGCCAGATCCCCCCCAGCAAGAACAATTGAAACCCCCCCAGGCCCAAGGACCTACTTGAAGGTCGGGAACCAGGTTTCCACTAAAATCCTCACGTGCATAATGTATGCTCACGTGAGGAACTTGACAAACCCGGGCTGCTTCGCGACTGAGATGAACACCATGCTCAAGAGGAATGGTCTGGAGGAACTCTGGTTCCCGGACAACCCTCCGTCGGGGGACATACTGCAACTGCAGTATGAGCCCGAGGAAGAGGCCCCAGCAACCCCATTCCCTACTCAGGCGGAAAGAGTAAAAATAAATCAGGAAAAGAAGACCCAGGCCCCCCAAACAAAAGTAAACAGAGATCCTAGAATTGAGGCTCAAAAGAAGAGAGAACAGAAGGAAAAGAAAGTCGCGAGGAGGATAAAGGAGGCAGAGGGAAACCTCGCAAGCTCCGCGTCTTCCTCAGAGGATGAGGAGACAGTAAAGCCTCAGCCCCCCAAAGCAAGAGCAAGAAGCTCAAGCAGGGGTAAGGCTCCTCAACTGCCCAAAACCCTGGACGGAGAAGAGCTTAACATGCTCTTCTTCAAAACGGAACACACCCCCTTCCCAGAAAACCCCACCATTAGGGAAATCGTCGAAGGGGTAAAAACAGGGCAGTTGAAATGGAACTTCGACGCTCCAGTTCAAGAGGCTATAGTCGACGAGGCGCTCATGTCCTCGAAGATAAGGCTGTATACAGACTCCTGCCTCACGATTAGTGAGGTGGAATTTACAAAAATTCGAAACGGAAAGAGAAAGGAGAGAAAGTGAACAAGGTAGACACACACACACACATATAAACACACTTAGAGTACAAAAACACTAATTTAACATGGAAAACACCAGCAACAAACTGAAAATACTATCACTTAACACGAACGGTTGGGTTGGAAAATCCATCATATACGGAAACATCTTCCGAATGGTGGATCCCGACCTGATACTCATATCTGAACATGGTGTAAACACTGACACACATACAATCAAAATTCCAAATTACACTGTTATCACAAAGAATCACACACAAGAGAGATACGATGGCGCTGCTATCGCCATTCGTAAAAACATTAAATTTAAAACACTTCCAGACTTAGAGGAGTCCTTTGTGGCTGTGGAAATCCCAACCCTAGTTGGAGCCTTGACAGTGGCAGCGGCTTACCAACCCCCCCGCCGAAAATATCAGCCAGTTCCTAACCTATTCAACATCTTTGGTCGAGGAAAAATGGCATTGCTGGGTGGTGACCTAAACGCCTGTTGCGCAGCTTCAGGCTACTGTCACACCAACCAGAGGGGAAGGAACCTGGAACTACTCATCGAGAGAGATAGACTCCAGAGAGTAGGACCAGACTTCCCGACTTACCTAACGCAACATACGGCAACAAAGCCGGATCTTGTATTGGCAAGCCGAAACTTCCCCTTCAACATCAGCAGCGTGCCAGGTCCTGTGGTACCGAGTGACCATGTCCCCATACTGACAACCATCTCGCTGGCACCGATACTCATGCCAGTGCCACTTAGGAAAAGTTATGCGAAAGCTAACTGGGAGCTTTATAGAGAAATGCTCGGCGAATACCAACCTGCCGACCTGGGCGACGCCATCCTTGAAGAGGTGGACGAGGAGATAAACACCATCACCAATCTCCTCATACAAGCCGACGAGAGATGCGTCCCCAGGATTGCCTATAAAATGCTCCCACAACCTAGGTGGACAGACGAGATGAGGGACAACGCTCGAGAACACAGAGAAATCCTCGAGGAAATAGGCAGGACAGGCCCAAATAGGGAAAGGACAGCCAGAATTAGACAGCTAAGCGAGGAACTCAAACACATTATCACAGAAAAACAACAGGAAATCTGGAATGACATCATTGGTAGACTGGATAGGGAGGTCAGTCCACAGAGTTTTTGGAATACAGTCCGAAGACTAAGGGGACTGCCCGCCAAAGCCAGGATAAAACTAATAGATGGAGAACTCATTGAGGATCCAGTCTCTCGAAAAAAAATTCAGGACACACTGGAAAAAGATTTTCGCTATTTCCCCTGAAGAGAACGAAGACTTCGACCAGGACTTCGAAGACCAACTACTAGACGAACTCAGCGCAATGATACATAGAACTCACCCACACCCGCAGGTGTCTCAGGAAAGAGAGATGGTTGGCCACGGTTGCCCGATAACATTTGAAGAGACCATGAACACCATAAGGTCCTTCAAACAAAGGGCACCAGGCTGGTCCGGGATCACGAAGTCCAATCTCGTGAATGCCCCAAGGCAAATCATTCAGGGACTGGTAAACACCATGAATGCCTCCCTGAATGTAGGCTATTTTCCGGACGGGTATAAGATGGCCAAAATCATTCATCCCGAAAGGAGGTAAGCCCCCGGATCAGGTGGCGAACTTTCGCCCAATCTCTCTTCTGGAGATGCTCGGCAAGATCTTTGAAAAGATCATAGCGAACAGGCTAAAAGCTCAGCTGAGCGAGTTAGGAGTGCACAACCCACAACAACATGGGTTCCGCCAAAAAGGGGTACCGATACGGCCCTAGCACTCCTAACGGAAAAAATAGCCTATTGCCGTGCGAATAAGTTCTATGTAGACATTGTGTTGAGGGATGTACAGAAGGCCTTCGACAAGGTCTGGCTGGAGGGATTGCAATACAAAATCCTCAAACTCCAGTTAGATCCGGTCCTGGAAAGGATCCTTTGTGACTTCGTCATAGACAGGAGGGCATGTCTCATGATACAAGGACACAAGGGACCCGAATTCGAACTAAAGTCAGGTGTCCCTCAGGGAAGTTGCCTGAGCCCTTTGCTTTACTTGGTCTTTACCATCGACCTCCCAAACCCGGTACATAGGGACACGATGTATCTGCAATTCGCAGATGACATCACACAGATCGTCCCGTGCCGGGTGAGGAAAGCAAGGGAGCAGGCGACGCGAACAATAGCGGAAATTAATAACATCAACCAGTACGAGAGACGCTGGAAAATAAGAACAAACAGGGACAAGTTTAAGATCGTCCCAATTTGCCGCACGTTGACGGACCCCATTGTCATCGAGGGGAGGAGATACGGCTACTCCGCCGAAGGCACCGTCCTGGGCCTAAAATTCTCCGATCACGGATACGCGAGACACTACACGGAGAGGCGGAACCTGGCGAAGAGAGAAATCTCTAAGCTATATAGGTTTAGGGATCTTAGCTCGGCCAACATCAGGAAGACTACCTGATGTATGTCCGGTCTAAGCTCATCTATCCCGCAGTAGTGACTCAAGCGGCAAACAATACCTCAATGAGAAGATTGCAACGAGTGCAAAATACTGCATCCCTGCTGATAAGTAAAGTCAGAAGGCGAGAACAGCGCCGTCAGAGGGATCTCCATATTAGTAAGAAACTGGACCCTATCAACATCTTCACCAGAAAACTGGGAAGAAGGGTCTGGTTAACACTTACTAATGATGTCATACCAGAACTACGAGAAATAGGAGGCAGAATGGGGATTCCTGCGCATCTACGTGGGAAAGTTAAAAGAAGCTCCCGATTCCCAAGCACCAAACATTGTACACAAGATAACACACCAGAACTGTACACATAACGGACACCAAAAACACGACACTAAGACAAAGAGAATAACATAAATACAGAACACCAAAACTCTAAACAAGGTAAATTGCCGAGCCGAAAGCTTAAAAAGGCTTGAATGCTCAACAATTTCGCCAAGAATCAGTAAAATAACATTTTGAAACATGAACAATAAGAAGAACACGCCTGATACACGTAAAAATAACAATACAGAATAAACAATACATAACACAAATAAGTAAAATATGACAAAAATAAAAGGAAAAAGACTGCGATGCCCTCCTACTAGGGCCCCCCCCCCATCTTATATATCTTTTATATTTTCACCTACTTTATCTACTACTATCCAAATTCTTCAAAGAGTGCAATATACCATCATCATGACTGCTAAGAATTCTGTACGTTAAATACGTTTCTCTCGGTACGTGACATTCAGCAAAGGAGGAAACCGTCGAGGGAATTTCGCCTGACGCCTCCTTAGATTTTCATGCAACGTGAAATTCTAATGTTTTGCCTTAACCTTTTAAAATACGATTAAGTGAATGTGGTACACAACAAGTACACACTCAGTGCCAGTGCCACGATAAATTACGCGGATTACGGCAAGTTCCGGACCTTCAAACGACCCTTCGAAAGGTAAAGTGCTGAAACTGATTTTGGACTTTCGTTCTTCTATCCCCTCACACTTATCCTCTCCCTCCATACTCTTGGACAAGACTATTATGACTTTAACATGACCGACGACGTTCTCAGGATTAGCCTGAGGACTCTCCCCGAAAGGACAAAACCTGAGCGGGGAGATGTCTTCTCCATTGTCTACGGGGAGCTGGATGTGGCCCTCGTTAGACTTATTGATACCCCTTTTGGGTATACGGCCATCTGCCAAAAAGAGTCCGATGCTGAGCTCCTGGCATCAGACAAGGGAACCCAAGTTTTTGGCTCCATAAATTTAACCCCCAAAATCCCCCCTCAAATTCAGGCGCACCGCAGCGTTGTCTGTCACCGGCTCGACTCCTGGGTGGGTAGCCACTCCAGTGCGGAGATTTCAAGAGGAAATAGAGAAGAATCACTCCTGGGCCAAGGTCTCAGAAGTAAAAAAATTTAAAGAGTATACGCATGTTTTTAAAGTCGTGTTTACCGAGACCGGTATGGCGCAAAAGGCAAAAGAGGTGGGCCTCCTCCTGTTCCACGTCAGGGTCTGCCCTGAGCAAGTGGAAAGGGAAGAGTTTACGCAGGTACAGACCTGCTTTAAGTGCTACAAACTAAATGAGCACACAACCAAATCCTGCACCAGAACGGAAGCCATCTGCTCCATCTGCAGTGCGACAGGTCACATCTGGCGGGACTGCAAGAGCTCCGTCAAACGTTGCATTAATTGCAACGGTGACCACGCCGCCATGGCTATGTCATGCCCGGCAAAAAAGAATGCCATCAGGAAACAACAAATGGCCAAAAAGAACGAGGAAGAGGCTAAGGCTAATTTAACTTATGCCAAAGTGGCGAAGGCCGCTGTAGGAGAGGCAGCATCGCAGCGCACCTACCTTAAGGTAGAAAGCGAGCAATCTACCAAGATTATGTGCTGTATATACTACGCGCATATAGCCAACCTCACCAAGCCTGGAACCTTCAAGCAGGAGTTAAATCAAATGCTGAAGAATAACGGTATGGACGAGATGTGGTTCCCAGAGAACCCACGCTCGGAAGAAGTACTACGCATTCAGATGCAACTCCCAACATCAATTGCTGCTGTGAAAAAATCTAAAAATTCTCCCGCCACCCCCAACCCAGCACAAGTAGCTCCTCAAAAGAACGCCCCTTCAAGCGCTCCCACCAATACTGCTCCCGAGGTGGACTCACCAAAAGGAGCTAAGCAAAAACATAGACAGTGTAGCCGATCGAGGAAATCACCTCTCCGCCAGAGGGGCAGATCCACTTCCTCATCTAAGGAGAGCAAGCATGCCTACCTTGGGAAGAAGATGAATCTGAAGATTTTCGCTACATCTGACGTCCCATTCCCCCTTCATAGAACTGACAAAGACGTAGTGATGGTATCACTACCGGGAGATACCGTCTCTATGGTATGTTGGGGAGCGGTCGCGATTCAAAACCCTCGGGGGATGGGGGCGTTGTCAATAAGTCCGCCATACAATCACACCCCTGAGAGGATCCCACCCGGATTCATCCCATCATCATCATCTTCCATTTAAAAGGCAATTCTCATTTTCATCCAGGCAGCCAGCAAAGATGGGGGGGGGGGCCTCTCTTCTCCATCAAGGAAAACCAAACGTAAAACAAAGAAGATCTGCACCCCCCGGACAGAGGGGCTGCAGAAGCACAAAAATAGCGGCTCACCCAGCCACAAGAGTCCCGTTAAGGGTTATAGGTGGGCACCCCAAACCGGACCGTAGCACAGTGTTTGCCACAGTCTTTGGGAAGTTGAGCGTGGGCATCCCAAGGTTGATAGAAACCCCAGTTGGCTATTCAGCAGTCTGCGAGAAAGAGGCAGACATGGAAACACTCACAACGGAGGAAGGACAAAAGGTCCTGAACGAGATAGGCCTCCAACCTAGCACTCCCCCTCAGATCCAGGCTCATCACAGCGTGGTGTGCAGGCAACTAGATCCATGGATCGGGCAGCACACCAAGGATGAGATAAAAGAGGAGATCAACAAGAACCAACTGTGGGCTAACGTGGAAGTGATAAAAGTTCCGCAATAAGCGGGACAACACTGAATACCAACACATATTCAAAATAATTTTTAGTGACACAAAGATGGCACAAACAGCTAAAGAAAGGGTGATTCTACTCTTCAATGCCAGGGTCACTGCACATCAAATTGAGAGAGAAGAATTCACCCCAGTTCTGATTTGCTTCAAGTGCTACAAAATGGAGCAGCATGCAACTAAGGATTGCAAAGATCAAGCTGTCACCTGCTCCAAATACAGCGGGAAAGGCCACGGTTGGCGTGAATGCAAGGCCACCACTGAGAGATGTCCAAACTGTGGACTTAGCCACTGGGCAATGGCCATGTCCTGCACCAAAAAGGAGATAATAAGAATGAAAAGAACAGAAGTAACCACAAGAAGCTCTAACTCCTATGCTCAATCAGCAGCAAGGATTACTTCACTCATGGCCACAGTAAAGCAGCTGTCGAAGACTTATCTCAAACTTGAGAAGATACTCGTGTGCAATCTATTTGCGCACATGAATCTTTTTACGAACCCGGGAACGTTCGCGAAGACCCTCAATCTCATGCTGAAGAAGAATTGCATGGCTGAGATGTGGTTTCCGGATGCCCCACCATCGGGTGATGTGCTGCAGCTCCAATTCCAAGCAAAGGAAGGCAACCGAGGGACTGGCGACTCCATTTCCCCAAGAAAATGAAGCTAACAACCTGGCAAAGGAGGCAAAAACCCTGACTGCAAAAGCCAACCCCACCAGGACTGACCCGAGGCACAGAAGCGCTGAGAGAAGAGGGAGAGAAGGGCAGCCAGAAAAATAAAGGAAGCCGAAGGCAACCTGACGAGCCAATCATCTTCGGAGTCTGACACTGAGGAGGTCAAGGACAGGGCGACCAAAAGCACCGTAAGCTCGAGAAGCAGGTCAAAACCCTGAAGCGTACCTACAAGTACAACGGAGGAGATTGACCTCAAGATAATCTCGAGCGAGGTGAACCCATACCCACAGAAGCTCTCCCCCAAGGAGATATTTAAGGGTATTCACCAAAAGAGATACAAATGGGCCTACTCAGCAACGGATAAAGAGAGACGTCGAAGAGGCAATGCTGGAGGGCTCCGTTAAATTACACAAAGACTCCTGCATCACCCTAAGTGATGCAGAATTCAAGAAGGGAAGAAACGGCAAAGTAACCAATGCATAAAACAAAAACTACAGAACACAAATCATCTCCAAGTATCCATTCACATTCATCCCACTCCTTCAGTTTCTTTGTCATGATGCTACCAAACAACTTTTCTATCACACTCATTATGGCTACTGGCCTGTAGCTATCCACCAGTTTTTTGTCTTTACCACTTTTGGGCAACAAATTAAGGTAAATATGTAGATTAGCAACTCTAACGATGGGACGTACAATTTTGTCCATGTTCCAAAATGATTCACATTTTTGGAATACATTTAAGGGGACAGCTCATGTGGGGATAAACACAATGGGGGGACCACACTACGATGATACTGAGTTTCATTAAATTGGGGGGATCTAGGGGACACAGCCCCCGAGTATATAATCCTAATTGTTTATAGACTAATGTCCTAATGTTTACAGAGGTGCCAAATCATTAATCGGTTTGCGAATTATAATGGGGGTGGGGTCTGATGTCAGACAACTCAAACAAAAATCAATATTCCGGTAGGGGTGAAAGAAAATATTTACTAAAAAAAAAACCCCACTTTTTCGGCAGAGTCGCTAATCTACATATTTAGCCAAATTAATTCTACTTTTCTGCCAAGTCTGAGGCACCAATCCATCCATCTGTTTGAGTGTTTTATTTGTTAATTCTGAGCTTCCCTCCCGGGTCCTGAACCGCCTAATGTGCTAAAACAAAACCTGATTCTGAGTCCACCGAGAGCAATCGCCATTATTTCAAACCAAATGGGAATTAAAGAAAGATACCTCCTCGCAGCTATTTCCGAGCGATACCCAACACAATACAAGTGAAATTGGTTCGTGTAATTCAGTGTTGTGGCTAAAATATAATAGAGTTCGAGGAGGACTCGAGTTATAGTGACCTAGTGATAAAACAACAGCTGAACACGCGGCCAAAACGGAACGTGATAAGTATCAATAATAACGAGATGGTAGACAGTGTACTGAGTGGCGTAGTGACTGAAAGTCTGGGGCCGTACACGCAGTGTGAGCACTGTGGATACGAGAGAAGGGTGGCAGATGACTAACTACCTAATATGCACCCTACATGATAAGATTCTTGCACTTCGCCAGTGTAGTATGAACAAGATGAATAATTGCAGAGTATGTAATGATGGTGCGACAAATAACAGCGGTGGAGTCGCATGTGAGCGCTATGATAAGTGGTACCACATGGCCTGTGTTGGGGTACGATCAGGCAATAGGGCTTGAAAACATTATATACCTATGCAATGCGTGTTTAGCAAAAACAAGGAAGGAATGGAAGAAGGAGGTGGACAATAAGGAAAATAAACATATACAAACTGAGAAAGATGAGGGGGTTGATAAGGGCATCCAGGCAGACCTTTATAGTGGAACCACAGAAAGGAGCAATGAGCACCAGAAGGAGCAAAATAATAATAAGATACAGCAAAAGAAATGGTTGTTAAAAAGGCACCAATAAAAATAATTGGAGACAGCATGGTAGGTAGAGTGGGGGCACAGGTAAAGCTCAAGATGGAAGGTAGTGGGTGCACCAGCCTAAGGGGGGCAAAAATAAGTAATATAAAAGAAAGAGTGGAGAGGGAGGCAAATAGCATGGGGGATAGTATGCTCATTATTCAAGGTGGGGGAAATAGTCCGGATGAAGTGGATACTGCTAAGGAAGTAGTGGCAGCAGTGAGAGCAGTGGAAGGAAGGAATATGAAAGTGGCAGTGATAGGAGTGATGAGAAGGCCACGAGCAGGACAGCAGTATGAAAGAGTGAGGAGGAAGACGAATGAGAGGATATTTGAGGAGCTTATGAAACTGAAGGTTGCATGGATGCGAGAGAAGAAAGGGAATGTCAGCTTCATTGATGTGGATGCTCAGCTGGCAGACAACTGTATGTTTACGAATGATGGTGTGCATCTGAATGATATGGGAAATGACAGGCTCGGGCGACGTCTGTGCGAGTGGCTGAGGGCAGGGGCGATGGTACCTGTGATGGAATGACAGACTGGAATAAATCACTGGACGGAAATTGGATTGGACGCCATGTGTACTGACTTTGAAAACGGGAGGGAGGTGGGGGTATGAAAGTATGAGGATATGGGAATAGAGCCTCAGCCAGGAAGAGAGATCACTAGCCAGATAAGTGGATTCATGAAAATAGGATGCCTGAATGTCAGAGGATGGGGAGTTGGAAGACATAAGTAGAGAGTTGAATGACTGGAAATTTGATGTAGTAGGCATTAGTGAAACATCTGAGAGATGATGTACAAATAGAGAGCAATGAATATGTAATGATTGGCAAAGGTAGAAAGAAACAGGAGAAACTAGGAGGAGGCATTGCCCTTCTCCATAGAGAGGAGTTGAATCTGAAAGTGGAAGTGTTTGACGTTGGAAACTGTGCTGAGAGTGAGGATGTATTAGTAGTGAAAATAAGATGCAAGGATTACTCTGGCAAAAATGAGAGCATGTACATGACAGTAGAGGGTGTGAGAGCGGGTAGGGAAAATTCTAAGAAGTATGATGTGTTGAAAAATGCTGTGGGAAAGCATAGAGAAGAGAGAGTGATTGTTATGGGTGACATGAATGCGCACACCGGTCTGCTGAGTGAACATCCCAACAGAAATGGTGAGATGCTGATGGATTTTGTAGATAAGATGAACTTGGAAAACCTGAATGAAACCATAGTAGAGGGACGAGTGACATGGAGTGCACGGAATCAGTGATTGACTATATGCTAGTGAATGGGAAGATGCGTAACATGTATGTGGATTGATGAAGGCGTGATTGATGTAGTATCTAATCACAACATGCTGGTGATAGAATGCAAGCTGTATGGAAGTAAAGGAGAAAAACGGGAAGAGAAAATGGAGGCTAAGAGATGCCAAGTGGGACAATTTTCAGATAGACCTTAGGGACAGGGACTGGGGAGCTGGAAGTGGGTCTGATGTGGATGAAACAAATGAGAGACTTACTGAGACTTTGAGAGGTACCGCAGAAAGGCATATAGGGTACGTAAGAAAGAGTAGGAGGGAAAAAATGGGCAAACCATGGTGGAGTGATGATATCAGGGATGCAAGAAAAGAGAGGAAGAGGCTGAATAAGTTGTGCAGAAGGCTGAGAAAAAGGATGCATGAAAGCAACTAGGCAGAGGCAGAGTATCAGGCAACCTGGGAAATGTATGTGAAACAACAGCGAACAACTAAACGCAAGATTAGAGATGCAAAAGTGAAGTGTGAGAGGGGTGTGATTCATCTGCTAAAAGAAAAAGGCCTGGAAGGGGGCCATGAGTGGTATAGATTCATGAGAGGTGAGCGAATGATAGACAGAGAAAATGTTGAGAGTTTAAAAGTGAATGGGGAAAGTGTGGCGGACAAAGATGAGATGAAAATGGCAATCAAGGAATTTGGGGAAAAAATTGGCGGTGTGGGGGAAGTGTTTGATGTGAGACCAGAGTGTGTGTAACTTTGGAGAGAAAGGATGCGAATGAACTAAGTGAAGAGATCACACAAGGAGAGGTGGCTAAGTGCGTAAGTAAACAGAAAAATGGAAAGGCCGCAGGCCCGGATGACATACCGTACAAACTGCTCAAACATGGAGGTGAGGCTGTGATTGAAGGGTTGACTGAATTGTTCAACCGTGTTCAGTATGAAGAGAGAGTGCCAAAAAAGTGGAATGAGTGCAGGGTATCATTGCTGCACAAGGGAGGCCACAAAAGTAGGAACGAGCTGAAGAACTATCGACCTATTTCCCTGGGGAATACGAGAGGAAAAGTCTTCAGCGCAGTATTGAATGAAAGACTGTGTAAGTGGATTGAAAGAGTGAATGTTTTATTAGGTGAAGAACAGAATGGTTTTTGCATTGGTAGAAGAGCAGAAGATAATATTTTTGTTGTGAGTGAACTGATTGAAAGCAAGAAGAAGAGTGGAGGCAAGCTGTACCTAGCCTTCTTGGATATTGAGAAAGTGTATGATAGGGTGAGCAGAAGGACGCTATGTACTGTACTTGAAAAGATTGGGCTTAGTAGGAAGATAGTGAGGATTGTAGAGAGTATGTATGAGGACACAAAGGCAAGGTACACTTTGGGAAACAGAGACGGACTGGGTGAAGAGTGAAAGAGGTGTTAGGCAAGGATGCATCCTGTCACCTACACTCTTTAGTATATATACTGAAGAATTAGCAGCAAGAGTAAGGAGAATGAATGTGGGTGTGAGAGTACGACAGGACAAAATATGCATGTTGCTGTATGCAGATGATGTGGTAGTGATGAGTGAATCAGCTGATCAGCTGCAAAGGATACTGGATGTTGTAGATAAGTATGGAAGGGACTTCGATGTGACTTTCAGCACTGAAAAAACGCAGATAATAGTCGTTAATGGATCAGAGGAGGAAAGGGATGCTACATGGAGGCTTAGAGAGAGAGAGTATGTGTGAGTCCAGAGGGGTGTGGAAGAACAAAGAATGAAAAGCAAAGCATAGCTAGCCAGTGGGTGGGTAGACTAGCTAGTGCCGCAAGAATGAGAGCCAGCAAGTATGATGCCTTGCGTGAGGTATGGAAGTGTGTAGCAGTGCCTAGCATCATGTATGGTATGGAGGTGATGGCATGGAACAAGACTGAAATGAACAAGCTGGAAGTGTGCCAAAGTAGAGTGGCGAGAGTTGCTCTAAATGCACCCAGGTATGCTGCAAGAGGCTTTGAGGGGTGACATGGGATGGAGCACCTTCAAGGAAAGGTATATGAAGGCGATTTTGAAGTACAAGATACGTCTGGAAAGAATGAAGGATGAACGGCTAGCGCAAAAAGTATATCTAGCAAATGTAGGAACAAGTAAATGGGAAAAAATGTGCCTGGCAATTGTAAACAGGAGTGGACTACATATCGGTTTGACACGCCGGTTTATGGAAGGAACCCAGGATGGCTATGAATGGGCTATGGAAGTGGAGAAGGGCCAGAGTGGGATGGGAGGAAATGGAGAAATGAGATAGAGAGCGTAGTCAAAAGAATGGGAATGAACAAATGGAAAAATGACATGTTACAAAAGAAGACCTTAGAGTTGTTTAGAGAGAAAGATACCACAATGTATGTCAAGTGGTATGATGGAAGCCTGGGTGGGGATCTTCTCTTCCAAGCTAGGGCCCAATACATGGATGTAAATGCAAGGAACTATAGGTGGTCTGAATCACATAGTAAGGTCTGCGAGAGGTGTGATATGGGTGTGGACGAGACTGTGGGGCATGTATTGCTGGAGTGTGCAGAGTACTACAGAGAGAGGCACGAAATGATGCAAGAGGTCTTGGCTGAAATGGGGTGTACAAGGAATGACAGTTGAAAAAACAGGAAGAGAATGGATGATACTAATTCTAGGCTTGGGGAGAGAGACGACTGATAACATGATTGTGGTGGTGAAGGAATTCATTGAGAAGATGTGGTGTATCAGAAGTAGAGTACAGGAATAGAAAACGGAAGTGGCGCAGTTGAGAACGAGAGAGTGCTATGTACCTTTTTCTTTTTTTCTTCTCTCCTTTTTCCATTTTTCTTTATTTTCCTTTACAGGTGCCGCCATTACAAAGGCCAGCCTCCCATCATGTGAGGCTCCTGTGCAATCAAGCTCAAGCTCAAGATAAGATTCTTGCACTTACACTGGAAGTTAATTCTGAGCTTCCCTTCCGGGTCCTGAACCGCCTAATGTGCTAAAACAAAACCTGATTCCGAGTCCACCGAGAGCAATCACCATTATTTCAAACCAAATGGGAATTAAAAAAAGATACCTACTCGCCGCTATTTCTGAGCGATACCAAACACAATAGAAGTGAAATTGTTTGTGTAATTCATAGTGTTGTGACTGAAATATAAGGAGAAGAGTTCAAGGAGGACTCTGGTTATAGTGACCTCATGACAAAACAACAACTGAACACGCCGTCGACACAGAACGTGATAAGTATCAATAATAACGAGATGGTAGACAGTGTACTGAGTGGCGTAGTGACTGAAAGTCTGGGGCTGTACACACAGTGTGAGCACTGTGGATACGAGAGAAGGGTGGCAGATATGACTAACTGCCTAATATGCACCCTACAAGATAAGATTCTTGCACTTAGACTGGAAATTAATTCTGAGCTTCCCTTCCGGGTCCTGAACCGCCTAATGTGCTAAAACAAAACCTGATTCAGAGTCCACTGAGAGCAATCGCCATTATTTCAAACCAAATGGGAATTAAAGAAAGATACCTACTCGCAGCTATTTCCAAGCAATACCAAACACAATAGAAGTGAAATTGGTTTGTGTAATTCAGTGTTGTGGCTGAAATATAAGGAGAAGAGTTCGAGGAGGACTCCGGTTATAGTGACCTCGTGACAAAACAACAGCTGAACACGCGGCTGATATGGAACGTGATAGGTATTCAGATAAGTATCAATAATAATGAGATGGTAGACAGTGTACTGAGTGGGGTAGTGACAAAGTCTGGGGCTGTACACGCAGTGTGAGCACTGTGGATTTGAAAGAAGGGTGGCAAATATGACTAACTACCTAATATGCACCCTACATGATAAGATTCTTGCACTTTCACTAGAAGTTAATTCTGAGCTTCCCTCCCGGGTCCTGAACCGCCTAATGTGCTAAAACAAAACCTGATTCCGAGTCCACCAAGAGCAATCCCCATTATTTCAAACCAAATGGGAATTAAAGAAAGATACCTACTCTCAGCTATTTCCGAGCGATACCAAACACAATACAAGTGAAATTGGTTTGTGTGATTCAGTGTTGTGGCTGAAATATAATAGAGTTCGAGGAGGACTCCAGTTATAGTGAACTCGTGATAAAACAGCTGAACACGCGGCCGACACAGAACGTGATAAGTATAAATAATAACGAGATGGTAGACAGTGTACTCAGTGGCATAGTGACTGAAAGTCTGGGGCTGTACACGCAGTGTGAGCACTGTGGATACGAGAGAAGGGTGGCAGATATGACTAACTACCTAATATGCACCCTACATAAGATTCTTGCACTTACATTGGAAGTTAATTCTGAGCTTCCCTCCCGGGTCCTGAACTGCTTAATGTGCTAAAACAAAACCAGATTCCGAGTCCACCGAGAACAATCGCTATTATTTCAAACCAAATTGGAACAACTGAAAATTTTAAAGAGAGATTGGATAAATTTCTTTTAGAACTGCCTGATGAACCAAATGTCTCAGGTTATAAAATGTCAATCGCTGCTGGTTCCAACAGTATTCAACAACAAATACAATATGTGCGAAAATACCGCTAGCAGCACCCATACTGAATTGGGGTGTCTGCTACGCGGTGGCCCTGCTTCTCCAAATCAAGAAGCAGAAACAATATTAGAAAACACTTAGATGAAAATTATATATTGAGTGGACACCAACACGGTCTTAGATCGAATAGATCTTGTATAACTCAATTATTGGAGTATTTTCAGAAGTATATGATATGCTGGGTGAGAGACCTGCAAATGGGGTAGATGCCATCTATTTGGATTATATTTGATACTGTTCCTCACAAAAGACTTAGTCAAACTAGAAGCTTATGGTATTGGAGGAAAGCTGCTTAGATGGATTAAATGTTTCTTTACTGGTCAAGAAATGATAAATCAACTGAAGGAGAAATTTCAAACTACTAGTAAAAGGTCTGAGCAGCTGCAAATCTTAACTGTTTTGCCAAAAAGCTGGAGCTTATCCAAAATTAAATCTGAATTTAATGTTACTAATTACATGGCCAGACAAGCTAAAAAACTAGCAATGGAAGAAGGAATAATGTCATTGCCAAGCAAAAGAAAAGGTAGATTTCCATCAGAAACAATTAAAGTAGTAGAAGACTTTTATAAAAATGAAGAAGTAAGCAGAATTATGCCAGGGAAAAAAGATTTCAAGAGTGTTAGAAACGATGGACAGAAAACTCGTGAACAAAAATACTTAATTTTGGGAAATTTAAAAGAAATTTATCATTTATTTAAAACAAAATACCCAGACACTAAGATTGGCTTTTCAAAATTTGCTGAGCTGAGACCCAACGAGTGTGTATTAGCTGGTGGTGCAGGAACTCAGTGTGTGTGTTTGCACACATAAAAATGTTAAACTGATGATTATTGGTACAAGGCTACCACAGTTGACAAAAGACAGTGACCTGCATTTAGATGATTACAAAACATGTCTATCATTCATTACATGTGACCCTCCAACTTATGAGTGCTATTTTGATGAATGCTCAGAATGTTTTTCTAAAATAGATGAACTAAAACTATATGTTACTAAAATTTTGGATGACAATATGATTGATGAGGTAAATTACAAGCAGTGGCTCTCAACTGATCGCTCAACTTTAGAGCTTGTTTCAAGAACAACTGAAGAATTTATAGACACTTTTACCTTAAGTCTTCTCAATTTAAAAAAACATGATTTCATAGCAAAAAAGCAGGCACAATTTTGTTCAACTAAAAAAGAAGAACTAAAAGATGGTGAAATCTTAGTAGTATGCGATTTTGCTGAAAATTACTCATTCCTTCTTCAGGATGCAGCACAAGGGTACCACTGGAATAACTCCCAAGCTACATTACATCCCTTTCTTTCCTACTACAAAGAAGCTGGGGAAACACAACACAAGTTTTGTTGTGATTTCAAACTGCTTGAAGCATGACACTGTTGCAGTCCATTTATTTACAAAAAAACTTATTGAATTTTTTAAAAAAGAACTCAAATTCCCAATAACAAAAATTATATATTTTTCTGATGGAGCTGCGTCACAATATAAAAATTTTAAAAACTTTATTAATTTATGTCACCATAAATCAGATTTTGGATTGGAAGCAGAATGGCATTTCTTTGCTACATCTCATGGAAAAGGACCATGCGATGGTGTAGGGGGCACAGTAAAAAGACTAGCAGCAAAAGCTAGCCTACAAAGAGCATATAATGATCAGATAATGACTCCTCAACAGCTCTTTGATTTTGCTGAAAGACATATTAAGGGAATCAAATTTTCATATGTCCCAAATAGTGAATACATTGAAGAAAAAAATTATTTGCAAGAAAGATTTGACCAGGCCTCTGCAATAATTGGTACCCAAAAATTACACAGTTTTGAGCCAGTTAATGAAAATGAACTAAGAGTGAAAACAATATCATCTGCAACAGAATTCAAGAAAGTGAAAATATCCTATACAGAGGCAATATTATTGGAGGATGTAAAAGGATTTGTCACTGCTAAGTATGATGACAAATGGTACTTAGGGTGTGTATTGGATACCAATGTTGAGAAAATGACTTAAAATAACATTCCTAGAACCAGAAGGACCATCAAATTCATTTAAATATCCAAGAAAACCAGATGTATTAGTATTGCCATTAGATGACATTGAGCATTGTTGAGCCTGTAACAGCAACAGGAAGAACTTACAAACTATCTAAAAATGAACAATTAACCCATTCACTGCGGTGGAACTATATTTAGCGCCTCCCCAAAATCAGCCAGTTTTGCAGTGACGCTATATATAGACTATTTTAAAAATTTGATTACAATATTGCTGCAGAGGCTATATTTAGTTTTGTCGAATAAATACACTAACCAGCAACTTTTCACCGCTGTTTCAAATTATATACCATATTTGTAGAAAAAAAAGCCAGTTGACTCAGTTGGCGTTTGGGATTCTAGACGTTACGTTAGCATGTGCTTATCACAGTTTTGTGAGTAGAAATTGTTTTTTCTCATCAAGATCTTATTAGTTTTGTGATATACTTCTAATTAGTAGTATTTATTTTAACTTGCAAAAGCGCAGGTGAAATTTTACCCCATTATGGCGCGTAGAAAAACCATGATGAAACAGATTTTCTTATGCTACTGGAGGAAATTGATATCAACGACGAATTCTTAGATGAGTTAGGAACAGATGATGAAGAGTGTAAGTAGTGAATCAAGTATTCATTCTGATAGAGAAAATGACATAGAAAATGATGTAGATTTAGGTGAAGATAATGATTCGAATGAAAGCGTTCCTGAAAACAAACTTATGGCAGGATAGGCCGAGTGCAAACCGAAATCAGTTTTCATTTGTTGGAAATGCTGGTGTAAGTAATGCACTTCAGGGTAATACCAGTCCTAGAAATATTTTTGAGTCATTTATAAATCAAGATATTATAAAGGTTCTTGTTGATGAAACAAATCTTTATGCACAAAGTTTTATTGAAGAGAAAAGACGAGCTGGAAAGATGAGGAGAAAAAGCCGCGACCTTTTATGGCATGAAACTAATAAAGGTGAATTGTATTCCTTGCTAGGATTTGTCATGCTACAAGGAGTGATACGTAAACCAGAATTACTGATGTATCATTCCACAAATCAACTATTAGTGACCCCTATTTTTGGTAAAATAATGTCAAGAGATAGATTGCTTCTGCTCCTAAAATATTTGCATTTTTCTCAGGAAAAGTTGGGAACAGACCCACTCTATAAGATCAGGAATGTGCTAAACATGCTAAACTCTAAATTTAAAGAAAACTACACTCCTGAACAAAACATCAGTATTGATGAATCTCTTCTACTATGGAAAGGAAGGCTAAGATGGAAACGATACATACCTCTCAAAAGAGCGAGATTTGGAATTGAAACCTTTGTTCTTGCTGAAGCCAATTCTGGCTATGTCTGGAATATGGCTGTGTACACAGGAAAGCAGACTAATTATCCTCTAGATATGCCTGGTATAAATGAAAATTTGTTGACTAAGCCAACGAAAGTAGTCCTTTACCTTGCAAAGCCTTTATTAGACAGGGGTTACTGTATTGGAATGGATAATTACTACGCCTCACCAGAGTTGTACCATATTCTGGTTTCTCGTAAAACTGATGCTGTTGGGACTTGTAGACCAAACAGAAAACAGCTATCTACAAAACTAAAGTCCATTAAACTTAAGAAGGGCGATTATAAAGCACAATACTGTGGACACTCATGCAACTGATGTGGAGAGACAAAAAAATTGTCAATATGCTGAGTACAATTTATGATGACTCAATGGAAAAGGTTAATGTTGCAGGTCAGGAAGTCAGCAAACCTGCTGTTTGTATAAACTACAAAAGAAATCACATGGCAGGTGTTGACTTAATGGATCAGATATTATCTGCAGTAAACATTGCAAGAAAAGGTGTTAAGAAATATTATAAGAAGATTTTCTTCAGACTAATAGAAATTTGTCTTCAAAATGCTCACTGCATCTACAAAAAGAACGGCGGAAGGAAAAATCTTCTAGACTTCAGACTACAACTGATTGAAGAAATTTTTCTGGAGTATTCAAAAGATGTTTTATGGACAAGAAGCAGTTCATTGCCTACATTGGGACCATGTCCAACTCGTCTGACAGGAAGACACTTTCCAGAATTCATAACAAAAGGTGAAGAAACTGGTAAAATTCAAAGACGATGCAACTATTGTGCACTCCAGAAAAAACTAAAAGTATATACCAGTGCAACATCTGCAAGATTCCACTGTGCATAGTACCTTGCTTTTTGGTATACCACACTCAAGAAAATCTTCAATAGATAAACAAAACTTTTGAGGGAGGGAGGGAGGTAAACATACATTCAGGTCACAAGTCCTGAACATATATGCATAAATAAGCGAACTTACCATGTCAAGTTTTATTCACTCTATTCTTAAGATTTATAAACGGTTTTTTAAATAAATATGTTTATGCATATATGGATGTGAGTAACTCCTAATCAAGGAAAAGTCATCACATGATTTTTCTTGGTAATATATATATATATATATATAAATAAATTACGGCAGAAACTGAGTATAGTCACAAAGATTATGTTGATATTGCGGCAGAAACTAAATATAGCTCTGAAAGCAAATGGTGAAATTGCGGCGTCGCTATATATATATATTTTAGTCCATTTTGCGGGAATGACTATATATAGACGATTTGAAAAATTGTTGACTTTTATTTTGGGCCTGCCGCAGTGAATGGGTTAAAATCAACAGAAATAATGCAGAAAAAAATTGATTCTTAAATTATTATAAAAAGAATAAATTCATTTTGGGAGGTTGGGTGGGACCTGTGGCTTTTTTGCTGAGCTATCAGGAGTGGCCCCTTAGGCGATGGGGATACCAGCAGTTATGCAGGTATCTTAACTGTTGGTAGTGGCTCTGCCACCATTGACCATATCAAATTATAAATTAAATACATAGGTAGGTAGCTTTAAAAATATTTATAATTTTAAATAAAAAATTACTGAAAGTTCATTTTTTCTTGTAGGTAGGATTTAACACATATCTATAGAATTAATGATTCTAATACACGAGTATATATTAAAAGCATTCAAATATAATACTTAGGCATCTAATAATTGATAACTAACTCTGTGAATATGACGTAACTCTGTTAATATGACAAAGATGCATATAAAAAAAATTTATTTGTGAAGATAGCAAAAAATGGCCATACCAGTGGTTACAAAATTGATCATAACTCCTGATATAATGAAAAACCCAGAATGAAATGTATCTTATATTGTAGTCTAAAGGCATATTTAAAAAAAAAATTACACAAAAATTTATTGATACCAATATATTGTTTTTAAAGGTCAAAAGTTGACCTTTAAGGTCAAACAAATTTTTTTTTACCAAAAATTAATTTTGTTGTTAAAAATGTTTAGAGCAACCCTTAAGCTTAAAAAAAATACATAATTCATTATTTTATGTGCTATAATAAGGGAGAAATAATTTTTTTATCAATGCTGGTATCAAGAAATTTGACAATTTTTCTCAACTTTGACAGGTTATAACTTTTGAGCTATTCAAAATTGCGGGCTGGGAAGTGTCTCATTGTTTTTCTCTCATCAAAATCGGTGATGGTGACTAAATGTCCCTTGTTGAATTCGGATGGAATGACCCGGTTGAACTTTCAAAAATTTTAACTGATCACAGAGTAAGTTTTAAGTTGTTTGCTGATGACACTCAATTCTATCTGACACTGAATGATGTAGTGCATGCTGAGGAGAAAATTAGCAGTCTGTTAAGGGATGTTGGAAAATGGATGGAGCATAAACAATTGAAATTAAATGAGCAGAAAACTGAGTGTTTATTGGTTGGCAGAAGAACAGACCTTGGTAGACTGGACATTCAAAGGCTCAGTATTAACGGAAATGACATGGTTGTAAATACTGAAGTGAAGGATCTGGGAGTCCTGGTTGATAGTGAACTGTCATTCAAAAGCCAGATAAATCAGACCGTGAGAATATGTGCCTATCATCTGAGAAACATTGCTTTTGTTAGAAAGTATCTTGATTCAAAAACAACAAAGATGTTAATTCATAATCACGTGATCACTAAACTGGACTATTGCAATTCTCTATACTATGGGCTACCAAACTACTTGCTTCGGAAATTGTAACTCATGATGAATAGAGCAGCACGACTGATAAAGGGTTTGCCAATCCGTGAAAGTATTACTCCAGCCTTAATTGATCTGCACTGGTTGCCAATTAAAGCAAGAATAATATATAAACTGTGTGTAATGGTATACCAGGCTTTGAACCATGGAAAGCCTCAATATATGAGAGACCTATTGGTAGATTTCCATGTAGATACCAATATGTCACTTCGGCATGGCAACATACTAAACCAATTGAATGAGCCACGGTGTAACCATGAATTTGGCTTCAGAGCATTCAAAATGAGTACACCGAGGCTCTATAACAAACTACCTATCAGCGTGAAAGAAAGTGTCAACATCAAGTCCTTCAAGAAGTCCCTGAAAACACACCTGTTATGGGAGTGTTACAACTTGGAAGATAGCACTGTTAGACAAGAATACAAGTGCTAAATTGTTTGAGGGCGGCTACAACAAGCAATCACATCAGTGAATGGAGCGTGGCCGAGAAACTTCACAAGTAACAAGTAAAGTAATTCAATTTATTGTCATTTACCTAGGTCACAACTGAAAAAATTACAACTAATTCTGAATAGAAGTGCAAGGCTTATTAAGGGTATACCACGAAGAGACAGGATTACCCCTGTATTAATTGACTTACACTGGCTGCCTATCAAGGCTAGAATTATTTTCAAAATTTGTGTCTTAACACATCAAGTATTGCACACTGGTTCACCATTATATCTGAGAAGCTTAATACATGTTATTCAACCAACGGAAGACACCATCAACACCCGTAGAGCTGCAACCGGAGTAACCCAAGATTTTACAACCATCTTCCCCTGAACATCAGACAAATTGAAGACATCAAGAACTTTAAAAGAAAATTAAAAGCACATTTGTTCTCAGTGTTATGATTTAAGTGATAAGACCATTTGTTAATCATATGCTCTTTGAAAAAGAAAACTATATGTCAATGGTCCTGCAGAGTGCCATTTCGGCGGAGTGGGACCTGTTAAATAACAATAATAATATATATATATAAGTTCTGTTACATTATTTTGACAATTTTTCTACCCACCTTAGGGGTCCCGGGAAAACAGTAGAGATCGATGAAGCCAAATTTGGCAAGCGCAAATATAACTGCGGCCGTGTAGTGGAAGGGCAGTGTGTTTTTGGAGGGTTCAAACGTGAAACAAAGTGAATTTTTATTGTTTCAGTTGCAAATCGAAATCGAGAAACCCTCCTCGCAGCGATAAAAAAGTAGATTTTGCCGGGCACAAGTCGTATCTGACGGATGGGCAGCCTATTCAAATTTGTCATCTGAAGGATACGAACATCTTACCGTCAACCACTCTCAGAATTTTGTGGATCCAGAAACTGGTGCCAACACGCAAAATATAGAAAGAGTTTGGCGGGATACGAGAGCCAATATTCCCCACTATGGCCGAAGAGAGGAACATATGGACGGATATCTCGCCAACTCACTTTTTATGAAAAAATTTCCTGACGTTCAAGAGCGATTTTACGAATTCTGGCTAGCGCCGGTAAACTCTACCCACCTGTTTGACGTAAGTATTAACGATTATTTTGAGCGTTGGCTTGTTTTTGTGGACGGCTCATCACGAGGATGTGACTGCGATGACCCTGAGTTTCAATCCTTAATGGGGGTCTGGGGGGCACAGCCGCCCAGTATAAAAGCGAAAATCCCATAAAATTCTTCGATTTCATCTCTAAAAAAAAGTAACAACGAAAAGTAGCCCGAAATAAGCTAGGCCTAGGATCCGGCCATCGTCTACACAATTACCCAAATCATTACGCAAGTGTCCTAATTGTGCTGCACAGCTCAGAATAAAAAAAATAAATGGGTGTTTCGGTGCGATAAATCGTGTATTGACGCTGATAGCCCAATCTCCCCATGTAAGTATTAACGATTATTTTGAGCGTCGGCTCTTGTTGGGGACGATGGTGTGCGGATGTGACTGCGATGCACCCGAGTTTCAATTCTTTGGGGGGGTCTAGGGGCACAGCCCCCCAGGATAGAAGCAAAAATCGCCATAAACTTGTTCGATTTCAGCTCTAAAAAAGTAACAAAGAAGCGTCGGCTCATTGTTGGGGACGGCTCGTCGCGGGGATGTGACTGCGATGACCCTGAGTTTCAATCATGCACCTCTTATTCCAAACGTAGCAGTTGGAATAAGAGGTGCATGAGGATGGCAAATATGTGTGGACTAGGGTAATACTTCAGATTCGAGGCGCACGGTAGATGACGTTAGTCGGCTACAATTTTGGGCTACAGCATATCTCTTATGACGCTAGACGGTAGCGTCAGATGTGACACTCACTGCGTTATATTTCTTTGTTGTTTTGGGGATTTCTAACTTTTAGTCTATTATTTACTAAATATCTGCGCTCTGCTCGTTTACAGTTTTTTTCTAAGTTAGGTAAAGTTTCTTGATGTCTTTTGTTTTCGTATTTTTTGTTTACTGCGAACGATAACAGCTTCTTACTGGCAATATCGTAGCTTATAAATAGGACCCGTTTTGCAAATGTTTTTCTTTCGTTATTGTGTTTTCGTGCTCTCCATGTGCTTCTTTGTTATTCGAATTCGGCTTTACTTTGTATGATCGCGAAAAACTTAGATTATCTAGAGGCGCATAAACTAATCAAGAAACCTATAAAAGTAAGAATTGTTTGTTATTAGGTTAGCTTTTTCTGTCAGTAAAAAGCTGTTGGGAAGAAAACTCCCCCAGTAAATTCAAGGAGACTGCTCGCAGGGGAGATATCACTGCAGGGGGACCAGCCTGCGATGATCCTGAGTTTCAATCAATGGAGGGGGTGTCTGGGGGGGTGCAGCCCCCCAGTATATACCCATATACAAAAAAATATTACGCCGAAATTGTTCACATCTGACGCTACCGTCTGACGTCATAAGAGATGCTGTAGCCCAAAATTGTAGCCGACTAACAGCGCCATCTACCGTGCGCCCTGAATCTGAAGTGTTACCTGGACTAGTAGCAGACTTGAGTCTATATGAATGGACAATGTTGAATGCGAATGGGGAGGGACGTAACTGGGATGGTTTTTTAAAATTTTTAAGAGCTTATCTGGCAACTGCCTACATGGGCATTAGTCGCCGTATTAAAACTGGCCTAGTTCTAGGCTACTTTAAAATAAAATTTAAGAGACGAAAAAACACCCCAAATGGGGGAAAGGAAGCAAGCTCCTGGGTCGGGGGAGGTCCCCCGGCGCAGGAGCGTGCAACCTAAAGGAAAAAAAAAACAAATGCAAAAAACAAAAGAAAACAAACCCTGCTTAAATAATAGGGAGAAGGCCGGCCTCCCCCCAAAAGTCAACAAGTCCACCAGTCAATGTGCATGCCCTCATCCCAAGTACAAGGGACAGGCGGTAGCGACCTCGCCCATCCCCGTACCGGGACAGGTGTCGTGCGCGAAGATCACCTAGACTGGGACATTCGACAAGAATGTGGGGACGATGCAGTCGTTGCAATAGGGCGCAAGCGAGCACTCCATCAAATAGCGATGTGTCACACGAGTGTGCCCGATTCGGAGATGACAGAAAGCAACCTGAAGCCGCCGCGGCATTGGGGGATAACTGGGATGGGAGGAAGTGGAAAAATGAAATAGACAAAGTGGTGAAAGATATGGCCCAAAGGAAGTGGATGGATGAGATGGAGAGAAAGAGGACACGAGATATATAAAGAGAAAAAGGCACCAAGGTATGAAAGTTGGTATGATGGAAGCTTGGGTGGTGACCTCTTCCGAGCTAGGACACAAAGTATGGATGTGAATGCGAGAAGCTACAGATGGTCAGTCTGGCAGTAAAATGTGAGATGTGTGACAGGGGTGAGGATGAGACAGTAGAACATATCATGTTGTAATGTGACAAGTATGTTAGTGAGAGAATGGAAATGATGCAGGTCATCCTGAATGAAATGGGACGTGAAATGAATGGTGATAGAAGAGTGGTAGAGAATGGCTGCTTATCCTGTTGAGACTCTGTGACCAGACAAATGGACGAATGATTGTAGCAGTGAAAGACTTCCTAGAGAGCATATGGAATTTGGTAATTTGGTAAATTGAGGGCCAGAGAGTGCGTGGGTCAGCACTATGGGCCCTGGAGAAGGTCAATGCCGTTTATATTTCTCTGTACTTTGGCTTAGGAAAGATTTAGCGGACTTTGCTTGCTGGGCTGACTTAGCAATCTAACAGGAGATAAGCCATGTTAGTACAGGAGGGAGGGGATGATCTATGATTTATATTCTATATAACTGTCCAGTTTTAGTCAGAAAGAACTGGAGATAATTGGAAATTGCTTGGCAGATAGGGATGGGGTAACCGATTCCGTTGAGGATAACTGGGATTGTGAGTTGCATTACTCCAATTTCTCTGAGTTTTTCACGGAGTAGTACTCGATGGGAGTGATGGTGCAGGCATTCTAGTAGGAAGTGCTGGATGGTTTCTGGTTGATTTGGGCACCAGGGGCAGTCTGGAGAGGGAGAGAGACCCAGGCGGAAGAGATGAGCAGACAGACCAGAATGTCCAATTCTCAATCGGATGAGGGCAGAGTCAAGACAACGATTGATTGACCTTGACCAAAGTATAGGACCAGAGTCCTCATAAAGGATGGATCTGGAGTATCCATGGAGCTGTTGGCGGAGGTCTTCTTCCCATGTAGCTCTGGTGTGTGCCTTCCAGAGGGAAGTTCGTGTGGCTGGAGAGATGGGAAGTGTTCCCAAAATGGGAGTGGAGTGAGCTTGGTTTGCTGCTCTGTCCGCTTTTTCATTGCCGATGATACCAGAGTGGGCTGGGATCCATTGCAGCTTCACATCCCATAGAGGGTGGATGAGGAAGTCAAGGAGCAATGCCGGAATTTCATAGCAGAGTTGTGGGTGGGTGAGGGGTGCGGAGGAGAGGAGAAGCTGAAGCGAGGACATTGAGTCAGTGTAGATGATTATTTTCCTGGAGGGGACAAGTGTCCGGGCTATTTTAAGAGCGTGGAACAAGGCATAGAGTTCAGCCACCACGATATTGTGCAGGGGATCTAAATGCCATGTGAATTCAAATGGGCATTCTAGGCAGATGACTGCTGCTGTAGTTGAGGGGGGGATCCGTATGGTGGGAGCCGTCTGTGAATATGGCTAAGTAGTCTTTGTAAGTGGCATTTTCTAGGCTGCAGAAGATTGCTCTCAATTTGTGGGGTGGGTCATATTTTGTCCATTGACATGGGAGGGAGGGTGATATCACTGCGGATAGTGATATCCAAGGTGGAATGGGAGGCATTGCTGGAAGTGGAGCCTGCCGTGGGAGAGGAAAAGCAAATTGAGCAAAAGTCTGGGCTGCACGGACTGCTACTGGGCGATGTGAAGAAGTTGGCCAGGGTTGAAGATATGCGTGGGAGGCTATGATTGTTGCAAGAGGGTGGTCTTCTGGTAGGTATGTAGTCGAATAGAGCCATTTTCCAAGGAGGTTCTTTCTTCTGTATTCTAAGGGAAGGATGCCACTTTCTGCATGAAGCGCTGAAATGGGGGATGATCTGAAGGCTCCTAGGGCAATTCTCATTGCACTGTGCTGAATAGGGTTTAGTTTTGCCAGCTGGATCTTATTTGCCGCAGAGTAGACAATCGAACCATAGTCTAGTTTGCTTTGGATGTAGGCTGTGTAGAATTGAAGGAGTGTTTCCCGGGAGGCACCCCATTTCACACCAGCAATGCGGCGCATCAAAGCAAGACAGTTGAAACATTTCTCTCGCAGTTGGTTGATTTGGGTGTTCCAGCTTAGAGTTGGGCTATCTAACCATAGTCCAAGAAGCTTATGGGCGGACACCCATTCAATAGGTGTGCCAGAAATGAGCAAGGGTGGGGGTGGTCCTAGATGGCGTGAGTGAACCAGAGTGATTTGGACTTGGTCTTGTTTAGGTGCAGGTTCCAACTTTGAGCCCATGCTGTGAGGTCGTTTACTGCGTTTTGGAGTCTGTCATGGACCAGTTGGGGAGTTTGGGCGGTGCAGAAGATGGATATGTCATCTGCATATAATAGAGATGTTGTATGCACACTGTCCGGTATGTCTGCTATGTATATTGTGAATAGGAGGGGGCTCAGAGGGGATCCTTGTGGGACTCCTTGGTTGATCTTGCGGGGAGAAGCTTGGGTTGACCCTATCAGCACTGTGTAGAGACGGTTAGAGAGGAAGTCTTTGATCCATGAGAGGGGGGGACCGTGCATTCCCAGGTTCAATAGTTTGTGCAGCAAAGCCTCATGGTTAACCGTGTCAAAAGCATTTGACAGATCAAAGGAGACGGCCTCTGCCACTAGATGTTCCTTGAAGGTGGATTGCACCAGGTGGTCTAGATGTGTGAGTGCGTCCTCGTGCTGCGGCCTGGTCGGAAGCCATATTGGTTAGGGTGGTGATGGTGGTGGGATTCCAGCCACCAGGCTAGACGCTTTTGGACCATTTTTTCCAGGAGTTTGCTGGTGCAGGAAAGGAGGCTAATTGGTCTGTATGATGCCGGATCACTAGGGTCTTTTTTTTGGGGGGGGGATGGGGAGGATGAGGGCAAGTTTCCATGGGAAGGGGAATTGGCCTTGGGTCCAGCTGTCGTTGAATAGCTCCAGTAAGAAGTTTAGGTGAACTTCAGACAAGTGACTTAGGAAGTCAGAGAGGATCATGTCGGAGCCAGGGGCCTTGCCTTTTTTCATGGAAGAAAGTGCCCCATACAATTCTTTGAGTTGGAAAGGGGATGCAAGTGGGTCATCTGTGGTGTTGGAAATACTCTCTGTGAGAAGCCTGGCTTGAGGTCTGGTTAAGAGAGAGTCTGCTTTGCTGCTGTATAGTCGGCTGTATTCTGTGGCAAAGGCTTCAGCCTTGTCTTTTTCATTTGTTAGTGGGAAGCCACCTGAGCAGAGGGGATAGGAATTGGGCTTTGAAGGTGAGGTCATGTGTCTGAAGAAAGTCCAGACTTTAGTGGAGGGAGTGGAAAAGTAAAGCGAGCTACAGAATTTATGCCAGGAGTTTCTTTTTGCCTGAAGTAAGATCCTTTTGCACTTGGCGTCCTGTCTGTTAAATCCAATTTTGTTAGTTTGGGAGGGCTGACGTCTCCATCTTGCAAATGCTAGTCGTCTGAGGCGGATGGCTGATGCACACTCTTCTGTCCACCAAGGACAGCGGGGGCGGCCATTGAAGCGACTGGTGGTCAGGAGAAAAGTGTGTTCCCCAGCTGCCTTGAGGGATTCTGAAAACCAGTTGGCTTTTTCTTCAACTGAGAGGAGATTTGGGGGGGGGGGAGGTTCGAGTGAGGCTTGGAATTTTGTCCATTTTCCTGGGTTTGTTTTCCAATGAGGGCGGATTGACCTAGGGGGAGGGTTTGTGAGGCCATTTGAGGAGATGATCACTGGTAGATGGTCGCTTCCCATATATTGGTCGGTAGAAACTACTGAAGAGGTGAAGGACCCACTGCCAATACACAGATCCAGGGTTGAAGGCACGGCTTTTGCTGGGTCCACCCTGGTGCAGAGGCATGGTGGGGTGAGAAGGGAGAGGTGGGTCGAGGAGAGGAGGGCTTGAGAGAGGGCAGAGCCTGGGCGGCTTGTGATGGCTGATCGATCCCAGTGGGGGTGGGGGGCATTGAAATCTCCCATGATGAGGCTTGTAGGGGAGAGTTGGTCAAAATAGTGGTTAAATTCTTTCTCAGTAACCGGGAGGCATGGGTTGTAGCAGATGAGAATGTCACACCAGGTTCCGCCGATGGCTATCTGCACTGCCAGCAGTTCTAGAAGGCCTTGGGGGTATGGTATGAGTGTGTGGAGACGGTGGGTCAATCCATGTTTAATGAGAAGGAGGGGGCCACCACCAGCCCGATTTGACCTGTCTCTGCGGAATGCAGTGTAACCTTGGAATGAGGGTGAGATTTCAGGCTGGAACCAGGTCTCTCATCTTGTGATGAAGGGAGCGGGCATTCCAGAAAATTATAGGGCTGTGCATTGAAGCCATTATGAGAGGAATGAAGTGAACAGATTGATTACACTAGGGAGGAGAGTGATAAAGACTTGTTGGATAGGAGAGCCAGATTGGAGCAGGGTGACGAATTCTTTTATGAGATTTGTGATCTTCACTATGAGTGGCTGAGCTGAGGGTGCTCCTTTGCGGTGGTGAAGAGGCACATTCTGGATGACTGGGGAAAGTGGGTATGGAGGAGGAATTGGAGAAGGGCTCTTGGGGTGATAATATTGGCTGGGGCAGGGCCTCTTGGGAGTGGTCTCTCTGTTGGCTCTGTGTGAAGAGGGGGAGGTTACAGGTGGATTTGGTTTACTGAGGTTCCTTGGTGGGATGGGAGCAGCAACCATCTCTGCATAGGAGGGGGTCTGGAGGGGCTTTCTTGGCGGAGTTTTAGGAGAAGAGCGGATATCCTGGGAGGATAGTGAGGGTGTAGTTTTGGAGGCAGTGGAAGTTGTCCTGGAGTCTTTTGGGGCTGAGTAGATGGAGCGGAGCTGGGCATGGATGGTATAGGTAGGGATACTATCATCCACTGATTTGCATTGGATCTGCCTTGACTTTTCTGAGAATGGACAGTTGTTGGAGGAGGGGCGATGGTTGTCGTCGCAGAAGTAGCAGTAGGGGAGATTTGAACATTCTTGGCCTGCATGAAAACCACTGCAGAAGTTTACTTGGAGAAGTTTTGAGGTCCGTCCTCATAGCCGTAGTGATCTACCGCTAGTGCCAGTCCTACTGTCCCTTCTCACAAGGTCCAGTTGGTCTGTTATGGTGTTGGAGGGGGCCCTTCTGATGGTGGTATACCCTGGCACTGATGGCTCATCCGGCACCATCCTCAGAAACTTGTCCAGTGCGCTTTTGAAGCTGTCCACCGGGCAATTGGTCCTCCCTCTCACTTCTTTTGGGAGAGCATTGAAGGTTTTTGGTCCTTCATACCCCAGGCTGGATGCAAGTAAGGTCTTGACCCTCTCTGGAGCTCTTGGTGGGATTGTCTGTCTTTCACACTTGGGCCCATGCCTCTCACTGAAGTATGGCTTGATTTTTGAGGGTGTAGGGTCAGGAACTAGCCCCTCCAGGATTTTCCATGTGTAGATGACCCTATACCTCTCCCTCCTTCTTTGCTGGGAGTAGAGACCTAGTGTTTTCAGTCGGTCCCAGTAGTTGAGGTCCTTCATCCCTCTAATGTGCCTGGTATAGTACCTTTGGACAGCCTCAAGCACCAGTCGCAGTCCAGCACCAGAGGTACTACCAGACATGAACACCCCTTTTTTAGAGATGGCGAAAGGGTTACCAACCACAATGGAAACCTTATCCAAAGTCGTAGAGTTGCAGGGCATGATGCTACTTGCTCTTATGCAAGACAAACACAAGCACTGGCCACCACTTCCGGCACAAATGCCACTCAAACCGATGTTCCCTTGGGCACACATCGCCCAAGCCAATTAGAGTCCATCATAATGTGCAATATTCAGGGTCTCTATCCTAAAAGCAACAGGAGCAAAGTTTCCTTTTTGGGAGACCTAACAATAGAGGAAGATCCAATGTTTATTGCACTGACCGAGACACACCTGACAAAGGATGTGAGAGACTGAGATAGCTATAGCCAACTACACTCCTTTTAGAGAAGAAAGACGTCAGGGTGGTGCAATGATCTATGTCAAAAATGACCTAGCTGCACACACCATGACACTGTTATCCCACTCAAATTTAATAGTGTAAATTTAACTATTATTAATTGCTACCGCCCACCCCAATGTAGCCTAACAAGTTTTATAAATGCAATGGATGGCCTAGCCAAAGTTACCGCTGCCACCCCTCCTGCCATGTCGGATATCATATTGTGTGGGGACTTCAACTTTCCCTTTATTAGTTGGCCAGAAGGTAGAACGTGCGGAGGTACACTAGAAGACCAAGCTCAAGCCCAACTCCTTCTGGAGATTGCCGACAAACTGTTCCTCAACCAACAAATAATGAAGCCAACAAGACAAAGGAACATTCTCGACCTCTACTTCACCAACAATGAGAACTCTATCAGCAACTACAGGGTAGAGAAATCAATCCTCTCAGACCATAACTTAGTACTAGTCGGCACAACTTACAAGAAGAGTAGGACATCCCCGGGACGCATGCCGCTGCCAGAAATGTCTCCTTTTGCATGCTTAAAATTCTTTAGTGAAAAGGTAGACTGGGAGCAGTTGAGGAAAGAACTCACGGAAATAGACTGGAAAACAGTGCTGCAGGACCCTGACCCTAATAACAAACTGGATGCACTGAAAAGCACGCTACTGGGGGTGTGCACTACTTATGTCCCAAGAAAAAGTAAGAAAAAGATCACAGCCGATCTCAACACCAAACTGAGAAAGAGCAACAATGCAGTCCACAGGCTCGCAATCAGTGCAAAGATAGTGGACATAGAACAAAGGATCAAACAATCACACGAGAGCCAGAGGAAGAATGAGGAATACCAGGCAATAGAAAATATAAAGCGTAACCCAAAATTCTTCTTCAGCTACTGTAAGAAATTCTCCAAGACCAGATCTCAGATTGGGCCTTTAGTGAATGAACAAGGAATCACTACTGATGACCCGAGAGATACCTGCAAGCTGCTAGCAAGCCAATATAATAATGTGTTCAGCACACCAAGGGCGCAAGCAGTTATCCATGACCCCACAACTTTCTTCACTGATGGGACAACCTATCAACCTTCTCACATATATTCAGGTAACGATTGAAGACATCTCCAAAGCAATAAAGTAGTTAAGGACAAACTCCGCTGCTGGACCGGATGGCATTCCTGCAATCCTACTTCGGAATTGCAGTGAAGTCCTAGCAGTCCCGATCCACATGCTCTGGAAATCTTCCTGGGACACAGGCACTATCCCAGCACTACTCAAGGAAGCCATAATAAGTCCAATATTTAAAGGAGGAGACAGGACTCTGCCGAAAAACTATCGACCAGTTGCCCTCACATCCCACATTATCAAGGTTATCGAGAAGTGTGTAAGGGACAAACTCATCGCACATCTCGAGATGAACTACCTTATAAAAGAGAGTCAGCACGGATTTCAAAAAGGTAGATCCTGTCTCTCAAATCTACTGACGCACCACGACTGGCTGCTAAAGAATCTATCGCCAAAGCCTTCGACATGGTCGACCATGGAGTTCTACTTCATAAAGCAAGGGACCTAGGCATTGCGGGCAAGCTAGGAATGTGGCTTCATAACTTTCTGTCAGGCCGCACCCAAACAGTCGCAGTGGATGGCCATAGGTCAAACAAAATTAAAGTTAAAAGTGGGGTCCCACAAGGTTCGGTCCTTGGCCCACTCCTATTCATATGAACAACATGAGTAGGAGTGTGGACTCAACCCTCCTATCCTTTGCCGATGACACCCATATCAGTCGTGCAGTAATGGAGAAGGAGGACGTGTGCCACCTACAAGACGACCTCAATGCTGTATATGCCTGGGCTTCCGATTGCAATATGCTATTCAACGAAGATAAGTTCGAGATGAGATATGGCACAAATCAAGCATTGAAAAACACTACCGACCTCTACACGGAGAGAGGCTTGCGGATCACGCCAAAACCGCACATAAAATGTCTGGGGGTTCATCTAGGGGAGGACGCCACTTTCCAGCACCATATCACGGAGACCATTAAAAAGGCTCGGGGGCTGGCTGGCTGGGTACTGCGAACTTTCACCTCAAGAGACCCAGAGATAATGCTAACCCTTTGGAAGGCGCTAATCCAACCCATCATGGACTAAGGTAGCCAACTCTGGTCCCCACACAAACGAGGAGACATCTCGACTTCTTTTGAACCGGACGTTTTTGATCGCTCTCACTTCGTCATCGAACTTTATATTACCTTCTCACTCACAGTCACCCGCAACTACAATCTTCTAAAGGCTTTCGGCCCCTACTAACCTCTTGGAGTATCTCTAGCCTAGCTCTGGGAGACCTAGGCCACCAGGCCCAGGTGAACGGTCCCCCAATGGAAGTTTCCCTAACCCCTAAGGGCAAACGTGGCCCCACCCCTTCCGCCGAAGCGGACCCTCGTCCGACTTCACGTCCTCGCTTCAATCAAGACGTACTAAGACCTAATATTCCTCGATCTCACCATGCCTCCAACTCAACCCTGGCTCCAAATGACAACTCTGAGTCTCAGAATGTTGTTCTCATTAGATCATCTGAAAACAAGGCCATATTTTCCTATCCATTAAGAGTCACAGCTGCCCTAAACTCACCACCATTCCATAAGCTTATAAAAGAGGGATCCTGCCGAATCTTGGGAAAAGGTACAGCCCTAAGAATTGAAGGGGACAAAGCCCCTGCCAACAATCAGGATGCTTCAGCTCCTTTTTTAGAGGTACTGTTAGGGATGCTCTCGAGGGCTATGGCACCACAAATGGGCAGCTGTACGATGCCACATCCACACCATCAACAGCTCCCAATACCCACGAGCCCCTGGGCAACCAGGTCCGGCTTGATACACCATTAGGCAACATCCTAATGGGCAATATTCAGGGCCTCTACCCGATGACCAACAGGTCAAAGGTACCATTCTTGGAAGAGCTGGCCAAGTTAGAGGACCTTATGTTTATTGCCCTCAGAGTCACACCTCAAAAGTGAAGTGGTAGACTCTGAGATCAAGCTGAAGAATTACACCCTGTACCGTGCGGATAGGCCACACAGGAGTCACGGCGGAGTCGTCACATATGTGAGAGATGACTTGGCCCTGGACACTAAACAACTATTAGTCTATGCCGACGGGTATGTGGAATTTTCAGTAATTCAGATAACAAAACCCAGCCTCATAGTAGTGAACTGCTACCGCCCCCCACAGTGTCCTTCCAATAAGTTCCTGAAGGCGTTACAAACGGCGAGCAATATTCTGGACAACCTCCCAACACCTACACCAGACATCGTCCTCTGTGGGGACTTCAACTTCCCCTTTATCCAATGGCCAGAAGGGTCACCCGGGGGTGGTAGTGGTGACGAAAGCCGCCAAGCAAGAGCTCTCCTTGATTTTGCAGATAAATTCCTCCTAATACAGGTGATAACAACCCCAACCAGATACCATAACATCCTGGATCTGTTCTTCACCAACAACACAGATGCAATCGAGGAGTGCAAAGTTGAAAAAACAATCTTCTCAGACCACAGCCTGGTGACAGTCAAAACATCATACACCACAGCAACAACAACAGAGAAGAACAACAGAGTACAGAAATCGACTGGGAGCAAATCAGGAAGTCACTCATGGAAATTGACTGGACATCACTACTGAGCAGCAAATCTCCAGAGGAGATGTATCAACTCTTCATAGACAACATCCGAAGAGTCTGCGTAGCCCATGTGCCTCCCAAAAGGTGGACCGCAAAACGATCAGTAATTCCTAGAGACAGGAGGATTCTCATGCGGAAAAGGGCAACACTTAACCACAAGTTAAGGGTGGCACGCAGCGAGGAGAGGAAACAGGTTCTCGCTGGATACATTTCCCATATAGAGAGCCAGGTGAAGGACTCCCATGAAAAACAGAGAAAGGAGGAGGAAGAAAGAGCAGCACAAAACATCAACATTAACCCAAAGTACTTCTTCAGCTATTGCAGGCGCTTCTCCAAGACCAAAACAAGAGTTGGCCCGCTAAAGAACAGCCAAGAAGTACAAAACCCCCCCAAAGACACCTGTGAGACCCTGAAGGATCAATATGAAACAGTATATAGTCGCGCGAGAGTCCAGATGCGAATACTCGATCCCACAACCTTCTTCAACCCGGATTACCATGCAAACCCACAGGCTCCAAGGCTCACAGAGGTAAACTCTACGGAGGACGACATGAAAGCAGCTATACGGGAGCTAAAATCAAATGCGGCAGCAGGACCGGATGGCGTGCCAGCAATTCTCCTAAAAGAATGCATGGAAGCACTAAGCCCACCATTACTCATACTATGGCGATGCTCCCTGGACAACGGCACAGTCCCCTCTTCACTAAAGGAGGCAATAATTACCCCAATATATAAGGGGGGTGATAAGAGCCTCCCAAAGAACTACAGACCGGTAGCCTTAACATCACACATCATCAAAATTTTTGAGAAGGTACTGAGGAACACCATTGTGGAATGCATTGAGGCAAATAGCCTGTACAACGACAATCAGCATGGATTCCGCAAGGGCAGGTCTTGCCTCTCTAAACTCCTATCCCACTACGACTGGATGCTACGCCAACTCATCGAGGGGGCCAATGTGGACAGTGTTCCTGGACTTCGCAAAGGCCTTCGACAAGGTTGATCATGGCATCCTGCTCCATAAGATCAAAGACATAGGGATAATGGGAAAGCTGGGTATGTGGCTCCACAGCTTCCTTACATCTAGATCCCAGGTGGTTGTCACAGAGGGTGCAAGATCAAGTGCCTCTACTGTGATCAGTGGGGTTCCCCAAGGCTCTGTACTGGGACCTCTACTCTTCCTGCTGCTGATGGGTGACATTGACCAAGGAATAGACAGCTCTCTGGTATCTTCCTTTGCCGATGACACAAACCTCAGCCACACGGTAACGAGCGCCGAAGATGTGGGGGCCCTCCAACAAGACCTAGACAAGGTGCAAGAATGGGCCAACAACAACATGTCCTTCAATGATGAAAAGTTTGAACTCCTTAGATGTGGCCCAAACTCAAACTTGAAGGAGACCACCACATTGTCTACAGGAGGGGGACATGATATAGAGCCCACCCATCATGCCCTAAGGAGGGGGACATGATATAGAGCCCACCCATCATGCCAAGTGTCTAGGTGTGACCTTCAGCGATGATGCTACCTTCCACCACCACATACAAGACACTGTTAATAAGGCCAGGAGAATGACTGGCTGGATTCTCCGAAACTTCAGCACAAGAGCCGAGGATGTTCTGCTGACGCTGTGGAGAGCACTGGTCCAACCTATATTGGACTACTGTAGTCAATTGTGGTCACCCAACACAAAAGGGGACATCCAAAAACTCGAAGCCGTCCAAAGGGCCTTCACCAGGAACATCCGGGGCATGAGACAGTATAGTTACTGGGAGAGGCTCTCACGACTAGGTCTCTACTCACAGCAAAGACGGAGGGAGAGGTACCTGGCCATATATGTGTGGAAGGTACTGGAAAAGCTGGTACCTAACCCCTCCGAACAAGAGCTTCAGCCACAATCCAATGCTCGCACCGGCCGCAAATGCAGACAGAGGGTCCTACCAACCAATGGGCCCTCCAGAATAAAGAGCCCCTACTAACCTCTTGGAGTATCTCTAGCCTAGCTCTGGGAGACCTAGGCCACCAGGCCCAGGTGAACGGTCCCCCAATGGAAGTTTCCCTAATCCCTAAGGGCAAACGTGGCCCCACCCCTTCCGCCGAAGTGGACCCTCGTCCGACTTCACGTCCTCGCTTCAATCAAGACATTCCAAGACCTAATATTCCTCAATCTCACCATGCCTCCAACTCAACCCTGACTCCAAATGACAACTCTGAGTCTCAGAATGTTGTTCTCATTAGATCATCTGAAAACAAGGCCATATTTTCCCATCCATTAAGAGTCACAGCTGCCCTAAACTCATCACCATTCCATAAGCTTATAAAAGAGGGATCCTGCCGAATCTTGGGAAAAGGTACAGCCCTAAGAATTGAACTCTCTAATATAAATAAACTAGAGGTAGATCTTGAAGATGTCTCCACCCTGGGGGAATGGCCAGTCAAGTGCTGGCACCCGGAAGATGCCTCATTAGGCAAATACAAATATGGAAGGATCTCTGGCCTTCCAGTCTCCCTACAGCAAGAAGACCTCAGAAACAACCTGCGGATCCTTGATTCTAACAGCCTGTCCAGTCTTATGGAGATTTCTAAATTACCTTCCCATCCTGAGGCTTCCACCTACTCAGCGTGTCTCAAATTTGCAGGAGGACTACCAGAAAGAATGGCTCTGGGCTTCACCTCCTACTCAGTTCTCCCATACATTCCCCCCCCTCTGAGGTGTTTCACATGCCAGCGTTTTGGCCATGGATCACTGACATGCAGATCCACACATACGCCAGTTTGAACTTGGCGGAAAGACAATTTGAATGCAAATGATTCACGTTGGGCCTCAGTCGCTTGCATGCAGGCTCAACGCAGGATTTTTCCCGCTATGAAAGCATTTTAAATAACGTGTGAATGCTGTTTCCCCACTGAATAAGAATGAAAATGATTAAACATGAAAATGAACTGATACGTAGGGTCTTTTAGGAATTTTCCTAACAAAATACGAGAACCTGAGTTATTTGGTAAATATGTAGATTGGTGGCGCGTATGATGGGACGTAAACTATTTCGTCCAGTTTCAATGTTTCACGTTTTGGGAGTAAATTTAAGGAGACTGCTCATTTGGGAGTAAACACAATGGGAGAACCACCATATGATGATTCTGAGTTCCAATCAATTGGGGGATGCCTGGGGGGCACAGCCGCCAGTATATAATCCTAATTGTTTATAGAATAATAATTCGGCCTCAGGAAGGGACATGACAAGAAGGAACGAGGCAGAAATAGCGGTGCCAGTGGAGGAACAGACCAAGACAAACGTGGATCTAGCAATAGTGCACAGGGTCGAGGAGAACGCCTAATTTATACATCAACTAGTGATGATGATAGCCGTAATAAGTTTAGTATTTTGCTTAGTAACGTGGATATATTTAGCCCAGACAAAGTGCTTGAATTACAAACAAGAATAAGTACCATGAGGGAGGCTCCCTCTGCTTTGGTTCTACAAGAGGTTAAGCCTAAGAATTTTCGGTTTGAAAGGGAACTTGTGGAGTATAATATTGATGGGTACGAGACTATTGAGAAAAATTTAGGGAAAAATGGTGATGGACGTGGTCTCTTGATATATGTAAGAAAAAATTTGCCATATAGTATTCTTAATTTTAACCAGCACTATTGTGAATATTTAGGTATAAGAATCGGGACACAGCCTAATAATGTTGTACTTGTATCAGTATACAGAAGCCCTAACAGCACGGAAGAAAATAATCACAAGTTGCTAAGTTTAATCAGTGAATTTAATGATTTAGATGATAAATTTAAGGTATTGTGTGGGGATTTTAATCTACCAAACATTGACTGGAGATTTTGGACCAGCACAGAGCAGTTCAGCCAAGTTTTTATAGAGAAAATACGGGATGGGTACCTATTTCAAAAGGTGGATGAAGTAACAAGATTCAGAGAGGGGTCTGCTGGGAATATACTTGACTTGGTATTCTGCAATGATGATCAGTTGATTGAGGAAGTGTCAATTGATAGCCCTATTGGGAAGAGTGACCATGGGTGTATATTATTCTCTTGTGACTTGGAGATTCAACATAAGTATTCTGAGAAAATGGTATACATGATGGAGAGAGCAAATTGGGGGAAACTAAGGGACTTAATGAACATTGATTGGAAGGACTATCTAAATGATCAAAATGTGGATGAAATTTGGAACAAATTTAAGACAAAGCTATTTGGAGATGTAGATAACTGTATTCCCAAGAGAAAGTTTAGGGTGGAGCAAAACAATAAAGTACATAAAAAGTACACTCAGAATAAGAAGTTGTGGTCCAAAATTAAGAAAAAACGTAGGTTATGGTCAAGACTAAAGCAGATCAAGACAACTGGTGCAGAAAATTATGTTGGTGAATTAAGCAATGTGTACGATAATTACAGAAGGATAAATAATCAAGTAAGAAGAGCCACAAGGAATGAAGCAATCAAACAAGATAAAGTAATAGCTAAAAATGTTAAGGAGAACCCTAAAATATTTTGGAAAAGTGTGCAGTCTAAAACAAGGAGTACTTGTACGATACCAGAGCTGTATATAAATGAACAAAGGGATGAAAAAACCAAGGGAGATATGGAGAAGGCCGAAGTATTGTCAGAGTTTTACTGCAAGGTTTTCACGGAAGAGCCACAGGGAGAGGTCCCAGAGATAGAGGTCAAGGAGGTCCCAGTACTGGAGGAAATAACATGGACAGAAGAGATCATAAAGCAAAAGCTTGATAGCCTCAAGCGTAACAAGTCATCAGGGCCAGACGGTATACACGCTAGGATCATTAAGGAATTAGCAGAACAATTAGTGGCTCCACTGAAGATCATATTCGAACTCTCCTTCAAAAATCGAAAGTTGCCGGAAGAGTGGAAGAGGGCTAATGTCACAGCAATTTTCAAGAAAGGTGATCGAAGCGACCCCAGCAACTACAGACCGGTGAGCCTTACTTGCATCATTGGAAAAATCATGGAATCAGTCATCAAAGACCGTATCATCACACACATGAAAGAAAATAACTTGTGCAGCTCAAAGCAGTATGGTTTTGTTTCTGGTAGGTCAACAACATTGCAAATGCTACAAGTAGCCAACAAATGGACTGAAGCACTGGATGAAGGATTGGCTACAGATGTCGCATATTGCGACTTTATGAAAGCCTTTGATAAGGTTCCCCACCCCGCTCGAACTTGAAAACGGAGAAGTCCATAACGATAGTGCTACTGCTCTTCTTCCATAACTCCAGCCGATGAATTAATAAATAATAAGAGTTTTGTTGCTTATTAAAATGAGAAAGAACATCTGATCCGTAAGATCTGTTATTAAAAAGAACATCTGATCCGTAGACTAGTCGAATTCTATGACTATTGCTGAGCAAAAACTCATTCCTTCCGACAATAAATATTGAGATTTAGAGTGTACCTGTAAGAGCAAGAGCAAGGATTAGCATGAGTTCAAAATGAACACCGATTCTGATGACTTCATGCCCTCGGCCTTCCCGCCCCTCCCACCTCCCTCCACAGTCCCCAAACGTGGACCTACCTCTCCTCACAGGCCCCCCGGCAAAACTCAGCGAGTCTCCGACACACCACAAAAAGAACCAAAGATGGTCCCTTTCCTCCTCCGTGCCAAGAATGGGGCTAGAGTATTTGCAAACCCCTCCCGGGTTTCCTCTGCCTTGCATGAATCCCCTCTGGACAAATATATCATCCAAGGGGAGTCACGCTGCCTAGGCAATGGCTCCTCCTTGGTAGTGGCAGTGTGGGAACACAATCTCTGCAAAATCCCCATCCTGCAACAGCCTTCCTTCCAGCTCGGGGAATGGGAGGTCACCTGCCGCCAGGCAGATAAAGAAGGATCCTCCCAATACCAATTTGTGAAGGTGGGCCCCCTATCCGAAGACTCCAATCTTGACGAGGTCAAAGCCTCACTTCGGACTCCAGATGAAAGCCTGATAAGTGAAATAGTCTGGATTCACCCCCGTCACCTCCCCTACCACACCACAGGAAAATGGCTACGCCTAAAGGTAAAAGGCTCAATTCCCTCCAAAGTCTATATAGGCCACATTGTCTATACCACCCGGAGCTACCTCCTCCCCATCCTCCGTTGCCCTATGTGCCAACGAATCGGCCACTCCATCAACACATGCCGATCTTCCATACGCTGCTCCCGATGCAGCGGCCCACACCCGCACAAGGATGCCAATACCGGTAATCCCTGCCAAAAACCCTACCACTGTTTCCAGTGTGGAGGCCCCCACAGCCCTAAGTCTATCTACTGCCTCCACAACAAGCGGGCCCAAGACCTCTATGAAAGTCTGTCAGAAGAAGGAAAACCTCTCCCTCAGATTAACGAGCAATTACGGGCTCTTCCCTCCCTCAAGGCTCCCCAAACTCGTCCTGCTCCTCCCATCACCTCGGGGGTCTGCGCAACCTATAACACTGTGCAACCCTCACTCTCCTATGCAAATGCTGTCTCCCACAACAGATTTGCAGCTTTACAGGACCTAGAAGAGCAGGCCCCCCCAACCCAAGATGTAGTAATCTCCACTCCCCCTCCCACCCACCCTGAGCCCTCCAAACCAAGCCAATGCCGTCGCACCACAACCCCTGCCCCAAGTGCCACTCCCACAGACTCCCCTACCAGTAAGGACCAGATGGAACAAACCCCCTCCGTCACGGCAAAGATTCAACATCCACCTCCCTCTACATCCACGAGCAACAACCCTCCGACTAGAAAGACCCCAAAACCCAGCCCCCAAACACATGGTAACCCATCTCCGTCTACAAGAACCACCTTTCCAAAACCCTCAACCCAACCTCAGCAAGCTGCCCCACCTAAAGACCAAGTATTTGGACAGATCATCACCATGCTCATGGATGCTTTCACCCTCTATCAACAAGGGAAAACAGTCCTTAACATCATCTCCTCCCTGTGGCCAACCCTCTCCAACATCCTCTCCACCTTTTTCCCATAATAGACCTCAAAATTTTGTTATGGAACTCCAGATCCATTCTGAGAAAAACCGCCGAATTAAAAAATTATATAGCAAGCTCCCCCCCAGCCATAATTGCCCTCACTGAGACATGGCTCTCACCCAATCTCTCCTTCCACCTGCCGGGATATATAATCCTCCGGAAAGACAGGCACCAAGGGCGGGGAGGTGGTGTCCTCCTGGCCCTCCGAGACAAATATAATTCAACCCCACTAACCCTTCCACAATGGCCCCAAGGTCGCCTTGAAATAGTCGCTGCCAGGGTTGCCACAAATCGTGGATGGATCTCCCAGGCAGTGTGCTATAACCCTGATGGAGCTGCCACTTACCAGGAACTCCACCACTATCTCTCCCACCTCCCTCCCCCAGTCGTCCTCATGGGTGATTTTAATGCCCACCATAGATGCTGGGAACCTGCCCTCCCCCCTCATCTTACTAACCCCTCAGGTAGAGCACTATTCCAAACAATCCTCGCCTCTCCCCAGCTATCCCTCCTTTCGCCTCCAGGACTACCAACCCGCTATAATGGCCACACAGGAGACTCTTCGGTACTCGACCTCTTCATTGGCGACCCATCACTGCAGCCTTTTGTTGTAGCTACCGGCCCATACATGGGCAGTGACCACCTTCCTCTCTTAGCAACAATCGGCAATATTAACCCTACATCCAACCCAGGCTGTCTACCCCGCTGGAGACTTTCTCCACAGGGTTGGGAAGCTTTTAGAAACAAGCTAGCAGACTCCGACTCCTCCCCCAAGGAACTCGAAGAAGCTGCAGTGCACCTCTCCAACACCATCATAGCGGCTGGTAAAGCAGCATTCAAGCTCATCAGACAGCATAAACCTAGACGCCCCGGAAAGACATGGTGGACCGACGAATGTCTTCAAGCTGTTAAAGCTCGCAGAAAGGCATGGAACTCCTGGAGGAAACGTCCAACCCCGCAACTAGGAGCCGAGTACCGGAGGCTTAACGCCATCTGCACCAGAGTTATCCTCAAGGCCCAAAGGAAATCCTGGAGTTCCCACTGTGCTTCCCTATCTGTGACATCTAATACAGGACGCACATGGGACTTCCTTCACTCAATGGAAGGTCGAAAGGCTAGAGCCCCTCTGCCCCTGACTATCGGTACTTCACCCATCATCACAGAAGCTCAGAAAGCCTCCACCCTTGCTGCTCACTACCAGACCAAAGTTGGTTGCTTTCCACCCCCTCTGCTTGACCCAACGGTGGCTGATTTGATCACAGCCTCGTTTTCAACCCCTGGCATCCCTGAACTCACCCAGAGCTTTACACAGGGTGAACTCCGTACCGCACTGTCCTCCCTTCCCATCGGCAAAACTCCAGGCCCGGACCTAGTACTAAATGAGTTTCTCATCCATGCACCCCCTCACCTAATTCAGACCCTACTCACTATTTACAACTCCAGCTGGCGCACCGGCAAGTTTCCAGCCAGCTGGAAATCCTCCATATTGCTCCCCATACCTAAACCTGGAAAAGACCCCACCAAAGCCTCCAGCTATCGTCCAATAGCTCTGTTATCTGGCATCGGGAAACTCATTGAACGGCTTGTCACAGCTCGACTTACCTGGTGGCTAGAGAGAAACAATTTGCTCCTCCCAGAACAATGCGGCTTCCGCCCCCGTCGAAGCACCCTTGATGTCTTAGGGCAGATTGAATTCCACATCTGCGACACCTACAGGAAGAAAGGGGTAATGACCACCCTGTTTATCGACCTGGAGGGTGCCTTTGATTACACCTCCCACACAGGAATACTTTACAAGCTTGCTAGGATGGGTATCACAGGCCCTCCCCTTGCTTGGCTCAACTCCTACCTCTCCAACCGCACCTTCAGTGTAGCAGTTGGCTCGACTCTTTCCCCACCGGCCCCTATCCACAGAGGTGTCCCACAAGGCTCCATCCTCGGCCCCCTCCTATTCAATATCCTCCTCTCAGATCTAAGCATCCCAGACCACTCCCACCTCCTCATCTATGCTGATGACATCACGATAATCAGCAAGGCAGCCACTCAAGAAGAGGCAGAGAGCAACCTACAAGAGGCTGCTGAGGCTCTCACAGCATGGGTGACTGCCTGGGGCTTGACCATCAGTGCCCCCAAAAGTGCACTCATGTGCTTCACCCTCAAGAAGCAGGTTACCCTCCCCAGCATCACCATAAATGGATGTCCTGTCCCATATGTCAGGTCTCACTGCCTCCTGGGACTCTGGCTCGATGGCCCCCGTCTCACCTGGTCCCCCCACATCGAACACCTGTTGCTCAAATGCAACAAGAGACTTGATGTCATGAAAAGGGTGGCAGGAGTCCGCTGGGGGGCCAGTCGAGACCTACTCCTTCACTACTACCAAGCAGCCATCAGAACCAAAATCTCCTACGGAGGCAGCCTCTATGGCTCAGCAGCCCCAACAATCCTCCGCAAGCTAGATCCTATCCAAAACGCTGCTCTGAGGATTGCCATGGGTGCTATGAGATCCTCCCCCGTTACAGCCCTCCATGCAGAAAGTGGCCTACTTCCATTGCACCTCCATAGACAGGTGGCACTATGCCACCAATACCACCATGTCCAGACCCTCCCTCCAGACCACCCCATGGCAGTCATCCATTCCACAGCCGAAGTGGACCAACAATCCCCATCATGGTCTCCAGGAGCACGTAAACCCCTAATGGTCAGAGCACTGCTGGCACACACTGCACTACAGCAGCCTCTACCCCCTCCCTCTAAAATATACTCCCACCCCCCAGCACCCCCATGGATAGACCTCTCCTCCATCTTTGCCCTCAATATTCCAAACCTCCCCCCAAAGAACTCAGCTGGCCCTATAGCTGCAGCCCTGTTTGCCCAACTCAAGCACTCCAGCTATTCCCACCATCTCCAAATATATACCGATGGTTCCCGATCCCCAACCCCTCCCTCGACCGCTGCTGCCATCTACATCCCCTCCTCCAACATATGCCGAATTTGGAGGCTGCCCCCAGAAATAGATATAGTGACTGCAGAAATGTTCGCACTCCGCCAAGCTCTAAGTTTCATAAACACAAACTATACCCCAACCAAAACAGTAATCTTCACTGACTCCCGATCATCTCTGCAACTTCTGCTCTCACACCGCCCAAAGTCATCCACAGCCCTAGCCCACTCCATCCAAAGCATGCTACTATCCCTCAGGTTAGTAGGATGGGCCATCACCCTACAGTGGGTGCCCTCACACTCTGACATCAGAGGGAATGAGATAGTGGATGCTGCTGCCAAGAAGGGTCTGTCCCTAGAGAGCATAACTCCACTACCACCCCCTCTGTCGGTAGCAAAAAAACTGCTCTCTGCTGCCTGCCAATCCCAATGGGATGCCAACCTACAAAACTCCCTCAACACCACCTCCATGGGCAGATACCGCATTGACTCCACCCCACAGCCATGGATCAGGCTACAATCACGGGCCCTAGATGTCGCCCTGACCAGACTTCGCTTAGGCCACACATCCCTCAATGCCCACCTCCACCGCCTAAACCTATCCCCTGATCCATTTTGTCCTTGGTGTCCGAACATTGAAGAAACAGTGGAACACTTCCTTCTCCACTGCCCCCGCTTCCACTCGCACAGACTAGCCCTGAAACATAGTCTCCGCACCTTAGGCATCCCAACCTTCAATCTGCCCACCCTACTGGCAGCAGCCCCACCCGTTACCCCCCAAACCCGCTCCAAAGTCATCCACCTCACTTGCCTATTCCTGAGGAAGTCTCAACAGCTCTCACGACTATAAAGTGGTGGGACCCATACTACAGGGCACATACGCCGAAAGGCATCAAAGCCCTTAGAAGCCATCATCATCATCATCATAAGGTTCCCCACCAAAGATTGCTGAAAAAGTTGAAAGCCTTTAATCTGGGGCCCAGTTACATGGGTTGGATTGAGTCTTTTTTGTGTGGACGGCAGCAGAGTCATGGTTAATGGTGAAAGGTCCAGCTGGAAGAGCGTCATAAGCAGGGTACCGCAAGGCTCCGTACTCGGACCTCTGCTGTTCGTCATGTACATCAACGACCTACCAGAATCGATGTCCAATGAGAGCCAACTATTTTTGTACGCTGATGATACGAAAATATTCAGGTCTATTAAAGATGTTGATGAGTGTAGAAAACTACAGGATCACATGGTTGACCTTAAGGAGTGGTCAAATAAGTGGCTCTTGAAATTCCATCCTGATAAATGTAAAGCTATGAAGATTGGTAAATCAGAAATACCACATGGTGATTATGTCATGGAGCAGAGCTTAACACTCACCAATGAAGAGAAAGATCTAGGGGTAATAGTTGACAAGGATCTGAACTTTGAAAAGCACATATCAGGGAAAATAAATTCGGCTAATAGAATAGTGGGTCTCATACGTCGTACCATATCGTGTCTTGATGAAGAGGTCTTTCGATCATTGTTTGTGGCCTTGGTCCGACCAATCCTGGAATATGCAAGCCCAGTGTGGAGCCCTTATAAGGTAAAAGACATAACAGCACTGGAAAATGTTCAAAGAAGAGCTACGAAGCTAGTACCATCCCTAAAAGACTTGTCATATGAGGAGCATTTAAGGAAGTTAAAGTTACCAACACTGGCATACAGAAGAGTTAGGGGTGAAATGATTGAAACTTACAAAATATTGCAAGGGGTATATGATGAGGTGGCATGTCAGGGGCTTTTTGAGCTGCAAGAGGATGGTCGCACCAGAGGACATAGCAAGAAGCTTTACACCAAGAGGTCAAGACTTAATATTAGGAAGAACTTTTTCTGCAACAGAGTAGTAGAAAAATGGAATGACCTACCAGAATACGTAATATCTGCTGAAAATGTTTTGAAATTTGAAATTGCACTTGATAGGGTATGGGGTGGCCAGCCGATAAAGTATGACTATAGGGCTAAATTAGAAAAAATAGAAACGTCCACCCAAGACACACAACTAACGAGGTCATTGATGAGGAGCCGGGTCACATAGACTGAACAGCCTCCAACCCGGGCAACGTCTGTGAGTATCTGTGAGTATAAAGCAAGGGACCTAGGCATTGCGGGCAAGCTAGGAATGTGGCTTCATAACTTTCTGTCAGGCCGCACCCAAACAGTCGCAGTGGATGGCCATAGGTCAAACAAAATTAAAGTTAAAAGTGGGGTCCCACAAGGTTCGGTCCTTGGCCCACTCCTATTCATAATTCATATGAACAACATGAGTAGGAGTGTAGACTCAACCCTCCTATCCTTTGCCGATGACACCCATATCAGTCGTGCAGTAATGGAGAAGGAGGACGTGTGCCACCTACAAGACGACCTCAATGCTGTATATGCCTGGGCTTCCGATTGCAATATGCTATTCAACGAAGATAAGTTCGAGATGATGAGATATGGCACAAATCAAGCATTGAAAAACACTACCAACCCCTCTACACGGAGAGAGGCTTGCGGATCACGCCAAAACTGCACATAAAATGTCTGGGGGTTCATCTAGGGGAGGACGCCACTTTCCAGCACCATATCACGGAGACCATTAAAAAGGCTCGGGGCTGGCTGGCTGGGTACTGCGAACTTTCACCTCAAGAGACCCAGAGATAATGCTAACCCTTTGGAAGGCGCTAATCCAACCCATCATGGACTAAGGTAGCCAACTCTGGTCCCCACACAAACGAGGAGACATCTCGACTTCTTTTGAACCGGACGTTTTTGATCTCACTTCGTCGTCGAACTTTATATTACCTTCTCACTCACAGTCGCCCGCAACTACAATCTTCTAAAGGCTTTCGGCCACTACTAACCTCTTGGAGTATCTCTAGCCTAGCTCTGGGAAACCTAGGCCGCCAGGCCCAGGTGAACGGTCCCCCAATGGAAGTTTCCCTAACCCCTAAGGGCAAACGTGGCCCCAGCCCTTCCACCGAAGCGGACCCTCGTCCGACTTCACGTCCTCGCTTCAATCAAGACGTTCCAAGACCTAATATTCCTCAATCTCACCATGCCTCCAACTCAACCCTGGCTCCATTTTTTTTTTTTTTTTTTATAGAGCCCATCTGGCAACTACCCACTTGGGCATAAGTCGCCGAAAAACACGACAGCCTAGAATTAGGCTACTTTAAAGTTAAAATATGAAAACTTAACAATCAATATAAATTTGAAAAACTTAACAATCGAAGCAATCTCCGGCAGCGGGGGGAGGTCCCCCTCACCCCGGTGCAGGAGAGTGCAATCTAAAACAAAACAATAACAAAAAAAGGAACCTTAAATAAAGGGGAGAAGGCCGGCCTCCCCCAAAAAGTCAATAAGTCCACCAGTCATGGTGCACGCACTCGTCCCGAGTACAAGGGACAGGCGGTAGCGACCCCGCCCATCCCGGTACCGAGACAGGTATCGTGCGCGAAGATCACCCAGACTGGGACATTCGACAAGAATATGCCGAACAGTCTGGGGGACGACGCAGTCGTTGCAATAGGGCACATGCGAGCGCTCCACCAAGTAACGATGCGTCACACGAGTGTGTCCGATTCGAAGACGACAGAAAGCAACCTGAAGCCGCCGCGGCATTGGGGGATAGGTCCATGGGAACAGTCGCGGCGCAATGGCACGCAACTTTAAGTTCCCCTCGACCGTCTCCCATCTTCTTTGCCAAGCAGTCCGAAGAGCTGCCCGTATTCCTGCCATGTAGTCGGTGTGAGGAAGAGCGAAACGCTGGTCCGGTCGCAGAGTCCTCGCGGACTCTTTGGCGCCCTCATCGGCGCGCTCATTCCCCGCAATTCCTACATGTCCAGGAACCCAGCAGAAGATAATCTCGACATCTGCCCGGCTCGCCAAAACCGTGGCGTCACGGATTTCGCGAACCAGGGGATGCGGAGATTCCAATGCCCCGAGAGCACTCAGGGCGCTTTGTGAGTCGCTATAAATCACAATCCAGTCTCCAAACCGGGCACGTCGCGTAATCTCCCGTACCGAGTGGTGTATTGCCACCAGCTCGGCCGTGAAGACAGACGCAGCGCCTGGTAGAGCCCCGCTGACTTCAAACAGAGGGGATACGGCGTGGAAGCCGACCCCCTCTTGGGACTTGGAGCCATCCGTATACACTGGCACGGTACCAGCGTGACACGATGTGTGCTCCAAAAAGATCGAACGCAATACTCCCGGCGCAGTACAAGCTTTGGGAGCAGAGGCGTGGCGACAAATAGCCAAATGTGGTACCCTCCAGGGTGGCGTCCTGGGCAGAACCAGGGGCGCCACCGGCCCGAGAGCTATATCTACCTCTCGAAGGAGTTTCCTGGCCCTAAACCCAAAGGGCTTAGGGTATGACTGGCGTCTCTCGGCGGCATAGGCACCATCGAGATCAGCTGCGGATGCAGTGAGAGCTGTTGGCGACTGGGGGAGGCGCCGGGCTCGCGCGTACAGGCGAGTGATGCACTGCACGCGGCGCAGAGCGAGTGGCATCTCCCCAGCACAACCCTGGCTCCAAATGACAACTCTGAGTCTCAGAATGTTGTTCTCATTAGATCATCTGAAAACAAGGCCATATTTTCCTATCCATTAAGAGTCACAGCTGCCCTAAACTCATCACCATTCCATAAGCTTATAAAAGAGGGATCCTGCCAAATCTTGGGAAAAGGTACAGCCCTAAGAATTGAAGGGGACAAAGCCCCTGCCAACAATCAGGATGCTTCAGCTCCTTTTTTAGAGGTAGTGTTAGGGATGCTCTCGAGGGCTATGGCACCACAAATGGGCAGCTGTACGATGCCACATCCACACCATCAACAGCTCCCAATACCCACGAGCCCCTGGGCAACCAGGTCCGGCTTGATACACCATTAGGCAACATCCTAATGGGCAATATTCAGGGCCTCTACCCGATGACCAACAGGTCAAAGGTACCATTCTTGGAAGAGCTGGCCAAGTTAGAGGACCTTATGTTTATTGCCCTCACAGTCACACCTCAAAAGTGAAGTGGTAGACTGAGATCAAGCTGAAGAATTACACCCCTTACCGTGCGGATAGGCCACACAGGAGTCACGGCGGAGTCGTCACATATGTGAGAGATGACTTGGCCCTGGACACTAAACAACTATTAGTCTATGCTGACGGGTATGTGGAATTTTCAGTAATTCAGATAACAAAACCCAGCCTCATAGTAGTGAACTGCTACCGCCCCCCACAGTGTCCTTCCAATAAGTTCCTGAAGGCGTTACAAACGGCGAGCAATATTCTGGACGACCTCCCAACACCTACACCAGACATCATCCTCTGTGGGGACTTCAACTTCCCCTTTATCCAATGGCCAGAAGGATCACCCGGGGGTGGTAGTGGTGACGAAAGCCGCCAAGCAAGAGCTCTCCTTGATTTTGCAGATAAATTCCTCCTAATACAGGTGATAACAACCCCAACCAGATACCATAACATCCTGGATCTGTTCTTCACCAACAACACAGATGCAATCGAGGAGTGCAAAGTTGAAAAAACAATCTTCTCAGACCACAGCCTGGTGACAGTCAAAACATCATACACCACAGCAACAACAACAGAGAAGAACAACAGAGTACAGAAATTGACTGGGAGCAAATCAGGAAGTCACTCATGGAAATTGACTGGACATCACTACTGAGCAGCAAATCTCCAGAGGAGATGTATCAACTCTTCATAGACAACATCCGAAGAGTCTGCGTAGCCCATGTGCCTCCCAAAAGGTGGACCGCAAAACGATCAGTAATTCCTAGAGACAGGAGGATTCTCATGCGGAAAAGGGCAACACTTAACCACAAGTTAAGGGTGGCACGCAGCGAGGAGAGGAAACAGGTTCTCGCTGGATACATTTCCCATATAGAGAGCCAGGTGAAGGACTCCCATGAAAAACAGAGAAAGGAGGAGGAAGAAAGAGCAGCACAAAACATCAACATTAACCCAAAGTACTTCTTCAGCTATTGCAGGCGCTTATCCAAGACCAAAACAAGAGTTGGCCCGCTAAAGAACAGCCAAGGAGAAGTACAAAACCCCCCCAAAGACACCTGTGAGACCCTGAAGGATCAATATGAAACAGTATATAGTCGCCCGAGAGTCCAGATGCGAATACTCGATCCCACAACCTTCTTCAACCCGGAGTACCATGCAAACCCACAGGCTCCAAGGCTCACAGAGGTAAACTTTACGGAGGACGACATGAAAGCAGCTATACGGGAGCTAAAATCAAATGTGGCAGCAGGACCGGAATGCGTGCCAGCAATTCTCCTAAAAGAATGCATGGAAGCACTAAGCCCACCATTACTCATACTCTGGCGATGCTCCCTGGACAACGGCACAGTCCCCTCTTCACTAAAGGAGGCAATAATTACCCCAATATATAAGGGGGGTGATAAGAGCCTCCCAAAGAACTACAGACCGGTGGCCTTAACATCACACATCATCAAAATTTTTGAGAAGGTACTGAGGAACACCATTGTGGAATGCATGGAGGCAAATAGCCTGTACAACGACAATCCGCATGGATTCCGCAAGGGCAGGTCTTGCCTCTCCAAACTCTTATCCCACTACGACTGGATGCTACACCAACTCATTGAGGGGGCCAATGTGGACATAGTGTTCCTGGACTTCGCAAAAGCCTTCGACAAGGTTGATCATGGCATCCTGCTCCATAAGATCAAAGACATAGGGATAATGGGAAAGCTGGGTATGTGGCTCCACAGCTTCCTTACATCTAGATCCCAGGTGGTTGTCACAGAGGGTGCAAGATCAAGTGCCTCTACTGTGATCAGTGGGGTTCCCCAAGGCTCTGGCTCTGTACTGCTGCTAATGGGTGACATTGACCAAGGAATAGACAGCTCTCTGGTATCTTCCTTTGCCGATGACACAAACCTCAGCCACACGGTAACGAGCGCCGAAGATGTGAGGGCCCTCCAACAAGACCTAGACAAGGTGCAAGAATGGGCCGACAACAACATGTCCTTCAATGATGAAAAGTTTGAACTCCTTAGATGTGGCCCAAACTCAAACTTGAAGGAGACCACCACATTGTCTACAGGAGGGGGACATGATATAGAGCCCACCCATCATGCCAAGTGTCTAGGTGTGACCTTCAGCGATGATGCTACCTTCCACCACCACATACAAGACACTGTTAATAAGGCCAGGAGAATGACTGGCTGGATTCTCCGAAACTTCAGCACAAGAGCCGAGGATGTTATGCTGACGCTGTGGAGAGCACTGGTCCAACCTATATTGGACTACTGTAGTCAATTGTGGTCACCCAACACAAAAGGGGACATCCAAAAACTCGAAGCTGTCCAAAGGGCCTTCACCAGGAACATCCGGGGCATGAGACAGTATAGTTACTGGGAGAGGCTCTCGCGACTAGGTCTCTCTCACAGCAAAGACGGAGGGAGAGGTACCTGGCCATATATGTGTGGAAGGTACTGGAAAAGCTGGTACCTAACCCCTCCGAACAAGAGCTCCAGCCACAATCCAATGCTCGCACCGGCCGCAAATGCAGACAGAGGGTCCTACCAACCAATGGGCCCTCCAGAATAAGGACCCTGCTAGCTGCCAGCTTGTGTTACTATGGGCCCAGAATCTTCAACGCCCTCCCCAAAGAGGTGAGAGACATATCTGGCGGACCTGTGGAGACCTTCAAAAGGGGGCTTGACAAGTTCCTCAGGGGTCTGGTGGATGAGCCACCAGTGCAAGGCTCCATCTAACTCCATACCGGACCAAACCAGCCTTGGATGAGAAGACCAGAGGTCCGGTAGTTGCAGCGGTACCCCAGTACGGCGCTGAGAGGACATCTCAAGACTTCGTAAAAGTAAAGTAAAGTAAATAAACTAGAGGTAGATCTTGAAGATGTCTCCACCCTGGGGGAATGGCCAGTCAAGTGCTGGCGCCCGGAAGATGCCTCATTAGGCAAATACAAATATGGGAGGATCTCTGGCCTTCCAGTCTCCATACAGCAAGAAGACCTCAGAAACAACCCGCGGATCCTTGATTCTAACAGCCTGTCCAGTCTTATGGAGATTTCTAGATTACCTTCCCATCCTGAGGCTTCCACCTACTCAGCGCGTCTCAAATTTGCAGGAGGACTACCAGAAAGAATGGCTCTGGGCTTCACCTCCTACTCAGTTCTCCCATACTATCTCCCCCCTCTGAGGTGTTTCACATGCCAGCGTTTTGGCCATGGATCACTGACCTGCAGATCCACACATATGACAGTTTGAACTTGGCGGAAAGACAATTTGAATGCAAATGATTCACGTTGGGCCTCAGTCGCTTGCATGCAGGCTCAACGCGGGATTTTTCCCGCTATGAAAGCATTTTAAATAACGTGTGAATGCTGTTTCCCCACTGAATAAATGGGAATGAAAATGAACTGATACGTAGGGTCTTTTAGGAATTTTCCTAACAAAATACGAGAACCTGAGTTATTTGGTAAATATGTAGATTGGTGGCGCGTATGATTGGACGTAAACTATTTCGTCCAGTTTCAATGTTTCACGTTTTGGGAGTAAATTTAAGGAGACTGCTCGTTTGGGAGTAAACACAATGGGAGAACCACCATATGATTAGCAATCAGCCCCATTTACAAAGGAGGAGACAGGACCCTGCCCAAAAATTATAGGCCAGTAGCCCTGACCTCACACTTAATTAAAATATTTGAAAAATGTGTCAGAAATAAGATACTAGAGTACCTGGAGGAAAATAAGCTACTCACACACTCACAACATGGTTTTAGAAAAGGAAGATCTTGCCTCTCAAACATGTTGGCCCACTATGACTGGGTCCTACAAAGCCTAGCCAAAGGAGAAAATGTTGATACGGTGTTCTTGGATTTTTCTAAGGCATTTGATAAAGTGGATCATGGGATATTACTCCATAAGCTAAAAGGTCTAGGAATAAAGGGTAAAATAGGTGAGTGGATACATAGCTTCCTCTCAGACAGAACACAGTTTGTGACTGTAGAGTCCCAAAAGTCAGAAGAGGCCAAAGTAATAAGTGGAGTACCACAAGGTTCGGTTCTTGGCCCACTATTGTTTCTGATACATTTGAATGATATTGGCACAAGAGCCGGAGCATCCCTCATGTCTTTCGCCGATGACACGCACATCAGTCGGCAAATCAAGAAGGAAGAAGAAGTGCATCTGCTCCAAGAAGACCTGGACAAAATATATGACTGGGCCAAAGAGAACAACATGGACTTTAATGAAGATAAGTTTGAAGTACTGAGATATGGCACAAACCAGCATATAAAATCAAACACAAAGCTCCTCACAGAGAGTGGTAAAGAGATAATACCAAAGGAACACGTGAAATGCTTGGGTGTATATCTGGAAAGCGATGGTACCTTCAGCCACCACATTGGAGAAGCAGTGAAGAAAGCCAGAGGCATGAGTGGATGGATCCTTAGAACCTTCTCATCGAGGGAACCTGAACCTATGCTAACCCTTTGGAAAGCCCTAGTACAACCCATACTAGATTACTGCAGCCAACTGTGGTCCCCATCCAAGAAAAGGGAAATACAGATGCTGGAGACAGTACAAAGAATGTTCACCAGATGGTTCAATTCTAATGTAACTGATCAATAGTGTTGAATACCGTTAATGTGACATTGAAGCACCTAACATCAAGCAACAGCTTCGAATAAAAGCATAAACTAAAGGATTAATTAGATAATTTAAGATACGAAATAGAACTGAAGAACGAAAGGAATTTTCAAGATGGCTGCGCCCAGCAAAAATGTAAACAACAATAATAAAGCATCCTTGGTAAACCAAAATCAAGTTGTAAACAATGTAATTCGGACCACCGTAACTGAATCAAAAGGTATTCCTAATGACTTTTGCGGAAATTGTAAGGTAAAAGAAAATTTAATAAATATAAATGGTAACGCTGATGTAGAGAGAATAAATGCTGGTAGTAATGATATACCGAATTGTCATAGTCTTAATGATAGTGATAAATGTGCGTGGTGTCAAAGTGTATGTGATATTGGAATAAAATGCAATGGCCCTTGCAGAAGATGGTTCCACTATTCATGCACAAGACTGCCGACATACTTTATTATTCTACTTGAACACTCAAAACGACATTACACATGCGAGAACTGTGTCAAAAATATGGTTCCAATCTTTGATAGTGAACATGTGCGAGTCGATGGAGTGATAGCTAAAGAAGAACAAGATGATGAGAAGACCATACAAAAACGACAAACAAAGAAAATTGAAGAGAAACCCTTGGCAATTCAACAAACGGTAGCAAAAATAGTTGACTATACTAGTAGCACAGTCAAAAATAAAAATAGAACAGAGATACCCAAGGAAAACAAAACTGATAGTAATGGTGACAAGAAAAAATCTCAAAAGAAAGTCAGCCCTGTTTGCTATTACTATAAATACAGTGACTGCAAAAAGGGGAAAAACTGTACATACAGACACCCTCCGCTCTGCAAATTTTTCATGAGAGATGGGTATGGCCTAAATGGATGTGCGGAAAAAAAATACTGTGAATTTACACATCCGCATATATGTCCAAATTCGTGGTATAATGGAGAATGTAATGAATTAGGCTGCAAAAACAAGCATATTACTGGCACATACAGTCCTAAAGGATTTATGGGAAAAAAAGAAAAAAAACAGGAAGATGAGAGCTCTATTAATAATAAAAAACCTCTTTATTCAAGCATTGTAAAAAGTGAAAACAAAACTGGTGAAACTAAAATCAATGAGAATGAAAATTTTTTAGGCCAAATTATGCAGCAAATACAGCAAAATCAAAGCCAAATTGCTGCCATAATGTCAATGATTCAAAGAAATTATACAACTCAAAATCAGATTCCTACATACCAACTTATACAGAAACAAATTCCAATGCAATTTTAGACAATTATAATATAGTTTATTTCAATATTAATGGCTTATATAGCCAATCAAATAACACAAAAATACCTTTTTTACAAGATATGTCTAGCAGCAATACCCTGATGATAGCCATTACAGAAACCCATCTGAGGCCTGAAATAAAAGACTCAGAAATTCAAATTGATAAATTCAATATATACAGATGCGATCGAGATAAAAGAATTCATGGGGGAGTTGCTATATATGTAAAAAATGACATACCTAGTGAAGAGATCTTAAAATATTCAAATGGAGAATGTGAGATATTAATTATTAAAATAATGATAAAATCTGATATCTACTATGCAATTAACATATATCGACCACCTAGTGCAACACCTGAAAGCTTCTCAAAGGTTATTGAAAAAGTTAATGAATGCAAAGAGATAAAAAATTGCAGCAGTAACTTAATAATCTTGGGGGACTTTAATTTTCCGAATGCAAAGTGGAATGAAAATGGACTTCTGGAGTCGGGTATAGAAAAAGGAAATCATAGCATAGTACAATATCTCATGTCTGATTTCTATTTAACTCAATTAATATTAAAGCCTACAAGAAAAGATAATATTCTTGATCTGGTATTTACTAATAATAATGAATTAATAGATGAAATCCAAATCTCTGAAACAATTCACTCAGATCACAGCATCATTAACTTAGAGACAAATATTCCTATAGAACCTATCAAGATAAACAGCTCTGGTATAAAAGTCCCCTTTGGGGATCTTAACCTTTACAAAAGTGACTGGAAATCAATCAATGAAAAATTGAGCCTTATAGATTGGATGTTGATCAGACCTGGAAAAAAATACAGCAATACATGACTGATATTATTTATGCTAATACTCCAAAAAGACAAACAAAATCTAATAAAATTACCAAAGAACATAGAAAGAGAAAAAGTCTCATGAAAAAAAGAATTAAGATCACAAAAAATCTAAATAAAACATTGGATGTAGAGAAAAGAAATAAATTGAAAAACAATATACTGGAAATAGAAAAAGAAATAAAATTATCCCACTCAAGGGAGAATACTGATGAAGAAAATAAAGCTATACAACGAATAAAGGAAAGTAGTAAATATTTATTTAAATTTGCAAAAAAGAAAAACTTAGCTAGAACTAATATTGGACCACTTTTATCATCTGATAACAACTTAACCTCAGACCCTAAAACAATTGCCGATATATTACAAAAACAATACGAATCAGTATGGAGCACTCCAGTCAAAAGTACATTAGAAGATTCTGCGAACAGGAATACAGTTGAAACAATTAGTGATATACAGCTTCATGAAGCAGATATATCAAAAGCTATTGATCTAATACCTGAAAACTCAGCACCAGGACCTGATGGGATAGGGCCTATCATCCTAAAAAACTGCAAAATATCATTAGCAGCTCCAATATATATGCTGTGGAGAAGATCACTAGACAGCAGCAAAATTCCAAACTGTATGAAAATTGCAAAAGTAAAACCAATCTTTAAACAAGGATCAAAAAAATTACCAGAGAATTATAGACCAGTATCTCTCACATCTCATGTGATTAAAATCCTTGAGAGAATTGTTAAAATAAATGTAGTAAACTTCTTGGAGAGCAATAAATTATTAAAAACGTTTCAGCATGGTTTTAGGCAAAAAAGATCCTGCCTCACTGAACTTATCGACTACCGCAATGAAATATTGCAAGCAGTATTAGACAATAAAAACATGGACGTCATTTACCTTGATTTTTCTAAAGCTTTCGACAAAGTGGACCACAACATCGTACTGAAAAAAGCCCAAAAATTAGGAATTGTGGGGAAAATATCAAAGTGGCTAAAAGAATTCTTAATGAATCGTAAGCAAGTGACTATAGTAGATGGCCATGAATCATATGTCTCTGAAGTAGTAAGTGGTGTTCCACAAGGAACCGTACTGGGCCCCTTATTGTTTTTAATAATGCTGAATGATATAACTGAAACCATAAGAAACAGCTCTTTATATTCATTTGCTGATGACACAAGAATTTTAAAAACTATAGAAAATATATTTGACAGTGAGAAATTGCAGGAAGACTTAAATGCAACATATGAATTTGCCAAACAGAATAATTTAAAATTTAATGAAACAAAATTTGAGCTTATTAAATTTGGATTACAAGATAACTTAAAAAAAATTACTAACTACAAGACCCCCAGTGGAAAGCTAATTGTAGAAAAATCAGATATTAAGGACTTAGGTGTGTACATATCTAATGACTTATCATTTAAGGTACATATTGATGATGTTGTTAACAAGTGCAGGCGAATGAGTGCTTTTGTGTTAAGAACATTCAAAACCAGGGAAAAATCAGCCATGTTGATATTGTTCAAAGCATGCATCCAACCCCATCTAGACTATTGTGTCCAATTATGGTATCCCTATGAGGTAAAAAACATGCAAAAGTTAGAAGGTATCCAACGGACTTTCACAGACAAAATAAGAGGGATGGAAGGACTAAATTACTGGCAAAGACTGGAAAAATTGAATTTATACTCAGTTCAAAGAAGATATGAGAGATACATCATAATATATATTTGGAAGGTCATTGAAAACCTCGTAATTCCACCTGAATCAGAAGAAATAGTTCCAGTATACTCTCAGAGATATGGAAGAACTTGTCAAAAATTCCATCTGTCAAGCTCAAATAGATATAAAATCCATCAGTACAACTCATTATCAAGATTTGGAACTAGACTGTTTAATGTGCTTCCTAGAACAATAAGAGATTTTAGTGGTACTACCGACAGCTTTAAAAATAAATTAGACAAATACTTAATAGACCTTCCAGATGAACCTAATATTATAGGCTACAAAAAATTTATTGCTGCCTCTTCAAACTGTATAGTTGATCAAGCGCAGCATAAATACTTTAGCAGATAGCAACAGTACAGAATACAAGGGGTGTCTGCCACGCAGTGGCCCCGCTTCATGGTCTCAGAAACTCAACATATACATATAATAATTGGAATCTGGATTTATGAAGCAAAAACCTTTCAAGAGAAGTCAAGAGAAGAGAAGGGCATGAGGGAATTGGACTACTGGCAAAGACTCAAAACTCTAGGCCTCTACTCTCAGCAGAGGAGAAGAGAGAGATATAGAGTAATCTATCTATGGAAGATCTTAGAACAATTAGTGCCAGATCCAAATCCCTCTGTACTGTACATCCATGAAAATGAGAGAACTGGGAGAAAATGTGGAAGAAGATCCTTACCTGCGGGAGCCCCAACAAGAATAAGATCACTGTTGGCATCAAGCTTGCTACAAGAGGGGCTGCGGATATTCAACACACTCCCCAAGGAAACAAGAAAGTTGACCTCCTGCCGTGTGGAGCGATTTAAATCAAGCCTGGACAAATACTTAAGGTCGCTACCAGACGAACCCACAGTACCGGGATACATAAAGTATTGCCGAGCGGAGTCAAACTCAATACCGGACCAAGTGGCTCTAATGAAACGGGACACAAGGGACGGCAGCAGCGGTGGACCACCACGACTGTGAGGCGTAGACCTCTAAACACGACCAAGTATACCAAGTAAGTAAGTCTCTCTTTCCAGACTTCCCTCTCCTCTTCTAATCTTTTTATTTGTTGCTTCATTTCCCAATTTTCTTTCCTCATAACTTTCACGTTACCCCTACAGCTTCTGCAGAACCAGCTCAGTGAGGTGTTTACTTTGCAAAGTACCTTCATCTCTTCGCTCGAAACCTTTTCACACCCCGCATGGTACCAACACTCGCAGTCCTCACATAAAATTCCCGCTTCCCCATTTTTCACTTTTCCCCTGCACCCTTTACACACATCACTATTGTGCTTTTGTTGTTGTTCTATTAATTGATCACCGCCCCCCTCCCTCTTCGCTGCTTCTCCTCCCCTTTTTTCCTCTGTCGCTGTCTTCTCTTCTCTCGTTTTCCGCCTTGGGGGTGGCGTCCTACTTGCGTACTCACAGCATCCACACAGCTCACCTGCACTCAGCCTCCCCTCATAATCACATCTCTTTTTCCTTGCACCTCTTCCGGTATCCATATTTAATATTTTATTTATTTTATTTGTTACACGTTATTCTATTTCCCATTTCTTGCTTGAATGCCTTGAATTAAATAAAGAAAGAGTGCTTATAAAAAATACCCTGGGCAAAAAAGAAAAGGACATCAACAAAACTATTGGAAGCATTCTTTTTGAAGAAGAAAACCTGGATGAGAAGAAAAGAGAGGTATACAGATTATGGAAATTAAGAGAAAAGAAAGTAAAAGAAATTGACAGTGCACAAGCTAGTAAGAATACCAAGTAATTATAGGGATAATACTGTCATATATTAAAAATTCACGCATTCACTTGCTCCATTGACAACTACCATTAAATATAAGTACCTAACAATACATCCACGTGTTTTTCCCTTAAAATATATATGTGTAAATCAAATAGCTGTGACAAAGCAAACAAGGCTGCATGATAAATCTTATGTAAATCATAAAAAAGTACCCATATACATGCACTAAGCTTGTGTTTACATAAATGAGTAAAAGTCTGGACATACAGCCTACTTAATACGGCTGGCTACTTACTGACAATGGTGTAAACCTGAATTTTAAGTACATGATAATTATATTCTAAACAATGCAAAAAAGTAAATGACTAACAATTAAATCGGTATTTTAAGTACATGATAATTAAATTTTACACACTAAAAAAAAAAAAGTAAAGGACTAAGAATTAAACCAGAATTGAATATTGATAGTAAGGATATTTTATCCAGAAAGCTGCATATAATGGGATTCCATGAATCTCATATGTGTTATGGAGGTGCCGATGGAAAGGCAATACCTCTTATCTTATCTTATCTAATAGAATAGTGGGTCTCATACATCGTACCATATCGTGTCTTGATGAAGAGGTCTTTCGATCATTGTTTGTGGCCTTGGTCCGACCAATCCTGGAATATGCAAGCCCAGTGTGGAGCCCTTATAAGGTAAAAGACATAACAGCACTGGAAAATGTTCAAAGAAGAGCTACGAAGCTAGTACCATCCCTAAAAGACTTGTCATATGAGGAGCGTTTAAGGAAATTAAAGTTACCAACACTGGCATACAGAAGAGCTAGGGGTGAAATGATTGAAACTTACAAAATATTGCAAGGGGTATATGATGAGGTGGCATGTCAGGGGCTTTTTGAGCTGCAAGAGGATGGTCGCACCAGAGGACATAGCAAGAAGCTTTACACCAAGAGGTCAAGACTTAATATTAGGAAGAACTTTTTCTGCAACAGAGTAGTAGAAAAATGGAATGACCTACCAGAATACGTAATATCTGCTGAAAATGTTTTGAAATTTGAAATTGCACTTGATAGGGTATGGGGTGGCCAGCCGATAAAGTATGACTATAGGGCTAAATTAGAAAAAATAGAAACGTCCACCCAAGACACACAACTAACGAGGTCATTGATGAGGAGCCGGGTCACATAGACTGAATAGCCTCCAACCCGGGCAACGTCTGAGTATCTGTGAGTGAGTATTTTGGGATCGCCGTCGCTCAGAGGATCGGAGCGCCAGTCTGCCAACGCCATCTTTGTCGCTGCGGAGCAGAAGTAGACACTTTGGCGCACCACCCCCTCTCCTGTCGTAAAAGCGCTGGTCGGTTTCCGCGACATGCAGGAATCAACGACGTTATCAGGCGTGCCTTGACCAGCGCAGGACTCCACTCCATCTTGGAGCCGCCTGGACTCGACAGAGGCGACGGAAAGCGCCCGGATGGGATGACTACCTTCCCCTACGCCCAAGGGCGAAGTCTGGTATGGGATGCCACCTGCGTGGATACCTTCGCCCCGTGCAACACCATCAAGTCGGCACAAGCACCATCATCGGCGGCCGGCGCGGCGGAGGAAACCAAACGACGGAAATACGCAGCCCTTTCGCAGACGTACCACTTCGAACCCCTCGCATTTGAAACATCATGCGTAGCCGGCCCCTCGACTCTCAAGACCATCGAGGAACTGGGTCGGCGTATCAGGGCGGAGACCGGCGAGCCGCGCGAGACCTTGTGGCTGAAGCAAAGGATTGGCATGGCCATCCTTCGCGGCAATGCGCTATGCGTGCTGTTGGCCGGGAGACACGAAGACAAGGACCACCTATCCCAATTAACCTGATCTGCTGATTTTTGAAGAACTACTTTATTACTTTGGTTTTTTTTGGGGGGGGGGGGCAAATGATTTATACTATATTTTTTTAAGGTTTATAATAAATATTCCATTTTTGGGAGTAAATCTAAGGAGACTGCTCGTTTGGGAGTAAACACAATGGGATAACCACCATATGATGATCCTGAGTTCCAATCAATTGGGGGATGCCTGGGGGGCACAGCCGCCAGTATATAATCCTAATTGTTTATAGAATAATAATTCGAAAAGGGCATGAATATTCCGACACGAGTGAACGATAATATTTACACACAAAATTTTTTTCGGCCGGGCCGATAATCTACATATTTACCCCTTTCTCCATCCACTGCCTTGTTTTTTTTTTAACCTTTTCAACGCATACTCTATGTCCTCCCTGTTGATTCCTATACGTTCATCATCTAATTCCTGTACTGCATACCGAGGGGGAAATTCTACAAAGTAAAGTAATAAAATAACACCTGTACTTACGAACTTTAATGACAAACCTTTTAATTATGGACCGAGGGTAAATAATTCTTATAATACAAAAGATTTTAAATGTGAAATACTTGAAAAGACCGGCTAGTTAAAAAGAAAATTAGACAAGGTTGATTGAAGTATCATTGAAGAAAATACGACAGTTTGAACTTGGCGGAAAGACAATTTGAATGCAAATGATTCACGTTGGGCCTCAGTCGCTTTTGCATGCAGGCTCAACGCGGGATTTTTCCCGCTATGAAAGCATTTTAAATAACGTGTGAATGCTGTTTCCCACTGAATAAATGGGAATGAAAATGATTAAAGATGAAAATGAACTGATACGTAGGGTCTTTTAGGAATTTTCCTAACAAAATACGAGAACCTGAGTTATTTGGTAAATATGTAGATTGGTGGCGCGTATGATGGGACGTAAACTATTTCGTCCAGTTTCAATGTTTCACGTTTTGGGAGTAAATTTAAGGAGACTGCTCGTTTGGGAGTAAACACAATGGGAGAACCACCATATGATGATCCTGAGTTCCAATCAATTGGGGGATGCCTGGGGGGCACAGCCGCCAGTATATAATCTTAATTGTTTATAGAATAATGTTCTAACGTTTACAGAAGTGAATGATTTAACCAAATCATTTCTGTGACTTTAATTGTTTTGCGAATTATAATGGGAGTGGGGTCTGACGTCAGAAATGACTGAATTGAATTTTTATTTTGTTTTTCACTTAATATCTTTTTCTTATCCTCATTTTAGATTCATTTTTATTTGTCAATATATTTGTCCCTATTTTACTATTTTGTTACCTTTTTTATACATTTAAATATACTAAACTAGATCGTTTAAAGGAAATACTTTTTGTTGAGCCATTTGGGTGGAGTAAAGATGCCTTTTACGCGGTCAACGCAGTTTGAATATGGCTTTCGTTTGTGAGAATTGTCCTTAGTCTATTGTTGAACTTTACACTTCATTTTCGGATCGAGATTAATTGTTTACCTTTTTGGACAGTCATAATTTACTTAAGATTAAAATCGATTGCGAGTTTTGTGGCCAGGCATTAGATATTAACGATAATTTGGAATTTAGGTGTTTTAAAGCTAAACGTGACTCAAGTTCGCACCAAAGAAACACTTGTCTCAGTGATTAAAGAGTGGATTGTGCCTGGAACACTAATCATTTCTGATTGTTGGGCTGCTTACGCCGGCTTGGAATTGGAGGGATATAAACATCAAACCGTCAACCATTCCCAAAACTTTGTTGACCCGAAAAGCGGCGCAAGAGCCCAACATAATGAACAGGTCTGGCGGGATGCGAGAAATTCAATCCCCAAATACGGAAGAAAAACCAACCAGTTTGACGCCTATCTCGCAATCGCCATTTTCTGCAAACGATTCTCTTTTACCAAAACTGGAATTAAAGAAAGATTTCACACTTTTCTCATCGCTATTTCAGAAGTATACCCACCGCAATAAAGTAAGTAAACAGCGTTTTTCGTTTGGTTATTTTCGGGAATTTTTTATAAAAAAAGCGCTGGGTATATTTCAAATAGGACTCAAAACGCGCATGAATATTCAGGCACGGGTGAACGAAATATAAACACACAAAAATTCACTTTTTCGGCCGAGCCACCAAATTACATGTTTACCTTTACCGGCACTTCCTAAACAATTATCGAAATGTTAAAGTAGAGGCGTTCATAGTCGGGCCATTGGGTACCTATGACCTCCAAAATGACCAGTGCATGAAACGTTTTGTCTCAAAACATTATTGTAGGTTATTTAAAAAGTTGTGCGTGGTCAATATTATAATGTGGAGCAGGAAGATATATATAGAACACATTTCGGGAGCACGGCAATATTAATAGCCTACTTCCTCCTGCTTCCATGTTTAAATGTATAACCCTCTATATATAATTCTTGTTTTAGGTTAAAAATTTCATATTGTATATTGTATTTATATTATCTTAAATTTCTAATGTATATATAAACATTGTAATAAGAAATGTAACATGCTGTAATAAATTTACCTTGAATTTACCTTGAATCCCGGTCGATAGGTACCCTCTTGGGTAATGAGACCGTACTGTTGTTTTTAGTTGATGTATGCAGAACGGATTTTTCAATATGTGAATATATAACTGTGCAGGTCTTTGTGGTTTTTCCATTCTTTTTCTAATCTTGACTTAAAGATATTTACAGTTTTGCTGGTTACAGTTTCTGTTGAGAGTTTGTTCGACATTGAAGTGACTCTTGTCGGGAAGAAATTGGCTCTTGGACCAGACGAGCTCTGCACTTGGTACTTAAAGCAGTGTCCTCTTGTGTTAGTCGAGAGACCCGGAGCAAACATTGACCTGTCGCACAGCTTACAGTGGTTTCCTATTTGCAGTTCGTCATGTCCATGTGAAATCTTATATAGTTGCATAACATCTGACCTCTGTCTTCTAAAGTACAGGGTAGGTAGATTAAGGGCTTTTAGTCTCTCTGAATAGGAGAGATGAGAGATACTGTGAACCATGCGTGTTGCTCTACGCTGTACCCTCTCCACCATATCTCTGTCTCTTTTAGTTTTTGGAGACCAGATTACTGATGCATACTCCAGATGGGGTCGAATAAGACTCTTGTACAGGGGGAGGAAGGCATCTTTGTCTAGATATTGGAATGTATGCTTAATTGCCCCAAGTATCTTGTTGGCTTTGTTGACTTGAGCTTGGACGTGGTTACTAAAGCTTAGATTGCAATCAATAAGGACTCCCAGGTCCTTCTCTTCCGTGGTGTTCTGTAGTGTGTGATCTGTTCCATCATCTCTTGTCATTTTGTACTTGTGCTGGGGGTTGCTATTTCCCATGTGCATTACTTTGCATTTATCAGGGTGGAACTTCATTTGCATTTTAACTGACCATTCTTGTAGCATTTTCAAGTCTGCCTGCAAACAGTTAGTATGGGAGTTGCCTTCACAGTTTTGGACAGCTGCATATATCTTTGTGTCATCTGCAAAGAGCGATATGAAGTTTTGTAGTTTGTCAGGTATATCACTGACAAATATCATAAAGAGAAGGGGGCCCATCACAGATCCCTGTGGTACGCCACTTGTAACTGGTTTCCAACATGATGCTGTACCACTTACTACCACTCTTTGCCTACGCTCCGTCAAAAAACCACGGATCCACTGCAGGAGGTCACCGACGATACCAAGTGACTTCACTTTTCTAAGTAGTCTTTCATGTGGGACTGTGTCAAATGCTTTTGCATAGTCTAGGAAAATGATATCTACTGGTAAGCAGTGACTGAGAGCCTCTGTCCATATATCCAGCGCTTCTAAGAGATTTGTTACTGTGGATTTTCCCTTAGAGAAACCATGTTGTTGGACACATCTAAGATTATTGGCTTTGATATGTTGTATCATTGCCTCCGAGATAATTCTCTCTAGCATCTTGCACATTATTGAGGTTAGAGATACTGGGCGATAGTTGGCTGGGTCAGCCTTATTTCCCTTCTTGTAAATGGGAGTGATGTTCGCTTCCCTCCACTGTTCTGGAAGCTCGGAGTTGGTGATGCTGGATTGGAATATTGCTGTCAGAGGTTTGGTTATTTCCTTTGCTACTTCTCTAAGAACTCTAGGGTGTAGGTCGTCGTTTCCTGGAGATTTATCAGTTCGAAGTGAATTCAGTTGCTTAAAAATCATGCTCTCTGTAATTTCTATTGTTCCTAGTGCCTCATACTGGAGAGGTTTAGGCTCAAAGTCTGGAATGTTAATTCTGTCCTCTTGTGTAAAGGTCTTAAAGTATTGCTCATTTAGTGTTTCGGCTTTATCCTTATCGTCACTTACAAAGTTACCATGTGTATCCTTAAGGTCACCTACGTCAGTTCGAGTTTTCCTGCGGTTGTTGACATAGTTCCAAAAGGCTTTGTTATTGGTCTTGGCCTCCTTTGCTAATTTTTTTTCAAATTCCCTACGGGCCTGCCTTGATGCATGTGTAGCTGAATTTCTAGCTTCTGTGTAAGCTATCCAGTCAGGTTTGCTCTTTGTATTCAGATATCTTATCCATGCGTGGTACTTTTTCCTAGCTTTGCGGAAGGCATCCTTGTTCATCCATAGTGGTTTGTTCTTACTCTTTAAATTTTTTGTTGGTATATGATCCCTCACTGCCTTCATGATTCTTGATTGTAGTATATCAATGGCTTCTTGTGTCGACTTGCCCGCAAGCAATTCGTCCCATTCAATGCTTAGATCTTCTCTCATTTTTTCATAGTCTGCCTGCTCATAGTTCCATATTGTCCTCTTCTTTTCCTGAGGTGTTGTGCAGAAGATGAATTTGAAGTCCAATCTGGCATGATCACTTGCTCCTAGTGGCTCATGATGTACTAGTTGTTCAATCATTTCTTGCTCATTACTAAACACAAGATCATCTAATGTTGGAGTCTGCTCATTTCTATATCTGGTTGGCTGGGTGACGTGTTGATGTAAATATATATCTCGTGCACATTCAACGAATCTGGATGCAGGATTGTCTGGATTTTCTATGTTCGGCGTTTGAGGTGATGGGTTCCAGGTGATGCTCGGATGATTAAAATCTCCTGTGATGAGTAGATGAGTTTTCCGTTTGTTAGTTGCCCACCTGAGAGTATCATGTAACGCTGTGTCTCGTGTAGTTGCAAGTAGAGGCGAACCGGATCTATAGATGACCCCTAAAAGCAAGTTGTTGTTGTGACTTCCCTGTATAGTTACCCATGTGCAGTCCTGGAATGAGTCCATTGGTGGCTTGATCTGTTTAGCATTAAGTGTAGATCTTACATATATACATGTCCCTCTGGTATTTTCTGCATATAAATCACTGGTGAATATATCGTATCCCTGAATTTACATAACTGATAACTCTGGCACTTCCCCATGTTTGGGTTTAATTTCTGTTATTAGTATTACATCATATTGCTTGTCATTTACTAAAGCACAGAGCTCGTCATATTTGTTCATAAGTGAGTTATCTGTATTGGTATAGGATATTCTTAGTTCTGTTCGCTTGTTTCCACCACTTTTCTCTTTCTTATTATCCACCTTTTGTTTGGTTGTTTTACTCGTTGGTCCTTCAGTTGTTCCCTCAAGTTTTTTGACTCCTCCAATTGTTTCTTGGTTAGGTCAGGACGTATATAAATCTGGTTGTGGATAGGGTGCGGGCTATTACGTAATTCTTTGGCCTTGATCAATATCTGCTTCCTCTCACTTAAGCTGGCCATTGTTATCCTGAGTAGTCGGGCACGTTCACAGTTTGGCTTTCCCATCCTTTGTGCATTATTGATGTTGATCTTAAGTTTAAACTCTTCCTGAATAAGTTCGGTTACCCTGTTTATGTCACCCTCCTTCGAGTTTGTCTCAGGTAGATTATGTATGATAAGGTTGAATTTCCTAGCTTCTTGGTCTTCCTTCTCATTCAATTTCAGATCTACTTTGTCAGTCAATGATTTTGTTACTGTGTCAGTTGTTTTGCTGACTATTTGCTCAATTAGCTGTTCTTCAGTTAATCTCCCAAGCCCTGTCTGTTGCGGGTTTACCTCTAAGCACTGCTGTGTTTCCTCTAGTCGAAGAATTCTGGCTTCTAAAGAGATGTTGTTGTCACTCAGTTCCCCCACTTTCTCTCCTAGGTTCATCTTCACATCGCTTAGTTCTTGGCTCACTTGGTTTATTTTCTCATTTACCTTCTGTATTTCACCTGTCATTGCTACTATACTCTGGTAGAGCTTTTTCGCCCCCCTTTTGCAGTTTTGGCAGTACCAGTGGCATTCGTCTGGTTCATCTGTTAATACTTGGTACAGGCTGTCAGAAACTTTTGCGCATTTTGTGTGGAACCAGAGTACACATATTTCACATTCTATGGCCTTGTCACTCTCTTTTACCAACTCACCACATTCACCGCACTTATATGCTTCCCCTTTAGGGATAGTGTTATCTTTATCCATGTCCTTCTGATTATTTGTGGCATTTCTTTTGCCATTACATTCGTTTTTAAGCGTACTCCACATTAGCGCGACGGCGTCCACCTTCCGCCATCTTGAGTCTTTGTTTACCTTTTGTTTCAACGTCGCCGTGGCGGGTTTTTTTTTAAACGGGGCAAAAATTTGGGTCTTCGTGGCAAAATAATACTGTCCGTTTATATCACATTCGCTTCAACAATAACTAAATTCCTTTTCTTTGTTCACAAATCGTGTTCAAGTTTCACAAAAATAATTCAAAACACAGAATTTGTAGGGAGCTTCTATCGCACGTCCGTCCGTTACTGCATCAACTCAGATAAGCCAAAGAATCATATCTGTTCTTATCAGCTTAATTGATATGACCCGAAGCGTTCTACCCTTTCGCCGAGAGGACTTCGACGCCGAAGAAAGTCGCTATTAATTAGGAGAAGAAGCCGCTGCCTTAGGGGAACTTCTACCAACAACTAGAATTGGCATTGTGGTGTACTCTGGACGACTTCGGGATCCAGGCCTTCATCTGGACGAATGGCAACGAGGAAAGTGCAGGAGAAGCAGCGACCACAGGAACTCCTACCGGACGACTTGGTGATCCAGCCGCACCAAGAACTCTGGCGGAGGGACAACATCATGGTGGACTATCAATAACGGGCTTCTAAGCGGACGACGTCGGACTCTAGCACCTTCCTTCGGACTAGTGGCAACGAAGACCCTGCAGGAAGAGCGATCCCGTGACTTCCAGACGCACCGAAAACTCTGACGGAGAAACAGCATCGTGGAGGAGTCTCGACAAGCGGACGACTTCAGACCCTGGCCGCTTCCACCGGACGAGTGTCAACGAGGACCCTGCAGGAGGAGCGATAGCGGGAGCTCCATCCAGACGACTCCGAGCCTCAGCCTCCCCGAAGACTCTGGCGGAAGGGCAGCATCGTGGTGGAATCTCGACAACCGGGCTCCAATCGGACGACGTCAAGCTCTAGCCACTTGTCCCAGACGTGTGGCGACGAGAACCCTGCAGAAGGAGCTACAAGGGACCTCCTAACGGCGTCTTCAGGAATCCAGCCATGCCGATACCTCTGGTGGAGTAGAGGCATCATGGTGGACTATCTACAACGGTCCTCCAATTAGATGACGTCACCACCCAGCTACTCCAACCGGATGAGCGGCATCGAGGACTCTGGTAGATGAGCATAGTCGGTGAAACTTAACATGAGGACTTCAGGGCCCAGCAGCTTCTCCCGGACGAGCTGCATCAACAGTGGGGAGATGAACGTGACAGGCAGGCAGCGAACCTTACCCCAGACTCGGCTAGACCATCGCAAGGAGATGTGGACTTGGAGGGCGAGGAGATGGCCAATTTACCCCTTTCCCCCAGACGATCGGTAACCACAACGCTGAGACCTCCACCTACTGTTCAGGTTTCCAGCCCCATTATACTTCCAATGCCCCGAAATAGCCTGCAATTGGACCACCGTGACGTCCAAATGGTCTAATCAAAGGCAGTCTCTCGAGCGACACTTCGACGCTCATACGCGGCTAGCTGTAACTGGGTACAGCGCCCGCTGCGCAGAGTGTGACGCAGCATTAGGTAGAAGACTTACGCTGCATCACTGCCTACGGTGGGAAGAGCTGGATCGTGCAACTCGACGTCATATGGGTACCCACGAATGCCAGGGCATGGACTGCAACTGCTCGTTTCCCACCCAGAAAGAGCTGCAGAACCATATCGCCTGGCACAAGCGCAATTAATTACTCGATAGGTAGCGTGCCACACCCCGCCTAGCACCAACCCCAGGCCAGCCCCTAGCAGTGCCTGAAGATGGAAACCTCACTCCCGAGGATAAATTCGAGCCTGCACCCGAAGTAGGTCTCGTCGATGCCGAGCATCCCATTCCGGACGAGACCCCCGTGGCTGCAGGTGAGAGGAATCACATACCTGTTGTGGACTTCACCCTTACGGATGATCTGAACCACTGGGCTTCCCAGCCGCTTAGCCCCTCTCTCCCAGAGTATTTCTACCATCTTGCGAGGACCCACCACCCGCTCCCTGCCCGTCACCCATTGGAGACCCATGCTTCAAGACGCCACACTGCGCGACGAAGAGGCACCACCCGCCTACGTCCCTCTATTTGACCATGAGGCGCCAACCGTCAACGTCCCTCGGCATGACGAAGAGGCACCCTACACCGACCTCCCTCGGCACGACGAAGAGACACCTGCCGCCGACGTCCCTCGGCACGACGAAGTGCCGCCATCCGCTGACGCCCTTCCAGATGGAGAAGTCCCAGCTCCTACCGCCGATGGGGACAACGATCCTGCCGAAAGACCCTGGCTTCTTGAAGCCTATGTACCCCGTGTTTACGAAGCACTCCGACTACCGGAATGGCCTGCTTTAGAACGGCTCACAAGTGAGATTGTGGTAGAGGTTCAAAGGGCAAACAAAATCCAACCGGATAGGGAGCCACCTAAACAACAACCAATTGATGTACAAGACTGCAAATCCAGCCAGCGTCTGTACCGCTCAAACCGTAGGAAGGCAGTAAGGCTCATCACCAATGGTCGCCAAGAAAGATGTGAACTTCCGAAAGAGGTAATCGAAAGGCACTTCAAAGATCGGTTGCAGCCTCGCCATTCACAAGAGAATGCAACAGATCTATTGCCACCACAACCTGAAGATCGCCCCCCGTACCAATAACCTTATTTACTATGGGGGAAGTAAATTACAGGCTCGCAGGCGCTGAAAACACCGCCCCGGGACCGGATGGAATCACTTATCGACAGTGGCAAGACGCAGATCCCGAGGGCGTCGTAATTACAGGTATCCTTAACCTGTGTTTACGCCTCGGGAGGATACCGAGCAGTTGGAGAACGTCTCGATCCATTCTGATCCCCAAAGGAGGTAACCCAGGAGAGATGACAAACTGGAGGCGAATAACCGTGTCCAACACAATTTACAAATTGTATACAGGGTGACTCGCCTCTCGTCTGCACAACTGGTGCATCACCCGCGATGCCCTCTCTCCCGCGCAGAAATGTGCCCTCCCAACGGATGGGGTAGTTGAAGATAATTACCTCATCCGAAACTACATGGACCAGGCAAGAAGAGGCGGTCGTGAAATATATACCGCCTTTCTAGACATCTCCGATGCCTTTGGATTGGTTCCTCACGGGCTGATCGAAGAAGCCCTAACGAGACTCGGAACAGGCCCGAGTGTGTTGATATCGCAATGGATCTCCTAAGCAACCACACAGCAAAGGTCCTAACGCAGGAGGGTCTCACCGATGAAATCAAGGTGGAATGCGGTGTGAAGCAAGGCTTCCCCATGAGTACCCTGCTCTTCAACATCGCAATCGACCCCCTTCTGCGTGCCGTAACCGACGTGAGACACAAACTGAACAATGTGGAACATCGTCACCAATGTCTACCCTATGCAGACCATGTCACACTGCTAGCCTATCGCATTGCCTACCTTCAAGATTGACTGGCCGTAGCAAGTGTAGCAGGGGAAACGCTCGGTTTCCAGATTAACCCTGCCAAATGCTCCACCCTCCATATCTCCGGCCAAACTCCAAGAGGAGCGCGAAACCGCTGCTTTCAAATCGGCGACCACGACCTCGAGTTATGGTTGGATGGTAGCCCAACCAGCTTCCTTGGTCGGCCTGTTGGCTTTCACCTGTTGCCAGATGAAACTTCCATCGACAGCTTTATCGACCACGCAACACAGATTATGAGGAGAAAACTGGCACCTTGGCAACGTTAGGATGGCTTAAAATCGTTTGTCTTGCTGGCTACAGTGTTTGCAATGCGGACGTTACAACTAGGGAAGAGTGATTGGAAGCGGTTAGACGACGCGATCCGGGTTCACCTAAAATTGCCCCTTGCGCTCCCCACAAGAGCTGCCAATGAAAACATTTATGGCAGCAGCACTGCGGGTTGTTGCGCAGTTCCCCTAGGATCTGAAGATTCGGACATATTGACGGTAAATACCGCATTCAAACTCCTCACCTCGCGGGATTTTGATCTACGGCAGATTGCCCTACAAGATGTACTGGATGTCAATGCGCAAAGACAAAGGGGAGATGCATAGCTTGCCGACGCCTGTGACTTCTTATCGAAGAAGGATTTCGCCGCAAGAGCCAGCGACCACTCAACGTTATTGTCCAAGGCAAGAGACTCCTCTGGTCGCCTAGGCCTCGGGTGGTCAGTTGACACTCCGTCACTTACCTTCGCCTCACCATTGACGAAGTTATGCTCGATGTGTAAGGTAAACCTATGTATAAAATTTTTGTTTGTTTTTTGTTAATAATTTCACATTGTATATTATATTTATATTATCTTAAATTTCTAATATATATATATATATATATATATATATATATATATATATATATATATATATATATATATATATAAACATTGTAATAAGAAGTGTAACATGCTCTAATAAAAAAATAAAATATGTTCATATCAGCTTAATATCTGATACGACCCCCATGTGGGGTCAACGATATTAATCTGATTTTTGCACTTTGGCGAAGTGTTCGGGGCTTGCTCCACCTTTGCCGTGGATTGGCCCGGTATTGCAGTACCGCCATGATCGGTCCACTCTCCTTGGGAAGTATAATATATTCATCATACAATAAAAAAAGAAACAATTGCTCACTTTCCATCCACTTAGTTTATTTTCGTGTAACCTAAATGGCAAATTCCGCCCAATTCTTTGGTAAAATTTGTCTAGCAATCAATGTTTCTAAGTGTCGTCCGTTTCTGTTGGTTCTTCTCTATTCCCATTCTCTGATGTGTGCATTTAGGTCTCCCATGAAGATGAGTGGTAATCTACTATTAAATATAATGGTGAAGTTAACTGAGGTGAAACCGTTTCTTCTCGGATGTTGATATCCCGTTGCTATTATTATATTAGTTCCATTTTAATTTCTGTTGGTAGGTATGCTTCTGTTAGTCCTTATTTAGTCTTATAATCTTGTAGTCTTGTAGGGTTTGTGGCTACTATTTTCTAATTCCAGATTTTAATATTCTTCTCTTTAAGATTAATTCCGTTTTCAGATATTAAAATTACGTGTGGGGCGATTTTTCTGAATATGTTTCCGAATGTTTTTTCTTTCCATCCATTTGTATTAAGCTGAAGAATTCTTATTTTTCTGTTTTCCATGATTAATTCCGTTTGCTTTCGTTTGTCCTTTTCTTGGCAATAAGCGTTAATATCCTTTACGCTTACTTACGGCTTGATAAAGATAGAAAAACAAAGGTATATGTAGAGTGGATAGAGTTCGTTAGGTAAAAGTGGTGAAAATGAAAAGTTTGAGTGTTGTGCATGGGTACTGGGTGACCAGCCATCTCTTGAGGTTCTTCTTTCGAATTGTTTCTTTTTACTTTAGTTGTTACGTAATTGAAGAGGCTCCCACGCTTCTATTATATTTATGTTTATTATTTGTTTATATTCGTGTCTTTCGCAGTTGTGCTTTCTTCTTTATTATTTTAACATTGTACGGCTTATATTATCTAATATCGGTTCAGGTTGTTCAACTGGTTTTCCACTTCGGAAATTTCCTCTGTTTGTTCTTCTATGTTCTAGAGGAATGTCTATAGCTCTCTTTCTCTCCTCGTCTATCATCTCCTCAAGCCTTTCCTACACTTAATTGCTCTGTTGTGTAGGACTATATTGATTAGGTCCATCTCGACTTCACGATATAAATCCGCTTGTCTCCGATGTTCTATTCTTGTAGTGTTTGTAATAAATCGTACCCCACTATTTTGGACTCTTTTGAGTTTGACGATGTTTGTTTTGTGTAGCTTGTTTAATGGTACCTTTGGATACAGGAGTACAGATTTCCATAAGGAATTGTATATCTTGTTTTTTTTTTGCCTCTATTTAAGTTCCTTAGTTGGTATAATTTTGTTAGGCCTGATTTGGCCAGATTCAATCTTTCTTTCGTATGTTTGTTATAGCCATTCTTTGTTACTTTTATTCCAAGAACTGTTCCCTCGGCATGGTATCTGTATACTTTGTCATCGACCACTATTCTCGACGTTTTGTTTTTCCCCATAGGTATAATTGTAAATTTTTCGATTTTTAGCAGATGTCTATAAGGGATATTAGTTATTATGGTTATATCATCGGCGAACTGTAAATAAGTTGTTGATGGAGTATGACTCAAACATCCATATTGAGGGACACCCTGCATTAATTCAAATTCGGGTTCTTGGTGGTCTCCTATTTCTATAAAGGCCATCCTGTCTGTAACATAGTCACAGAGGACTTTGGTCATGATTAATGGTAGGCCTAGCCTCTTTATTTTGAATTTCAGCCCGATTCTTCACACTTCGTCAAAAACTTTCTTTACATCTCTTAATATAAGATATGAGTAGTTTTTGTTGTACTTTGCTTTAGCCAAATTTTCCACAAGGTGGGCAATTGCCGTATCTGTGCCTCTCCCCTTCCTGAAACCGTACTGGCATTGCGGAATTAGATTGTTCTCCTCTAGATGTTCGACCAGTCTTCTGTTTATTAATTTTCCAGGATTTTCGCTACCGCTTCTAAGAGTGTTATAGGTTTATAGTTACCTGGTTCAGATGGTAATTTGTCAGGTTAGGCAAAAATATAATTTTACCGCTTTTTAGGGTATCAGAGAAATACCCCGCATTTATTGTTGCATTAAAAAGGTCTGCTAATTTCCTTAGGAAAACATCTGGTGCCTGTATCAGGTTCTCTCTTGTTATGCTTGTTTTGCCAGGCGCTCTCTGTTTTATAGCTATAATTGTTGCTTTTAGTTCTTCTAGCGTTATTGTCTCAAAACTTTGCTCTTCAAGAGACCTTGCAGAAGCTACATGATTTGGTGTTATTTCGTGTATGTTTTCCTCTAGTTCCTGTACTATACAATCTTCATGATATCTATAAAAGTCTTCATTCTCGTTGGGCGTAATGTCGAAGACATTGTTCCAGTGTTCCCTAAACATGTTTTCTAGCGGCTCGGGCTCCTTGATTTATTTTCCATTAAGTTTGAGAAATATATTAGTTGTGGGTTTTAATTTCCCTCTTGCTAAATTTATTTTCTGCCAGAACTTGGTTGGGTTTAATTCTGAATCGATTGAGTCCACGAAGCGATCCCATCTAGCTCATCTCTCTCTGGTTGCTATCGATATTATTTCATCCTTTATTTTTCGTAGCCTCTATCTGTCAACCACTGTGGGGCCACAATGTTCGATCTTTTTTCTAAGTGTCTTATATTCCCTTTCTAGTGAAGCAGTTTGGGCGGTGCGTTTAGGGTGGGGAATTGTCCTATATGCTGTTCTCGGCACGTAGTTTTTGTCCGCACTGACAAGTGTTCTTAAGATGTTTTCAGTGGCTTCGTCTATATCTTCTAACGTTGCCCCGCTTAAGTCGGGTTGCTGGTAGTTGGCGAGTTCTTTTGCGTAGCCTTGCCAGTCTGCATCCTTATAGTTCTTCCTTAACGGACATTTTATCTGGATCGGGTCCGATGACAGTCATTATGACCATCTCATGGTCACTGGTAGACGGTGGTCCTTTCTCTATCAAATAATTAAATCTAAATGCTGGTGCTACTTGTACTATATCTGGCTTGGTCGCATTTCTTTGCCCGATAAATGTTGGGAAGTCCGGTCCAACTCTTTCTACGACACCTCTTCCTATTAATGTGTCGAGGTTTTTTCCTATGTTGTTGAAATTTAAAGTGTACCCGGACACTCTGGAGCGAGCATTTAAGTCTCCCATGAATACTATTTGGTCTTTTTGGCCAAAGACGTTTAGAAAGTTGTGAAACGGCAAAAATTGTTTCTAGGTGGTTGATACCCTGTCATTATCGTAAGTGAGCCCATAGTCGTTTCCACTTTGACCGCTAGGTAGGTTTCCTCTAGGTCTTGAACTCTAGTGAATTTTATGGGGGGGTTTTATGGCCATCGTTACACCATCGTAGTTGATGTCTCGTGTCTTTTCGATATTATATTATAGTTCCATATTTTTATGGGATTTTTTTCTGGATCTATGTACATTAATCTCGTTTAATAGTATTATATCAGGATCTTCATTTAAGTACGCATTGCACAAGGAGTGTCTTTTTGCGTCTCACCCTGCCACGTTATGGCTAGTAATTTTTAATTTTCTTCAATGTTCCATGATGTAGTTAATTACGTGCCTATATGTGCCTTCCTATCCGTTTTAGCTGTTTCTCTTTCGCAGGGTGATTTTGTATTCCCGCATCTCTTCTTCTTAAATTCTTCTTTGGGTATTATAAAGCAAATTGATTCTGGTATGGCCATTTCACCGCTTCTTATGATTTTATTTGCTTCTTTATTTGTCAGGAATGGTTTAACTTCTGTAGTGTATAATCTAAAGTAAAATTCTTTGTTTACTCCTTCCTTTTCTTGATTCCGTTCTCCGTCGCTGTCCGTTTCCTCATTTTGGTCAATTTGCATGTTTTGCTGGTATCCTTTGATGATACCACTAGTCGTTGATGATCCAGTTTCCATGGTTCTCTCCTTTGCTTGTGGGATTTTAGATTTAAGCCTCGGATCCCTAGCTGCGCCTAGGTTTGGCCGCTGTTGTTGGATGCTGCTTGTTGGGTCTTGTGCCTTGTTAACCTTCTCGAACTCTGTTGGGCTATATTGCACATTCAGTACTTGAGCTGAGGGAGGATTATCCAGGAACCACATTGGTTCGAGTCCGTTGTTGCTTAACATATTGTTCAATTCTTTGGAATATGAACCATACTTTGCCATGTTTAGTATATGTGCATGTAATATGCACGCCAGAATGTTCAGTGATTTTTCCTGTTTTAGTTCGATCACATTTTTTGTAGCTTGGTAGTGATATGCCGTTGCTCAAGCTACTTTATCATATGTCTGGTTCTGTTTCTCCTCTTCTACTTTGGCCTTTTCCCTACGTTTGCCTTCTATTACTTCATTTTTCACCGGACAAGCCATTGCCATTTTGCGGTGGCTTTCGCCGCAGTTCACAAATTTCTTGTACTGGCTGGTACAGTCTCTCCACTTGTGTGTTTTAGAGCTGCATTCAGAGCACCACTTTTCTTCTTTGTTCGGGTAATCTTTCGTTGTATGTTTTTCAAGCGCAAAGCAGTTGAAGCCTGCCAATACGCTAATGAATTCATATCGTTTTATTTGTTCTTGGGTGAGTTTTAAGTTGAAAGATAGTAGACCATTTTCTTTGGCCTTTTTAGCCATAGCTGTTTCTCTGAAAATGGCCTTAAAAACATATGTATATTCTTTATTGAGGTTTTTGCACCCAGCTTTGATTTTGTTCGATTTCATCTTTTATCTCGCCAGCACTATGCTCCCCTATCCATGGGTGAATTTGGCGGTAGTAAATAGTTTTCTGTGCCTCAACTTGCGGGGCAACTTTGGAGTGTAGGTCTATTGAGTTCAATTTCTCATTAGCCTTTTTGTTGAGAAGCTTATCGACGTCTTTCTTGGTTTGGCATATTGCCACAAAGTTATTTGAGTAGTCTACTAGTCGAATTTAGACTATCCCGATTTCTCCGAAGATGACTAGAAAACAGTGGTCCTGTCCTGTTTTTGCGCACTTTTTAGGGTGCGCAGGGGCACCCGACTTGTATTTTCCATTAACTCGGATTCTTCTTCTTCATTAAGGAAAAAGAGAGTGACGGGAAAAGTAGAGTTATGAGAGTAAAATAAAGATTGCGTAGATCAACTGGAGAATCCGCCGCCCAGAATTACTCAACTGGAGAATCCGCCGCCCAGAATTACTCAACTGGAGAATCCGCCGCCCAGAATTACTCAACTGGAGAATCCGCCACCCAGAATTACTCAACTGGAGAATCTGCCACCCGAGCTTATATAGATAATTTAAAGGCATAGAATTGCAAAAAGCAAATAATGTCTATCTTTATTATACACAAATTAAATATGTAAGTTAACATAATAAACAATAAATAATTATACAAGATTGAATGATTTTACTTTTTTTATAGAGCAAAAACCTATCATGAATATAGTTCGCTTATATGTTCGCATAAATACTAGAAAGCATTGGTTCCAAACCTATCTCGCCACATCATTTCACTTAAATGGGTTGCTAATAAATTTCTTCGACAACCTCGCATTTGTTTAATTTTCTGTTTCTGTTTATTCCAATATGACTCAATAGCTTGGGTATGCACGCCCGTATGATGATCTACAAAGTTAATGCTATGATTTACTGTCCTGTGCTTAAGTCCAAGATCTCGTTGAATATGGCGATAAGATTTCCATTCATCCGTGTGAATAACAGAACCGGGTCGTACAACAGCATCGATTATTCCAAGAAGCGTAATGGAATCTCTGCGTTCTACAATTTCCATGTAGCCAGCAGCTGGAGTAAAACTAGTGTCCACTAGTCCAAAAACCCCAATAGGTTTTTCATTTCCTTGTCTTCTGTGGTGCTTTATTTTATGGACAAAGCAGGATTCATCGGCTTGAGCAATGATTCCAGGTCCTCCCTGTTGAATTGGATGCCTCTCAAAGTACTTTTGACACAATTCACAAAAAAAATTGAAAATGTCGATGACAGTTTTTTCGCAAATCGACACCATATTAACTGCATTTTGTACACTTTCTTGGATGCACCACATATACATTATGTGCAACCAAACACTTAATTTCAAATTGGACTTCTCGAGAAAAGATCTTTTTCTGATTGAAGTAACACATGCTTTATACTTTTGGCACTGTCGATTGTAACAACGCCACTGATAGCCGTCTTTCAAAGATTTACGCTTACACAAATTTAACTGCTCGTTGCAGTAAATACAGTTCATTTGGCTCTTGAGAATGCCTTTATTTTGCATAAATACTATGGTGGGCATGGCATCTTCGTTTACTAATAATGGCATGAGTGTATCTCGGTAAAAGTTATTAGCTGCCATGGGTTAAAAATTACAAGCAAAAAATACTATCACCTTAAGAACATAAGAACATAAGAAAAGAAGGAGACTGCAAAAGACCATTCATGGCCTACACTTGGCAGCTCCTGTTCCAGTCAACACACAAAAGATTTCTTACCAGAGAAAAGTCATCAACATTGTCACCCTTTACAGGAGTTCGTCAGATCTAATCTACAATATACATAAAATGTATCCAGAGGATTATGTCCATTCATGCAACCACAAAATATAATCTCCCCACTCCTTAGAAAAATATATACATATGTACATAAAAAAGTCAGTCCCATCTAGCAGCTTCATCCATATATTTATCTAATCTATTCTTAAAACTACCCAGAGAGGAGGCTTCTATCACATGTCTAGTGAGCCTATTCCATTCATCTACCACACGATTTGTAAACCAATTCCTCCCAATCTCCTTCCTAAACCTATACTTATCAAGCTTAAACCCATTGCTACGTGTCCTGTCATGTTCACTAAGTATAAGAACCTTACCCAGATCCCCTTTATTATATCCTTTTACCCATTTGAAGACTTCAATCAATTCCCCTCTGACTCTTCTCCTTTCCAATGTATGTAGATTTAGTTTTCTGAGCCTTTCACCATAAGGTAAGTTCCTTAGCCCACCAATCATCTTTGTCATCCTTCTCTGCACAGACTCAAGCAAATCAATATCCTTCCCATAATATGGTGACCAAAATTGTACTGCATAGTCTAGATGAGGCCTAACTAGCGCCAGATACAGTTTTAGAATGACTTCAGCACTCTTATTGCTTACACTCCTCCTAATGAATCCCAATATCCTATTAGCTTTATTCTTAGCATTTAGGCATTGCTTTCTAGGACGAAGGTCTGAACTTACCAAAATACCCAAGTCTCTCTCACAATCGGTCCTCCCTAAATTTCTCCCATTTAATTTATAACTATTCAATGGATTATTTCTACCTATACTAAGTACACTACATTTGTCTATGTTAAACTTCATTTGCCATTTCTCAGCCCAATTGGACAGAATGGTCAATTCCTCCTGCATTACAACAGCATCAGAATCAGCCCTAATGGCCCTACCTAGCTTAGTATCATCAGCAAATTTACTCAGGTCACTACTTATACCTATGTCAAGATCATTAATATAAATTAAGAATAGCAATGGACCCAAAACAGATCCTTGCGGAACTCCACTGCTAACACACCCCCACTCAGATTTAACTCCATCTATACTAACTCTTTGCTGTCTGTCACCAAGCCATGACTGAATCCACCTAAATATACTGCCATCGATCCCGTGTGCTTTAACTTTGCTCAGAAGCCGTAAGTGTGGCACTCGATCAAAAGCCTTACTAAAGTCCAAGTATAAAATATCATAGTTTTCATCATTATCTGCTGCTTCATACACCTTACTATAAAAAGACAGCAAATTAGTCAGACAGGATTTACCCTTACTAAAGCCATGCTGTGATTCCTTTATCAACTTATGCTTATCCAAGTGATCTCTAATATTCCTTGCTATAATAGATTCCATCATTTTCCCTACCACTGATGTCAAACTTACTGGTCTGTAATTAGACATATTTGTTTTATCCCCTTTCTTAAATATAGGTATCACATTGGCTTTCTTCCATGCCACTGGCACAATGCCACTCTCCAATGATTTTCTAAAGATGCATGCTAGGGGCTCACTTAACACATCCTTACATTCTTTCAAAATTCTAGGAAAGACCTCATCAGGACCGGGTGCTTTACTACTTTTGATTTTATCAATTTCCTTTGTCACTATCTCCTTTGTGATCAAGATATCCTTTAATTTCTCTTCATCATTACCCCGAAAGATCATTGACACCTCGGGTATATTTAGAGTATCCTCCTGTGTAAATACTGAGAGAAAAAAGTCATTTAGCATTCCAGCCATTGAGTCCCTATCACTCACTAATTCTCCACTGGAATCTATAAGTGGGCCTATTTTATCTCTAACCTTAGTTTTGTATAATTGATAAAAACTTTTAGGATCTTCCTTTGCCCTATTTGCCACTTTAATTTCATAATTTCTCCTTGCTACTCTAACTAACTTTTTAACATCTCTTGCTAGTTCATTATATCTCTGCCTTAAGTGATCCTCTCCATTTTTTATTTTCCTATAAATGCCCTTTTTAATGCCAATATAATGCTTAATTTTATCTGTCATCCATTTTGGGTCATTATTTTTAGTCCTAATCTCCTTATAAGGAATGTTAATCATCTGACCTGTAATTAATTGCTCAATTATTCTCTCATACTCCTCTTCAATTGTAATCTCTTCCTCTTGGTTAATTATTGTCTCCACTAACTGATATCATTGAATCTATTCCTGAATTGATTTCATTGCCTGGTTTCTGTACAACTGCCTCCAGGTAAGTCCTTAGCCCATTATAATTTGCTCTTCTAAAGTCTGGAATTTTAACATTGTTCATGCTACTATCAATACCATTCCATTTCATCTTGAATCTAATTTCACAATGGTCACTATTACCCAAATTTCCTCCAATCTCAGTATCCTTAATAACTTCTTCCCTATTTGTCAGAACTAAATCCAGTATATTATTACCTCTAGTGGGTTCGTTAATAATCTGCCTCAGAAAATTATCTTGGACAACATTAAAAAATTCTTCAGCCTCCTGATCACCCACAAGAGCTTCCCAGTCTATATTTCTGTAATTAAAATCGCCCATTATACACACATGCTTACTTCTACATGCCCGTTCAATCTCCTGCCACAGAAGATTTGAAGCTTCCTTACTAAGATTTGGTGGTCTGTATAATAATCCTATGACAAGCTTGTTTTTATCTTCCTTTACATTTAGCCATAATGACTCTGTGTTATCATCTAATTTAATTGTACTGTTTACACAACACTGGAGATTATCTTTAATATAAATAATAACCCCTCCTCCTCTCTTCCTATTCCTATCTGTATGGAACATGTTAAAGCCCTCAATCTCAACCTCAGGTTTAAAGTGATTTCCTGCCAAATCAAGCCATGACTCTGTTATCGCAATTATATCAAAATTCTCTTCACTCGCTAACGCTCTTAAGAGATCTATCTTATTCCTTATACTCCGACCATTTGTGTAGTATATTTTTAAGGTTTTTTTATTATTCCCATCTTCATTGCATCGTGCTTTTCTATTCCTAGTTATCTGCTCATTCACTTGTGCATTAGTCCCCCTATAACGCATCAGTATGCCCTCTCCCCTAGCTATTCCTCTATCTCTGCATCCCTTCCATTTCCTACACCTGCCCTCTATTCCTGTTATTCCCTTACCTCTAACAGCTTCTAGTTTCCCACCCGTAAGTAGTATACTACTTATAGGCTCTAAATTCTCGGAAATCTTATATTTATAGAGATTTCTAGGCATATTATCAACTACATATTTGTATTTCCAACTTTTATGATTTCAAATCGAATCTTTTGTCTTATCTTAGTGACTAACTGATAAGATATAACTGATATGACAAATGATCCCATATTTGCCACAAATGTTCCAACTGGATAATCCGCCGCCTAGAATTACTCAACTGTAGAATCCGCCGCCCAAGACATCTGGGCTGCGAATTCTCCAGTTGGCTTATTCCACGACGTGTCGGAAGCTCTACCTACCTACCTATAGCCTAGACTTATCAGTGTTTGCTTCATCCACGTAAGTCCGCCGCGCACGCGTGTCTAATCCGTCCCGGGCTAAGCTTTAGCCTTCGCTGAGTTAGCCGCCTATTTCAGCTATGGCTCCCGCTTACGTGGGTATCTAAGGAGACTTGAGCTTCCTAGCTGACACACCCTAATAAGGCGTGTAAGAAGGGAGTAGATCGTCAGAGGTCAAGTCCGGAGTCAAGTAGAGTCCAGTTAAGAAGTCTCTACTGTGTAGATTTTGGTAAATACTGATGAATCTTGATGTTCGCTGTAGTTCCGAATGGGTAACGGCAAGAAACTGCTGTACAATCTTCGAAAATAAGCGTAGAATATCTCTTCCATCAGACAACTGCTTTTCAGCACGCTTACTTATTTTCTTTCTTTTGTTGGTTATTGATTTTTTTTTTAGTTCGTTGAAGTTATTTGATTATTTTGTTTGGTGAGTTTTTCTCTTGTTTTGCATTTCTTCCTTTTGTCGTTCTTTCCTCGGTTTCTGTGTCTCGCTTTCTCTCTATTCTTCTTTGTTTGTTTGAGGTTGTTGTAAAGTTTTTTTATTTGTTCGTTTTGTTACTGTCATGAGTGTATTTGAAATATTTAAGTTGAAAAGTTTTGTTGAATCAACGTTGAGAAATTTCATCTGTTCAAGTCCATTTTCTTTTAGCATGTTATTTAGATTTGTGGCATATGATCATTGTTTAGCGATATTCATTACATGCGAGTGTAAAATACACGTTAGAATCTTCACGTTGAGCGAGCCATCGATATTTATCTGGATCACTTGGCTTCGGTGGGCAGTAAGTCAGTTTTTGTGGCGGAAGCGTAGGATGTTTTGGTTTTGTTTTTCGTTTCCGCTTTCTCAGCTATTTCTCGTTACTTTCTTCTAACGATTTCTCGTCGTTTGAAGCATGAAATGGCCATTGATCTATGTGGGCCTGAACAATTGATGTATTTTTCTTTTCGGAATTTGGCAATATTTCCACGAATGGCCTTCAAGGCTGCATTAGGCACATATTATTTAATCTTGTTTTGTGCAGTTAGCGGTGATATTTTCCTCCATTGCATAGCATTTGAAACATATTTGGATATTAACAATTTTATCCCTCTGAAAGTTCACCGGTGATATTTTGATGCTTCAGACTTCGGATGTAAGAAGTAGCGAAAAGAAAAAACATACACACACATATGACAGCCATTGCCCTCATGTATGCATATATGTATGTAATAGTGGTAGATAAATAGGTAGGGATAGATCACCCTGATTAAAGAATAGTGATAGAGGGGGCTGGGGGAGAATATTCCCTGGTGATAGGGAATCACAGGCATTTTGTTAGGGTTGATGTTGATGTTATCAGTCTCTTTGTTTACTCTAATATTGATGTTATTCTTCGTACTGTTTGTTCTGCTTATCTTTGTTCTTTCAACGTTGTATAGCTATTTGCATAGCATTTTAGTTTGTTGGTTGTTCGTTTTTTGTTTGTTTGTTGTTTGTTTCTTGTTGTCAATCGTCATTTAACTTGTAGTATGTAGTGTTTGATAGTAATTCTGTAATTTGTAATTAGTAGTTAATCATGAGTTGTATAGCATTCAAGCCTTTGTAAGCTGATACTATGGTTTTCTTTGTTTCTCTTGGTGTAGCTAAGATGTCATTAGTGTTCTTCTTCTGTTCAGCCTTGTGCGTGTCGTTGTGTGAAGTGATTTTTGTTTTTACGTGTAGATTGCGTCTTCTTGTCTTTCTGTCTGTGCCTTACTGCTGACAAAGTCGAGTTTTCTTCTGTTGATGTCTTGTATCGGGATGTCAATGTGTCTTTGTCTAGACTCGTCCGTCAGTAGCCTCGGGATTTTCTCCCAGATTTTTTGGGCCCTTCCTTGCAGCTCCATGTTGATTGGTGTCAACTGGATGTCTTGGTGAAGGTCCCTCTGCCTCTTCCGTTCTCTCCTTCTGGTGTTCATTATTAAGAGTACAGCCTTATTCTGTACTCTTTGAAGGAGTCGCATTTGGTTCTTGGAACTAACATTGGCAGGTATAGGTGGATACAGTAGTTTCGACCTTACGAGCGCGAAGTAGATTTTCTTTTTGTTAGCTGTACTCAGGTTCCTGAACCTGTACAGCTTAGAAAGCTCTACCCGCGCACGCGCTGCTGCCCGAGCAACGTGGCCACCGTATCCCCTATAACTTATCTTTAGTCCAAGTACCATCCCGTCGTTGCTGTAAGGGATCCGGGCGTTTTCAGTCTCGATATGCGCCTCTCTCTCACGGAAGAATGGAATAACCCTGAACTTTTGGGAGTTCGTGGCAATCTTCCATCTTCTTTCAAACCAGTTTACATGGTCGATTTCTCTGGCGGTAATTTACGCCATGAGCTCGGGATTTTTGAACGCGGCAGTCACAATCTGAGAGACGTCGTCCACAAACTGGACATACAGGGTGTCCTCCCTGACCGGATTTGGTAGGTCAAGGGTATATATGTTGTAAAGGAGGGGGCTTAGGCACCCGCCTTGCGGCACACCTTCAGTCAGTTCGAAGTCTGGTCCAGTATGGTCGTAAATTTGCAAATAGGCTCTTCTGTCTGTCACGTAGTCACAAGTAATTTTTTCTAGTCTAGGGTTTAGTGCGAGTCTCAGTATTTTGAACTGCAGACCAGTTCTCCATACCTTGTCAAACGCCTTCTTCACGTCTCTGAGCACCAGGTCTGCGTACCTTTTTGGCTAGCAGTCTTCGCCAGTTTTTCGGTGATGACCGCTAGAGCCGTGTCGGTCCCTCTCCCTCTCCTAAATCCATGTTGTTGTTCATTATGGAGGTTGTTTTCCTCCATAAAATTTTGGATGCGGCTACCAAGGATCTTTTCGAAGACCTTGCCAGCCACTTCAAGGAGGGAGATGGGTCTGAAGTTTTCTGGTCTGTCGGGCGGCTTCCCGGCTTTTGGAATGATCATTTTGGCGATCTTCCATTCATCCGGGAAGTAGCCGACGTTCAGACACGCATTCATCAGATTGACCAGCCCCTCTAAGATGTTACGAGGGGCGTTCAGCCAGTTGAGTTTGGTCAATCCTGTTTTTCCCGGTGCTCTCTGTCTGAAGGAACGTAGTGTCGTCATAAGTTTTTGTATAGTTACTCTTCTTCCGTAACCAGTCATTTCTCTGTCAGCTGTCGTGTTATTAAAGGGGTACGTCCTGTAGATTATGGGTCTAAGTTCGTCATGTATTTCTTCTTCGAAGTCCAGGTCGAAGAGTTCGTTTTCTTCTGGAGTGATGGAGAACACATCCTTCCAGTAGCTTCTGAACTCCTCTTCCGTCTCTGTCACGTCCATTTTTGTCCCGTCATCTTTACTGAGGAGAATGTTTTTTTGCGGCGGCCTACCCTTCAGTCTGGCAAGCGAGTTCCAGAATGTTCGGGGGTCCGTCTCTTCGTCAAGTTTGTCGACCAGGTCATTCCAGAGCGCTTGTTGTTGCTCTGTGATGAGGGTCTTCATTTCAGTCCTGAGTGCTCGCAGGCTACTGTTTTTTATTCTGTCAGTGTTATTAAGTCTGATATCTTCGAAAAGTCTCTTGTATTCGTCAGATAGGTCATAGAGGTCTTGTGTCCATCTTGGTGCAGGTAGGGTTTTGTATGAGGTTTTTGGAACCGCTGCACGGTCCGCCTCCACCATTGCCTTCGTCAACCTTTCCAGTTCTTGATCTATTTCCTCCAGGGTGGCTTCTTCCAGGGGTTGCTGCGCTCTGAATTCACCGAGAAGAGTACGGTATTCTTCCCAGTTCGCTCGAGAGTAGCATTTACGCTCCCTGACGGGTATTTGGATTGGGCTTGAAGAAATTTTAATAAGTGTTGCGACGTGGTCGCTGGGGATTAAAGGTCCGGGCTGGATATAATAGTTGTAGGGGAATTGAGGGCTGGTTAGGGCGATATCTGGTTTGGTTGCGAAGGAGTTGGTGACATAGGTGGGGAAGTCGGGCCTGATGTGGGCAACGATACCTCTGTCAATAAGGTTCTTCAAGTTCTTTCCCTTCTTATTTAGGTTTCCGGTATAACCAGATTCCTGGCATCTGGCGTTGAGGTCCCCTCCAAACAGGACTGTTCTCCCTTGTGCACACAGCTGGAGAAAGTTGTGCATGGGGATATAGTCTCTTCTTGGGGGTTGGTACCCTGTGGACACCACAAGTGGACCCAGGGTGGTTTGAACCTCGATGGCCAGAAAGGATTCGTCCAAAGAGGGGAGTAGCTTGAAGAGGATGCCTTTTTTGACTGCGATGGTGGCGCCATCAAAACTCCCCTGGCTATGGTTTTTTGTCGGCACGGAGTAATTGAATATTTTAATCGTCTGTTGCGTAGTGTCTATACCGTGTTCTGATATCAGAACGATATCAGGGCCACAATTCCTGATGATGTTACCGTAAGTCGCTTGCTTGTCGGTCCATCCGTCAGAGTTTATTTGAAGTACAGTTAAGTCTTTCTTTAGTCTGTCCATGTTGTTAGTTAGTCTAAACGTTCTTAAGTGTTTGTTTTTTTTAGGGGAGGAGGGGCTAGCAGGGGAAGATCGGCACTTGCCGGATCTCTTTTTTTTTAATTCAGCGTTCGAGATTGTTGTAAAGGTGTCCAGATCCAGTCGCACCATTTTGATGCTAAACGCAAGTCATCCCTTTTCTACTATATTTGTTGCCATTTCGATTGTTTCACATATCTTGAACACGTGGGTGCTCCTTGAATTTAACCATCTCTCTTGTATTCAGGCACGCCTGGTTTTCTTCAAGTTCCTCCGATCCAAGAATCATTCTTCGTCCACACCACGCCCCAATAGCCGTTATCTGTTGTGGGACTTTATCTTCAAGATATAATTTTTTCAATGTTTTGCTTCCGGCCGACGATAAAACAAGTTCCACGTCGTTATTTTCAGGACAAATGACGCTAAATCCATTCAGCTGATAAGGTGAATTTTGAGATCTGTAAAAATTTGCACTGCTACTTGAGCTTTTTTCTTTTTCCCGTTGGGTACTAGCCCAATTGGGAGTCTGTTCTTAAATTCGGCGGGTTACATGATTCCTTAATTTCCGTTTCCACCCCGTTCCAATCCCTATATATCCCCTAGTAGGAGAGAGCCTTTATATGTTCCTAGCTCTAGAAGGGTGTTGCAACTTCGGGTTCGCGGCCCAGAATAGACTCCCTTTTCTTGAACCTTAAAGTGGCCTCCTGCAGGTGTTCGATGGCTCCTACAACCAGTTCTCTGGAACTTTGCCAGTGACCAAGTTATGTAGTGCTAGAAATAAGGAAGTAGGAGGTAAAAATTAAGATAAAAGGAATGAGTAGAGAAGAAAAAGTAGCACCTCTTTTCGGTATTACTCCGCCCAAAGGTAACTAGTCTCTCTGATCAGTCCAAATGGCGCATATATTTCTTCTTTGACTTTCTTGAGTAGGTATTGAAGATCACACGAATAGAAATGTGCAGCAACAGCGCCTAAATGCTTATAGAAATGCCAAAGTCCATCCTTAAAATCATTAAACTTGGATTTAAAAAGGTGGTGAAATTTAATATATATATATATATAAATATATATATATAACTAAAAAATGGCTAATAAAAGCGTAAAAAACAATAAAAAAATCAATATAAAACCAAACGGATCAAATGAGAAACATACCTTGAATCATTGAAATCCAGTGAGAATATGGTGTGGTAGAGAGGTGACGGGAAATATAAGTTTCGCTAGTCTATATATATATATATATATATATATATATATATATATATATATATATATATATATATATAGTGAGAGAGTAAAATGGTTAAATTGGGCGAGGCTAAAGAATAGAGTTGCTTTAGGAGACAGCATAAATAGGTCCCCGGTTAATGGGTAGCTCTGTTTTTAGAAGTTTTGATTAAGTTTTTATGTTTTTTTATAAACTAGAAAATTTATAGCTTATAATAATTGAATTAAACATGTTAATTTAATTATACTAGATTTTATTTGATTCGATTGGCATTTAAGCCTTAATTTGGGACGGGTTTTTTGTTCCCGCTGTGGGTCTTTGAAAAAGTTTTTTGAGTGAATTTCAACTTTTGAATTTACTATTTCGAAAAATTTGGTAATCTTAGTGTTGTGATTAATACTAAAGAAACTTCAACATTAAACTAGTCATTGGTTGTATTTTGTCGACTTTGTCATGTGTACTTTGGAGCCACGTCGCCGTCTGCCAAAGCTTCGCTGCTTTTAAAAGGTCTTTTTTGTTGTGGGACCTCGATGTCCAAGTGTGTACGAGAGAACTCGGGGGACAGGCGGGTGCCAGAAGGCTTGTTAGATCCTCTTCGCTCTCTCATGGAGTGCCAAGTTGATCTGAGATAATCCAACCGAGGCGTGGAGCTTCCTCTGTCGTTTGCGTTCACTTCTTCGGGTGTTTGTGGTAATAAGCACCGCTTTGTTCTGGATATTTGTTAGTTTCGCAATGTGGGTCTCGGTGGTAGCGTTCAATGGCACTGGGGAAACAGGAATCTCGAGCGGATGCACGCAGTGAATATCGTTGAAGGTGTTGCGAAACATGGGAAATATTTTGAATTTGAGGGACATTGGTTGATATCTTCCATCTACTCTCGAAGGAGTTGATGCTAGCTATCTCATCTCCCTAGCCGTGTTTCTCGCCATAACATAAGCGGCTGTACAAATTTGCGATATATCGTCAGCGAACTGAAAGTATACCGAACCCTCGGAGAGTGGTTGTGGTAGGTCGAGGATATAGATGTTGTATAAAAGGGGACTGAGACAGTCATCTTGAGAGACCCCTGCTTCGAGTTCGAATTCGGGGGTTTTATGTTCCATGATTTGTATGTATGCTCTCCTCTCTATTATGTAGTCACACAAAATCCTCTCAAGAATGGGAATTGAGGCCTACTTGAAGGATCTTATATTGTAGGCCTCTCTTCCAAACCTTATCAAAGTCTTTCTTGACATCGCGAAGCACCAGGTCGGCATGCCTTTTATCTGCCTTGATCTGTGTGAACTTTTCAATGGCAACGGCTAGTGCCGTGTCGGTCCCTCTTTTCCATCTGAAGCCGTGTTACTGCTCGTATTCAAGTTGATTTGATCCAGAAAAGAGTTAACACTGTTAGCCAATATCTTCTCGAAGACCTTTGCCAACAAACTCGAAGAGAGATATTGGGCGAAAGATGGCAGGGCATTCCGCGGGCTTTCCCGCTTTTGGGATGAAAGTCATATTGGCCAGTTTCTACTAAACGGGGAAATAGCCCGTGTTCGAGCGGCGATCATGATATTTAGTAGGCTACTCCAAACATTAGGCGGGGCCTGGATGAAATTCTCGCAGGTCAGCCCCGTATATCCCGGAGCTCTTTGACGAAAGGATTTTAGAGTAACAGAGAGCTCTATGGCAGTTATTTTATTGCCATAGTCCTCCATTAATCTTTCCTATGACACCCAATGATTATGAGAGGTTTTGTGTATTTGTGTGTTTAACTGTTGTATTACGTCAGCTTCGAATTTGAGGTTGTGGTTGTAGTTTTCTTCCGGGGTAATTTTAAAGATTCAAGACCCCCCAAAATCTAAAGTTTTCTTAATCTCGTCCGTCTTTGTAATTGTTGTGTTATTGTGTTTAATGGGGTGAATTCTTTTCTTGGAGTTTTTTCTTTGAGACGTTTTACCGTCTGTTAGAAAGTCTGTCAAGTCTGCCTTATTAGTCTGTCCCATAGTAGTATCTGTTGGTCCGTAATTAGTGTCTGTAGTTCGTCTTTAATTTGTCTTAGTCTTCTGCAGGCATTGTGGTTGAGTCCTATCAATGTTTCTACATTGAACAAGTGTCTATATTCTTGGGCCAGGGATCTCATGGGAGGGGTTAAGGGGGGAGCTGGGAGAGTTTTATATTTAATATATGGAATACTATTTAAATCAGATTTTATTAAATAATTGGTAAATTTATCCAGCTACTCATCTATTTCTTCTAAGTTTGAATCATACAACGGGTCGGGGATATAATTTGAAAGGTAATTTCTGTAATTTTCCCAGCTCGCTTGATTGTTTTTTTGCATTCTGGGATTGGAGTTTGTATGGGGTTTACTGCTATCATAATTTTAATAATCTGATATAATGCAATAGTTAAAAGGAAACCTAATGCTAGAAAAAAACTATGTCAGGTTTTGTGTCTGTCGTCGCAGTTAGGAATGTCGAGAATTCGGGTCTGATTCTTATCATATATTGTCGGTCGAGCAGCGTCTCGATGTTTCTACCTGCATTGTTGTAGGTGGTGTATTCGGTCGCTGCATATCTTGCATTTAGGTCGCCCGCGAAGAGAACGCTTCTACGGTGGCTAAATATTTGCAAGAGGTTGTGCATTGGCACATAGCCGCGCCCTGTGGGTTCGGTTGCCCGTGGCAACGACCAGGCCCCCTATGGCTGTACCCACTTCAATGGCAAGGTTTAATTTTACATCGGTAACTCAACTAATTGGAGTTTGAACAAGTTTCCTCTTTTTACCATTATTTAAAATATAAATACCAACATAATATACCAAGTTCCAACATTTAAGGTTTGAATATACGTTGACAAACACTCCCGTACTTTGCTCTTTATATCCACCCCAGATAACCGGAGATAAAACAGAGAAGGCAAAAAGGCGTATACATTAGGAGGAAAAGATCCACTTTCTAAAGGATTACTATACATACCAACATAATGAAATTAAAATAGATCGCAAAGGTTGGTCTCCCAACGTCGCGGGACCAGGTTCTATCCCGAATCCCGGCATGAGCGGACATAAACGTATGCGCACGTAGAGATCTGGCTACCGACTGGTGGACACTCTGTTCTCCCTCTGTTTTCGGGTGGGTAGATCTTACACATCTCATCACACACATAACCAATTATAACACTGCTTTCTTTCCTTTCCCGGAATCGCAGCACAACACACACACACTCTGTTCCAAGGAATCCTGCCGATGGGTATCTATATCCACATATCTCTGACGCGCAACAGGTCCCTCTGCCCCGGGGCGACGAAGGTTCCCCCGTACGATGTTTGGTGTCAAAACATAATACTTCCTGTCACCTCTCCCCCAAAGAGGACCGGTGCCTGGTGCCCTCGGGCTCACCAGCGATTGTCATACTGACCTTTCTGTAGATTTCCTTATCCGGTCGGAGATCCTCCTGGATAAAGGAAAGTTGGCGAACCGAAACGAAACGAAAACACCATAGCGAGATTGTTAGGTGAATATTTGTTTTAAGACATTTCTTCTAAGGAATTTAAAAATGTATTTGTTCTCGTGCAGTTTTATGTGTGCTTTTCAGATCTGACACTAAAGAAAAAAACACGCTTTTCTCATAATCAATTGAACGTCCATAATACGAAATTTATGTATTTCCGGCAAAACCGAGCTTCAAATCTGAAAAGTACACATGGAATTGCATAAAAAACATATTCAAATTCATTTAAAAGATCTAGATTCAGAACCATAACCAGACTTAACCTAACCTAACCTTATAAAATCAGACAGAAATTTGGAGGGAAAAGAAATCGCCTCATTTTTCTTGAAATTCAGGCCGATACAGATCCTCCACATCTAGAAGAAACTGGTGTAGGCTCTGTTTTGGGTAGGCTCTATTAAATAAATAACGGGCGAAATATTGCACGTAATGAGTTTTTTTCTCGCCCTAAGAACCCAACTTTTGACATCAATGTTCTGAGTATGAATACTGCTGACAGGGCAGATAAAATGTAAACTGTGATTTATAACCTTGTAGTCATAACCTAAATCACTTAATTTACAGTATGCACGCCATTCGTCTGAATAAATGGGAGTGCCTTCATGTATATATCTTTATATGATTGGAAGTAAAGTTTCACTATTGTGTTTATCAATTGATAATAACATAATTCTTTTATTTCCACGTTCAAACGCACTGAATACCCACTGCCCTTCAATCCTACATCCCCTATTTTATTTCGATCGTCCAAATTTAAATTCATCAATCTCTGCAATATTCTCTGGACCACCAATTTTATTTTGATACCTTAGCCGAAGTTCACAAACCTCAGAACAGTAACTTTTCCATTTAACGCACGTTTCGCTATTAAGTTCGATATTTTCCTTATCTTTTCGCTGAAACAAAGTTTTGCGCAGAAAATTCACCGTCGCTTATAGCGCATGTAGGCAAAACGCTTCTGTTTGAGGGCCGCCTCACACTCGGCTGACCACCACGGGAGCGGTCAGCGTACAAAACAACCAGACGTTCTGGGAATAGTAGTTAGGCACACGGGATGAGGTTACCGGAGAGGAACTGAACGGTCTAATCCACCGACCTAAACTTTTCGACTGAGACAATCAATGATTAATGATGTTTAAAGAGCGAAATTGGTGTGGGGATAGTTAGAAAAAAGATAGACAGAAGTCTGTGTAATTAAGAGAGAGAGAGAGAGAGAGAGAGAGAGAGAGAGAGGGAGAGAGAGAGAGAAAGAGAGAGAGGGGAGAGTGTGTGTGTGTTGTATGCGCCAGGTCGTCTGGCAAGCTCAGGATTTTTAAATATTTATATCGATTCTTGCGATGAAAAATGCTTTAGCGTTCAAACCTTTGTTTTCGTTTTTGTTTTAGCAGTTCGATTAATCTTGGATAATTGCCAATGCAGTTGCTCTTCTTGATTCTTTATATTTATGTTAATGAATATTTAAATAACTTATTAATGTGTCCACTTCGGATCTTTTTATATTACTTTATTTAATTGTTCAAACTTTGTAATTTACTCCTTTTTAATTATTCATTATGTATTAGAGATTTTCTATTTTTGTGTCCACTTCGGTGTTTTTTTTTTATTAATGCAAGTCCTCTACGGATCTTTTCTTGAGTTATACTTGTCTTGTTCTTTATTTTTCATTATTATCTAGTTAAAATATGTTTTATCTTCTTTTTTATTATTCATTAGGTATATATTGTTATTATTTCTGTCTGAATCTTTAGCTGGCTGCTTTTGAACGCCTGCTTAAAGGTCATGTTCAGGTATCCATCATCAGGTAGTCTTAACAGGTTCGTGATTTCTTCTTTATCTTGTGTAAAGTCACGTTAATCGGATCTACATCGTTTATTTCATGTAGCAACGCAGAGGGAAGACGGTCCCAAAGAGTTACATTCGACATAAATCTCAGCGCCGTGTTCTGTACCTTCTGCGCTTTCCTTAACGCTGTATCACTCAAGGTGTGTGGGGGGGATGACGGGGTACAGGAACAGCTGTCTCAGGAGCGCTAGATATAGTTTCCTTTTGTTGGACGGTGACATTAATGTAAAACGGAAGAGAGATCGGAGCGCCTTTTTGGCTCTGGCGATCTTTACTTTGAGATATGATGTATAACCACTCGTTGTTATTTTTAGGCCTAGTGCCTTGCCGTCTGTGGAGTGCTGGTAACGTACACCCTCCGCCACAACTTACCTCGGTCGTCTGCGCCCCATCGGAATCACTTTGAACTTGCCGATGTTCGTCTTGATTTTATTCTTCCTTTCATAGTTGTTGACGATAGCAATTTCTCCTCCTGTCCTGTTGGCCACATCTCTCGGATTAGGGTAGTCGCTCGTCACGATATGTGTGGCATCGTCTGCCAGTTGTATGTATTGGGAAAAATCGTAGGCAAGATGTGGGAGGCTGCTGGTAAATATCACGTATGACGTGGGGCTCAAACGTCCACCCTGTGGCACCACTGCTTCCAGATTAAAGAGCTCTCCTTCGATGCCGTTAATGCTGACCATAGCATTATGATTACCGAGGTAGCTGCACAGGATCCTCGTCATGCCGTCCTCCATACCAAGGTCGTAGATTAAATTTTTCAGGCCCGGCACCCAAACCTTGTTAAAGGTCGAGGTCACGTCCTATAATTACGACATCTACATTATTGCCCCTGGCCTTTGCAACAGCAATCTTCTCTGTTATGAGGGCTAATGCGGTTTCAGTTCCGAGTTTTTTCCTAAACCAGTGTTGTTGGTCGTTATACAAGTTTTTATTTTCTATATAGCTCGTAAGTCTGGTGTTCAGGAGCTTTTCGAATAGTTTACCGATGAACTCCAATAGGGAGATTGATCTATAGCTACTTATCGCTTTTTTTAGGATTCCCAGGCTTCAAAAAAAATATCATCTTAGCTTTTCTCAATGACTCAGGAAAGTGGCCAATATTCATGTAAGCGTTGAGGATTTTTAAAATTGGTTGATTTACGTTGGGGGTGCGTTTATTAGGTGAATCTTCGTAATTCCGGTCAACCCCGGAGACTTCTGTTTGAAACTCTTCAGTGCAGTTTCGTATTCTTTATAGGTGAATGGCATACCCTCCTCCCAAGCATGGCGAATACGGTCAACCAGAAGATGAGGTGTGAGTTCTTCACACAGCTCTCTCAACCTTGTATCAACTTCATCTTCGTAGTCTCCATCAAATTCTGCGTTCTACGCGTCGCTGATACTAAATCTGTGCTTCTAATAGTCTCTGAAGTGACGCTCCATGTCCTCATCTCTGTTGATTTCAAGTCCGTTGATCGCTACATTTATTCTTTCCCTTGGAAGAGTTCCTATTAATCTTTTAATTTGACCCCCAATTTTTTTGGGATCACATTCAGTGTCTAGGTTGCCAACTATGTTGTCCCATGTCTCCTTGGATTTCTCTCTAATTAGAAGTTTGATTGTTTCTCTCAATTCTCCTAGCTCTAAATAGCGTCGGTTGGGCTGTGTTAGCGTACAGGTTTATCTCATTGATAAGGAGGTCTAATCGGTCAATTCTTTCGATAATTCCTCTATCCCACCTCTGGGCCGGGAGAGTTTTAAATCTGATCCATGGGATAGCATGACGGTCGACCTCCTTTAATTTCTCCACTATATTGCTAAGATGATGGTTTATCTCCTCAATCGAGGCGCCTTCCAGTCTATTTACCTGTATGGTGCTCAAGTGGTCTTTATAAGCTTCCCAATCAGCCCTGTTCAGGGATCTCCGTTTGGGTATTTGGACCTGTATTGGTGAGGTTAACAACGTGGTTACCATGCTGATATGATCTGATGGTATGTAAGGACCCAGCACTGTCACTTGGTTGAGATCAAATTTGGCGTTAGTCAATACAACATCAGGTTTTGTAGAAGATCTTCCTGTTAAGAATGTGGCAAAATCTGGACCTACTCTTTGTACTATGTTCCTCCTAATTAGAAGGCTCAGTGTGTTCCCCGCTCCATTTAAAGCCGTAGTATATCCTACCTTTCTGCAGCGGGCATTTAGGTCCCTGATTAAAATTGAGAATCGTTTCTACGGAATAGGCGGATGAAATTATGAACTGGCAAATATGAGCGTCTAGGAGGTTGATAACCGACTGTCACCACAAGGTCATCATAGGTCATCCTGATCTTCACAGCCAGGTAAGACTCGTCCAAACCTTGAATTTCTTGGAATTTTATTCCTTTCCTTTCTGCAATTGCGACGCCATCGAATCTCTCCTTAGCGTGGTTGGCCATCAGCACGTCATAATTGTATATTTTAATATACTCTGTTCGCATATCGACGCCATGCTCGGAAATGAGGATGATGTCTGGGTCCAGGTTCCTTAGAATCTCGTTGTATATTCTTTTTTTATTTGTCCATCTGTTAACATTGAGGGAGAAGATTTTCAACTTACTGATATATCTTATTTGGCTGTCCATGATTTTTAATTCTTATGTAGTTGTTTAGCTTATTCCTGTTTTCTCTTGCTGGAGGTCTTTTCCTCCCGTTTCTCTTTTTTTTGAAAATCTCATGTGCGAGATTAAAGCAGGATTCCTCGGTTATCTCGATTATTCCTTCTTTCAGAGCCGCTAACAAGTTATCTTCATATATATCCACTTCATAGTTGTATTTATACTTCCCTTTCATGATCCCTTAGATGATGTCAGCTGATTTCGAGATTTTAGGTAATGGTGCAGACGACGAACCGTATATCCTCATGCCTATTTCATCAGTTTTGTAGTTTTTTGATGTTAGAGTATTGTCCATTGGGACGGTCTCGTCTCTATTCTGCATTTGAGTTTAAGCAGTGGTGATTCCTTCTTCATTAGTGGCGCGTGATTCCGTCTGGGAGACACTAGATGTCGGCGTTTTAGATCTATTGAGGCGGGAGACTCTAGATGAGGAGCGAGATCTTGGGGTAGCGTCTTTCATTGTTTTGAGTTGGGCCTGGAACAACTCCCCTGACGGAGGATTGTCCGGAAACCACATCGGCTTGAGCCCATTGTGAATCAGCATTTTGTTCACTTCGGTAGCGTAGCGACTTGGTTTGATAACATCTGCAAAGTGCGCGTGAAGGCTGCACATTACTAAATCAGGTCTCATTTCCGGGTCTATTTTCAAGAGCGTTTTCGTGGTATGACATTATATTACATCAATACCATATTATATCTATGGGGGAGGGACCGATAACTTACAGGTGAACCGACGAAGGGATGGAACACCGCTAGTTTAGACGGGCTGAAATGCGAGATGAGAGTGCAACGAGGTCAGGTAATAAATGGGTAATGGCAAAGCTCAAGGTTATTTAAAGAGGCATGAACAAAAATATAATTTTATTTACATAAAAATACTGAGAGAATTGATGGGCAAAATTACCTCAGAGAATTAATGGACAAAATCACATCAGTAAACGAAGGGGGGAATTGTAGTTACAAATCAGACTATGAAGTTAGAACTTAAGGTATTACAGGAGGAGACTATTCAAATGGGGAGGGGAGGAATTAACTCAATTGGGTTACTGAAGGGGGGAGAGGGGTTGGCTTACGGATGTCTTCTGCACGTGAGGTGAGGCCGCTCGGAACTTCTGAGCGGGAACTTGAAGTGATGACGGTTCTCTCTCTCTAAAAAAAACGGGGGGGGGGGGCAGTAACGTCCGGTCCAGGGAAGAGTATTTCGGCCACCCGAAATCGAGGGGCAAACGAGAAGGGCTTCGACAGGAGTTGATGGGAGAAGTCAAAAAAGATCACTCGGTAGCGATCGTTAAGTGGAATTACCTCACTGGCTGGGGCTAATTCCAAATACACAAAATAGTCCAGCTGTCACTTTGCTTCGTTGTTAGCACCTGACTTGGAACTATGGGGAATCTTCTGGGGCCGGGCGAGACTTCTCAACTCTGTGTCTCTTCATGGGAGTCGAGCTCTATTTATGTCCGAGGCTCTCCCTGGGGTTGGGGGTTAGCGGTAAACAGCTATACTCTCGAATGGCCTCTAATCTTCTTGCAGGGGCTATTCGAGCCCGCGTAAAGGTGAATCGTGGGGGAAACGGTTCGAGGCTACCGTTTGTGGAAGGATGAGGGGGGTAGGCTTACCAATTTAGGCCTAACCGGGCCCTCTGCAGCACATAGAAGTTCCGTTCTGCTCAAGAGATTCCACGTGAGGGTTCCCTCACAAGCGTCTTACTCTGTTTATCCGTTTTAGCTGCTTGTGCGTATGTTGTATTAACCATCTTGTTTCTGTCCTTAATAGCCTGCTTTTTCTTGTCTGCCACTATGGACTTCTTTAGTGGACAAGCCATTAATAGGGTACGGTGTTGGTTTCCACAATTTATAATTTTTTTCTGATGACTCTTGCACTCTTCCCATGTATGATCCTTACTGGCGCATTCAGAACATACTTTACTCTCGAAGGGGCACTCCTTTGTAGAGTGCTTCTTATAGTTGCAGTAGTGCCGGGCCCTTGTAGGCCTTATAGTGTATGGTTATCTATGTGATTTATCTTGTTAATAGATCAGCCTAAATAGCGTTTCGAAAACCATAACCATAAATTTGTTTGATCGAAGATGTCTGCCGTTAATTTTAGGCCTAAGCTGACAACGAAATAAATTTTGGAATAATGACTTGGGCTTTAAGAAAAACAATTACACAAATATAAATATATTTATAAAATCAACGAATGTACAATGAAATAAGTAGGTTAGGTATATATTGTAAGATATTTTAACATATGATTTACAGTAAAAAGATGCGAAGAGAATTGAAGTATGTGAAATTAATATGGTGGAATAATATGGTAAAACAATAAGGTGAATAATATATAATATAGTGTAGTAATGTAAAGTATCTAGAGTATCTATGTAGTATCTATGATGGACTGAATTGGGGCTGCAATGCAAAGTAAATATAATTAGGATCTACTCTCGTATGGTCGTTTGCAAAGAATTGTGAGAGAAAATGGAATTAACTAAGTATGATTTGTTTGGAGGTAAATAATTAATTGTAGAAGGAATGATTAGCGACCTTTATACGAAGAAAGCTGCAAGTCGAGTGGGCGGAATAACGAGCTTATTTAGTCGGGCTGGAAGTGTGTTTGTTTGTTTGTATATGAAATTTAAGCGATGTTGTTTGGAACAGTATACGATAATTGAATTGACCAGTAAAATAAATGAATTAATTAATTATTAAGTTTAACATAAAATGATTTAATTTACAAAAGTTGAAGTAAATTAATTGAAAAATTAAATTGACAAAGTTAAAGTAAAATAATTGAATGATTAAATTAACAAAGTTAAAGTGAAATAATTGAATGGATTTTGTACATAATAAATGATGATATATATATTTAAGTTTCCCAGGAGGTTTTTATTATAGGAATGCCCAGAGGTATTGCTATACCCTCCATGGTGGGGAGCCCCGAGGGAGAATGCGAAGTTTTTTTCTTTTTGCAATGGCTAGCCATAAACCCCAAACCTCCCTTTCTCGTAAGGGTTCTCGTGTCAAATGTTCCTTAGCTCTCCTTTCAGCCTTTCCTTGCTCGTCGGACCCCCATTCCAACGAAGTAGACCCAGATCTAGATTATCCTCGCTCTCTTGTCATGAATTCATCATCCGACCTCCCACTTGCAAAAGTCGATGTGTTTGACGTCAATGAATCTTTTGAGTCCCGCTGTGGTGAACCCTGCCGGATGTGGTTAAGAGGAAGTGGTGATGTCGTAGTCGAGGTGTCATCCCAATCTTAACACAACCTTGTGCGAAATCTATCTTCGATAGCTGAAATCCCAATATCTGTCTCGCCCCATCCACGTCTGAATTTTGCCAAATGTGTCGTCTGTTCAAACGAACTAAAGGACTACGACCCCACCTGCCTCCAGGGTAAGTTCAGTACCCAACGTGTCACACACGTACACAGGGTAACTAAAACATTAGGCTCCACTAGAGTCCCAACCGCCACACTGATTTTAAAATTTGAACGACAAGAATTGCCGTGGCATATTAAAGCTGGGTACCTTCGTGTACCGGTAAGTCCCTACATCGAACTACCCAGACGCTGCTTCAATTGCAATCAATTTGGACATGTTGGCCGTGCCTGTCGGCACCCTGGCTCCTGTGTGAATTGTAGCTCTGACTACCATGACCCTGAATACACCAAAACACCCCGCTGTGCCAACTGCGGAGGTACCCACAGTGCTGCGTCAAAACTCTGCTATATATTTTTATATGAAAAGGAAGTGCTTGCTTTGCGCGACTCCCTACGTCTAGATATAAGAGAGGCCCGCTAGCGTGCCCGAGCACAAACCTCGCCACTCGGCCGGCTCACCTCTGACGTTTTACGTGATGCTGGACGAAACCGACCATCACGCGCGAGTTCCGACCAACCTGAAGCACTTCACCCTAGATCTACTCGCAGAGTCGAAAACATTCAGAATATGCAGTCGAAGCATCGCTCTCACACCGAGATAACCAATGTAGCCTCCCTCTCTTCAGCAGCTCTAGCTGGGAGAGACGCTCAGGGTGAGACACTTGAAGATATCAGACGCTATTTGAAAGAATCCTCAACATCGACCAGTGAAGGTTCATCCACCAGGCCCCGAGACCCAAAGCCCAGTGGTAAGAGGAAGGATTCCTCACCTGGGTCATCGACCACCAATAAGCGGGCAGCCTTTTGGAGCTGACTCGACCGAACCCCGAGAATCTTCAATGGACTCCTTTCCTATTGCTGAACATTCTACGCCCTTAAGTGAGTCCCGCCCTTCACAGAACTTAGGCCCCATCCTGATCCAAACGATGGCAGATATTTACCCAGCTCTACACACCTCGCTCAGATCACCTGTTCGTTCCGCTCACCCTTCAACCCAAGATCCGATGGAAGCAGTTGATACTCCAACATCACCAACTGCGGCGGTTGGACCAACTCCTCAGACACCGAAAATACCCTCAACCCATGAATCCGGATCTACCGGCCGAAAATCGCTTCTCGATCTTCCTTTTCTGTCAGGTTGTGAACCTGAATTACAATCAAGGGCCTCGGTCGGTTCTCCAAAACCCTCGAAAATAGCCCCAGTTACTGCTCCCGCTAGGATCTCTCCCGATGAAAAAGCAGGCTCCTCAAAATCTGTTATCCGTTCCCCAAGCTCTTTGAGAGAACGAACCTCAAACACAATATCAGCAATAAAAGAGAAAAAGATATCTACAGTGGTATCTAACCGTCCCATATAATATGTTCCATTTTACAATGGAATTGTCAAGGAGTTCTTCCAAAGTGGGAAGAACTCAAAATTCTTTTGACGATTATCCAACCCGCTGTTATTTGTCTTCAGGAGAATAAACTGGGTATACGGCCGTTTCCGCCGGTACCCGGTTTCTTACTTTCAACTCTATTGCTCCTGCTGGAAGCCCCTCTCATGGGGGGTGTCAATCATAGTATCTTCATCCCACTATGCTTCTCCCATCTCCCTACATACTACCCTCCAAGCTGTTGCCGTGAGGGTTTTTCCTACTAAGCTTTTTACCGTTTGCTCTATTTACCTACCCCCTTGTTTATCATTGCCAAGACCTGACCTTTTAGAACCTATAGACCAGTTGCCCTCCTCATTCTTATTACTAGAAGATTTTAACGCCCGTCACCCATACTGGGGTGACATCACTCTAAATGCCAAAGGCAGTTTTTTAGAGTCTCTTTTATTATATGACTTTCTTTGTGTCTTAAATACTGGCGATTTTACCTCTTATCATGTCCAGACGGACTGTTTTAGCTGTGTTAACCTGTCTGTTTGTTCCCCTGATTGCTTCACGGAATTTCGATGGTCAATTCTTGACGATCTCCATGGGAGTGACCACTTCCCTATTGTCTTGTCGGCCCTTCATGTTAGCCCTCATACAACCATGCCCCTTAAGTGGGGCTTAGGTCATGCAGATTGAGAAGGTTTCAAAGAGGCGTCCTTCACAAATGCATCCTTGGGGACCTTCAATAAAGTGGACGCGGCAGAAGAATACTTTACATCGACTATCTACAATGCAGCAACACAGACCATCTCACGGAGGCGACCTGCCATGGGCCGCTCAACCGTGCCCGGGTGGACCTCGACGTGTGCAACAGCTATCAAAAATTACAAGTTAGCCCATACCCGATTCCGAAAGAACCCAACTTTGTGCAACAAGGTCGACCGAAACCGAGCTCGTGCGCTTCGCCAAAGAACCCTTCATCAGGCTTGCCGAAATTCATGGCGCCGTGATGTTTCATCAATTTCGTCTATGACACCTACCGCTAAGATCTGGAAGAGGATTAATAATCATACCCCCACACTGGACTTAGACGTTTCCTTGGAGAATGACGGCCTGGCGGTCAGCAATGCTTTTGCTGACCATTTCCGTGCCGTCAGCAGTGTCAGCCGTTACGATAAGGTTTTTCAATCCTACAAATCAAAGGAAGAATCTCATTCTCTCAACTTCACAACAAAATCTAACCTTCCATATAACGCTCTATTGAGCATCCATGAACTGCATAGCGCTTTGTACAACCTTATATGGGTGAAGGGTTTGTACCCGTCATCATGGCGCATTGAGATCATCCTTTCCTTTGTCAAACCAGGAAGGGACGGGTTGGATGCAGATCACTACCGCCCTATAGCTCTCACCAGCTGTTTGAGTAAATTGCTGGAAAAAATGATATTTGAGCGCTTAAACTGGTTCCTAGAAACTAATCACCTTCTCTCTCCATTTCACTGTGGCTTCCGCAAAGTTCATAGTACCCTTGACCTACTAATGCGTTTCGAGGGATCGGTCCGGAAAGCTTTCTCATTAAAGCACCGAGTCCTGGCCATATTTTTCGATATTGAGAAAGCCTACGACACAACATGGAGATACGGCATCTTGAAGCAGCTATAAGTCTGGGGGATGAGAGGCCTTTTACCTTCACTTTTACAAAGTCTTTTAGCATCTCGATCCTTCAAGGTACGTGTTAGAGACGCATACTCTGACCTGCAGCCCCAAGAGGAGGGAGTTACTCAGGGCAGTGTTTTATGTGTCTTATGTTTTATAATTGCCATCAATGATATTATTTCCCAGAGAGTGTATCGGCAACTCTGTTTGTTGATCATTTAGCACTATACTGTTCCTCACCTCGCCTTCCATCAGCAGCGCTTCGGCTACAACTGGCGGTCGATGCTGTATCCAAAAGAGCACAACTTAAGGGATCCCGCTTTTCCACGACCAAAACCAAAGCAATGTATTTCCACTGAGGCAGAAGGGTTCTTGTTCCGCCATCTATCTCCCTACAAGGCGAAGATATAGAGTTTGTCTCCGAGTTTCGGTTTCTTGGCGTAACTCACGATCCAAAGTTATCCTGGTCACCACACCTACGCCTACTTTGAACAGGCTATCTGCGGGCTCTAGACATTTTGAAAGTCCTCTCACACACTTCGTGGGGCAGTGACCGACAAACATTGTGGACATTATACACAGCCCTCGTCCAATCCAAATTGGATTATGGTGTCAAATTTAATCATTGGCTTCCTCTTCAGCCTTTAAAATGCTGAACCCCATTCGAAACCTCGGAGTTCGCCCTTCTAGTGGAGCCTTCCGTAATTCTCCTGCCAACAGCCTTTACTGCGAGAGTGGGGTACTCTCTTTGCCCTACCCTAGACTTCAAATATGCATGCGATACCTCTGCCGAGTACAGCAAGCCCCTGTATCAGAGGTCTACAGATGCCTGTATGCTGCCGTATCAATTGCAGCATATGATAAGTTGCCATCTTTACCCCGCCCTTTGAACCTTCGCATAGGAGATCATCTCTCTAACCTAGGTGCTCCAAGGGTCTTTACCCTTCCATCCTTACTGACCCCTAGTTGGCGTGCTTCTCTCCCCACAGTATCTACCAACATGTGAAGCCTGCAGAAGTCCTCCATGGACCCTCGCATCATTAAGAGCCTGTTCTTAAAGCATTTGAGCTCACAAAAACAATGCTGCCCACTATACACGGATAGATCTAAGTCGGACGGCGGCATGGGCGCCGCAGCCATCTACCCTGGAGGAGAATTCCTAACTTTATCTTTACCGCCAGCAGCATCCATTTTTACGGCTGAACTTTCAGCAATCCTTTTAGCCTTTAGACTCATCTAAATTTTGCATTTTAGTGATTTTGTCATTTTTTCCGACTCAAGGAGTATCTTACAGTGAATTAGATCTTTTAATGCGTCCCATCTCTTAGTCACAGAAATTTGCAACTGGCTGATCCAAAATGCGTCCCGATATAGAATTATTTTTTGCTGGGTCCATGGGCATGTGGGGGTCCTGGGCAACGAGAAGGCTGATCGGCTGGCCCACTCAGTACATTCTGTGTCCCCTGAGAACTCGGCTCTGCCTTTTAGGGATTACTTTCCTTCAATAAGAAAGTATATTTTTCAACTGTGGCAGAATGAAGGGATGACTGTTCATCATCCAAACTATACAAAATAAAAAATTCTATTCGCTCTTGGCCCTTGAGTCGTCATAGAATGCGGTCGTTGGAGGTGGCCCTTTGCCGAGTTCGCATTGGCCACATGAGACTTACTCACGACCATCTTGTTTCGGGTGATGCTCAAATCAGCCCTTGCTGTCATTTTTGCGGTGGGGACCAATCGGTTGCCCACCCTTTATTGGATTGCACCCATTTCGCCATTCTCCGGTTGTCTATTCAAGAAATGCAAGATGAAATGAGGCGTTCAGTAACAGAGTGACGTAATCGCCTCCCTGGGCGAAATTGAGTTACGCATAGCACTGTATTCCCCAAAGCCCCCTTCTATTTAGTGCGCTACTCGGGACGTCAGAATGCGAGTCGCGACAATGTTGAAAGTCCCTTTGTTTAAGGGGCACTTTCGCCGTACATACGCTGCCGCGCCTGAGCTCCCAAGCTCACCTCGACACAGACGTATTCCTCAACACACCCGTCTTCGATTCATATTGGCGGAGGAATCTTTTAACCCGTCGTTTTTAAAATTTTTGTCACAATGTGGTCTCCTCCACCTTTTATAGACCTGGGATAGTTGAGTGAGAGGAAACTGGTCGGCGTCTACCTTGTGAAATTAGAGGCCGACCAGAAAAGTTGTGGGAGAGGTTTTATGGAATGAATGAATGGTACATAAAAGGCAAATGCTGCGTAGGTCAAGATGGACAAACTCGTAGCCATTTTCAAAAGGGGTTCGTTAAAATTTCCAATATTCGTTAAAAAACAGACTATGGTTACAAATCTAAAATAAAAGCGAGTAAAACCGTAGAAAATAAAAGGGAGTAAAATCATAGAAAAATAAATGTCTCTAAAATATAGTAAAATCAAAATAAAGTAATAAGACATGTCTATCTCATTCTAAAAATGATAAAATACTAAATTTCCTTTAGTAGATTCGCTTCTGATAAAAATTTTAGCACTTTGTTCTGATTAAAGGTGTTCTCGTGCTCAGAAAGGATACTTCTCAGGGCCTGCTGAGAACGCATCCCTTGGCAAATAAAAGGGAAAAGTCTTTGCCTTAGGGTTTGGAAGCGTGTGCATTCGGTAAATAGGTGGAGTACGGACATTGGTACTCCACAGTGAGTGCACATTGGAGGCTGTTGAAGGCCCTCCATTAGAAAGCCATGTGTTAGGCGACAATGCCCAATCCTCGGCCGGCATAGGATAACATCCTGAGTACGGGTTCTAGTAGTGGGTGGCCAAGGGCGAGCTGACTGTTTGATGGTATGCAGTTTGGTTGGGGGGAGTTCATCCCATGTCCTCTGACACTGGTTGACCACATATTCATGGATATGTGTCGCAGTATCTCGGAAAGGAAGAGGGGCAGGGGTGGGGGTTCCTAGAGATGTTGCTGTCTTGGCAACAGTGTCTGCTCTTTCATTCCCTTTTATACCTATGTGGCTAGGTACCCAGCAAAATAAGATTTTTTGAAACGTGGATATAAAAAAAGCCACTTCTGTATCTTTGAAACCAATGGGTGATCTGGGAATGGATTGGCTAAGGATTCTAAAGAGCTGAGGGAATCGGAGAATATTGTATATGATCCTGAGGGTGAATAAGCGATGGTATACAGTGCAGCCAGTATCGCGACAAGCTCAGCCGTGAAGATAGAGGCTGCACTAGGCAGGCACACAGACACATGATGGAAGGGGAGGATTGCAGAGGCTCCTACTCCGTCAAGGGATTTCGATCCGTCTTTGTATATAAAGGTACTTGGTTTGTGGCGCACAGTATGTTCGTGGAAGAGGCATCGTAGAACGGAAGGTAGGAACTTGGTCTTTGGTTCCTCTGCCAACGCCTTGCAGACCCTCACTGGTGGTAATAGCCATGAGGGCACTTTGGGGATCTGATATGGGATTACTAATAGTTCTCTCAGTTGACCCGTATCTTCAGTCATGCGCAGGGCAAATGGGCGAGTCAGTGAAGGGAACCTGTCATATGAGGCTACCGAGTGAATATTGTAGGTGCAGTCATATACAGGTGATTGGGGGAGTTGTTGCAGTCTGAAGAGGTACTGCAAGTTAAGGTTAAGGCGGTGAAAGGGTAGTGGGAGAATCCCACTCTCTGCATAAAGACTAGGTATTGGGGAGGACTTGAATGCTCCCAAAGTTAAACGTACGCCCTGGTTCCTGATGGTATTGAGTTTATCCAGGTTTGAGGATGATGCTGAAGAGTACACCGGTGACCCGTAGTCCAACTTAGTCTGGATCAAGGCTGTATACAATAGACAAAGGGTACGGTGGTCACTTCCCCACAAAACATGTGATAAGAGTTTTAGAATGTCCATTCTCTTCAGGCATGATTTTTTTCAAAGCAGTTATATGGGGGACCCAAGAGAGCTTTGAGTTAAAGATAACCCCTAGAAATTTGAAGTGGGATTCAAATGAGATGAGGGAGTCATATAGAAATAGTGTTGGCTCTTCCCACTCAACTCACCTGAAATTGTAGAAGTGAACTGCCTTTGTTTTTGAGGATGATAGTTGGAAGCCTTTTGCGGTGGCATTCTTGGCAATGATATTAATGGCCTGTTGCAATTTTCGGGTAACAAAGGGCAGCCGAGGTGATGTTGAGACAATTACCAAGTCATCCACATAGAGTGTTGATATTGTCTCCGCTGGAAGGTCATTAATGATACTGTTGATGGCCATCAAGAAGCAGGTGACGCTCAAAACACTTCCCTGTGGTACGCCCTCTATCTGGTCAACTGCCTCAGACATGACATTTCCGACTATCACTCGGAATGTGCGTCCAGCAAGAAATTGTTGTATGAATCTGGGGAGGTGACCCTTGATACCCCAGTCATGCAGTTGCTTCAAGATACCACACCTCCAAGTGGTATCATAGGCCTTTTCTATGTCAAAAAATACAGCGATGTAGTGCTGTCTTTTTGAGAAAGCTTGTCGGATACAATCCTCCATCTTAACCAGCAGGTCTGTGGAGCATTGCTTTTTCCTAAAACCTGCTTGTGAGGGAGAAATAAGGTTATTTCTCTCCAGAAACCATACCAGTATAGCAATGCCTCTGTGCATTCCTATAATAAAAACCTCCTGGGAAACTTAAATGTATATATCATCATTTATTATGTATAAAATTCAATTCTTTTGTCATTTAAATAATTCATGCAATCCTTTAACTATTAATTTAATCATTCAATTATTTTCCTTAACTTGTCAATTTAATCATTCATTTATTTTACTCTAACTTTGTCAAATTAATCTTTCAATTAATTTACTTCAACTTTTGTAAATCAAATCATTTATGTTAAACTTAATAATTAATTAATTCATTTATTTTCTTGTCAATTCAATTAACGTATACTGTTCCAAACAACATCTCTTAAATTTCACACACACACAAACAGCAAACACACGTTTCCAGCTTGACAAAATAAGCACGCCAACCTGCCCACTTGACTCGCCGCTCTCGTCGTCTAAAGGTCGGTCACCATTCCTTCTACAATTATTCATTTCCCTCCAAATAAATCATACTGAGTTAATTCCACTCTCACATTCTTTGCAAACGACAATACGAGAGTAAGTCCTAATTATATTTGCTTCTCATTGCAGCCTCCAATTCACAGTCCATTATAGATACTTTAAAATACTTTAAATTACTACATTATATTACTTACAACTCAATATTATTTACTATATCAAAGATACTCTATTATACTCTATATTACTATATTATTATTTACTCTATTATTCACTCTATATTGTTTCACCATATTATTCACCATATTTACTTAACCTAGTTATCTCTGTACATTCGTTGGATTTTATAAAAATATTTATATTTGTGTAATTGTCTTTCTTAAAGCCCAAGTCATTATTCCAAAATTTATTTCGAGGTCGCCTTTAGGCCTAAAACTAACGGCAGACAATTTCGATCAAACAAATTTATGGTTATGGTTTTTGAAACGCTATCTAGGCTGATTTATTAACCGAAGATAAATCACATTTATAACCATACACTATACCAGCCTGGCATTCACCATTCTTTCGAAAAGCTTGCATGGGGAGCAAGTAAGGGCAATTGGGCGATAGTGGGTCAGAAGTGTCCCATCCTTTCCCGGTTTACGAAAGGGAAGTATAATTGCTTCCTTCCAATATAAAGAGATATGGCCCTTAATCCAGATATAGTTAAATATATCAAGAAGGTGTGATATGAGTGTTGAATGCATATTCCTGATCATATCATAAGAGATGCCATCAGGGCCAGGTGTGGTAGATCCACATTTCTTAAGAGCACTTTTAAGTTCATGGATGGAAAAGAGATTGTTATATGGTTCATTATCCATACAAGGACCCATGAAGTTCAGTATGCACTGTTCTTGCATTTTCCTGACACGTTGGAATTCTAGAGGGTAATTGTTGGGGCTAGAGATGTCAGCAAATGTCTTTGCCAGGACATTTGAAATTTTCAATAAGTCTCCCCAAAGCTCACTTGCTTCAACTATATTGGGGGCAGAGAAGCCACTTGTTCTGCCATTGAGCTTCTTCACTCTCTTCCAGACTTTGTCTGGTGCAGTTTGGTGGTTGATGGAGTTTATGTACCCTTTTATGGAGATTCGGCGAACCTGGCGGAGGGTACGTTGTCGCACTGCCCTGGCTCGGTTACAGGCATACTTATTGGTAGTAGTAGGATTCCGGTGGTAGCGACGGCAAGCTCGTTTGCATTCTGTCACTGCTTTGCTGCATTCCTCAAACCAAAAAGGGAGATGGGTCTTGTGAGAATCAATTTTAGAGAGGGGTATAGATCAATTTGCCGCCTGGTTGACGTGGTCAAGAAAGTTCTCCAAGATCATGTCAACGTCACCCTGAGGAAAGTGTCCAGAATGATGGGAGAGGTGTTTAAATTTTGGCCAGTTGGCTTTCTTAGTGTTCCACCTATTACTCGGTGGGGAGGGGGCAGTCAAGCATGAGGCCAGTACAACTGGGTAGTGATCGCTTCCTCTCTGGTCAGGATCCACAGACCAGCTGTAATCTGCTTTACAGTCTGATGAACAAAGTGATAGATCTACACAGGTAGAGCTGTTAGTCTGGACATGAAAAGATGTTGGAGTGTTATCATTAAAAAATAACACATCCATGGCCTCTATACATTTCACGATCATGTTTCCCTTGAGGTTGTTATAATAGTCTCCCCAAAGTTGATGCCTTGCGTTAAGGTCTACAACCAGTAGGAATTGGGGTTGGGAGTTGGGTGATGAGATTGGCTAATTTGTTAGCCAGATCTTAGGCAACTACTCCTTCACTAGGAGGGAGGTACAGTGAGCAGACTGTGTATAAACGGTTGGTGTACACACGGATCGCTACTGCTTGAAGATCTGTTTTCAATGGGATTACTAAGTGAAAACAGTCTTTGTGGACAAAAATAGCTGAACCATGTATGGGTTCTGGTGGGTTTTTAAAGTATCCCACATAGTTGGGGAGATTGGGTAATTGACGATTACCCAATTGTGTTTCTTGCAATGCTATGCAACAAGGGTTGTAATCGTGTAGCAGTATTTTGAGTTCTTTCCATTTGGGGAAGATTCCTTGTAAATTCTAATGTATAATTGGAGGCATATTCATCTTTTAAGAGTAATTAGGTTTTTCTTTGTACCTGTTAAAGGTAACTGGGGGTTTGAGCCTTTTAGGTTTCTGGATGTTATTAGTACTTGAGGCATTGGTAGCTTTAGGGTTTTAGGGATGGTACTTTTATTAGTGGGCAAAGAACCATCTGTCAGCTGTGCATATGACAAGGTGTTTTTTGCTGGCAAAGATGCCTCTAAGGATATTGGGTCCTCTGTAGTACTGGTTATTTTTGCTGGCAAAGATGCCTTTAAAGGTAGTGGGTCCTCTGTAGTATTAGTTCGTTTTGTTAGCAAGGGTATCTCTGTAATGCGGGTTAGTGGTGTCGAAAGGGATGGGGCAGGGTCATTCTGGGGACTGGTTGTTGGGTCAGCTGTGGTTGGTAAGGGAAGCCCAGAAGGCTGTTTCTCCTCCTCCAAGGGGGCCACAGCCAATGTTGAATCTGTGACCATCTCTTTAGTTTTTTTCAAAGTTGCTGGTGCTGTAGGCCGACTTGTTTTGATAGATGGAATCAAGGCAGATTTAGTGGGAGGAGGGTGGATGTCTAAAGATGAGACACACACCACACAAACTTCCCCGGAATCAGCCTCCATTTCTTCAGGACATGGCAATGGTTGGTTTGATGCTGATGGGGGAGAATCTGAGGAACGGCGAGTCCTCTTGCGTCTTGGTTTCAGGGAAGCAGGAGCTTCTCTGATGATTGGAGAGGGAGGAGAAGCATCATTCTTGGGAAGATGTTCTGTTGGGGCTACTTGGTGGTTATTATGTGGCTGTAAAGGTGAGCGTCTGAATATTCTCTGTTGTTTGTTACGGACTGGTCTATTTGTTCGAAGAACTTCTGCAAAAATTATTCCTGGTTGGATGTATAGTTCTTTTGCTCTCCTTCTAGCATCATTCAGGCTAATTCTGCATTTATTTCGGAGAGCAATAACCTCTCTCTCATATAAGAAAAAGGTGCACTGGTTAGAGCTGGCTGGGTGGTCACCACCACAGTTGGCACAACAAGGGGGACGTGAGCATGGTGTTCCATGGAAGTCGGAAGAACAATTAACACATAGCCTCATATGTCTGCAGTATTTGCTGACATGCCCAAAATATTGGCAATGGAAGCACCTACGGGGATTCTCAACGTAGGGCTTCACGGGGATACACAAGTAGCCAGCCTTGATGTTTTTAGGAGGTTCCAACCGATTGAAGGTTAGTATAATGGTAGCCGAAGGAACTCTTGTGTTATTAACATTGCGGGTGACACGGTATGCGCTGATTACTTTCTGGGGAGTCAGTTTATTGACAAGTCGGTCCAAATCGTATTCAATCAGCTTCCCTGACCTGATTACTCCCTTGCAGGTATTAAAGGTAGGGTGGGCTGAAGAGGAGATATTTAGTGAAGCTAGAGAATCGAGTGTTTTGATTTTTTGTTGTTGTTCAATCGAAGTCGATTACACTATCAGGCAGCCATCATTTCTAGGCCACATTTGGGCTGGTTCGCCACATTTAGCAACGAAGCATTCATAAACGTTGAAAATATCAGCCATACTCAATGGCTTATCGTTATCTGATTCCAATAGTACAAATTTTCCATAGTCAAAGTCATCGTCGACCTCAGAACCAAAAGGATCGAGTCTACGGAGAACATGGTCATTGGCGGCACGGGGACCAGAAACCTGCGGCCTCTGGGAAAAGTTTTTGTTATTTTTACCCATATATATTTGTATTAATAAGAACATGTACCCTGGGGAAGTGGACACGTTACTGTAGCTTCCCCTGACAATGCGCTTTACACCGTCCTCGGGGTAACCCTCCCCTACGCTACATCTGTCGTTTTAAAAACATTGCAGCGTCGTGTATGGAAGTTTGAGGACGGCTAGGCTAAGACCCAAGCTGTGGGCAGCTATCAGCTCCAGAACGAGTATGGCTTATGGCGATACCTCCGGCGAACAAATCGGCAACCCGTACAGTGGTACTCAGCACGAGGGTGTGAGGATCGTTAGTCTGACTCCTTTACAGTGGCCTGTTCAGCAAGTTTGGACCCCTGAAGACCGACTGATGGCAAGTAGTGACCATCTCAGTCAGTCTTCACTGACATAGCCCACTGCATCATTAGAGTACGCAAGCCCCTCCACCACGACAAGGTGATCCTCATGGAGGGGAGGTTGTATGGAAAGTGAGTAAGCAGGGTAAGAAGACAGGGTGTCAGAAAGAAGGAAAAGAAGCGTAGCTGGTGCTGGAGGGGGCGCTGAGTCCCGTCAGCGTGACAGTCAGGAAAGCAAATCGCCGTGACCCTTACGGGGCTCAGAATTAGAATGCACATTGGAACAGAAGCGCCGACAGGCACGACCAACATGTCCAAATTGATTCAAATTTAAACACCGTCCTGGTAGTTCGACGTAGTGACTTACCAGGACACGAATGTACCCAACTTTAATAGCCTGGGGCAGTTTCTGAAGTTCGAACGTTAAAATCAATGTGGTAGTTGGGACTCTAGTAGAGCCTACAGTTTTAGTCACCGTGTGTGCATGTACGACGCGTTGGGTACTAAGCTTGTGCTGGCGACTGGTGAAGTCGAAATTCATTAATTCGTTTGAAAGGACGACACCCTTGACAAAATTCAGACATGGATGGGGCGAAATTGCTACAAGGACTTCGGCAATCGAAGACAGATTTTGGACAAGGTTGGGTTGAGAGTGGGATGAGAGAGATTCTTTACACGTCTTCAAGCGTCGGAACACCCGCACCACTCTCTGGCCCCGCTGCTCCTTGGCGATCGGTGCACGGTGGTCCCGAGTAGTTTATTGTTATATGGGGGGGGGGGTCTACGCTTTTTGGGGGTCTGAATGTCTACCACCCTAGCTTTTTTCCCACCTTAATCACCCCCCCCCCTCCCGCTTCCTTGAAAACCGACTTGCAGGAATGACTAAAAGATACTATAGATCAGAACCGAGAGGAAAAAACAACTCCCTAAAACTCCTCTCAAAACTCAAACTCTGGGATTCTGCGCAGAACCGTTCCGATTCTGGAGGAAGACAGAACTATCAAACTCCAACTCTTAGATTCGGACCGGACAGAAAACTTCTGAAGTTTGGGGCGCCTTGAACGACTCCTCCTTTTAAGTAGACCCTCGCTCGTCTCCTCCGACCAAGGTAAGCTCGATGTTATTGCGAGTCATGAAGTCACCAGTTCATAGGAATGGGGTGAGTGTGTGATGGATTCTGGCTGAAGGTGGCGTGGTAGGTATCTAGGGCTTGTAGGTAGTAGGCCTACTTCTGTCTTCCAATCGAATTTGTTCTGACTCCCAAAGTTTCTCACAGGGAATACGCTTTTAGGCTGGGTTCTAGAAGGTCCCTCGGTAATCACAGGTTAAAGAAAAGGCCTCGGAAGGAAAGGGACGAAAAGTAGGTTTTATTCTTAAGGTTGAGCCTACCAAAATGAGAGCAAGCAGAACAGTTCGAGTCCTACGTGGCTATGTGTAGGTTTTCCGTTGATGCTAGATAGGAGTCTAACGTGGCAGGATTCAAGGATGAGGAAACGGATTCATGACGCTAATAATAACAATAAGCTACTGACTGATGATTTAACTGATTCTCTCTCTATTTCAGTCTGTTTTCCTCTGTGCTTGTTTAATATATATGTATATGCTTCTCGTTTCTAAAGGGCGTGACATTTTTTCACTTGACCCGGGCGCGGGGCGGTGCCAAAGATCAGGAATATATTCGTCAGTTTCTTCGTTGGGCGGAGTTACAAGGGTCATGTGCATCTAATGAACCTACATATTTTTTCCACGTTTGGGCCTATCCTATATCAGAGAGACCGTTTGCCTTTCACAGTTCCTGTTATCTATTATTGAGATCGTTTCCGTCTGGCAGCTGTTTCCTAGCGTGTGTATGTTTGTGTGTGGCCGAGTGAGAACTCTGGCTATCCGCTTTGCTCGATTCATATTTTCTTGTGAGATAGTATTTATCTCTATTTTACATTGGTTCACTATTTATTACATGCCATATTATTTCATTAATTCATGCGTGCACCCATTTTCAGGATTTCATAGATCCACCGGGCGCCAGTGCCGGTTTCACCTAGTAGCACATGTAGTACGTTATACGGGCCTCGCGGGGATGTAAAAAATAGTAATAATTAAGTTTTTGCCCTTAGGCACAAAAGGCCGAGACAAAATAATTATTCATTTTCCTCATTTTTTATATTATTATTATATGATATTACTATATATAATAAAAAAATATAAAAAACTTCACTAGAGCATACTGCATAGTATAATAAGTCTGGCATTATGTTATAGTAGTACACCATATAGTCCAGGGTTACTCAACTGCAGCGGCACGCGGTCCAAATCCAAACCCTCTTTTTTCAGTTGAGTCCTCCCAGCTATACTAGTAGTTCTTTTAAATTCCTCAGATAATTTTTCCCCTCTCTGCAAAAGAAAATGGGGTCTTCCCTGGTAACGTTACCTTGTCTCTGTCGGTGTTCATTTGAGCAGCTGTCATTTATCCGTAACCATAAAAAAATAGAAATTCTCATGATTAATCTTTTACCTTTTTAAGGGCTTTAAAAAAAGTGTTAAATGGTTCAACATACCCACACTTAGGGGGGCAAGTTGAACTATTTAGGGGGGTAAGTTGAACCACACCATGAAATAAATGAACAAGATGATATCAAAACAGCGGATATTACAAATGTTTATTTATCAATAATTATACCTATAGGTACACCCTCTTTTTAGAAGTAAATGAAAAAAATTCTTTGAAAATTTGAACAGAATGCTTGGGGATTTTACTTCAAAACAGGGGATATTACAAATGTTTATTTATCAATAATTATACCTATAGGTACACCCTCTTTTTAGAAGTAAATGAAAAAAATTGTTTGGAAAATTGAACAAAATGCTTGGTGATTTTATTTCAAAACAGGGAATATTACAAATGTTTATTAATCATCAATTAACATACATCCTTTTAGCATAAAGAAAATCCCTTTGAAAATGTAACAAAATGCATAGTGATTTTACTTGACAGAGCACTTATGTCCATCAGTAAGTCTACGAGATATTGAATCTTCCAAGTCACATGGGAATACAAACTTGTTCCACTATCGCAGACTACCAGACAAACCTTTCGGAGCTGGTAGTGTCACCACAATATCATTTTTATCAAATGATGCTTCATCGTTGTGGTCGATTATGAAGGTTTGTTGGCTCTCAATGAGTCCAGGGATTCTATTCATGAAAACTCCCTCGATTTCATCGACCATCGATTACGTCGACTCTTGCGATATATCTTTGTGTGGTTCCCTTCATACCATGAATATTCACTACCACGAAATCGCCTTCCATCAACTCGTCATCCAATATATCGTCCTCAGAATCTTTCGTAAGTGAATCCATGGTCTCGCTTACATCGTCCTCTCTATCATCATCCGAATTGGCATTAGATGCTGTCTGTCTTGACTTCTGTCCCTTACCAAACAAATTCTTCACAACTTCTTTATTCGCCTTGGTAGGCCTACTTTTCTTCTCTTTCTCTTTTGCTACTTCATCTCGTACTGGCGTATCAGTCAGTATTTTTGTGACCCTTTTCTTTCTTCCTCCTTTAGTCTTTCTCGGTTGACCTTGAGGGAGGGAATATATCACCGACGGCGAGACGTATATCAGACTAGCGCGGGAATTTTGCATTGTATTCGTACTATCTGCACTTGTACCTCGGGCTGGTTTTTGACCCGCAGCATTATTTTTGACTTCATCACCATAACCATCGGTGTCATGTGGTTCGTTTTCTCCACGAGCGGCAAAAGTACCTGTTTCTGTTTCAGGATTTGATGGTCAGTCACCTCAGCTGCGGCAAAATCGTCATCCTTAAAAAAATCTTTATTGTAGAGATAGATACCGGTGGCTGCAAAGCCTGCCTTGGTGTTCCGCTGTGACATGGCGTAGTGCTGAGCTTCAGCGACGATAGCCGGAATCTCGTATATAGTAACTGTTCTCCCTGGATGAGATCGAACCCACGCGTCCATTGCTACATTGTTTGCCTTCTTGAATGGGCCATACACTGCTCTTTCAAGAGGCTGTAATCGGTGGGATGTATGGGGTAGTAACGTAAATAGAAAAACTCCATTCTCACGAGCCAGGTCGATAGTTCTAATTGTGATATGGGATTCTACGCTATCTAGAATTACCAATACCGGTTTCTCTTTGGTACAACAAACGTGCTGTATGAAAGGCTGAATAAAGTGAAAATAATTCTTCGTTCATCCAACCAGAACGGGATGCTCTCCCAATAGCGCCAGTCGGGTCACCGTTAAGAAAGTGATCTCGAAAATACACCCTGGGAAACACGAACAATGGAGGAATCACATTCCCTACAGCATTTACACAGTATTCCAGTGTTACTAATTCGCCATGTTCGGCAGATGTCAGCGATCCTACTTGTTTTTTGCCTCTCTCGCTAACGAATTTCCCTGGATTTATTCCACTGTAGTGCAGCCAGTCTCATCGAGATTCCAGATATCATTAGCGGATAATTTGCGTTTGTCCATCACTGCTGCTAGATTATCATAGAACTGGTTGACAGTATGGCTGTTGCAGCCCATCATCCGAGGTAGAGACATTGATCCTGGAGCTCTTACAGCCAGTTTGGGTTTATCCCTCAATGAGTAGAACCAATCTTTCCCAGCTTTTTGTTCCTTGTCCCAATTTTCTAGAATTGGAGTGCCATTCCGTTTCACAAATTTATAGGTGAGTGCCCTACATTTCGCCACACTCAAACCATGGAACTGATCGGCTAAGTTTTTAATATGATGCGCCATGCCATACTCCATCTACAGTGGAAACACACACCTACTTTGAGACAGTCTACTATATCCAGTTAGGATGTCTTGAGCTGTTTTATCCTTCGATTTCACAATGAAGCACCGCAGTGTGGCACGGTTCATGTTAAAATTTCGTGATCCTTCTCGTAGGGGCGTACCATAGTTGAATGCAGCGGAGGCCCTTTTCATCACATCGAGGGGTACAGAGGCCTGGTCCGTCTTTCGATGTATATCTTAGTGGCCCCCTTAATTTGACGATGAATTAAGTGAGTTTCCTAATTCATTATCGTACTGTTGTAGTTGAGATAGCTATCTAGCGAACCTACTAGGTGGGCAGATAACTTTGCTTGTTGTTAAGGGTCATAGTAATATGAACTTTCTTTTATGGTATCCCTTAAAACAATATGGCTTCACAACGCGATGGAGCTAAGCGTATCGAAGCAGGCAAATCGTTCCACATTCCTAGGTAAAAATATAAAGAAAGCACGATCTCATATGCACGACTAAAATTTAGGGAAATAATATTAATGTTTCTAAGATTAGATAAAATGTCTATGATTTCCTATAACTGTAGGGGTGGTCTAGCGCCCCCCCATCCCTAGTATATAATCATCATTGTTTCTAGAATAATGCTATAACGTTTTTTTTAACGTTTTATTTAACCAAATCCTTTCTGCGACTATAATCGTTTTGCGAATTATAATAGGGAAGGGGGGCGGGGGCTGACGTCAGAAGTGAATGAATAGTGAATTTTTATTTTTCACTTAATATCTTTTTATTATCCTTATTTGTATTCATTTTTATTTGTCAATATATTTTTCCCCATTTTACTATTTTTATTACCTTTTTTATACATTTAAATATACTTAGCTAAATCGTTTAGAGCAGTGGTCGGGGAACAGGGGTAAATTACCCCAAATGAGGTAATTTAGAAAAATTGGGGGGATAATGGATGTGCTATGGCTGTGGATTTGTTAAGTGAAGGAAACGAATATGAAAGTTGGAGAAAAAGAATACATCGAGGAGCCTTTCTTCTATTTTTGGAAAAATATGTCAACATTTCTCCTGATTAAGTGGCATTTTGCCATGTTTTGAACATGCCTCTTTCAGAGTATTGATGAATGTGTAGAGTTGATCAAGTGATATAATAATTATTTACATAAGGTGAGTTATGATATAATCTATAATATTTACGTGTCTGTATAGACTTTTGTGATTAAAATTCAACAAAAGCTAAATACATAAATATAAATTAGTTTAGACTTTAGGATATTTTAGTTTATTTGTAAGGGGCCTAATTGTCCCATCAGCTGTTTAGTTGCCAGTTTCTCACTTTTTTGGGGGTAACTATTATATTTTTCATTTATTTGTTTATTTTTATTTTAATGAATTATTTTATATTAAAAGTAAGTTTTTTAACGAGTTTAACTCTATTTAAGAAGATTTCATGCAGCCCCTACAGATGTAATGCTCACTCTTTTTAAGTCTTATTGTTTGAATTTTTATGGTTGTGAGTTGTGGTTTGATTTTATGTTATGTTATTTTAAAGTTTTAATTTACTCTTAAATTCGTCACTAAATATTTTTTTATTTTTCAAAAATAGAAGTCCATATGACCTTAAAAAGTGATAGATTTGTCTTTCATTTTCAGATGGCATCAGCAAGGAAAAGGACATATCAGGCAGAGTTCCTTAATTATGGCTCCACAGAAATAGATGACGAAGGTCAAATGAAACCTCAATGTATCGTCTGTATGAAAGTACTGACTGCCGAGTCTTTCAAAACGAATCACCTGAAGAAACTCTTGGACAAGGTTCATTCACATCCGCCTTGCAAACCACGGGAATACTTTGAGAATCTGGAAAAAAACAGTCAAAAGACAAAGATTGGAAAATGACAAGAGTGCAACGTTTAGCCAACTTTCAGCAGCAATAGCTAGTTTTGAAGTAGCATGGTCGGTCACTCGAAACAACAAACCACATAATTTTGGTGAAGACTTAATCAAACCGGCGGCTGTTAAAATGGCAGAAATAATGTGTGGGCAGAAAGTAGCTAAACAACTGAATACAGTGCCTTTGTCTGCAAGAGTTATTAAAGAAAGAATTTCCATCTTGGCAGAAAATGTGAGAGAACAAGTGATTTCCTAAGTAAAACAGAGTAAAGAGTTTGCCATTCAACTTGATGAGGCTACAGATGTCAGTAGCAATTCGCAGCTGATGCTATACGTTCGATACAGGGGTTCTGATGTAATTGAAGAAGAAATGTTGCTATGTTCTTCCCTTGAGTTGAGAACTCGTGGTATTGATGTGTTCAATAAGGTTGATGCATACTTCAAAAAACAAAGTGTTGATTTAAAGTGGGAAGATTGTATTGCTGTATCAGTTGATGAAGCTCCTGACATGCTTAGTCACGTCTTTGGTTTTGTGGCTTTGGCCAAACAACAGAATCCAAATATTCAGGTCATCCATTGTATGATACATCGCCATGAATTAGTTGTGAAGGATTTGGAACCAGAAGTGGAAGCTGTGTTGAATGATGTAATTAAGATTGTCATTGTTGTAAAAGGGCATGCACTAAACACGAGGATGTTTCGTGATTTATGTGAGGATGGAGAGGCTGAATATTCAACCCTTCTTTTCCATACGGAAGTGAGGTGGCTTTCACGTGGAAATGTCCTGAATAGAGTGTGGGCTCTTAAAACCGAACTTGAAATATTTCTGACTGATCAAAAACACACACTTGCAGAGAAGTTCAGAAAATCAACCTGGCTAGCTCTTGTTGCATACTAAGCTGACATTTTTGGGCATGTAAATGCGCTGAACAAGGAATTGCAAGGAAAGAAAATCAATCTCATCTTAGCATGAGAAAAAATTTCAGCATTTGTATCAAAGCTTCATTATTGGAACCGAAAAGTAAATGTCAATAAGATTGCTGTCTTTCCAAACCTGGCAGAGTTTTTGGAAGAATGTGAAGACTGCAGTCTTAGTGACATGAAGGAATCAGTCACAAGGCACCTGACCAAACTTAGGAATAGGTACTGTGACTACTTTCCAGAGCTTGATTCACATACTGATTTACTGGGTTGTAAATCCATTCAAATGTGAAGTGGCTCATTTGCCTGAAGAGCCTGAAGGATTGACAATAGAGCTTATTGAACTACGTTCCAACAGTGAAACAAGCATGGAATTTGAGACCAAGGATGACCTCTCAAGTTTTTGGATGTCAAAAGCTGCCAAGGCTTATAAAACTGCACATTTGGAAGCAACTGAAATGCTGCTAGCTTTCCAACAACCTACATTTGCGAACAAGGTTTTTCTACCCTTGTAAATCTAAAAACAAAATACAGAAACCGGTCGGATCCTGAAGACAGCATCAAAGTAGCAGTGACATCAAAACCCCCTGATATTGCAATTGTTGTATCAAAGATGAAACAGTATCATTTTTCAAAAGCCTGAGGGAGCTGATATAATCAGGTTTTCAATGATTTTTTAATTAGTTTTATTTGTGTACCATTCTCATGCCAGAAAGGCTAAACATTTTTTCCCCATAATAGTGGGTTCAATAACATTTTCCTATTTTGTTTTTTGTACAAATTTTAAATACATGATAGTGACATAGTCAATAATTTTGCTTGTGTGCCATGTAATGCTAAAAAGTGACTTTTATTTCTGTTTATAAATATATAATTTCCTACAATTTTTTCTTGTGTGCTATTTCCATGCCACCAAAAGACGGACTTTTATTTCCTAATGATAGCTGGAATAAAAAATTAAACATTATCCCAATATAAACTTTTTTTGTCTTTATTATCCATGATTTTTATAAGTAAATTGGTGTGTCCCCCAGAGTACTTCAAAGTCAGGGGTAAATTCATTTTACTACAAATTCCTTTGGGGTAACACTCAAAAAAGTTACCCGACCCCTGGTTTAGAGGAACTAGTTTTTGTGGAGTTTTGGGGTGAAGAAAAGACGGCTTTTAGGCGGCAAATTCAGTTTTAACATAGCTTTCTTATGTGCAATTCGTCTATTATCGAACTTTCTACTTTATTTTCGGATATACAAAAGTTGGGACGATCATAATTTGCTTAAAGTTAAAATCGCTTGTGAAGTTTGTGGTCAGGCATTAGATATTAAAAATAATTATGAATTTAGATGTACAAAAACTAAACGTGACTCAAGCGATCGCCATTATTTAAAAAAAATCAGCTTTGAATGGGACCTTTTTCTCAAAGTCCCGCCTCTCTGTAGAAACTATTCTGCAAATTATTTATTGGTTTGTGGTCAACCAATTAACATTACAAGTTCTATCTCATGAAATCAAGGTTTCACACAAAAAAAATTGATTGATTGGTTTAGTTTCTGCAGAGAGATCGCTATTTAGTATTGTGGACAAAATTGGTGGTGAGGGGAAAGTTGTGGAAGTCGATGAAGCTAAGTTTGGCAAAAGAAAATACAACAAAAGGAGAGAGGTTGAGGGAGTGTGGTTTTTCGGGGGCTTCGAACGAGGGACCAAAAACATTTTTATGGTCACGGTTCCCGATCGAACCGAAGAAACACTTGAGTCAGTGATTAAAGAGTGGATCGTGCCCGGAACACTAATCATTTCTGATTGTTGGGCTGCTTACGCCGGTTTGGAATTGGAGGGCTGCAAACATCAAACCGTCAACCATTCCAAAAACTTTGTTGACCCGGAAATCGGAGTAAGCATCCAAAATATTGAGCGGGTCTGGCGGGATGCTAGAAATTCAATCCCGAAATACGGACGAAAAACCAACCAGTTCGACGCCTATCTCGCAACCGCCATCTTCTGCAAACGATTCTCTTTTACCAAAACTGGAATTAAAGAAAGATTCCACGCTTTCCATACCGTTATTTCAGAAGTCTACCCACCGCAATTGAGTAAGTAAACAGCGTTTTTCGTTTGGTTATTTTCGGGCATTTTTGTACCAAAATGGTGCCGGGTATATTTGAACTAGGACTCAAACGCGCATGAATATACGCAAAAAAATCCACTTTTTCAGGCGCGCCACCGATCTTCATGTTTACCTATGTTTTAGAAATTATTATTGTTAACCTATTTATTTAATAGGTAACACTTCATAACTTCCTGAGTATTGCACCCTCCTTTATTTTGCATTTATTTATTGCTTTTTACCCCCTTGAAAGGTTGTATTAGGAAAGTGAGGAAACCTAAACTAGACCACCCAAGCTTAACCTAACTAGGCTAACACCTAACCCAATTACCAACCTAACCTAACTTAACTAGGTTAGTTGGTTAGGATTAGGTTATGCTGGTTAGATTAAGTTAAGCTGAACTTGGTTAGGTTAGTTAGGGTAGGCTAGGCTGGGGAGTCTAGGTTTCTTCAACATTTAATTTACCTACACTAATTAAAAGATAGGTTAGGTTAAAACAACGAAATGTGTTAATTTTAAAAGAAGGGACTATGAGTCATCTATTTTTGTACAGTCACGCTACTATGTGTTGTCCCAGACTATCTAGACTGTACTTACACTATTTCAGAAACAGAGTTTAATATTAAAGTATTGTATACTAATATCAGAAGTATTAGAGATAAAAAATATATAACTCTTATTTTATATAATTGCGGAAAGTTTAGATATTGTTTGTATTACTGAGATTTGGGCGAGTGATTTTAATAAGGATAATATCAAGGAGTTTGAAATTAATGGATATAATTTATTCAATTATGAAATTAAAAGGGAGGAGGTATATTTATTTACATTAAAGATATTATAGTAGCTAATTTAGATAGAGATAGTTAAGTACAATTTAAGTAATGTAGAATCTATATGGTTAAATCTTAAATTCAAAAATAACGTCAAACTAAAGTTAAGTTGTTTTTATATACCACAATGCACTAATGACGTTGATAGCCTTATTGTTACTGAAATTGAGAAGGCATTTATGAGAGATGAAAGCCAAGTTCTTATTCTTGGAGTTTTTGATATGCCACATATAAATTGGTGTTCTACAGCACTAAACGAGGAAATTTGTTAAATGCATTAATGACAACTTTCTTGAACAATTAGTAAATTTACCTACTAGAGAGGACAATATATTAGACCTAGTTATCACTAATATTTCAATGAATATTCCTGGTCTAAATAACAATGCAGGAACCCGTTGATGCCACTAAATCCTTTAAACAAAAAGCTCCAGGTTGGTCGGGAATAACAAAAGCGAATATAACCAACGCTCCACCGCAAGTGCACCAGGGAATGCTGAACGTAATAAACGCAGCCATGAACACAGGCTATTTCCCTGATGCGTTTAAACTTGCAAAGGTTATATTCATCCCGAAAGGGAACATACCTCCCGACCAGCTCCTAAACTATAGGCCAATCTCCCTCCTGGAGTTCATAGGAAAGATCTTTGAAAAGATCATAGTTAACAGACTACAGAGTCAGCTAGAAGAGAATGATGCGCACAACTATCAACAACACGGCTTCCGCGGGGGAAGAGGAACTGACACAGCGCTCACACTTCTCTCAGAAAAACTAGCGAAATCCAGGGCGGAGGGAAAATACGTCGACGTAGTCCTTAGAGACGTACAAAAGGCCTTTGACAAGGTTTGGCTGAGGGGTCTTCAATTCAAGATTGTAAACCTTTAGAAACCTTAAACAATAGTGATCATAATATTATAAGATTCTATATTGACTTTAAAAAATATGCAGATTGTAATTTAGAAAAACTAAATCTAAATAGAGGTAACTATGTCAAATTTAGAGAAATTATTAATGATATAAACTGGAATAACTTATTTAATGGTAAAGATTGTTATGAAATGTAAAAGATTTTTAAAAGCACTTTAGATCAAATTCAGTCAGAATGTAACGAATCATTAAACACGAGATAGTCCTTTACCTTGAACCCCCCACCCAATTTAATTTCAGATTCTCAGCATGGGTTCACTGCAGGTAAATCATGCTTATCAAACCTTTTAGAATATTTAAATTATGTGACCAATGAGTTAGATATAGGAAATAGTGTTGATGGGGCATATCTAGATTTCAGTAAAGCATTTGGCAAAGTTTCGCCTAATTATTTAGTTTTAAATTAAGTGAAATGGGTAAAATGGGGTTGTAATTTGTATTTTTAATTGCAGGTTAGTCTGGAAGGTCGGACAGTACCTAGTTAGTTCTGCTATTGTCTTTCCATGCAATATGCCAAATAATATTTTCCCAAAAGTTAGTTATATATTTTCTTTAAATTTTCTGCATTGCTATAAACATAAAAACCAAGATAATGGCAACAATTTTTATATACTTATTAGCATATTCACTAAATATTAAGTGGCTCCCTCATTTTGGAATTATGGCAGCTTCTTTGTTTGATATGGTGTGTGGACATGTAGGGCACACATGTATTCACCTGAAGGGTGTACATGTAGATACCCTACATAACGGAACCTGAGGTAAGGAATAGAGAGAGCGAGTTTAGAAGGTTGAGATAAACTAGTAGTCTCAATATCTGGGCTTAAGTCAGACAGGCGCCAGAAAAATAAACATTAGGAAACTAAGAATGTCTGGAGGTAATAAAAGGGGGTGTGATATAAGCATTTCACCATTCTGTAACAAAGATAGCCAGAAGTTAACAAATATAAGCCTAATAATAAAGATCGGCCTTCTAGAAATATTGACCAATAGCGAGGTATGGAGTGTAGACGCCATCCAATCAGAATTGAATAAAGGATTAATTTAAGCCAATCAGGAGGCGAGATAAAGGAATGAGCAGCCAATCACGTGCGCCAACGTCATTTGTAGGCGCGGCGTGAGGCTGACTTGATGAAAGTTTCTCCCCCTTTAAAGAGGGGTATAGAGAGGTTAAAAGACAGTCTTTCATTATTACTATCTTAATTGTTACACGTTGATTAATTTAATAAGTCAATCATTATAATCGCCCGGTCGCTCTACCATATCCCCGCATTACTTTGTTGTAAAATCGAACTGTTAAATTGTACTCGGAGTACTTCCTACTTCCAGTGCAAGGTAAAATAAATAGACGGAGAATCTTTTACATCTATAAACCGATTCTTCTATTCATCCAAGCTGGTACCCTCTTCCTGGATCAAGTGCAAGGCTACCTTAAGTGATATTTCTGTTGCGTATTTCAAATAACTTGTAACCATTGCCGGTAGCAAACGTTATCCCAATCCTACCAAGCTCACCCTCTTGAGTGGCAACGTTACCACTACCCGGACAACCAAACTCCTACTGGTACAAAAGATTACCACTCCAGAGGCTAACCCCATTTGCATATAGGGGTGGCAACAATAACATAAAAGCAAGCAGTCGTCATCCTCCGCCCCCTCCTCCATAGAAACACCCTGGCGCCTACCAACCACTGCCATTTTAGGCAAAGGCTAGAGGAAGGATACCTCGATCACAAACCAGGATCGGGACTGCCTATAGGCGAGCACCAACAGACCGGTGTCTTGGCATCCGAGGATGAAGTCTGGTCGTCTCAAGCCTCTCCTGCCACCAGAGTCCTTATCCCCTCGGTCAAGATACAGGTCCGAAGACCACACATTCCTACTTGTTTAAACCTAGTGCAGGTTGATGCCGTCAAGATGGCATCCGTCATCATCGACCTCGATAGACCCCATCCTTCCCCAAGTTAGTTCATCGTGAAGAAACACGAGAGTGGGGCTCAGAAATGGAAGAAGAAGATGCAGAGGGACAAAGAAATAATCGAAAAGCCTTCCAAAATTTGTAGTTTCCTTCATACATCCGCTGAATTGTCAAACACTTGGACTATGTATGTAGCTCTAAAATCTGTGAACGTAAGAGCCCGGATCTTCACAGACTGAACTTCTGATCCTCGAAACTCCTGGTAATAAAATCCAGAGGTGGGCGGTCTGATTATCCAATTAATCGGACTCGCATTTTTGAATCGAAAATCGGACTGCCGAAAATTTAAAGCGATTTGCAATTAATCCAGGTCGACGTCGTCATTGTTGTTTGCAATAGCAGTTTCTTAATAATTTTTTTATATTTTTCTCAAGTAAATATTTTTTCGTTTTATTCTATTCAATTTACACTTTCGTATTTTCTCTATAATATAATGCGTAAAAAAACATGATTAATTATTAAATCAGATATAATAAAGAGGTTATATTTTACAAGTATAAAGTAGGTATAATACATGTTTAGTTTTGGTTTACTGTACGCGTCTCATATCGGTTAAGTGACTCACCGCACCAGTTTAGAGCCAGTCGTCGTGAGAGTGAGCTGTTGCTGCTGCGCTGCTCCCTTGCCACCACTTGTGAACGTTTCGAAGTAATCTTTCTGTTTTAATTTTCCTGCTATTGCGGACCCCAACGGCAGTAAGTTGCACCATTCATATTTGCATTTAGTATTTCTATTTCGTTCTAATGGTATTCATATTAGTTTCATAAAGTAACGATAAATCAAGCTTAGAGTTCGTGAATTAGCCATTCCATACAAGTTTCATCATGTATTCGTGCGCACTGGCTTCTTACTTGTGCGCATTTATTTGTACATTTAACTTAGCACTTATTTGTCCGTTTCGTAATTTTTTTTCTAAATACTGAATTTTTGTACAGAATTTAGCGCGTGCAAAAGAAATAGCCTTGTCGAAGACGGAGTTTTATTCACACCTTTTATAGCGGACGAAGATGCGTCCGTTACATCCAGTATAGAGAGATTTCTGACTCCCCAGCCCAGGAACAGGAACGCCAGCAGCGCAAACCAGTAGTCCCTGGGCTCCCAGCACAGTGACCGGGCAGCGGCGGTTTACATCATCATGGGGAACGTGGAGACACCCTGACCTTTCCGCATTCGCGCAGCGAGAGCAGGATGTCGCTGGACTCGAATGAGTCGGCTGAGAGCAAAGCCACAATGGAGACATAGACAGCTCCAGCCTCATCCAGGAAAACACTTGGAGGCACATCGCCCTGTTCTTCAAGGTCTTGGACAACAACAAGGCTACCTGCACCAAGTGCTCAAAGACACTAAAAATTCAACAGGGAACAACTTCAAACCTGAAGGTGACTTTAAATTTATTTTATTTAATAATTTATTTAAAGACCCTTTATTACCGGATTCTTAATTTTTTGACAAAGACTAAACAGACTAAAAGTTAGGCATTTAGTTTTTAATATATGAATTTTAATTTATTTTTACTTTTCAGATACACTACCAGAGGTACTAACCCTGGTCAAGTCCACGACCTCAAGGCAGCTCTCGAGGGCGCCGGCAAACGCGGCCGCGACCAGGAGGCAGGCCAGCATCGAGGAGAGCTTCAAGGAGAAGTTATCCCAGAAGTAGTGCCTCGACCTGTAGTATAGGTGAGTAATTTTCATTTTTCAAGTTAAAGTACCAATTTATTTTTAAGTGTTTTAATTTTAAAACTGTGAAACTCAGTTTAGACACTGAATGATTGAATAATACTAATAAATTGAATATAGATGGTTAAAGCTGTTAACAGTTTTCTGGTTTTACTTCTTAAACATGTTTTAACGATTTATGTCTCGTACTATCATATAAAAAATGATATGATGAATAAAAAAAATCTTGTAATTTTAAATTTATTCTAAAACTTCTAATTTTGCTTCATGCCTTTCATTGGCTGCATGAAGCCTACCTTAGACAGAGACAATGAACACAATAAGGCCCTGTGGGCGTACGCCTACCCACAGTTGAAGGTCCCATCCAGGCGGAAGCTCACCCATGATATCAGGGCGATGGGGGACCCGGCCAAGGCCGACCTGACGGACCTAATGGCCAAACAGGAGTTCGGTGCCACTACGGCCGACAGCTGGTAGGCAAGCAACAGGGCTTTCCTTGGGATGACGGTGACATGGCTGGACAAGATCACCTTCAAGAGGCACTCTGCCATCCTCGGGATCAAAGAGATCACCGTGAGCCAGACGGGGACATACCTGGCAGAGGCGATCTCCAAGCTGCACGACGAATTCGGCATCAAAAGAAAGGTGTGTGAACTCTAAGAATTTTTGAATATTTGTCTTTGTATTTGCCCAGGTATCCAGAAAAATTCTACATTTTTACTTTGTAATACTGCATGAATTTGATGCTGTAGTCTGCGTGAAATATGTTATGTATATTTGTCGTTAATACTCTGAAGAGAACTGAGTGAGTCTGTAAAAATAACGAAGTGATGCCTATTATCGTATTGACTTTGGAATCATACTTCAAGTTCATACTGATAAATGAAATTAAACTTTCTTTAATTTAATTTACCCTTGACAATGACGCGAACTACATCAGCGCCTTTAACCGCAACATCAAGCAGAATGCCGAGCAGCAAGGACAAGACGTGGTGGACCGAGAGAGGGTGCACACTAGCACCATCTAAGTGACAGACGCCTGGAGGAGGTGAATTAACAGGAAGAGGTGGTGCAGCTCCACAAGCATCGCCGCTGTGCGGCACACACAGTGGATCTGCTGTCCTCCAGGGATGTGGAGAACGTGCCCGGCTGGACCACGCAGCCCAGGCCGGCCTTCAACAAGCTGGCCACCAAGGTCTAGAGCGTGTGGAACGCCAAGAACAGAAAGACAGTGACCGCCAATGACATTAAATCCGCTCTGGGCAAGAAGCTTGTTACCCCTGGCGTCACCAGGTGGAATTCTAGCCAAGACACCTACAAGTGCCTGCTGACCGAGGTGCTTGACTTGGACAAGAGGAACAAGCTGAACCAGATGTGTCAGCGCCCCCCCCCCCATCCCCTGCCGCACATCACGCAGGACGACGTGCAGATCTGGTCGGAGCACGTCAAGGTGACCGCCCCCCTTCCCGCCTGCTTAGACGTACTCCAGGGAGAGAAGGAATACATGGGGTACCTTCTCCCAAGCCTCCACGCGCTCAAAGACTCCCTGGAGGCGCTGCGCGCGACGACAGCATTGTCCATGCACAGATACTGGTAGCCCACCTCCTCCACCAGCCTGGAACAAGCGGCTTTGATGGTAGGTTAGTCATATTATATTATTATTTATTATTATTATATTTTATCCCAGTGAGTTAAAACTTGTTTTTTTTCTTCTTATATTATATTATTATTAAATGATTATAATCCTTGCTGGGCAAATGATTCATTTGAAATGAACTAAAATCAGTGTAATGAAATTTAATTTTTCAATTGACAAATGATATATTTTAAAATTTGTTTTAAAACTTTTCTTCTACTACAGGTTCAGCCACCTGTTTGTGGACATGGACCTGTTGATAGCTACGACACTACACCCCCACCACAAGCTCGCCACGGTCAGTGCCATCTGCAGGAGACAGGATAATGAGGCCTACTACGACCTGGTGAGGGCCAAGCTCATCAGGGACTTTCTCGCCCTCCTCCGGCCTGACGAGCACCTGGACCCTGCCCCCCAGCAGGGACCCAAGCAAGGCTCCAGCAGCACGGACTACCTGTTCACTATGCAGGATGGGCAGCAAGAGGAGAGCCTCAGGGAGGTCAGGGAAGAGGTCAACAGCTGGTCGAGGAAGCCGCTAAGGGGGAACCCGGTGCTCTCGCCCAATCTCTTCGCGCTCGAGTTCCGTGATGCTTGGGTAACACTCTTCCTCAAGTATAACACGCCGCTCCTGAGCTCCGCCTTGGTCGAGCGCGTGTTCAGCTATGGGTCGGGCATCCTCAGGCCTAAGAGGGCGGCCCTCGCTGCACCGAACTTCGACGCTCTCATGACGGGCAACTTCCACCTCCTCAAGAAGGCCCACGAGGTGGAGGAGGATGACGAGGACTAAGCTGGCGGGCTTAGAGTAGAGTAGATAGAGTGGAAAACTTTAAATATTATGAGGTATATATATATATATATATATATATATATATATATATATATATATATATATATATATATATATATATATAGAACAAAGTTGTTAGTTGACCCTATCTTTTTTTCTGAGAATATATTAGTATTAGTGTGTGTATTTTGTGTAATATGTACTGCATAGTTTATTTTTTTGTTATATTATATTTTAATTAAAATATTTTTTTATTTTTATTTTAAAAGCTTGTTTTTTCTTTGTATTAGTTAGAAATATCTTATTTAGGGTAAAAAAAGCATTAAATTCCCTTTAGAAACATTTAAAATAGTTTTAAAAAATATCGAATCGGATAATCACTAATCGGACTTAGATTTTTGGCACCCGAATCGGATTTGACGTGCTGGCGAATCGGTAATCGCATTTCAATTTTTTTCGAATCGCGCCCACCTCTGATAAAATCCTCAACCTCTTGGTTCTCCAGTCACTCCAGTGCTTTCAGAAGCTCTTTCTTCTTAACAACCTGATGAAACACCTGACATAGTACAAGAACAAATCTTTACATTTCCAACCTGGATGAACCAGAATATCTTCCTGCACAAGGCGGTTCATCAAAGTCTCATGATCTTGGACATTGGGAAAAATTCCTCACTGATTCTTACATTGATTACTGGTTAGCAAAGGGTCAAAATGATTGTCAAAATCATAGTAACAATTTTGCAGCTTCAGAGAAAAATAGGAAATCGAATTAGTCGTTTCAACATGGAAAATCTGTATGGCAGGAAAGCAAACAATGAGAAGTCTTTCAGATACTGGATACTGTATGCCCCATCGAATGGTAAACTACTCGTATATTGTTTTTTATGTAAATTATTTTAAAAATCTCACTCACACTTTGTCACTCGTGTTTTCAATGACTGGAGTAACTGTCAAGATACGGAAATTCTATGAAAACAGTGCAGAACAGACTCTGTTCATCCCTGGTTATTACGATCCAAAGAGAAAGAATGTATTGATGTAAAGCTTCGTAACCAGCTGAAAGAAAGAAACTATTACCAAGCAGTACTCCGAGGTCCATTGAGTCGTAAAGTTCTTGGCTCAACGTGGACTAGCATTAAGTGGAGATGAAGTGTTTGGATCCTTTAGAAATGGAAAATTACATGGGAATTTTGGAATTGCTGGCAAAGTTTGATCCTTTTCTTGCAGAACGTATTTCTTGTTGTGGAAACAAAGGAAGTGGGACAAGTTATCTTTCTTCAAGAATATGCAATGAACTTATTGAGCAAATGGGTGTGTTGTCAACTATGTAATGAAGTTCATGAAGCTAAATACTTTTCCATACGTGTCGATTCAACACCTGATGTCAGGCATAATGATCAACTGACTATCATTTTACGATTCATCAATAATGAGTGGATGTACTGTAGAGAGATTCTTGAAGTTTCTTCCCATTTTCAGCCACTCATGTGAAAGTCCAACAATATGTACTGAAAACTCTTGATGACTGCAGAGGTGAAAGTTATGATAACGCTACAAATATGTCAGGGAAATATGCTGGTTTACAAGCAAGAATTAAGGAAATAAATCAATTAGCGGATTATATTCCATTTGCAGCACATTCTTAAGATCTAGTTGGGATTGTCAGTATCAAATGTTGCTTGGATGCTTGCAATTGCTTTGGGAGGGGGAGGAATTATATGTTTATTCAGTTGGATCAATAAAACTTTGAAATTTACTAACAGATGGATTGTCATCTAATGAAAATAATAGAATTCTAACTCTAAAAACATTATCATCCACATGTTGGCATTTCCATTCTGAATCAGTCAAAGTTTTGCACATAAATTACTTTAACGTTTGTGCTATGTTAAATGAAATTGCAGACAATGAAAAAGTAAAAGGAGATGCTCGACTTACTGCATCAGTTTTTGCAGAAAAAAATGTGCCTTCTTGAAAATGCATTTAGGTGTGTTCTTTGGAACAAGATCCTACAGCGCTTTCAGAAAGCTAGTCCTCTTCAACAAAGCACAAATATTGATATCAACATGGCTATATCATTGTTTCTATCACTTGAAAGTTTTGTTGCCGACCTTCGTGATCAATTTAATGAACTGGAGAATGAAGCAAAGAATCTCATGGAAAGTGTTGAATAAGTATACATATCGGAAAAGGTACGAAACAAAAGACAACGGCGTCAAGCTAATAATTCTGCTGAACCTGATGCAGATCTTCAAGGTGCACAAAAATTCTGTGTACAGAGTTTTGTTGTCATCATTAACAAGTTACTTGCATGTTTATATTAACGTCGACAGGCTTATCACCAGATATCTGACAACTTTGTCTCTACCTAGACATTGAGGGAGAATGATGCTGCAGAACTGAGAGTTGATGTAATCAGCTTGGTGAAAAATACATCAATAACTTGGAAATACACTGCGAGGATGAATGTGTAACCCATCAGAAGTTGGATCATAATTCTCATGTCCTTTTGAAATATTGAGGAGGACTCCAGTTGTAGTCAACAATGTTTGCCAATGTTTCAACCGCTCTGCGATTGTTCTTAACATTGCCAATCACAGTCTGTGAAGGTGAACGTTCATTTTCCAAACACTTTGATAAAAAAACAGATACTGTTCAACAATGACACAAAAACGAATGAATGCATTATCTGTGATATCAATTGAAAATGATGTTACCTCCTCAATGACATTTGAAACCATCATTGAACGGTTTTCACAGAGAAAACCAAGAAAACCGTCATTGGTGTAGCTATATTTATGTATATATGTATGTATGCTGCTGCCATATTCTCAGTTCAGGAGTTATCGCTATTTCTTCCCTTGTGATTAAGGACCCATTAGTTATCCCTTTTATTCAAACATTAGGTTATCTATCGCGGGTTATACAAAGCTAGATTGATAAACAGTGTAAGTGTCCGAGAATGGATAATGATCGTAAGATTGTACTATATGTTTAACAGTCTTGGTGGCATTATGCTTAAGGTTCACTATGTGCTGTAGACTATGAGGTGTCTCGACTCGATCACCAGACTAGCACATGCAAACTTTAACTTTATCGTCATGTAATTAACTTTCGATGGTGATTTAATTTTAATTTGTGTGTTGAAGTTAAAAACTAATACATAGTAGATAACACTGTAAGTACTGTATTTCCAATCGCAGTATAACTTGAGAATAAAAAGATGAAGACAATCTTTATAAATATACTGTACCATAATTCATTCGGATGTTTCAATAAAACACCAAATTGTTCAGATCTTGCATAAATTATTTAAGGGGAGGGTAGAGTAGGACCCACTGTAAGCTAAGTCTGGCCCTGTTTCACACCATTCCACCTTTCAGTGTTTGATTATTCCAGTTCTAGCACAACTACATACACCCTTTGGAATATCTATTCTGTAAATATTCAACATTTTCTTTAAACTCATTCACGCATTCATTTCTCCTATTCTCAACCAATCTCTCAGATGGTTTTCTTATCTCTATTGTTAGTTATACCCACATTGATGGCCATGAGAAGAACACAGTAGAATAATTAAATACAAACCTTCTTTCCCTGTGATTTACCAAACTTTCACTTTTAATTCTCCCTCCTTTCCATCATCCTCGTCCTCTTATACATGCACCAACCAATTTAACTTTACACAGGACAATCATGTGAGCAGATAGTCCCATATTCATACCTCTTGCAGTTATCAAATCAAATATATCACTCACCTAATGGTTATGGCATTGGTTTTTAAATGCTATTCAATTTCCAAAGAGTGTGACACAAACATCAACACATAAAGGTCTGGTCACTGATCAGTGGATGAACAGTGCATACCACTGAAGGGGTAGGTCTCTTACACAGGCCATCACATGCATAGAAAATCATAACACTGCTGTCTTTTCTCGCCTGTCTTCACAGCACAACATACCCACTCTCTTCTGTTCCAGAAGAATACTAATGGGGTAAAACATACTCCTGAAGCTGCACTATGAAAGGTTCAATGAGTGCTGGTCGGTGTCAAAACACAATACTACCAGATACTTTCCCCCTTTCTCCAAATGATGTCCAGCCCCTTTTGCATTTGGGCTCACCAGTGTCATACTGATGTTTATGTACACTTGATTATCCAGTTGTGGGGTCTTGTTCATGATGTAAGGGATGTATGGTGCAACATACTATTGTCCCAGGTGAAATATAGGGTGTTTGCTAATAGTTATATGAAGAGGTTATATGTTTTAAGTAAACAGAATAGTGAGAAAGGGGGGGAGGGAGAGGGAAGTTTCTTCCAATTTGGAGAATAGGGGGTTTTCTCCCTTTTGTAAAGCATGCCAGGCTTAGTTCCTTCCCCTCTTGGATTCTCTGCAAAGATTTTACATAATAGGGATGCAAGGTTATTATGGTTTTTAGCTAGAAGTTAGGTAGCATGTCTGGTCAAAATGTTTTAAAGTTGGAGAAGCTGGCGATTTTCCTTCTGTTTCTCTACTCTCAATCTTGTTTTATCAGCATTGCTGGATATTATGTTGCTGATCCAATGTTTGGACAGTGATCAGTCTGGTTTTTAAACAGTGATTGCCTTTAGTTTTCCAATTCCTACCTACTTGATGGGGGTGATAACATTGATCTAGCTATCGATTACAAGGTGAAAGAATTTTGGGGATCATATGTGAATAATTTGTGAATTTTGTTGTCTTTATTTTTTAACCTCTTCCTGGATCCTCCCGAGTTTATTCATTTTGTTTTTTCAGAACATCATGTGTTTACAAAGGCATGAATGAAAACAAAATATCATCCATTTCTTTATTGAAATGATGAGATACGTGCCACTAAAGCACATTTCTTCTTCATCGTCAGCTTATTAGCCCATCTTTATACAGGGTCGCTGTTTTTGAAGAGCCGCTTCCACCTGTTTCTGTCTCCTGTCATGTTGGTCTCCAGCCCCTTCTCCCTCATGTCAGCTTGTATGCAGTCTCTCCATCTAATCTTGAGTCTTCCTCTCCTCCTCCTTCCCTATACTTCTGTGGTGGAGCGAATGTGAGTGTGTGTATAAGGGGCCATTCTCCCACCCTTTTTCCCAATACACTCTCCCTCCTTCTGTAAGAATGTGTGTGTGTGAATGGGAATCGGTTTGTTTTGTTTTTTTTGTTTATTTTATGTATAAAATAAATTTGCATGTTTTTTTTTCTTTCTTTCCAGGCGCCATATTCTGGAAAGGACTTAGTTGCATATATCCTTAGATTGCAAACGAAAGATTATATTTTGAAACAGAATCGTTTATATAAATATTTAAAGAATTATCAATGCTGTAAATTAGTTGTGCGCACTTGGATATACATTTAGAGAGTGAAAGCTTGGACGGACTGCGAGAGGGGTTCTCTAGGCAAGTGCTCCACCCAGCCCTAATACGGAGGGCTTTCATACCTCACCTGCACTGCCCACCTGCATTGGCTGATGAGCCTGCCTACTTTTATATTAGCCTACTACCACCCACCTCCAGCGCACAAGTGATAGTCCTGTGCCCCTTTTTGTTCAGTTGTTGTTTTTTTTTTTCATTTCGTTGTGTAGATATATTTAAGTAAATTTGTTCTCTTCGCCCGTTATAAAATTTTTGGGGTATCTTGTTTGGATTGGGAAATTTGGCCTCATTTTGAAGTGTGCACACTTTCCTTGTAAATATAAATTATAATTATATTTGTAATTATTATTGTTTTTTTTTTGTAAGTATAGGACTGTATATACAATTCGTTTCATTTTCCTTCGATTTCTCACCTCCGAATTAGTGTAGGAAGCGGGTTGGAACGATTGGGATTAGAGCATAGATTTTTCGGCCTGCTACACTTCCATCTCCAAAGCTCTTCACTCTCTCCATCTCTCTTCATTATGTGTCCATACCATCTAAATCTTGCTTCCTGTGTCTTCTTCAAAATCTCCGCCACCTTTGTTGTTCCTCTGATTCTTGCATTTGTGATTCTGTCCTCCCTCATCATGCCACACATCCATCACAGCATTCTCATTTCTGCTACTTCCATCCTCTTCTCATTACTCTTTACAGGTAATGCCTCGGCTCCATATGTTATAGTTTGTCTTACAACAGTTTTGTATACTTTTCCCTTTAATTTCACTGGCATTTTCCTATCACACATCCCTCCAACTCTTCCATCCCGCTTGGATCCTTCTGGTTACTTCCTTATCCTCATTTCCATCTGCTAATATGGTAGATCCAAAATACTTGAAGGCATCTACTCTCTTTATTTCCTTACCATCTAACCTAATGCTTTCACCTCTGTCCTGCTCTTCTTCTTTGTTCTACCTATGGATACCAACAGACTCTCCCTCCATTTGTCGGGAGTCTCTCCCTTCTCCTCTATCATGCACAGCAGCTTCCGCGACAAGTCCACTCCTGCATCCTCCAGGGTCCTCCACGCCTCCACCGGGATCTCATCTAGTCCAGTTGTTTTTCATTCTCTTAAGAGCTCTCACAACTACTTCTCTCTCTATACCCCTTGTCAGTCCTAGATATGGTGTTCCCTCATCATGGTAAACCCGTGGGTTCTCCTCGTTCAGCAGACCATCAAAATATTCCTTCCATCTCTCTTTTATCTTTCCTTCTCCCCTTAATATAATACCAGATGTGTTCTTTATCTGCTTCACATGGTTTACATCCTGTGTTACTTTGTTCCTATTTCTTTGTATCTTGTATATCCTCTTTTTCCCTTCGGTTGTTTCCAGCTCTTTATACAATTCATGACTAGCTTCTGCCTTTGCTACTACTACTGCTTTACATGCAAACTTTTAGCACTTTTATACTCCATTTTATCCTCGCTAGATCTGCTATTATCCCATTGCTTTTTGGTTTCCTTTTTCCTTACCAGGGTACTCCTTACATCTTCCTCCCACTACCATTCTTCTCTGAGTGTGTGTGGCTTCCCAAATGTTTCTTCTAGCACTTCTTTCATCACTTATGCGTTCTCTTTCCACCAATATTGTACTCTCACTATGTCAGTGTTCATTATGCTTAAGATCTTGGTCTTAAACTCTGGTTTCTTTGTTTCATCTTTGGGTACTGTCCATCGTATCTTCTTCTCATAGCTCCTCTTTCCTTTTCTAGGTCACATCCATCACAAGCAGCTGGTATTGTGGTGCAACATGGTCCCCTGGTATTACTTTAGTCTTTAATCTCTACCAGATTTGATCCTCGATACATGATATAATCTATCCGGGTAGTATGGTCTCCACTCTTGTATGTTATTCTGTGCTCTTGCTTCTTGCAAAAGAAAGTGTTTGCAATGGCCAAGTTGAGGGAGACTGCCAAGTCCAGTATCCTCTCTCCATCTGCATTCATGTTTCCCAAGCCATGGCTTCCATGTATCCTTTCACATCCCTCATTGTCCGCCCCCACATGTCCATTCATGTCTGTCCCAAGTACTACTCTCTCTTCTGCAGCTATGCTCCCCATTTCATTTTCTAGCTTCCTCCAGAACTTGTCCTTCTCTTCTTGTGTTGATCCTGTCTGCGGTACATATGCACTGACCACATTTAACATATCTTCCCCACAATTCAACCTTACCATTATCAACCAGTCTCCTCCTCTCTTTACTTCAATCACATGTTCCTTCATATCATTCAACACCACCATATAACTCCATTCCTTCCCTCTGCTAATGCACTGCTGTAGTAGTTTGTATCCCTCTCCCACCTCCCTGGCCTTGTTGCCTCTCCACCTGGTCTCTTGTACACACAGTATGCTCACTTTCCTCCTCTCCATCAGCTCCACTACTTCTCTTTCTCGACCTGTCAAGGTCCCAACCTTCAGTGTCGCCACTCTCAAGGCAACAGGAGCTCGCTTCTTTAGCTGCACCTGCTCATGATGCGGTAACCCTTGCATATTTGCAAAGGTTGGGTGTTGCCCCTGTATGTTGCTTATAATGGGGTATGCCCTGGTATGGTCTAATACTCCTTGGTTTTGGCTTGGTCTTATGGGCGAATGCCCTTTCAGACATAGACCCTTCCCATTTATCCAGGCTTGGGACTAGCATAGAGTTGTGCTGGCTTGCACCACCTATGCTGTGTGAATCTAAAACTGTATGTCTGGTCATTTTTTTATATGTCAAAGGGACAAAATTTAATCCAGATTTTAAAGAACTCTAGTATCATTACAAGTAGTTATGACATTCATGAATCCAAACTCAATAATGGATAGAGGCTTGCAGTTGATAATTAGTATAACGGTCCCCAATTAGCTGATTTACTTATCTGAAAGTGAAGATATATGTACTTGGGATAGTGAACCAAAATCACAAGGAAATGCCTGAAGAACTGAGAATTAAACTGAAGGGTGAAGTCTGTACCTTTCATAGAGGAAAAATTGTGACCCTAAAATAGAAAGACATAAAGGATGTCTGCTGTTATCTACTTTTAATAATCCAACTCAGCAAAAGGTTCCAACTGGACAAGAGGCAAAGATGAGGCCAAAAGTAGCTTGTGACTAGACCTTTCCCATAAAAGGAGTTGATATAGTAGATCGATATTTGGTTGACTACCCTGTGCAAATGAAACATGGGAAAAAATATTACAAGTTTTCTTATATCAAATGGATCTGGCTCTTTGGAACTCTGATCATGAGAATAAAGCATCTGCCATCGAGTCAGCAGCCACAAAGAAGGATATAAAATACAGGAAGGAAGTTATAAATGGCATCATTGAAAAGTAATGCTCTGAAATTCCTCTCGCAGGAGCTTAAAGACCCTCAAATTTTCTTAACCCAGCTTGCTTTGCCCCTTGACATTTTCCAATTGAAATACCCCTAAAATAAAAATACTTCTAGACAAGGCAGCATGTTCTAAAAATTGAGAGAAATGGGATATAATTCATAGTCACTGCATGTGCGAAATTTGTAAAATACCCTATGTATAACTCCATGCTTCAAAATAAGTAAAAAAATATGGTAAGTTTCAATTATTTGGCATCTCATTTACTTTATTAATACAAAGCACTATTAATGAAAAAAGAAATTTAAATATTCATTTTGGTAATTTTGAGTGCACACTATATACATTGTATGGTTCTATCCAGAATGGAGAAAAAGATACTTTTTTTTATTAAAAATTTAATAAATTCAAACATTTTCAAGTCTCATCTTATATACTTTTAAATGCAAACCTAAAAAAAAATTTGATCTATTAAGGGGCTAATTCTCTGACAAGGGTTAGGATTTTGCATTGTACCTCCATGGCTTTTGTTTTCTTGGTCTTTCTAAAAGATTCTATTTGTTTTGAATTATTTCTTTCCATTTATACAGTGCCTCTCTCTGTCGGTGTGAGCAGATACTGATTGATCTGGTACAGTTACTTCAATGATGTTTCAATTTCTCTTTTCTTTCTCCACACAGGTTCCTGGTTTTGGTGGGCTTGCTTTTCTATTGGCAGTCTGATAATTAAGCTGTTATACATGTAGCAGGTGGTGTAATCTATTTACAGCTGTATTCACCTTGTTTAGTAGTTGCTTGAAGGCTCTATTTTTCCTTGATTTGAGGAAGGTGGAGTTGTCTCCAATTTCTGTATTTTTTAGAGTATTGCTTTAGCCTTTTTGATTCTAGCTTGGCTTGGTCAGTCATTTCATTTCTTCTGTAGTGGTGGTGGGTCTCTAGATTCTCTTTAGCTCTGTTGTGGTGGTGGAGGAGAACTGTTAGTGGATGTTGTTGCAATCATGGTGGGCAAGGAATTGGGTTGGTGATGATAGGGTTACTCTGACAACTGCTTATTTCCTGCATTTTGGGTGAGTTTTGATGTGGAAACGGTTCCCTGCTCTATAAAATCGTGGCATTGTCTTCTTAATCTTGTGCTCATTTCTTTATGTGGCAGAGGTAGAAAAATGTTCTTCCAGGATAGTAATAATAATATTATTTTTGTCTTTTCAGAGTATGCTGTCACCCACATCAGTACTAAATGTCCTCCATAGAACATGTTATTTCTTATATGGCTTCTTGCTTTTAGATTTTCTGCTTAGCTAAGTGATTTGAGGATTTGTGATAATAATAATAATAATAATAAGTATTTATAATGCGCCCTTTAGGGCGGTTAGCCCTCACAGAGCGCAGGTTGTGTAGCGAGTGTAGAGAAAGTTTACAGGGGAGAGAAGGCAATTCTGAAGAGATGAGTCTTCGGGAGACGTTTAAAAGTAGCAAGGGAGGGAGAGGATTGGACTTCGGCAGGAAAAGCATTCCAGAGTCTGGGAGCACAAACTGAGAAGGAACGGTCACCCATTGAGCAGAGGACAGAACGAGGAGTGTTCAGGATGGGAATAAGGTTAGACCGGAGTGCCTGAAGAATTTGACGATGGGAGAGGGAAGATGAGAGATAAGGGGGAGCCTCAAGGTTTAGGGCCTTGTAGCTGATGAGAAGAATTTTATAGTGGGTACAGAGGCGAATAGGTAACTAGTGTAGCTCCTGTGACAGAGGCATCGAAGGAGAGAACCGGGGGTGGCAAAGGAGGAGCTGGGCAGAATAGTTTTGAACTAGTTGTAGGGGGCGAAGTGACAAAGAAGGGAGATTCACTAGAAGAGAATTGCAGTAGTTTAAGGAAAGAAACTTTAGATTGAAGTTGCCTTCTTTATCAGGGAAAGGCTAGATTTTTTTTTTCTGCTCCAGTAATTATATATTGAAAACTGAGAACAGGACATGAGGGTTTCCTTTTCATCAGTTGCCTCTTTTCGCCAGTTTCTTGCATTTCCTTATTGGATGAATAGTTGCACCAGGAGAGATTGTTTGGTCATATGCAGTCAGTGCCTTAAGGAGCTCAATCTATTTGTGAGGCATAATAGGTTGTGCTATCACTCTTCTCAACCACCCTGCGGGGTAGAAGGATTAAAGGTACCTTTATAGGCAGGGCAGATGCTACCAGCAGCATATTTCATATTCAAAGTTGCTTTTAGGTGCTTCAGTGGCTGTGCCCCCAATTCAAAACCTTGGCACATGTTGGGTTGCCTGTGAGCTTAGGTTTCTTGAGTGTGAATTCTCTTATGACTAAGATTTCACATATGTGCAGCTTGATAGGGACAGGACTTGCAATGGAAAGGTTTCTCTCCAGTGTGGGTTCAGATATGCCATCGAAGGTGTGTCCTATCTGCTACTTGATAAGAACAGGAACTGTATTTGAAAGGATTCTCATCCCTGTGGATTCTTTCATGGTTCTTAAGAATCCACATTTCTGCAAATTGATAGGGACAGGAACTACATTTGAAAGTTTTTTTCTGGATTGTGGGTTCTTTTATGCCTCTTCAGTGTCCTGATTCCTGCAGATATATAGGGACAGGAACTGCATTGGATAGGTTTCTTCCCGTTGTGGATTCTGATATGTCGCTGAAGGTGACTCTGATCTACAGTTTGATATGAACAAACACTGCATTTGAAAGGCTTCTCACCTTTATGGATTCTTTCATGGGTCTTAACACTCCCCATTTTTGCAGATTGATAGGGGCAGACACTACATTTGAAAGGCTTTTCACCTGTGTGGGTCCTTTCATGGCTCTTGATATTTCCTAATAATGCGCATTTATAGGGACAAAAACTGCATTTGAAAGGCTTCTCTCCATTGTGGGTTCTTTCATGCCTCTTGAGAGTCCCAATTCCAGCAGATTTATAGGGACAGGAACTGCATTGGAAAGGTTTCTCTCCAGTGTGGGTTCTCATATGCTGCTCAAGTTTACTCCTACTAACTGCATGATAGGAACAAAAACTACATTTAAAAGGTTTATCAAAGGTTTTTAACTTTGTATTAAGGTTCCCTCTTTTGTTAGACACACACTCTTCAGAGTTGGTTTGTGACAAACCAACTTTCATACTATTTGAAGGTGAGTGTTTCATCTGTAAATAAATTATCGAGTTAATTTTCAGTATTCTAGAATCTTCAACTTTTACCATTTCTCGGCAATGTGGGGAAATGGTAAATGTATATTTTTTCATTTTTATCTCTACTGCATATTTCACACCATATCACCATTATGTGTTAGCTATTTCAGTTATAGGACACCTACATCAAACTTTTGCACTATCCTTTCTTTAAATGTTTGACTTCTAGTCTATACTCATGTTCACACATTTCTTTTCTCCTAGTCTGAACCAATCTCTCATATAGTTTTCTGATCTCTATTGTTAGTTGTACCCACATTGATGGCAACCAGACAAACATGCAAAAATAATTAAACACATTCTTTCACTTTTAATTATCTCGTGTCTTCTCATCCATCCACTAACCAATTTAATTTTACACAGCATAATCATTTGAGCAGATAGTGCCATATTCATACCTCTTGCGGTTCTCACATCAAATATATCACTAACCTAGTGGATATGGCATTGTTTTTATAATAGCATGATGAGATATTCAATTTCCAATGAGTGTGACACAAACATCAGCACAAATAGAGGTCTGGTCACTGTTCAGTGGATGAACAGTGTAGACCTCAGCAGGGGTAGGTAGATTTTACACAGGTCTTTACATGCATAGACAATTACAACACTGCCATCTTTTATCGCCTGTCTGCACAGCATAAAATATTTACCCACTTTCTCCTCTGTTCACGGATCCCGCGAACCAGGGGGTTTTGAGATTCCAATTCCCCGAGAGGATCAAAGGGTGCTTTGTGTGCCTCTAAAGATAACAATTGGGTCTCCGAACCGGGAATGACATTTATTTTCTACAGAGTGGTGTATTGCAATCAACTCGGTTGTGAAAATTGAATCATAGACTAATACACTCCAAGGGGGCTTCCTGGGCAGACACAAAGGAACCATCGCGATCGGCTGAGGATGCAGTGACAGCTATTAGCGAATGATGGAGCCACCAGGCTCAGGCTAAAAGGCGCATAATTCATAGTGTACGTCGCAGAGTGAGTGGCATCACCTCAACATCGACAAGTAGGCTCCCAATGGGGGATGTGTGTAAGGCACCAGTTTCCAAGCGGAGACCAGTGTGGTGGATCGAGTCCACCTTTCGTATTATACGCTGGACTCCGGATGCAAAAGACTAGCATCTGAATAAACAAAGGATTGATAGAACAGTAACTCAGTAGCCCTAAGAGCATTCCAGGTACTGATCGTCACTGAGTGAAGAATGTTAATATTGAGGGTAAAAGAGACCATAATGCTGCGAATGTGAGCTTTCCTGGTGAGGCATCGGTCAAAACAAGACCGAGAGAGCGATGCAAATACCCCAACCAGACACGGAATCGACGATCTCCAGGAAAAAGGCTGGTCTAACATGTATTAATTTCCCCATTAACTCGCAAACGCAGAAGTTTGGGAAAAGCGAGCACAGTAGGAATTTACTATGAGTCTGGGAGCATACCATCTACTCAGATCCTGTTGAACAAATCTAACAGAAAAGCCATGCCTCGCTCACCCAGGTGTCGAAGCATGGCATACGGGACATCGTCCAGACCACGAGCAGTGTCCGCGCACAAAGCGAGAGCAGAACGCAACTCGCTCAATGTAAACTTGTCGTTGAAGGGTTATCCGCCTCTGGAGGTAAAGTGCAGTCGACAGCCTTCCGCGATATCAGGACGCGTATTGAATGCTGGCGGAGCAGCATCACGGCTAGAGAATGCGGAGAAAGCGGTCGCGAAGGACTCGGCCACGAACACGGGGTCCGAGATTGCCGTCCCATTTTCCCGGGGAGTCCTGCGAGAACTTGCCCCGAATCCTATTGACTTGCTTCTACACCTCTGATAGATGGTTCTTTCCCGTTAAGTGAAGACACCTATTCAGCCAGAAAGGGAGGGGGCGTGCTTCGAAACAGACCGGAACCTAGCTTTAATTGGACGAAATTCACCCACAGTGGAATCGATGGGCGCTTATTTTGCATGTAAGAATAACGCTTCTGTTTGTGGGCCGTCTCACACTCGGCTGACCACCACGGAAGCGGCCGGCGTACAAAACGGCCAGACATTCTAGGAACAGTAGTTAGGCCTACGGTGATGAGAGGGCCGAAGAAGAACTCAACATCTTCATCAACCGACCTAAACAGAAAAATCAGTCATTTCCTGAAATACAGACGCCCGTGCCAAGGCAGGCCCTCGGGTGGCAGCGGCCCAGAAAATGATATTTGAATGGGAAAGTGCTTACTACCATGGAGGTCATCGACCGTCCCTCACCCCAAATCAGGCTGTGCATCCGGAGAGCACAAAGATAGATCGAGGCAGGAAAATGAAGCGGTTCTGGGGCAGTGATGCGTAAGCTCATCCACATTTATGACACTCATCTCTAGCTCGTTAATCAGGTCGGTAAGGACTTGACCCCTGGGATTTATTGAGTAATCTCCCCAGAGAGGATGCCTGCCGTTCAGATCTCCAAGCAAGAGAAAGGGCCTCGGCAACCGTGCCACGACGCGGCGGAAGTCCTCCGCGTCGAAGTCAGCTGACGGTGGAATGTACGCAGAAATCAGAGTATACCTCCTATCCAGGTGCAGCTGCACAGCCACTGCCTGAAAGGAGTTATCTAAAGGAAAGACAAGAACGGATACATCATGCCGGGTGTAAATCGCGCATCCTCCTGCCAGCCTCCATCCCGTAGTGGTGGGGTCACAAAAACCCTTATAGCCCGGGAGGGTAGGCAGGGGACATGCACCCAGATTGGTCTCCTGCAAAATGATAGTTAACAGAGAACGGGAAAAGACGAGCCTCCGCAGCTCCTTCCAGTTGGCCCGGAGTCCACGGCAATTTCATTGAAGGAATATGCCCTCTAGGCCTAGCTTGGGGGAGATGCAGGGAAGCTCTCTTCGAAGAGAAGTCTCACGGGAATGGCTGTACGCTTCCGGGAGGCATAACTCCGGGCGCTGTCGCCTTCGAGGACCTATCGGGGGAAGTTGGGCGGCTCGACATGCGAATCTTTAGGCAGCAGGGGGTCCCTCTTTTGGAGGATCCATCGTCTCCGAGCTACCCAGCCTACCACTGAGTATGGATGAAGGAGCCGAAGCTACTTTAATGCTGTCTTCCTTTTGAGAGGTAGTTTAGAAACTCAAGAAGATGGCCAAAGGAACAACTTCAGGTATGGTTCTAACGACTCGTTGGAGGCGCGCGGCCGATTCGCCTTACAGGAAACGGTCACGCTGGGTGAAGGAGAGAGAACACTGGTTTTAACCGGGGCTGGGTGTGAAACCTTTATGCCGCCAGCTCTACCATCGGAGCGCCCGGGGTGGGGTGGGTAGAACCCGCAGAAAGGTCTCGAATGGGCACGGAGTCCTGGAGGGGTGTCTTAACATTGAGGCCTAAGACATTTAAGGCAGAGCCGTGCGCGCCAGGACCAAGTCTCGTGAAATGAGAGACGATCCTGGGCTTGAACTGTCTGGATTTCCTTCTCAAGGAGATACGCACCACATTGCTTCGAAGAAGCTGGGTGTAGCTCTCCGCAATACACACATTTGGAGTTATCGTGTGTGGCCTTGAAGCAACTTAGACTTCCGGTAACCCCGACTTTGCGCGTCTACAAGAGCGATTAGTATGGCCGAAGCGGTGACAGTAATAGCACCTCCGCGGAAGTGCCACGAATGTCTTCACGCGGTAGCGATCCAGACCGGCACGCACCGATTCAGGGAGCATGTCACAGTCAAACGTGACGAAAAGTGTAGAGGTGGGTCTCGAGGCACCTCCCTGTTTTCTCATCCTACGGTCTACCTTGACCGCCCCATGGCGGTGATGTTATCTATGGAGCAGTCCACGAGTTCACTCGCATAAACTACTTTCACTACGTTCATGGTACAGTGCGGTGTCACACTCACCGGCGTGCCATTAGGTGTCCGAAGGTCACTAATCATGGCCGCCTCGGAGGGATTAGACGCATTCGCCAGAAGGCTCCCGTCCGAGAAACGGGTCACCTTCGGCTCTCTAAAAATCACGCTAGCTAAAGCTCTCTTCTGATGGATCATATTGCCCTTAGCCAACATGTTGCCATCAGTGGAGCGAATAACGATGAAGTGTTTGAAACCACCGGGCTCGAAATCGCTACGTAACCTCTGAATTAGGGGCCCCGACCTAATCGAGGATCCACTCTGCGTACTTTTGGTCTTAGTCTGGGACTCCCCCCCCCGGTCCAGACGTGCCAATCTTGGCTTGGTCGCATACCGAAACGGAGGCGTCCCCGTGGCTCCCGTGGAGAAGAGCCCCACCCCCACGTCTTTTCTCTATTTTTTTTAAGTCTTAGAACAGGGCGCGGTGACCCCCACTTCTCCCTTGGGTCGTCAGGAGCCCCTAGGCCTGAAGGACCGGGCTCAGCAAGATACTTCTCTGAAATGTAAAAGGTCTTGGCTGTCACAGGGGCACCAGCTGGGAGGAGATCCCTACTCTCCCTGTGAGGCATTGGGGATGCGGCTGCCTGAGGAGGAGCTTGCATAGGGGCGGACACGGGTTCTGTGCTTGGCACCGAGCCCGGGTTCGACCCCATGCAAGATCCTACCGTCTGCGGCGGGGTCACCTCAGGGACCATGTCCATCTCAGTGAGGGCCTCCATGTGGCCATCCTTCCCTATGACATCACAGGGTCCCCTTAGCGGTACCTTTTATTTTGTCATGGGGTGGCTAACTGGCATCCATCGGGGAAGAGAGGGGGACGGAACAAACGCTCATCACCCAACGCAGTAGCCCCCTCTGCGAGGGGTGAACACAGGGCCGCCAGAACCAGCTGCTGCCATTTGAGGCCACTCCTCCCGCCGAGTAACCTGGCGCTCCACCTTAGACACAGCGTAAAGTCGATTGACTGTGAAAAGGAGAGATAGAGGGCATGTGAGGAATATGAGGGTAGGGGAGGTGAAGCAGGTTTTTAAAAACCCACCACCTCAAACCAAACCCCAGGGGCGAGGGGACGTTGTTTCCTAGTCGGCATCTATCCTGTAAAATTAGAGGCTGACCGGAGAAAGTTGTATGGAAAGTGAGGAAGCTAGGTAGGACAGGGTGTCAGAAAGAAGCAGAAGAGGGCTGGCAGAACCAGCTGCTGTCATTTGAGGTTGTATGGTAATGTGTACTGAGTCCCATCAGCACGGCGCCCAGGAAGGCAAATTGTCGCACCCTTTATGGGAGAGAGTGTCCAGAGAATTATGAGACTAAACATAAGAAGGAGGAAAGGGAAGAGGAAAATGAAACTGGGAGTAAAGAAAAGGTGTAGTTTTCAAACCCAGAAAAGACAGAAGATTAAAGATGGAATGAATTTGATGCAATATTAGATAGAGGTTGTAAGTCAACAATATATGAGGAATTATGACTAGCAAAAATAATAGGTGGTCTGACCACACAAGAGTTAAAGAGAATAAGGAAAACTAAGTGTGATTCAAATAAAGGGTTTAATTTTGGAGATAGTTCATTTAAATCAATTGGGAGTATCCCATTAATAACCAAATACCATAGGAGAATGGATTTACCAGTAAAACTGAAGAAAAAGAATTTTTTTAAGAACAGAGATAGTTGAAGCTGACCTTCCATGGCTAATAGAAGAAACAATGAGCAACATGGATATGAAAATTAGTATGAGAGAGAAAACTGTGGAAATTGGAGATCTTGGTAGAATGAAGGTTAATTTGAGAATAGGTAGTAAAGGGCATTGAAGACTTCCAGTACACAGGAGAAATAAAGAAGAACTGTTTTTAGAAAGACGGCAAAATAAAAGAAAGAAAAAAGCAATAATGATGAAATTGTATTCGCAATTTGGACATGGTAGTATGGAGAAGATTGGGGATTTAACAGAAACAGCTAAATGGAATGAGGATAATGGAAAAAAAGAGAAAGACAGGAACTGAAAAGGGTAAAGAAGGTTATAATAGAGAAAATTTTGAGACAAATAAAAAGACTCCAGTGAGGCTGGTAGTTGAACTAAATTTGAGTAGGACCTTTAATGAAGTATTAGCTATAGATGTAGGGGAAATTGAAGGGAGGAAATTTCTAGTATCAGTAGAAACAGTCACAAGATATTGTCAAGCAATGTGGATAAGAGATTGATAAAACCCCAAGGACAATTATAAGAGCACCGTTTGAAGGATGGTTTGCAATACTTGCAATCCCAGGTAAAGTATTATCAGATAATGGGGGAGAGTTTTAGAATGAAGAAATGAGATAGATGGTTGAAAAGTGGAATATAAAGATTTCAACTACTACTGTGCAAAAAGTCCATGGAGTAATGGTATATATGAAAGAACTATAGGTATAGAATATAAAGATTTTAACTACTGAGCAAACTCCATGGAGAGAACTATAGGTATAATAAATAGTATGCTGTTAAAAATGAATAATGAAGATGACAAAGATATTTTAAAAATAGGCAGTGTATGCTAGAAATAGCTTAATGAATCAAGGTGGTTTTGCACCTAATGAATTAATATTTGGAAAAAACCCTACATTACCTAATTTAATTGGAGACCAAATGCCCCCAAATTTTCTTAACCCAGCTTGCTTTGCCTCTTGACATTTTCCAATTGAAATACCCCCAAAATAAAAATACTTCTAGACAAGGCAGCATGTTTTAAAAAATGAGAGAAATGGGATATAATTCATAGTCACTGCATGTAGGAAATTTGTGAAGTTACCCTATGTACAACTCATTGCTTCAAAATTTACCACACAAAAAAATAAAAATATGGTGTTTCCATTATTTACTTTAATAATAAACCAAAGCACTATATTACTGAAAAAATTTAAATATTCATTTTGGTAACTTTGAGTGCACAATATATACATGGTTCTATCCAGAATGGAGAAAAAGATACTTTCTTTTATTAAAAATTTAATAAACTCAAACATTTTCAAGTCTCATCTTATATACTTTTAAATGCAAACCTAAAAAAAAATTTGATCTATTAAGGGGCTAATTCTCTGACAAGGGTTAGGATTTTGCATTGTACCTCCATGGCTTTTGTTTTCTTGGTCTTTCTAAAAGATTCTATTTGTTTTGAATTATTTCTTTCCATTTATACAGTGCCTCTCTCTGTCGGTGTGAGCAGATACTGATTGATCTGGTACAGTTACTTCAATGATGTTTCAATTTCTCTTTTCTTTCTCCACACAGGTTCCTGGTTTTGGTGGGCTTGCTTTTCTATTGGCAGTCTGATAATTAAGCTGTTATACATGTAGCAGGTGGTGTAATCTATTTACAGCTGTATTCACCTTGTTTAGTAGTTGCTTGAAGGCTCTATTTTTCCTTGATTTGAGGAAGGTGGAGTTGTCTCCAATTTCTGTATTTTTTAGAGTATTGCTTTAGCCTTTTTGATTCTAGCTTGGCTTGGTCAGTCATTTCATTTCTTCTGTAGTGGTGGTGGGTCTCTAGATTCTCTTTAGCTCTGTTGTGGTGGTGGTGGTGGAGGAGGAGAAGTGTCAGTGGATGTTGTTGCAATCATGGTGAGCAAGGAATTGGGTTGATGATAGGGTTACTCTGACAACTGCTTATTTCCTGCATTTTGGGTGAGTTTTGATGTGGAAACGGTTCCCTGCTCTATAAAATCGTGGCATTGTCTTCTTAATCTTGTGCTCATTTCTTTATGTGGCAGAGGTGTAAAAAATGTGCTTCCAGGATAATAATATTATTTTTTGTCTTTTCAGATTATGCTGTTGCCCACACCAGTACTAAATTGTCCTACATAGAACATGTTATTTCTTCACTTCATTCTTGATAGTAGGTGTGCCTCTTGTATAGCTCTTTGCTTTATGGTTTTCTCCTTATCTCAGCGATTTGAGGATTTGTGATATTTAGGAAAAACATTTTGATTGAAGTTATGTTCTTTCTCAGGGGAAAGCTAGATTTCTGTATCTAAGATGGAATTTTTCTGCTCCAGTATTTATATCTTGAAAACTCAGAACAGGACAGGATGGTTGCCTTTAAATCAGTTGCCCATTTTTGACAATTTCTTGCAATTCTTTTTTGGATGACTGTTTGCTATGATACCTTGCTAAAGTACAAATTGCTTTTGTCCAATCCCCTAGTGCCTTAAGGAGCTCAATCTCTTTGTGGGACATAATAGGTTGTGCAATCACTCTCCTCAACCACCTTGAGTGGTAGAAGGATTATAGGTAACTTTATAGGCTGGGCTTATGCAATTAGTATGCTATTTTTGTAATTTTTTATGCTTATGCTATCAGCAGCTTCTTATTTCATATTCAAAGCTGCCTTCAAGTGTTCCTGTGGCTGTGCCCCAATTCAAAAGCTGGTCACATGCTGGCTTACCTGTGAGTTTAGACTTCTTGAGCGTGAATTTTTTTATGTCTCTTAAGATTCCACATATGTGCAGCTTGATAGGGACAGGAAGTGCATTTGAAAGGTTTCTCACCTGTGTGGATTCTTTCATGGTTTTTAAGAATCCACATTTCGGCAGATTGATATGGACAGGACCTGCAATGGAAAGGTTTCTCTCCAGTGTGGGATTTGATATGCCGTTGAAGGTGTGTCCTATCTGCTGCTTGATAGGAACAAGAACTGCATTTGAAAGGCTTCTCATCCCTGTGAATTCTTTCATGGTTCTTAAGAATCCACATTTCTGCAGATTGATAAGGACATGAACGGCATTTGAAAGGTTTTTCCATAGTGTGGATTCTATTATGTTTCTTAAGATTCCCTATTTGCACAGCTTGATAAGGACATAAATTACACTTGAAAGGTTTCTCCCCTGTGTGGGTTCTGATATGTCGCTGAAGGTGACTCTGATCAACAGTTCGATAGGAACAAGAACTGCATTTGAAAGGCTTCTCACCTGTGTGGATTCTTTCATGGGTCTTAACACTCCCCATTTTTGCAGATTGATAGGGACAGAAACTACATTTGAAAGGCTTTTCACCTGTGTGAGTTCTTTCATGGCGATTAATATTTCCCACTAATGCAGCTTTAAAGGGACAGAAACTGCATTTGAAAGGCTTTTCTCCATTGTGGGTTCTTTCATGGCTCTTCAGAGTCGCGAGTCCTGCAGCTTTATAGGGACAGGAACTGCATTGGAAAGGTTGCTCTCCTGTATGGGTTCTAATATGACGCTGAAGGTGACTCTTATAGGCAGTTTGATAGGAACAAGAACTGCATTTGAAAGGTTTCTCACCTGTGTGGATTCTTTCATGTCTTTTAAGACTCCACATTTCCAAAGTTTGAAAAGAGCAGATACTGCATTGGAAAGTTTTTCCATAGGTGTGTGTTCTTTCATGGGTCTTTATATTTGCTAATACTGCAGCTTCATAGGGACAGAAACTACATTTGAAAGGTTTCTCTCCAGTGTGGGTTCTCATATGCTGCTCAAGTTTACTCCTACTAATTGCACAATAGGAACAAGAACTACATTTAAAAGGTTTATCAAAGGTTTTTAACTTTGTATTAAGGTTCCCTCTTTTGTTAGACACACACTCTTCAGAGTTGGTTTGTGACAAACCAACTTCCACACCATTTGAAGGTGAGTGTTTCATCTGTAAATAAATTATCGAGTTAATTTTCAGTATTCTAGAATCATCAGCTTCTATCATTTCCCGGCAAGGTGGGGAAATGGTAAATGTATATTTTTCATCTCTAATGCATGTTTCACATCATACCACCATTGAGTGTTAGCTTATTTTAGTTATAGCACACCTACATACAACTTTTGCACTATCCTTTCTTTAAATGTTTGACTTCTAGTCTATACTCATGTTCACACATTTCTTTTCTCCTAGTCTCAATCAATCTCTCATATAGTTTTCTGATCTGCTATTGTTAATTGTACCCACATTGATGGCAACTAGACAAACATGCAAAAATAGTTGAACACTCTTTCACTTTTAATTCTCTCCTGTCTTCTCATCCATGCACTAACCAATTTAATTTTACACAGCATAATCATTTGAGCATATAGTGCCATATTCATACCTCTTGCGGTTCTCACATCAAATATATCACTAACCTAGTGGATATGGCATTGTTTTTATAATAGCATGATGAGATATTCAATTTCCAATGAGTGTGACACAAACATCAGCACAAATAGAGGTCTGGTCACTGTTCAGTGGATGAACAGTGCAGACCTCAGCAAGGGTAGGTAGATCTTACACAGGTCTTTACATGCATAAACAATTACAACACTGCCATCTTTTATCGCCTGTCTGCACAGCATAAAATATTTACCCACTTTCTCCTCTGTTCCAGATTTTTGTTAATGCGCCCATATGCCGATAAACGTGGCGTCACGGATCCCGCGAACCAGGGGGTTTTGAGATTCCAATTCCCCGAGAGGAGCAAAGGGTGCTTTGTGTGCCTCTAAAGTTCACAATCGGGTCTCCGAACCGGGAACGACAGTTAATTTCTACAGAGTGGTGTATTGCAATCAACTCGGTTGTGAAAATTGAATCATAGACTAATACACTCCAAGGGGGCTTCCTGGGCAGACACAAAGGAACCATCGCGATCGGCTGAGGATGCAGTGACAGCTATTAGCGAATGATGGAGCCACCAGGCTCAGGCTAAAAGGCGCATAATTCATAGTGTACGTCGCAGAGTGAGTGGCATCACCTCAACATCGACAAGTAGGCTCCCAATGGGGGATGTGTGTAAGGCATCAATTTCCAGCCAGAGACCAATATGGTAGATTGAGACATTTCACATTATACAATGGAATAAGGATGCATAAAACTAGCATCTCAACAACCATACGATTTGTAGAAAAGTAAGGCAGTAAATCAGCATTCCAGTTACTGAAAGTCACTGAGTGAACAATGTTCATAGTGAGGGTACAAGAGACCATAAGGCTGCAAGACCGAGAAAATGGAGCAAATCCCCCCCCCTCCTACCCAGACACAGAATCGATGATCTCAGATAGAGCAGCCCCATTCTCCTGGAGAATAGCGATGGCTCTTGCTAGAAGTTAAGATGAATAATTTTGACCCACTTCCTCACCTTCGCAAGAGGAGTCTTCCCATTAAATGAAGACACATCTGCCGGCCAGGAAGAGCGGTGGCATGTGTCAAATCGGACCTAGCCTTAGCTCGGTGTAGGCATAGCGCTTCTGCTTGAGGGCCGTCTCACACTCGGCCGACCACCACGGGAGTGGTCGGCGTGCAAAACGGCCAGACGTTCTGGGAATAGTAGTCAAGCCCGCGGCGATGAGGTTGCTGGAGAACTCAACGGCCTCATCTACCGACCTAAACTCCTCGACTGAGATAGAGAATTCAGTCATTTCCTGAAATGCAGACCACCGCACTCGCAAAGTACTACTACGAGGTCTCTCAGGCGGCAACGGTCCAGAAAAATGATACTTGAATGGGAAAGTGATCACTACCATGGAAGTCATCGATTAACCCCCACCCAAAATTAGGCTGTGCATCTAGAGAACACACAGATAGATTCAGATGGGTAAATGAAGCAGTCCTCAGGCAGTGATGCGTAAACTCATCCACATTTAGGACAACTATTTGCAGCTCATCGATCTGGTCAGCAAGGACATAACCCCTGGGATTGATGGAGTTGTGTCTCCAAAGGGGATGGGGGGTCTACTGTTCAAATCCTCGATCAGTAGAAATGACCCCGCAACCGTGCCACAGAGCGGCGGAATTAACCCGCATTGAAATGGTCTGATGGTGGAATGTACGCAGAAATAATTGTATAACTCGTAGCCAGTTGCAGGCGGATTGCTACTGCCTGAAATGATGTATTTAAAGCAAAGAGAAGAACCGAGACATCATGCCTTGTGCATCTTCCTGCCCAGGCCCCATCCTGTATTCATGTGGTCGCTAAAGCTTTATACCCCGGGAGGGTGGGCATGGGGAACACACCCAGCATGGTCTGCTGCACAAAAAATAACTAACGGGGAATGGGAGATGAGCCAACGCAGCTCCGCCCAGTTGTTCCGGGGTCTGCGTCAATTCCATTGAAGGAATATGCCCCCAAGGCCTATCTCGCAGGAGATACGGGGGACCCCTTCAAGGAGATTTTTTTTAAGGAGCTCATCTGGAGACTGCCTACTTGGGGCATAAGTCGCCGTACTCACCAAAGCCTATTACTAGACTATATTAAAAATAAATAATATAAAGATGCAGGCGAGTGCTCCATCAAATGGCGGTGAGTCCCGCGAGTGTGTCCAATTCGGAGATGACAGAAAACAACCTGAAGCCAACGTGGCATTAGGGGGTAGGTCCATGGGAAGTCACGGCGCAATGGCAGGCAACTTTAGGTTCCCCTCGACCGTCTCCCATCTTCTTTGCCAAACAGCCCGGAGAGCTGCCCCTATTCCTGCGATGTAATCGTTGTGAGGAAGAGCAAAAGCTGGTCTGGTCGCAGAGTCCTCGCAGACTCTTGGTGCCTTCATCAGCGCGCTCATTCCCCACAATTCCAACATGTCCAGGAACCCAGCAGAAGATAATCTCGACATCCGCCCGGCTCGCCAAGACCGTGGTGTCACGGATATCGCAAACCAGGGGATGCGGAGATTCCAATGCCGCGAGAGCACACAGGGTACTTTGTGAAGCTCTATAAATCACAATCCGGTCTCCTAACCGGGCACGTTGCGTTATATCCCATACCGAGCGGTGTATTGCAACCAGCTCGTCCGTGAAGACAGACGCGCCTGACAGAGCCCCGCTGACTTCAAACTGAGGGAATAGGGCGTGGAAACCGAACCACTCTTGGGACTTGGAGCCATCCGTATACACTGGTACGGTTTCAGCGTCACACGAAGTTTGCTCGAAAAAGGCCAAACGAAATACTCCCGGCGCTGTAGAACCGATGGGAGCACAGGCGTGGCGACAGAGTTAAAGGTGGTATCCTGGGTAGAACCAGGCGAGCCACCGGCCCGAGAGCTATACCTAGCTCTCGAAGGAGATTCCTAGCCCTAAACCCAAAGGTCTTAGGGTATGACTGGTGGCTCTCGGCGGCATGGGCACCACCGAGATCAGCTGCAGATGCAGTGCGAGCTATTGGTGACTGAGGAAGGCGACAGGTGCGTACAGGAAAATAATGCACGGTGCAGAGCGAGTGGCATCTCCCCAGAATCAACCAGTGGGATCTCAATGGATGAAGTGCGGAAGGCACCGGTCGCCAGGCGAAGTCTAGTGTGGTGGATCGAGTCCATCTTCCGCAATAGACACTCGGCGGCGGCTGCATAAAACTCTCATCCGTAGCCAAGCTTCGAAGGAACAAAGGATCGATAGAAAAGTAAAGGCGACCCAGGCGCTGAACATCACGGAACGAAGAATATCCATGGCGCGGGTACAAGGGACCCTAAGGTTGCGAATATGAGGCTTCGGTCAAATACAAGACCAAGGAAACGGTGCGAGTCTACAACTTCCAGGCGTACCCCATTTAGAAGCAAGTCTGGCTCAGGGTGGAGACGTGGATGCCGGCAGAAGTGCACCACCTTAGTTTTGGCCAAGGAAAACTGAAGGCTGTGCGCTTCTGCATAGCGAGAGACGCATTTCAATACCTGTTGGAGTCGATGCCTCAGAGTTGGCATTTTGGCCGCGCCAAAAGAGAGTGAAAGGTCGTCCACGTAGAGCGTAGCGAGAACATCTTCCGGCAGCACCGAGGTGATGCCGTTGATGCTCAGGGTAAAGAGTGTGACACTGAGAACACTTCCCTGCGGGACACCGGACCGGAGAGGGCTCCCCCCACCCGTACACGGAATCGACGATCTCGCAGAAATTCAGATATAAATATAAGGAAGCGTCCTCTTGCCCCCATCGTATGGAGAGTATCTATGATCATCTTCTGGACTAGGGGCAGTGTACGCTCACGAAGCGAGAGCGAAACAGAACTCACTCAAAGTAAACATGTCGTTCAAGAGTTTTCCGCCTCTGGAGGTAAAGTCCAGCCGGCGGCCTTCCGCGACATCAAGACGTGCATTGAATGCTGGCGGAGCAGCATCCCACCTAGAGAATGTTGAGAAACCGGTCGCGAAGGATTCCGCCACGGACGCGGGGTTCGAGATTGCGGTCCCATTCTCCTGGAGAACGGGAGGGGGGTCCTGCGAGAACATGCCCCAAATCCTTTTGACTCGCTTCCACACCTCTGCTACAGGGGTCTTTTCGTTAAGTGAAGACACGCATGCCTGCCAAGGAGAGCGGTAGGCGTGATTAGAATATATCGGAACCTAGCACTAGCTCGACGAAATTCACAGACAGTGAAGTCGTATAGCGCATGTAGGCCGTCTCACACTCGGCTGACGACCACGGAATCCGCGGCAATTCCGTTGAGGAATATGACCTCTAGGCCAAGCTCGGATGAGATGCGGGGGGCCCTCTTCGAAGAGAAGACCCTCACGGAAATGGCCAACATTTCCCGCAGGCCGAACTCCGGGCGCTGTTGACCGGACAATGCGCTGAAGGTGCTGTCGCCTTCGAAGGCTCATGAGGGGAGGTTGGGATCACCATGCGAGTCTTTTCCTCCCTCCGCCTCGACACCTTAGGCCGGCGGGTGTGCCTCTTTTAGAGGCTCCACCCAACTTACCAGTGGGTGCTGTCCTCCTTTCAGGGAGCAGCTTTACGAGCCCCGGAAGATGGTCTCACGACCAGCTTCAGAGGTGTTGCCCATGCGAGTCTAACGACTCGGGGAGGCGCGCGGCCATTTCGCCTTACGGGAAACGGTCACGCTGAGGGATGAAGGATGGGGGACCCTGGTTTTATCTGGGGCTGGGTGTGAACCATTTATACCACCAGCTCTACTAGGGGAGAGCCCGGGGTGGGTAGAACCAGTAGAAGGGTTCCGAATGGTCGCAGAAACGACCATGCTAGTAGGCCTAGAGGGACCAGGACCAGGGGGTGTCTTCCAGGAAGAGCCGGACACGCCAGGACCAAGTCCCTAGCCTTTTGAAATGAGAGACGATCTTGGGCCTGAACGGCCAGGATTTCCTTCTCAAGGAGATACGCACCATATTGCTTCAAAGAAGCGGGTGAGGCTCTCTGCAATTGACATACTTAGCCACACACGGTTTGGACTTATCGCGTGCGGCCTTGGAACAACTTACACAGACTTTGGGTAACCTCGATTTTGCACGTCTACACGAACGATTAACATGACAGAAGCGGTGACAGTAGTAGCACCTCCAAGGCAGTGGCACGAATGCCTTCACGCGGTAGCGATATCAACCAGCACGCAGCGACTCTGGGAGCTTGTCACAGTCGAACGTGACGAAGAGTGTAGGGGTGGGTGCCGAGGCCCCTTCCTGTTTTCTCATCCTACGGTCGACCTTGACCACCCCATGGTCGGCCAGCTCTGAGGTGGTCATCTATGGAGTAGTCTACGAGTACCCTCGTATAAACCACCTCTTTCACTAAGTTCATAGTAGAGTGCGGCGTTACACTCACTGGCGTGCCATCAAGTGTCCGAAGGGCATTAATCATGGCCGTCTCGGAGGGATTCGACGCATTCGCCAGAAGGCTCCCGTCCAAGAAACGGGTCACCTTCGGCTCTCTACCAATTGCACTAGCTAAAGCTCTCCTCTGATGGATCATGTTGCCCTTGGCCAACATGCTGCCATCAGTGGAGCGAATTACGAGGAAGCGTTTGAAGTCAGCGGGATCGAAAACGCTAGGTAGCCTCTGAATGAGGGGCCACGACGTAATCGAGGCTCCGCTCTGCCCACTTGCACTATTGGTCTTAGTCAGGGACTCTCTACCCGGGAGAGCACCGGGGCCAGACGTGCCGAGCTTCGCTTGGTTGCTTGCCAGACGGAAGCGGCCTCGTCCATCCCCCCCGGCTCCCATGGAGGGAGAGGAGCCCCGAGTCTTTTTGGTCTTTTTCCTCTTTTTTTTTTCTTAGGAGAGGAGGGTGTGGAATGAACCCTCTTCTCTCCTCTGCCCGTGGGAGTTCCTGGGCCAGATCCTTCTCTGAAATGGAAGTCCTGCCTGTCAGAGGAGCACCGGCCGGGGAAGGAGATCCCTCCTCTCCTTGTGAGGCCTCGGGGCCACGTGCCGTCAAAGGAGGAACCTGTGTATGGCACTGAGCCCGGGTTTGTCCCCATGGAGGATCTTACCATTTGGGGATGGGTATCCTCATGGACCATGTCTATCTTACGGGGTACTTCCATGTGTCCCCCCCCCCCAATTTGACCAGCGAACCGGCATCCTTTGGGGAAGAGAGGGGGGGGGGGCACGTACGGTGACCCCCTGTAAGCTCATTATACGCGCCTGCAGGGCTTTGGAGGGCATGGGCCGTTGGGTCCTCTCTTCCCTCGTCCCCCTAAGGAGGTTGGCCTTATCGTGCCGCTCACACCGGGGGGGGTCAATTATGGGGCTCCTGCCTGCTTTCTTGGCAGTCCCCTGGGAAAGCAAGGGGGATGGGGTGCCACTGTAAAGAGGAAATCGCCCAAAGGTGACTCCAGAGGAGGCCGTTCCAAGAGAAGACCTTCAAGAGCCTCACATTTCCCAGCCACCATTCCATTCACTGTGGTAGCTCATCTGGCGACTACCTACTTGGGCATAAGTCGCCGTACACAACAGAGCCTAATACTAGGCTATATTAGAAAATAAATAACAAAAATATAATATGTAACTAACAAATAACAACGATAAAAAATAACTGGAAAAAGCAAAAGGGCAAGAAGGAAGCATCCTCCTGCGTTGGGGGTAGGCCCGACCCCCCTCGGCGCAGGGACATACGGCCTACAAAAAGAGGCACGAAGAAAGGTCAAATAAAGGGAAGGCTAGCCTCCTCCAAAAAGTCGTAAAGTCCACAAGTCAGTGTGCACGAACCGTCCTGAGTACAAGGGACAAGCGGTAGCGAACCCCGCTCATCCCGGTACCGGGACAGGTAACGTGTGCCATGATCGCCCAGACTGGGACATTCAACAAGAATGTGCCGAACAATCTGGGGGACAATGCAGTCTTCACAGTAGGGCGGTGGCGAGCGCTCCATCAAATGGCGGGGCATCCCGCGAGTGTGCCCAATTCGGAAATGACAGAAAGCAACCTGAAGCCTTCGCGGCATTGGGGGGTAGGTTCATAGGAACAGTCGCGGCGCAATGGCACACAACTTTAGGTTCCCCTCTACCGTATCCCATCTTCTTTGCCAAGCCGCCCGAAGAGCTGCCCGTATTCCTGCCATGTAGTCGATGTGAGGAAGAACGAAACGTTGTTCTGGTCGCCCAGTCCTCGCACCCTCATTCTCCACAATTCCTGCATGTCCAGGAACCCAGCAGAAGATAATCTCGACATCCACCCGGCTCGCCAAAACCGTGGCGTCACGAACATCGCGTCTCTTGGCGGCATAGGCACCGTCGAGATCAGCTGCGAATGCAGTGAGAGCTGTTGGCGACTGAGGGAGGCGCCGGGCTCACGCGTACTGGCGAGAAATGGACTGTGCACGCGCAGAGCGAGTGGCATCTCCCAGCATCGACAAGTGGGTTCTCAATGGGGCAAGTGCGGAAGGCACCGGTCGCCAGGTGAAGGCCGGTGTACTGGATCAAGTCCACATTCCACACACGCTTGGGTTCGGATGTATAAAATTCGCATCCGCAGTCGAGCTTCGAGCGAATAAAAGTAAGGCAGTAGCTCTATCAGCGCCCCAGGCGCTGAACGTCACGGAGCGAAGAATATCCATTGCGCGGGGGTAAGAGACCTTAAGGCTGCGAATAGGAGCCTCCCAGGTGAGGCGTCGGTCAAATTCAAGACCAAAGAAACGGTGCGAGTTCACCCCTTCCAGGCGCACCCCATTTAGAAACAAGTCTAGGTCGGGGTAGAGCGGTGGATGGCGGCAGAAGTGCACCACCTTAGTCTTGGCTAAAGAAAACCGAAACCTGTGCGCTTCGGCATAGCGAGAGACGCGGTTCAATGCCTGTTGGAGTCGACGCTCCAGAGTTGGCATCTGGGCCGCGCCAAAAGAGATCGAAAGGTCGTCCACGTAGAGCGTAGCGAGAACATCTTCTGCTGGCACCGAGGTGATGCCGTTGATGCTCAGGGCAAAGAGTGTGACACTGAGGACACTTCCCTGCGGGTCACCCTCTTCCTGTTCCATTAGGCTGGGGAGGGCTCCCAACACCAGTAGGCGGAATCGACGATCTCGCAAAAATTCAAATATAAACATTGGGAGGCGTCCCCTCGCCCCCATCGTGTGGAGGGTCTCCATGATACCGTATCGCCATGCGATATCATAGACCTTCTCCACATCGAAAAACACAATGCTGTAGTGCTGTTTACGAAGGAAGGCCTCGCAGAGGGCATTTTTTATTCGGAGCACAGCATCCGATGTGGAGTGGAATTTGCGGAAGCTGCATTGTGCAGAAGACAGATGGCATCCATTGTCCAGAAAAAAGGCTAAGCTAATTTACCAATTTCTCCATCAACTTTCACAAGCAGGAGGTTAGAGATTGGGGGGAAACCGGACGGAGTAGAGTGATCTCTTCCCTGTTGGCGAAAAGCAAGCATAGTAGCAATTCACCAGGAATCTGGGAGGATACCTTCTACCCAGATCCTGTTGAACAAATCTAACAGAAAGGCCATGCCACGCTCATCCAGGTGTCGAAGCATGGCGTACGGAACATCGTCGGGACCAGGGGCGGTGTCTAGGCACGAAGCGAGAACGGAACGCAACTCACTCAGAGTAAACGTGTCGTTGAAGGGTTCTCCGTCTCTGGAGGTAAAGTCCAGTCGGTGGCCTTCCGCGACATCACGACGCGCATTGAATGCTGGCGGAGAATCATCCCGCCTGGAGAATGCGGAGAAAACGGTCGCGAAGGATTCCGCCAAGGACGCGGGGACCGAGATTGCGGTCCTAAAGAACGCGAGCGGGGTCCAGCGAGAACTTTCCCAGAATCCTTTTGCATCGCTTTCACAACTCTGCTAGAGGGGTCTTTCCCGTTAAGTGAAGAGACGTATGCCGCCAAGAAGAGCGGCGGGCGTGCTTCGAAATATACCGGAACCTAGCCCTAGCCCGACGAATTTCACCGACAGTGAAATTGTTCGGGCAGTGATTATAGCAAATGTAGGCATAGCGCTTCTGCTTGAGGGCCGTCTCACACTCATTGACCACCACGGGAGTGATTCGCCTGCACAATGGCCAGACGTTCTAGGAATAGTAGTTAGGACCGCGGCGATGAAGTTGCCGGAAAAAAACTCAACGACTTCATCAACCGACCTAAACTCCTCGACTGATACAGAGAAATCATTAATTTCCTGAAATGTGGACCCCGCCCCCAAGCACCACCGGGGCGGGCTCTCGGGCGGCAATGGCCCAGAAAATGATATTTGAATGGGAAAGTCATCACTACCATGGATGACATCGACCACCCCCCCACCCAAAAATCAAGCTGTGCATCGGGAGAGCACATAGATAGATCGAGACAGGAAAATGAAACGGTTTTCGGGCAGTGATGCGTAAAAACATCCACATTTAGTACACCTAACTCCAGCAGCTCGTCGATCAGGTGGGCAAGGACTTGACCCCGGAATTAACCGTTCAGATCTCAGCGCAAGATAAAGTGCCTCGGCAACCGTGCCACGACACGGCGGAAGTCCATCGCGTCGAAGTCGGCTGACGGTGGAATGTACGCGGAAATAACAGTATACCTCCTACCCAAGTGCAGCTGCACAGCTACTGCTTGAAGGGAGGTATCTAAAGCGAAGAGAAGAACCGAGACATCATACCAGGTGTAAATCGAACATCTTCCCGCCCGTCCCCATCCCGTGGTGGTAGGGTCGCAAAACCCTTATACCTCGGGAGGGTGGGTAGGGGTATACGCTCAGGATGGTCTCCTGCAAAAAGATAGCTAACGGGGAACGGGACGAGACGAGCCGAGCCTCCGCAACTCCCAGTTGGCCCGGAGTCCGCAGCAAATCCAATGAAGGAGTATGCCTTGCAGGCTTATCTCGGAAGAGACGCCGGGCCCTCTTCGAAGAGAAGACCCTCACGGAATGGCCGTACGCTTTCCGGAGACACAACTCCGGGTTCTGTTAGCTAGACAATGTGCTGAAGTCGCTGTCACCTTCGAGGACTTATCGAGGGAGGTTGGGCTCGCCATGCGAGTCTTTTCCTCCCTCCGCCTCAAAACCTTAGGCGAGCAGGGCGGCTTTGAAGGAGGGGGGAGCCTCTTTTGGAGTATCCACAGTCTCCGAGCCACCTAGCCTACGACTGGGTGTGGGTCAAGAAGCCGTAGCACCTCGAGTGCTGGCCTCCTTTCGGGGGCAGCTTTAGGAACCCCGGAAGATGGACTCACGACCCTCTTCAGGCATGTTGCCTCTTCTGAGTCTAACGACTCGCGGAGGCGGGAGCCGTTTCGCCTTACAGGAAACAGTTACGCTGGGGGAGCCAAAGGTTTAGCCGTGGCTAGGTGTGAGCCCTTTGTGCCGCCAGCTTTATCTAGGGAGCACCCGGTGTGGGTATAACCTGCAGAAGGATTCCGAATGGGCGCGGAAACGACCGTGCTCGTAGGGATGGAGGGGCCAGGAGCAGAGGGTTTTTTTCGTAACATCGAATCATAGAATGTTCAGAGTAGCACGGGGCGCGCCAGGACCAAGTCCTTAGCCTTGTGAATTGAGATATGATCCTGCACCTGAACCACCAGGATTTCTTTCTTAGGGAGATAATCACCCTATTGCTGGAGGCTCCTCCCTGTTTTCTCATCACACGTTCGACCTTAACCGCTCCTTGGTCGGCTAGTTGTAATGTTATGTCATCGAAGTCCACGAGTTTCTTCACATAAACTCCTCCTTTTGCAAAGTTCATGGTAGACTGGTGCCATCAAGTGTCCGAATGGCACTAATCATGGCCGCCTCGGGATGATTTGACGCATTCGCCAGAAGAGCTGCCATCCGAGAAACGGGTCACCTTTGTCTCTCTACCAATCAGGTTAGCTAGTGCTCTTCTCCGATAGAACAAGTTGTCCTTGGCCAATATGCTGCCATTAGTGGAGCCCATACTAGAAAACGTTTGAAGCCAGCGGGCTCGAAAAAACAAGGTACCCTCTGAATGAGGTCCCCTAACTGGGGAAGCACCGGTTCCGAATGTATCATCTTGCCTTAATCACATTCCGAAAGGGCAGCAGCCCCGTCCGTCCCCGTGGCTCCCCCGGAGGGAGAGTGAGGGGTGGGTCTCGAGGCCCCTCTCTTCTTACTCTGTCTTTTCTTTTTAGGAGAGGTGAGTGGGGAATGAACCCCCAGAAGGAGCTCTTAGGCTGGATGGACCGGCTTCAGAAAGATCCTTCTCCGAGATCGAGAAGGTCTTTGCTGTCAAAGGAGCTCCAGCCGGAGGAGGAGGTCCCTCCTCTCCTTGTTAACCCCTGGGGCCTGAGTCATCTAGGAAAGAGTTGAACAGGGGCGGACTCGGCTTCTGTGCTTGGCCCGAGCGCGGGTTCGACCCCATGGAAGATCCTACCATCTGGGGCTTGGTCACCTCAGGGGGGAGGGCGTCCATGTGGCCATCCCCATCCCCTCCCCCCCCAAGACATCACAGATCCCATTTGAGTAACCTTTTGTCTCTTCTTCTTGGGCCGGCATCTGTCTGGAAGGAGAGGGAGGCATGTACAGTGAGCCTCTGTAAACTTGCTATGCGCACCAGCAGGAGTTTAGACAGTACAGGCCAACAGGCCCTGTAATCCCTCACCACCTTAGGGGGGTTGGCACTATCAAGCGGTGGGAGCAGTCAAGGGAAAACTTCTGCTAGCAAGAAGGAAAAGGAGGGGGTGAGCGGGAGTCCCCTGCACCCATAGGCATGGGAGAAGAGTAAGACTCCTCCCCGGTGGTATAAAAGTTTGGAGGGTCCCCTGAGAAGGTACAGGGGGGGTGGACCTCCTTTTCTATTGTGAACCTACCCAAGGGCGGCTCTGATGGTGGTGAAGGGAAAGTGGAGAGATATTTTTTTTTAATTTTCATCATCTGGGGGGGGGGGGGTACCCTATTAGTGACATGGGACGCAAACGCTAATCACCCATGCAGTAGCCCGCTCTGTGAGGGGTGAACACAAGGCCGGCAAAAGCCGACCCCCACTATTTAGGACCATACCTCCCACCCTGTGGACAGGCAACCCCTCAGCATGGTGGCTCTACCTTGGGCTGGACATAAAATTGATAAGACTGTGAAAGGAGAGAGAAAGGGTATGTGAGGAATGTTAGGGTGGGGTAAAAGCAGGTTGCTAAAAACTCACCACCCAGACTGGAGCTCAGGGGTGTTTACACTGTGAAATTAGAGGCCAACCAGAGAAAGTTGTTGGAGAAGTTGTATGGAAAGTGAGGGAGCAAGGTAGGAAGACAGGTTGTCAGAAAGGAGAAGAGGCTAAGCTGGAGTTCTACAGGGCACTGAGTCCCGTCAGCATGGTGGCCAGGAAAGCAAATCACTGTGACCCTTACAGGGACAAGGCTGGACAAACCAAGACTGGGAAAGTTTTGGCCAATAAATTTTCCCTTGCCCCAATATTTCAGGTGAATGTGTGGAAGGTTTACTTTTCCACTACACCACTAAGGCCTGACTTTCCTGGGGCAGGGTTTGTCCTATTAGTGGGCTTCCCACTTACTTTTAAGGGGACTCCAAAGGGACAAGCCCCCTTAAGATATTAGGCGCCCGAGATGGATCTACTATACAGTAATGCCTTGCTGGAAGACAACTTGAGTTGGCACCCGATACTTACTGCTAGGGATTAATCTCTGCATTGAAATTATGTGACCTGACAGAATGTGACAGACCTATATTTTCCTCAGCAGTTTTTAGGAGAGCAATAATACTTAACCGAAATTTGAATGTTTTTTTACACCATCACAATTTGGATGTAAACTTAGATTAAATATCAAAATAGACAAAAAATACCTCATTTATGAGAGAGTTGGGAAGCAATGTTTCAGTAGAGGCATTTGGGAAACTGAATCTCTCTTCCATTTCATCATTGACAGGACTTTGATCTTCTAAAAATTCTTCCTTAATATCTTCTTTCATTAAAATCACCCCGAAAGCTTCCTAAAAAGCAACAAAACTTTTCTATGAAAATATCTGTAGATATTTTAGTCGATCAACATCTTTATTATCTAAGCCCTTGCATTTGATTGAGGAGTGGCATGATGCAATGGTTGAGTATGATTGTGTTTGAAAATTATAGGCGTGTGCTTTAGTTTTGTTTCTTAATTGAGACAGCATTAATTTGGTAGCTGAACATTATATGTGGGTGAAGCTGAGATGGGCTAGTGTGAAACTGTGTGTGGTTGTAGTGACTGGACCCTGTAATGATGCAAGTAAATCTCAGAAAGAGAGATTATGGAATGAATTGGAATAAGGGGTGGATTGACTAGGAGTGTATATCAGTTGATGGTTATAGGAGATATGAAAGGACAACTTAGTAAGAGAAGGGATGACTAGAACTTTTGGTACACCTGATGAAGTGTGGTAGGGTCCTGTGCTTGAAACTCAAGTATGGCAAACACATTCTTTCAACATAAAGATGTGCATAAATACAAATGGACCATGCAAAGCAGAGGAGGAGAAGTTAAGAGTATTAATGATCTATTATTATTATTAATAGGTTGGAAACAAAGTTCTCGCACAACTTTTATTGACAATGATTTACAATGAAGCAATACAGAAAAATAGAGAAATCAATAAATAATGTAATTACCATTATTTTTTAGCACCTGTTTTCAAAGATGGAATAGATGATGGATGACTTTGCTGTAAAATTCAACTGGTTTGCTATCAAAGAATTCTCCCACTGCAGTTTTCAGTTCATCATCATTTGCAAATATTTTGCCATTCAAGAAGTTCTGCAGTGCCTGGAATAGATGTCAAGTCTGTCGTTGCCAGCTCTAACGAGTATGGTGGGTGAGGGAGAACTTTCCATCCCACCTCCAAGAGTTTATCATGGGTATGATTTACAATGTGTGGCCAGGCGTTATCATGAAGAAACATGATATCATTCAATTCTGGTTGTTTAAGTGCAATTGCATCTGCCATCTGTTGCAGTTGTTGACTGTATAATTGAGTGTTGATAGACATTGTACTCCAACATTTCCCAGTAAATCACTCCATTCAAATCCCAGTAGACACAAACCATAAGCTTCTTTTGATGTCAGTCAGCCTTTGAATGATGTTGCGCAGATGCACCTTTGTCTGTCCAGCTTCTTTTGCATGCCATGTTTGAGTGTTTACCCCATTTCTCATCTACAGTAACCACTTTTCAGCCACCACAAGTGATATTGGATGTGGATCAGCTTTGACAAAAGTGCAGAAACGGTCAGTCAATAAGTGAGGGTTAACTACTTCATGGCTAATCTGGGAGATCGAATTGGCCACACTGAAACTTCTTAAACCAATCATAGCCTGTGTGGATCGCCTATTGTGTCTTCTCCAAATGTTTGGTTGATATGATGTTGCAATTGGGCAGTATCCAGGCCCGACTTGTAATGATACAGTAAAAGAATACATTGCTGTTCACAGGTAAGTCATTTGATGGGTAATTTTTAAAACTTAGATATCATAAAATGTGTCTGCCAACTACTGTGCAGTGTCATAGGCTTTCTTAGGCCTCACTTGAAAATGCATAGTGACCTAGTCTACCTAGGCTCTAGGCAATGTGCACTTTCAAGTGAGGGCTAGCAAAGACTAGGCCACTGCACATTACCTTGCTGTAAACCTTGTATAAATCTATAAATAAATAAACTTTTAAAAAAAGGTTATGCAAGAACTTTGTTTCCAACCTAATATGTGTGAGCTTAGTATGAAAGAAAATGGTGGCAGATGTATGATATGAAAATCTATAGAAAGTACGAGTATGGGGCTATCCCATTACATGATTGTGCTGTGTAAGGCTACATTTGTTGTGCATGGAAGTGCAAGGTGGAAAGAAAGGGAGAATCAGAGAAAGGATGCTTAAGGAGTAGAAGAGAGAAGAATGAATAAGTAAGAAATTAACCGGTGTAAGAAAGAAGTGAATGAAGACTGGAGAGAAGATGAATGGATAAAATTGACAAGCTATTCTGGAAGTAAATATGAGTGGTGAGAAAGCAAGAGAAGAATAACTATAAATATCAAGGATAAGAATGGCAAGGTACTTGTGATCTCTATGTTATTGTTGCTGATCCTCAAGCATTATGGCCTGGACATCCAATTTTGCATCCACTCACCTAAAAAACACTTGCAAATTTATACTTATCTATAAGGGTTTAGTAAGAGAAGGATCCCCTTTGAAAAATGGTATATAAGGTTGTTGGCACCCTAAAAGGGTCCTAACTACTTGAGCTAAGTTCCTTCTAAACACTTTTATCCTCCACTTTCCTTACAAATTTCTATCTAAACTATATCATAAATGCCATTCTGGGATTTCAATTATACTTAAACAATCCTTTGAATTACAGGTCCTATAAGCAGACTTTGTAGTCCGAGTTCCAGAGGCCGGTCTTATTTGAAACCAGGTATGAATCCAGTAAAGATTATAAGAGAACTGCCATTGATACTGAACATTGAAACCTGGAAAAGAAACTTGAAACAATTACCTCTTTGAAGGAAGAGTCTTGTGGCTTTACTTCAGAAGAACCATCAACCATTCGCTCTTGATAGGTTGATCCAAAATCATCTCCATCACATGAATCAAAAAATTCTTCCTTGATCTTTGTTTGGGCTGACATTTCTTCACAATTACTCTTAATATAAAAGTGAAGATGCTTTACCCTTTGTTTCAAATTTACTCAATTTAAAAAAATCAAATCACATTAACTTTATAAAGATAAACAACAATGATGTGCAATATCAATATTGTAACTAATACTCACCCTTTTATCATCATAGAACTCTTCCTTTATTTCTTTAATTGTCATGTCTCCAGAATCATCCTATAAGAGATGAAAAAGTAAAAATTTCTTTTCATTTCCCGTAATATCTTGTGTATTATCAAAAGACCACTAAAAGTAATTGTATTTTTGTGCATCATTGCCAAAGGGCAGAGAAAATAAAGATCAATTCCCAATTATATCAGATATAGACTCAAACTCAGCTCCCCTTCAAAAAGGGCCTAAAGCTCCTGAAATCAGAGATTCATTTCCCAAGTCAAAGGACTCCAAGGACATCCCAATCTTCAATCATACCTACAACACTTTCCCACATTTATTCAGCTAACCAACTAGACTTGTTAAGTTACAGCAATCCATCATGAAATTGATTTCAAAGTTTTCTGCGCAAGAGTCACAATAAAAGATTGATGTCCCAACACTAAAGAAGACAATTATTTTCTTTTTTTTCACCCATTTGGCAGCTGTCTTCAAGAGCATAAATCACTGTAATTAAAATTCTAGTCTAGTACTAGATATTCTAAAATTAGCAAACAAAACAAAAAACAACAAAAAAACAAAGTAAAAAAATAAAACCATAAATAAAATAAGAAGCATGTTCCGGTATTGGAGGGAGGGGGGGAGGAGCTGCCTACCTCTGCTACAGGAACATGCAACCAACATCGAGAAGTCAAGTAAAATGGAGGAGGCCAGCCTTCTTGAAGAAGGCAGACAGTCTAAAGTCATGTATGAATGAACTCACCCCAAGTAAAAGGGGCAAGCGATAGCAAGCTTGCTCATACTACTACCAGGACAGGTAATGCGCACAAAGATCACCTAGACTGGGACATTCAACAAGAATGTGCAAAAGGTCCAGGGACAATGCAGTTCTCACAGTAAGGTGCACAGGAGCACTCCATCAAATGGAGGTGCATCCTGGGAGTGTACCCAATTTGAAGATGACAGAAAGAGCCTGAAGCCATCATAGCATTGGAAGGTAGGTCTATGGGAGGAATAGTTGTAGTGCAATGGCCAGCAACTTTGAGTTTCCCTCAGCCATCTCCCATCTTCTTTGCCAAGCAGCCTCCTGATTCATGCCATGTAATTAGTGTGAGGAAGAGTGAAACGCTGGTCTGGTTTTCCAGTCCTTGCAACTCTTTGCCTCCCTCATCAGATTGCTCATTCCCTGCAATTCCCACATGTCCAGGAACACAGCAGAAGATAATCTCAACATCCACCTGGCTCACAGCAGATACCATGAGCCAGGGAGTGTGGAGATTCCAATACACCAAGAGCACTCAGGGTGTTTTGTGAGTCACCAAAGATCACAATCTGGTCTCTGAACCTGACACAATGCAATATCTACAAGACCCAGCAGCATCTTGCAACCAAGCTTGGCTGTGAAGAAAATGCAGCACATGGTAGAGTCAAGCTGACTTGCAAACAGAGGGGGGATATGGTATGGGAGCTTGATCCCCTCTTGGAAATAGAAACCATTCATGTAAACTGGCACATATCCAACCTGACATGAAGTGTGGTCCAAAAAGGTCAAACGCAATACTCCCATGCTTTGGAAGCAGAGGCATGGCAACAAATAGTTAGAAGTGGTACACTCAAGGGTGGCATCATGGGCAGAACCAGAGAGGTACATCAAGCTCTCAAAGAAGTTTCCTAGCCCTAAACCAAAAGGGCTTAGGATAGGACTGGTGTCTTGTGGCGGCATCAACACTGTCGAGATCAGATGCAGATGTAGTGAGAATCATTGGTGGCTGAGGGAGGCACCGGGCTCATGCAGACAGGTGAATAGTGCACAGTGCAGAGCGAGTGACATATCCCCAGCATCAACAAGTAGCGCTGAATGGGGGATGTGCAGAGAAGGCCTCTGGTTACCAGGTTGAGACTTGTGTGATGGATTGAGGCACCTTCTACAATACACTCTCAGCTGTGGATGTATAACTCACATCTATAGCCAGGCTTTGAATGAACAAAGGAATAGAAAGCAAGACCAAGAAATAAGAATCCACCACTCACATGAACAAATCCCAGTCACGGTGGAGCCATGGATGGTGGCAATAGTGCACCACCTTAGTCTTAGCCATGGAAAACTGAGCGTTGAGAGCTTTGGCATAGTGAGGGATGCAGTTCCATACCTGTTGTAGTTGATGCTCCAGAGTTGGCATCTGGGCTGAACCAAAACAGAACAAAAGGTTGTCTACAGTGAGTGTAGCGAGAACATCTACAGGCAATACTAAGGTGATACAGTTGATGCTCAGGGCAAAGAGTGTGACACTGAGGACACTTCCATTGGACCAGAGAGGGCTCCCCCCTCACTTATATGTGTAAATGTGGAATCAACAATTTGAAGAAACTAAAGATTCAGAGGCATTCCCCTCTCCCCCATCCCCCATCAAGTGGAGAGTCTCCACGATACCGTCTTGCCCTGTCGCATCATAGGCCTTTGCCAGATCAAAAGAAAACTGGCATAGTATTATCTAAGAAAGAAGGCTTTGCAGAAGTCATTTTCCAGTCAGACCAGAGCATCCAATGTAGAGTTAAACAGGGGGCACACACCCAGCATAGGTATGACAATTCCAGTGAAGGCATATGCCCTCCAGGCCTAGCTCAGATGAGATGTGGGGGCCTTCTTTGAAGAATAAATTTTTAATATTGTTCCTATGTAAAATATCAACTTAATTGGTTTTAAGGAACTAAAAATTCTCATTTGAATGTTTTTTTTGTTTAACAATCTATGTAAAGTAGGGGCTAAGATACGAGAGTCTTTGTAATTTGAGAGGGGTGCCAAAACCTACAAATTAAGATATTGAAAAACAGATTTCAGCCAAAAATCTACTAATACAACAATTTTCATCAAAATCCAATAGGGTATGGCTCCATAGTTCAAAACTTTGCCTCATTTGTCAGAGAATTGGTCATTGACAAGCTGGGTGCCATTCAAGTGAAATTGCCCTCTAGTTTTAACCATAAAGGACGGTGCTAAAACAGCCATCCCATATTTGTACTGAAAAGTGAGCAAAATTGATGGCTAAACATACCCCATACCCAAACTTGCCTTACCCAGTTGGCTTTCGGCCCTCGCAGCAGGTAGTGACCTCAAGGTATACACTGCCACTTGACTAAGGAGCGATAAGAGGATGAAAGTGCATTGGGAAGCTAAACCAACCTCTTTGGATAGAAAAGAAAGTTTGGAAAGGGCGGGAAGGTATGTTATAATGAGAAGTAAAGATAGGTGGGTCCAGTAAAGAATAGGGTGGATGATCACCAATTATTATCATGCTCTGGTGCTAGGTGAGTTCAGGGTGGAATGCAGTCCACCAAGGCACCATAACTAGCAGATCAAACTCTGTCCAGGTGGGAACAGTCCTACTTGTGCAAAGTGTGAGTAGAAAAGGTAATAATATTAATGAATAATAAAAATAATAACAATAATAGTAATATAATAAATAATAGAATGATAACAATATTAATAAATAAAGATAAAGTAGTTCTGAGAAGAGGCAAGGGGGAAACATAACAACTTTCCGAGGTCACATCAGAGAATTAACATCAATTCAATGATGGGACTTCCCTAATTTGCACTCATGCTGGAAGGATGTGCAGCTGCTCCAGGTACCAAGTGTAACAGGCTACACAGTGTACTGCCCCTGAGGGGGAGACAAAAGGCAGACTGAATAGTAATAAATTGAAAAATATTTGAAGGTCCATTTATAGTTCGGTCAAATGGGGTTTGTTATGTGTTAGTGCATGGAAGAGAAGATGGAAGCTTGGAACAATGTAGAGCGCATCAATGAGTACTTGATGCAATACCCGGTCAATGAATGTCTGTTGCAAAATAAGGAAGAACTTGAGGGAGTGGATGCGATGGTTAGTGCTTTAGAAAGGAGGCAATTAGTTTTAGTTGGGTGAAACAGTAAAAAGAAGGGAAATGGAAGGAACAGTTTGGTGAGAGTGGGACAAGTGAATGTTCTGGATTTTTGCAAGATCAGAATGAAGTGAATGATTAAATGTTTAGCATTTGTAAGTTTACTCTGAATGAGTATGTTAATGAGCATAAATGGGATTAGTATACAATTGGAGCAAGATTCTGTGAATGCCATGAAAGAATTGTTGGTTGAAGTAGAGAGGCTGGTTGAGGATTTAAGTGGGATTGAGAATGGTAAGAAAACATGAGAGTAGAAAAGAAGACACGTGTGTTGGCTCTGTTACCAAGAGGAGAGACAGAGTGAAAGAGTATGCATGGGTGATGACTGAAATTATTATGATTTGTGAGAGTAAGTGATGGTTGATTGGGTAGATGGGGATTGAGGCATGGTAAGGTGAGAAGAATTTAGGCAGGAAGGATGTAGTGGTTATCTATGTTTTCCTTCCCTCACCCATGTTCAGTTATACCTCTAGTTGAGTCATTTTCGAAGATATGTCACTTTTTTAAAAATATTAAATAAAAGAATTTCATTGCCTGGCAAAAACAGCAATAACATTCATACTGACCTGTTAATTCTTGGTTGTATTAATTCTTTACATTCATTTTCATCTCCAGGAAATAAATAAAAAAGAAGTATATATATATACATATAGCATGGTAACAAGTGTGCATCTTGGCGGCATTTGGCTCACTGGCGAGCAATCAGCGTGTCAATGTGCCAACGGGAGGCCTTGTCAGATGGCCACCATGGAAAATCCCAATGGTGGAGTGAGCGGACAAATGTACTCAATTTTGTCAATGGTCACAAATGTGGATGAGGGTTGCAATCATATCAATGATCTTTTGTGCCAATGAAACAACCACAGTTCTGATGAAGATCGTGGGTTCTCTGAGTGCTACAGGCTCCAATGCACAGGTGTCTCTTTGTAGCAGTCAGTTCTGGTAACCGTCCGCCACAAGTTCCACTTACTCGCATGGTGAGATGTCTGTTAGATTAGGAGGAGGTTTTAAGGGGATGAGAAAACTCAATTTTATTTATTTAAAAAAAAAGCTTCAATATATATATATACATATATATCTGTACCACCCAATACAATCACATAGAATATATATTAAACCTGTTCAAAATGTAACCTGTTGCAAACACTTTTGGGCCATATGTTTTTGTTCCACTAAAAAAAGTAAAAGATTTGTGCCAAATTTTATTGTAATCAGACATTGCTTAAGGGTCGCCCCCACAAAGCATCAATTTTTCAAAATCAAACAAAAAAGGAAACAAAAAGTTAACAAATATGAAAAAAGTGGTTCTAATATATTTCCTTTCACACTCACGAGAAGTACAAATATAATGACATCACTGAGAACTGAAATAAGACAAAAAACAGTTCCGAAAGGACCTCCTTGCTTTATTCGGAGTCCGATCGCTCGGGCTTCAGTAGGGCTGCCTTGGAGGCTATGGGGCACTCCCTCCTGTCCTTAGCCACCTCCTTCAGAAGAAACTGCTTCTAAGCTTCTTCTCGAGTGATGGCCGTGTTGAAGGTGGTCATCAGGGCCACTCCCCGGTGGCAATGTCATTCGCCCTCTTCATCTTGCAGAAGAGAGGATCCCTGTACAAACTGGCGGGGCTCTTAACCAAGAGTGTGGCCAGTTCCTCTCCTTGTCCTGGAAGCAGGAGATTCAGCGCTTTTCTCAACTTGGAACTGAAGAAGCCTGAAAGAAGCTTGTTGGGATTGAAGACCTTTCTATCAGACATTTCAGTCCATTCCCCTCCCTCTTCATGTTCTGGACCATGGACACCTTCTCTTCCTTTGTAACCCTTTGGTCGAAGAGAGAGGGAGAGGCACCAAGTCTTCTGACACGTACCAGAGATGGCGCTTGAATGCCTTTAGGGCCACTTCAGCAACACGCTTATTGAGGATTCCTCTGCAAAGTTCCACATGAAGAGGAGATCGTTGTAAGGAGCATGGAAAGGAACTATGGCCTCATTCCACGGAATGGCGTAAAAGAGGGCGATGAAGAGGGACACCTGTTCCATGGCTCGAAGTTTGTGAGAGGTCAGCCGAAACTGAGACATGACAAGGAAAAATTTGAGAGCATAAATTTCCTTTAACATCTATCTCACTTAATGAAATGTTCCTCATGTCCTTATCTTGAAAGTCGTCTCAATATCGCCTCCCAGGAAGATGTAGGAGAGAACCAAGAGCTCCTTGTAGTCTTCTCTTGGATGACTTTCTTGTTCAATGTCACTCTTGAGTTCAGTCAAAGCTGTCTTCCTTGCATCAGACAGCTCAACTGTCAGGAGAGGAAGGAGGCTTTCTTCATCCATGGAGGATGTCCAAGATTTCTGGTCAAGGAAGTCCCACTGGTCCCAGAACCGGACAGAGAGAGGGACATTAGGCTCGCCATATGGTACATAACACTGTTTGAAAACGTCCCCTTCCAGAATGTGGTTCCTGCACGCAAACCAGAGGACATTCGTTCCCAGACCCTCCTGAATCTTGATGCAGGTTCGTTCATTGGGACCCGTGTTCGAGGCAGTAGTGTCAAACACTATTCCACCTCCAGTCCAGTGTCGGATACTGCCTTGAAGACAGCCCCCGGCATGTGATGCCCAGTGCCTTGGGGAATCTTGGCTGCTTCCAAGAGGTACTCCTTGTCACCACCTGTGGCGCGAATGGCGATCCTCTCAACACGTTCACGTCCCCCAGCAATGTCAGGCAGCTGCTTGGCATCCCAGTGAAGTAGCACTATGGCGTTCGATCTTCTCTGCAGTGGCCACTTCCTTTCGGTTCTTTCTCCTATGGCGGCGGATGGAGCTCATAGAAAGCGTGATGTGGTCGATGTTCTGATGGGTTACCTTAACCACAGCTCCGACCACTGCTATCACAGCCAGATCTGAGACTTTGAAGTGGTCGAGTTTGGTGTTCACTTCCTTTGACAGGATTAAGGCAGACTTCTTTCCAGCTATTCTCTTAGGAGGACTTAGACACTTGAACTCAGCATTGCTTCCATCCATTTCCCCGTGAGAGGACGAAGACGATGAGGCCACCTGGCTTGAAGGTACAACACTTAAGGTGATCTTTTTCTCCATCTCCACAGCCTGTTTCCGCTTCACCTCCGCTTTTTCTCTTGGAGCCTCACTTACACAGTGTCCAGGCTCTTCATGGAATGAATACATGGTACAAAACAGATGGGTGCTAGGTAAGTCCAAGTGGGCAAGCTTGCAGCCATTTTCAGAAAAAGAGGATTCATTAAAATTTCAAATGTTCTTTAAAAACATAGACTATGGTTAACAATCTAAAAGATATATAAAAAAAGGAAGAGGTAGTAAAAATGTAGGAAAATAAATGCTCTAGAATGCTGTAAAATCAAAGTAAAATCATAAGACATGACACGTCTATCTGGTTCTAAAAATGATAAAACATTAAATTTCCTTTAAAAGATTTGTCTGATAAAAATTTAAACACTCGATTCCTGTTAAAGGTGCACTCATGTTCGGAAAGGATGCCCCTCAGAACCTGCTCAGGACACACCCCTTGGTAAATAAAAGGAAAAAGCCTTTGCCGCAGAGTATGGAAACGTAGGCATTCAGCAAATAGGTGGAGTACAGATATTGGTACTCCACAGTGAGTGCGCATTGGAGGCTGCTGAAGGCCTTCCATCAAAAAGCCATGTGTCAGAGACAATGCCCAATTCTCAGACAGCATAGAATAACATCCTGAGTATGGGTCCTAGTAGTGCGTGGCCATGGGCAGACTGACTGTTTGGCTGACCACGTACTCACGGATGTATGGCACGGCATCACGGAAAGGAAGAGGAGCAGGGGTGAAGGTTCCTAGAGATGCAGCTGCCTTGGCAACAGCATCTGCTCTCCCATTTCCTTTTATACCTATGTGGCTAGGTACCCAACAGAATAAAACTTCGTGGAACGAGGATAAATTAAAAAGCCACTGTTGTTTCTTTGAAACCAGCGATGGGGGTACTTTAGGCATCTGAAATGGAATAACTGATAATTCCCTCAGTTGACCTGTATCTCCAGTCATACGCAGGGCAAAGGGGCGAGTCAGTGAAGGAAACCTGTCATATGAGGCCACCGAGTGAATATTATAGGTGCAGCATTCAAATACAGGTGAGTGGGGGAGCTGTTGCAGCCTGAAAAGGTACTGCAGGTTAAAATTAAGGTGGTGAAAGGATAGTAGAAGGACCCCACTCTCTGCATGGAGATGCCATACTGGGGAGGACTTAAATGCTCCCAAAGCTAGACACACTCCTTGGTTCCTAATAGAAGTGAGCTTATCTAGGTTTGAGGATGAGGATGAAGAGTACACCTGAATCTTAATCCAGCTTAGACTAGATCAAGGTTGTATACAAAAGCCACAGGGTACGGCGATCACTTCCCCACAAAACATGTGATAGATCTTTTAAGATATCCATTCTCTTCAAGCAGGATTTTTTCAAGGCAGTTATATGGGAGACCCAGGAGAGCTTTGAGTCAAAGATAACCCCAAGAAATTTACAATGAGGCTCAAACGAGATGGGGGAGCCATACAAAGATAAGGTTAGATGTTCCCAGTCAACTTGCCTGAAATTCGAGAAATCAACTGCCTTTGTTTTTGAGAGTGACAGTCGGAAGCCTTTTGCAACGGCATTCTTGGCAATGATGTTAATGGCCAGTTGCAATTTACGGATGTCAAATGGCAACCCAGGCGATGCTGATAAAGTTGCCAAGTCATCCATATAAAGAGTTGTCATTACCTCTGCAGGAAGATCAGGAATAATGCTGTTGATAGCCACTGAAAAGCAAGTGACACTCAAAACGTTTCCCTATGGCACGCCCTCTATCTGATCAACAGGCTCCGATATGACATTTCCTACCCTAACACAGAACATGTGTCCAGCAAGAAATTGCTATATGAAACTAGGAAGATGGCCTTTGATACCTCAGTCATATAGTTGCTTTAGGATACCATACCTCCAGGTGGTATCATATGCTTTTTCTATATAAAAAAAGACAGCAATGGAGTATTGTCTCTTTGAGAAAGCTTGTCAAATGCAATCCTCCATCCTGACCGGCAGGTCTGTGGTGCATTGTCTCTTTCTAAAACCTGACTGTGAGGGAGAAATAAGGTTGTGTTTCTCCAGAAAACATACCAACCTGGCATTCACCATCCTTTCAAAAAGCTTGCATGGGGAACATGTAAGGGCAATTGGGCAATAGTGGGTCGGAAGTGTCCCTTCCTTTCCTGGTTTATGGAGGGGATGTATGATTGCTTCCCTTCAATTGGAAGGGAAATAACCCTTAATACACATAGATAGATATATTGAGAAGATGTGAAATGAGTGTTGAATGCATATTCCTGATCATATCATAAGAGATACCATCAGGACCAGGTGCGGTGGATCCACATCTTTTAAGAGCACTTTGAAGTTCATGAATGGAGAAGATCTTATTGTATGGTTCATTATCCATATAAGGATCCATGAAGTTCAAGAGGCAATGGTCTTGTATTTTCCTGATATATTGAGATTCTAAGGAATAATTGCTAGGGCTGGGAATGTCAGCAAATGTCTTTGCCAGGAGATTTGAAATTCTGGACAAGTCTCCCAAAAGCTCACCTACTTCAACTATATTGGGGGCAGAGAAACCACTTGCTCTGCCCATGAGCTTTTTCACTCTTTTCCAGACTTTGTCTGGTGGGTTTTGGTGGTTAATAGAGTTGATGTATCCTTTGAAGGAAATTTGTCAAGCCTGGAGGAAGGTACATTGTCATACTGCCCTGGCTCAGCTACAAGCATACTTATTGAAGGTAGTAGGGTTTCAATGGTAGCAATGACAAGCTTGCTTACACTCTGTCACTACTTTGCTGTATTCCTCAGAACAAAAAGTGAGATGGGTCTTGTGGGAAGCAGTTTTGGAGGGGGGCATGCAAGAATTTGCCGCCTGGTTGACATGATCATGGAAGTTCTCTAGGACCGGTGGGAAAGGAGGGACACCCAGGCATGAGGTCAGAACAACTGGGAAGTGATCACTTCCTCTCAGATTAGGATCCACTGACCAGCTGTAATCTGCTCTTACAGTCTGAAGAACAAAGTGACAAATCTACACAGGTAGAGCTGTTGGTCTGGACATGGAAAGATGTTGGAGTGCCATTATTAAATAATGACACATCCAAGGTCTCCATAAGTCTCACAATCAGATTTCCCTTGGGGCTGTCATCATAAGTCTTCCCAAAGGTGGTATCTTGCATTAAAGTCTCCAACTAGTAGGAATGGGGTCGGGAGTTGGGAGATGACATTGGCTAATTTGTTAGCCAAATCTGAAGCAACTACTCCTTCACCAGGAGGAAAGTACAGTGAGCAGACTATGTATAAACAATTGGCATACACACGAATGGCCACTGCTTGAAGGTCTGTTCTCAACGGGATTGCTAAGTGAGGATAGTCTTCACAGACAAAAATAGCCGAACCATGAATGGGTTCTAGTGGATTCTTAAAATATCCCACATAGTGGGGGATATTGGGTAATCGAGGAATACCCAATTGGGTCTCCTGTAATGCTATACACTAGGGTTGTAATCATGAAGGAGGAGTTTGAATTCTTCCCATTTGCAGAAGATCCTTTGTAGATTCCAATGAACAATTGGAAACATATTCATCGTTTAAGGGTAATTAAATTTTTCTTTGAACCTTGTGAAGGTGACTGGGGTTTTGAACCTTTTTGATTTTTAGGCGTAATTAACCCTTGAGGTATAGGAAGTTTGAATGTTTTAGGGATGGCTCTTTTATTAGTGGGCAAAGAACCATCTGTCAGTTGTGAATATGACAGGGTGTTTTTTTACTACAAAGATATTGGGTCCTCTGTACTGGTAGGTAGTAATGTCAAGAGAGATGGTACTGAGTCATTCTGAGAGGTGGTTGGTGGGTCAGCTGGGGTGGGTGAGGATACCTCAGAAGGCTGTTTCTCCTCTTCTAAAAGGGCCACAGCCAAAGCTAGATCAGAAAAAATCCATTCAGCTTCTTCTTGAGTTACTGATGCTGTGGATGAAATAGGCTGGCTAGTTGTGACTGATGGACTGAAGGCAGATTCAGTGGGAGGAGGGTGGATGTCCAAAGGTGAAACAAACACCACATGAACATCCTCAAAATCTGCCTCCATGTCTTCAGGACATGTCAATGGTTGGTTAGATGCTGATAGAAGGGAATCTGAGTAACGGAAATTCCTCTTGCACCATAAAAGTGGAGGTCTGAATGGTCTCTGCTGTCTGTTATGGACTGGCCTGGTTACTCTAAGAGCACCTGCTGGTATAAAACACCCTAAGCTGCGAATATGAGGCTCACAGGTGAGGCATCGGTCAAATACAAGACCAAGGAAATGGTGCGATTCAACCAATTCCAGGCACACCCCATTAAAAAACAAATCTGGGTCGGGGTGGAGCCTTGGATGGTGGCAGAAATGCACCACCTTAGTCTTAGCCAAGGAAAACTGAAGCCTGTGTGCTTTGGTGTAGCAAGAGACGCGGTTCAATGCTTGTTGGAGTCGACGCTCCAGAGTTGGCATCTGGTCCATGCCAAACGAGATTTTGAAAGGTCGTCCACGTAGAGCGTAGCAAGAACATCTTCCAGCAGCAATAAGGTGCTGCCATTGATGCTTAGGACTAAGAGTGTGACACTGTGGATACTTCCCTGTGGGATAGAATTTTCCTGCTCCATTGGGCTGGAGAGGGCTCCCACCAACTGTATGCAGAATCAACGATCTCGCAAAAATTCAGATAGAAAGATTGGGAGGTGTCCCCTTACCCCCGTTGTGTGGAGAGTCTCCATGCGGTATCATAGGCCTTCTCCAGATCGGAAAGCACCGTGGCATAGTGCTCTCTATGAAGGAAGGCCTCGCAGATGGTATTTTCCATTCAGAGCAGACCATCTAATGTGGCATGGAAATTGTGGAAGCTTCACTGTGCAGAAGACAGATGGCCTTCGCTGTCCAGAAAAAAGGCTAATATGATATTTACCAATTTCTCCATCAACTTGAACATGCAGAGTTAGAGATATTGGGTGGAAACAAGTCGTCGAGAGTGATGTCTCCCCAGTTTCTGAAAAGTGAGCACAGTAGCAATTCGCCAGGAATCTTGGTGGATACCCTCTACCCAGATCCTGTTAAACAAATCTAATAGAAAGGCCATGCCTCGCTCACCTAGGTGTTGTAGCATGGCATACAGGACATCATCCGGACCATGGGCGGTGTCTGTGCATGAAGCAAGAGCAGAACGCAACTCACTCAGAGTAAACGGTCATTGAAGGGTTCTCCACCTCTGGAGGTAAAGTCCAGTTGGTGGCCTTCCACAAAATGATGGCTCGCATTGATTGAATGCTGGCGGAGCAGCATCCCGGCTAAAGAATGTGGAGAAAACAAACAGTCGTGAAGGATTCTGCCATGGATGCGGGGTCCGAGATTCCGGTCCCATTCTCCTGGAAAATGGGAGGAAGGGGGGGGGGGCTGCGAGAACTTGCCCCAAATTCTAGAAGAGCGGGATGCATGCTTTGAAATATACCGGAACCTAGCCCACCGAAATCATTCAGGCGGCGCTTATAGCGCATGTAGGCATATCACTTCTGCTTGAAGGCCGTCTCACACTTGGCTGACCACCACAAGAGTGGTCTGTGTACAAAGCGGCCAGACATTCTAGGAATAGTAGTTAAGCCAACGGGAATAAGGTTGCTCAAGAAAAACTCAACCGCCTCATCAACTGACCTAAACTCCTCGACTAAGATAGAGAGAAATCAGTCATTTCCAGAAATGTCGATAACCGGGCGGCAGTGACCAAGAAAATGATATTTGAATGTGAAAGTGATCACTACCATGAAGATCAACAACCACACCCACCCAAAATCAGGCTGTGCATCCGGAGAACAAAAAGAGGCAGGAAAATAAAGCTGTCCACAGGTAGTGATGCATAAACTCATTCAACTTAGGATGCTCATCTCAAGCTAGTTGATCAGGTCAGCAAGGACCTGACCCTGGAGATTAATCAAGTAGTCTCCCTAGAGGGGGTGTCTACCATTCAGATCTCAAGCAAGAGAAAGGGCCTCTCACTGTGTAATGATGTAGCTAAAATCCCTGCATCGAAGATGGCTAACAGTGGAATGTACGCAGAAATAACAGTATACCTCCTATCAAGGTGCAGCTGCACATCTATGGCCTAAAGGAGATATCTAAAGCAAAGAGAAGAACGGAATATATGCTGGCTGTAAATCGCGCATCGTCCTGCCCAGCTCCCGTAGTGGTGAGTTTGTAAACCCCTAATACCCTGGAAGGGTGGGCGGGGGGCAAACGCATAGCATCGTCTCCTGCAAAAAGATAGCTAACAGGGAATGGGATGAGATGAGTCTCCGCAACTCCTCCCAGTTGGCCTGGAGTTTGCGGCAATTCCATTGAAGGAATATTTCTCCCAGGCCTAGCTCAGAGCCTCTTTGAAGAGAAGACCATTATGGGAATGGCCATACACTTCCCGGAGGCAGAACTCCAGGTGCTGTTGGCCGGACAAAGAGCCGAAGGTGAAAGGAGGACTTATTGATGGAGGTTGGGCTCGCCATGCAAGTCTTTTCTTCCCTCTGCCTCGAAACCTTAGGTGAGCAGGGCGGCTTCAGAGGTGGGGATTCCTCTTTTGGAGGAACTACCATCTCTGACCCACCCAGCCCAGCACTGGGTGTGGGTGAATGAGCCAAAGCTCCTTTAGTGCTGTAGAGGGCCACTAGTTTAACATTGAGTTAGTTTTAAGATCACTTAATTACTATTTGTTAATTATTGCTACTAGTTGTTAGGGCTCAATTAAGTGATGTCATCTATGTAGTAGTCCATGAGTTCCCTGGTAGTAGAGTTTGTTATGACAGAATTTATAAAGAATTATTGAGTTTAATCCAAGTAAAAATTAAAGTAAAGACTAGAGTCTAGAGATATATTTTTGGTTAATATTCAACAAATTAAGTCTTTGAATAGTCTATTGTAATTCCTAAACAGGCACGGAAAAAACAGAATCTTTAAGCTGACTGTAATACTCTCTCTATGGGGAAAAGGGGCCAAGTTATTGCTGTTTATTCAAGGTCCCTGGGATTGATGAGAAGAGCTTCAGTGGGTAGAAAGAAGTTCTTGGGAAGATCCCATAGACCAGAATAGACTCCAAACAACTTTCTGGCAAGACAAACTTTATAAAGGAATTTGACTGCATACCAAAGTCAAAGCCATGTGGAAATAAAGGAACATTGGCCTCCTTGGAAGGATCCAGGAGCCTTATTTATATTTGGAATGGCCTTCCAGAGGCTTAACCTCATGCCATACTTGGGGTTCCGGGAGTAGACCACAGAAGAAATTTATACCGACAAAAAGCTGTGGGCCCACACACAGACTTGTCATTACGGTTTTTGGAGGTAGAGTTCCAATTCTCATTTACCTTTAATTGGGAAGTTTCCTCCGTGGGAAAAGACTATATGTTCACTTAATTGGTGCACCTGTATTGTAAATAGTATACATATTAAAGTTAGGTAGAATAGGCTGTGTCAAAACCCTATATAATCATTCAGGATTTTACAAATTCCAGTCCATATTAATTAACTGAGGTATTCTCACTTTCTTATAATTGAATGATCAGTAGTCCAGGAAGCACAGGGCAAAAATCCTACATTGCTGGTAGCTGGTTATCATTGTTTATATCCAGATTCATAGCTCCTAATTGTAATTAACATCATTCCTGATTAATCCCATAGCACTCTGGGGCATTTGTACAGTTTAGATTTAATTTACTTAATAAATTAAAAATGTACTAAAGTCTTTTCCTTGACCAGTGTGAAAGGTAGATTGTGGGCTTAATAGGCATGTAACTGTGAATGCTACTGGTGAATTGTAAGTCTGTAAGTTACAGAGAGTGCATGAAGTGTGCACGTAGGAATTGCTTGTTGTTTTCAAGTCTGGTGTATGAGGTCAAAGTAGAGTGTGGGATTTAAATTGAGAAAGCCCATCTGGTCAATTGCAGCAGGATTCGATGCCTGTTGGAGGATATCGTTTCCCAACCTGGAAGATCAAAAATCACAGACTCAAGGGAAAAAGGGGGTTTCCTTTCTCTTATCTTCCTTACCCTTTTGACTACTTTTTACAAGGCAGCTTCTGTAACTGTCTTGAGGGCCATTCTCATAACTCGTGACCTCCCATCGCCCGTTATAAGTTCCCTAATCAGCAGTGTTTTGCCTCACCTCCCATCACAGAAGAGAAGGGGTTTGAATGTAATCCCTTGCCTGGGGACATCATTTCAGTTATCCAGATAGACAAGTAACATACTCCTTGAAACAGATTAGCAAGGGGTTTAGTGACCCTTCTGGTGCCCCCAAATCTAGGCCAATTGTTCCTTTTTGTAGTGAATGGCACCACTACAGTGCTGTCCTACTTTCGGGGGCAGCTTTAGCAATTCCAGAAGATGCCCTCATGACTAACTTCAGTGGTGTTGCCCTCTTTGAGTTTAGCGACTCGGTGGAGGCCCATGGCCGTTTCGCCTTACGATAATCGGTCACACTGGGGAAGGAGAGGGAAGCCCTGGTTTTAGTTGTGGCTAGGTATAAATCTTTTGTGCCACCAGCTAAACGAGGGGAGCGCCTGGGGTGGGTAGAACCTGCACAAGGATTCCGAATGGTTGCGGAAACGACTGTGCCTGTATGCCTGGAGGGGCCAGGAGCAGAGGGTGTCTTTCTTAATATTGAGGTATAGGATGTATCAGGTAGCACCAGGCATGAAATAAGAGATGATCCTGGACCTGAACGGCTGGGATTTCCTTCTCAAGAAGATACGCACAACATTGCTTTGAAGATGCAGGGTGTGGCTCACTGCAATTGACACACTTGCCCACACAGATTCAGACTTATAATGTGCAGCCTTAGAGCAACTTACACAGATTTTGGGTAACTCTGACTTTGCATGTCAAATGAGTGATTAACATGAATGAAGCAGTGGCAGTAGTAGCACCTCCACTGCAGTGGAATGAATGCCTTCATGTGGTAGCGATACCAACCGGCATGCACTGACTCTGAGGTTGTCACAGTTGAATGTGATGAAGTGTAGGAGTGGGTCTTGAGGCCCCTCCCTGTTTTCTCATCACATGCTAGAACTTGACTGCCCCATGGTCAGACAGCCCTAAGGTGATGTCATCTATGGAGTAGTCCACGAGTTCCCTGGTAGAAGTTCATGGTAGAGCGTGGCGTCACACTCACAGGCATGCTATCAAGTGTCAGAAGGGCACTAATCATGGCTGCCTCAGAGGGATTTGATGCATTCGGCAAAAGGCTCCCATCTGCAAAACGGGTCAACTTCGGCTCTCTACCAATCACACTAGCTAAAGCTCTCCTCTGGTGGATCACGTTGCCCTTAGCAAACATGGTGCCATCAGTGGAGCGAATAAGCAGGAAGTGTTTGAAGCCGGCAAGGGAGGGGGGGGGGGATGGCAGGTACACTGACCCCCTGCAAACTTGTCACACATGCCTGAGCGACATTAAGGGGCATGGGCCAATGGGCCCTGCCATCCTTTTGCTCCCCTAATGGGGTTGGCCCCATCGAGTTACCCCAACCAGGAGCAGCCAATTATGGGCTACCTGCCTTCTTTCTTGGCAGTCCCTTGGAAAGTAAAGGGGGGAACTGCCCATGGAAAAAGTGACAGAGAAGGGTGTAAGGGGTGACTCCCCTGCACCTGTAGCAAAGCAGAGGAGTAAGACTCCTCTCCAGTAAAAGAGATTTAGAGAGTTCCCTGAGAGCATAGGGTGGGGGGGACCTCCATTTTTTTCAGTGGAGCTGCCTGAAGGTGGTTCCAGTGATGGTAGAGAGGTAGGTAAAGGTAGATAGATAATTTTTTTTTATGGACTCATCATTGAGCATGGTGACCCTTTGTAATTAATGGGATGCACACGCTCATCACCCCATGCAGTAGCCCTGCTCTGCAAGGGGTGAATACAGGGACAGCAGAACCAGTTGCCACCATTTCAGGCCACTCCTCCCGCCTAGTAATCTAGCACCCCATTAGGCATGGTGTAAAAAATGATAGATAGTGAAAGGAGAAAGAAAGGGGATGTGAAGGTGAAGGTGGGAGTGAAGCAGGTTTTTAAAAAAACCACCATCCCAAACCAGAGCTCAGTGGTGAGGGTGTAGTAGTCAATTGTTGTCCGCCTCTTCTCCCTGTCTCTAACCCCTTTCTTCTTTTTCAGGGTGTGTGGCCCATGAGTTTGGATGGCAACGCTCTGGATGGCGGACTCGATAGACATCGTGCCTCCCATTCATCTTTGCTCTCTCACACGCATAACAAATTTAAATCATGACTTTGAATGAAAAGAGAAATTAATGAACTCAAGGGAATCCTTGTATGTTAAAATACCTAGTGTTAGAGCAAAGAACCACATTGACAATATCCAGGTGAGAACCAGTGTGAATGGTTGTTTGTATGTGTATGCAGGTGTTGATGATGTTTAAGTGTGGCAGCGAATGGGTGATTGAATATGCCTTCTCTTTTCTAGCTTCTTGGTGCCGATTGGTCAATCATACATATTCTGGCTCTGTGAGGCAGCAGCAGCCAGCATAGGCCCGCACTCATACCGAAGACATGGAAATGGGACTGCCAAAGTGTGGATTTTGACACCGCCACCTATTCATCGGTTGGAGCCAGAGCCCTTCCACTTTCCGCCAGACCAGAATTTTCATGTCCCAGTCCCTGAGTACAGGGTATTTCACTTTGGTTGGAGCTCGGATCCCGGTCTTCCTGAGGAACATGGGCCTGCCTTACCTTCCCTTTCCTATCACCCCCGACTCGCAAGCTCAAAATAAATTTGAGGGTACGCCCAGTAACTTTGGACAATTCAATCTTAATTTTACGCCAGATGTTTTTTTGGCCAATAAATTTGTAAGGCCATTTGGAAATTGTATATTGTGTAAATAGATATATTTGTGTTTGGTAAGATATAGGATCAGTATATATATATATATATATATATATATATATATATATATATATATATATATATATATATATATATATATTTAAGTAATTTGTCAGGGTATTGGATTAAGTTTTATATAAAAGGTATATATTTTTAAGAGGGTTTGAGCTAGTATTATTGTTATGTGTTTTTAATAAAATAAAAATTGAACTCTCTCCTCAAACAACCAGCGTTGGCCTTGTCAGAGTGGTGACCCTGCCGCCACGATGTTGCCTCCCCCTTCAGCCCCGATTCGGGATAGTTGGCTGAGAGGAAGCTGGTCGGCGTCTACCCTGAGAAACTAGAGGCCAACCAGAGAAAGTTGTGGGAGAGGTTGTAAGGAAAGTAAGGAAGTAGGGTAAGAAGACAGGGTGTCAGAAAGGGGAAGAGGCTAAGCTGGGGCCGGACAAGGTGCTGATTCCTGTCGCATGGCGGCCAGGAAGGAAAATCACTGTGCCCCTTACAGGGTTGGGGCTAATAGATATACAATGGAATGAAGGCTTTGTTGCCTTCCTTAGGTTTACTGGAGGAGGTTTGACTCATAATAAGACTTCCTTTCCTGCCTCAAAACCTTCAGCTTTGAGGTCAAGGGTTTCTTAACCTTTGGAAGAGCCCAACTTTCCAAACCATCGCAACTTGAGCTTAGAATGAACAAAGGAGCAGCAAAAAGGGCAATAAAGTAGCCCTTGAAGAACCACAACTGCTAAACACTGAAATAAATAATGTCCAATGGTACAGGAAGAGGAGACTCTAAGGCTCTGAATACGTGCCTCCATTCTTGATCTTTCCCCTTCCATACACTAACATCGTCTCAAAAACTCTTCTAACATTTATAACATTGGCGAGGTTGTCTGACTTATCCATACCATTCATGCTACACATTAGATACTTGAAACATATTTGACTAAGGGCTACACCACAAATTAATATCATACCCCACCCAAGTTTTACCCTTCAATACAATCACCGATTTCTGCCTAAACTTTTAGTCCCCTCATCACACATACTCAATCTCATTCAAACTGGCTACTAATGTGGCATTATCATACACTAATGAAGAGTACCCATGACTCATCAATTTCACATCCCTGCCCCTGACTTCCACTTGTAATAATACTCTCAGCACTCCATCAATGATCATATTAAATAGCAATGGTGCCATCACGCATCTCGAACCACCTTCTAAACAAATACATGCACGACCACTCACTCCATCTATGCCTAAACCTGCCATAACACCTTCCTATTGCTTACATTCTTAGGTTTCCTCTAGATCTATAAAACCCATATACAGCTTAATAATGAGCTAAACTAATAAATCTGAGTAAATACATCAAACTATGTTTTATACAAACTAAATATCTAAAAACAAAATCATAACTCACCCTTTTATTATCCATTATTCTATCAGAAAAGAAATTCTCTTCATTAGTCTTGTCTATATCCATATTTCTCTCTCAATTTCTATGTGGCCTATCTATATATTCACTAGTTTCCTGCAGTTAAACTTAATTCATATAAATTCTTTACTTTTCAAATAACATATTGAATTTTTGTTTTATTTTATTATAAATTTATTAATGTTTATAAAACTAACTAGGGAGATAAAGGAAGGTATGAGTTTGATTCAATTTTGAGTTGCCATTACATCCTTTCTGAAATGCCTTAAAACATTCAACATGCACAAGGATCAATACTGAAAAACTATTCCTGCTGGACTTTATTAATCAAGGACAAGAACTCGCCATTCGAATTCCTGCGAGAATAAGAAATATGCACTCTGTGCTTTAAAATCTCACCTCGCTAGTGATTATTTAATTCTCTTATATGTTATCATATTTAATTTTAAAAGTTTACACTGGTGGAGTTCACAACATCACCTGGCAAATCATTCCATGGGTCCATGACCCTTTGAGTGAAGAACTTCTGCCTTAGAGTTCTGTTGCATCTCTTCTTAAAGAGTTTTTTGTTATGATCTCTAGTAATCCCTTGTATAGGCTGGTAAAACTCCTCAGGCTCAGACACAAAGTCATATCCTCCCATGATCTTGAACACCTCTATCATATCTCCCCTCTTTCATCTATCCTCAAGGGTAGTCTACCCAAGTCTCTCCTCATAGGTCAATGCTCCAAATCCTGGTACCAACTTAGAAGCTCTTCTCTGAACATCTTCCATTCTTTTTATATCCTTCTGCAGGTAAGGAGACCATGCCTGAATAGCATACTCAAGTTGTAGTCTAACATAAGCTTTATATAATATTCCCACAGACTCAACATTCAAGAAGTGAAAGTTCTGCTTAACCTGCTTCAATACAAAATTAGCTTTCTTCACACACTCAGAAATCTGCTTCTCAAACTTGAAACCAGCATTCCAAGGTCTTTCTCAACATCAGAAGAAGCAATTTCAGCTCCATTAATTTCATATACAGCTCCTTCATTATTACTACCTATGTGCAGAACAAAACACTTTCTTGCATTAGTTGATATCAGCCATTAATGTGACCACTCCTCCATGCTCCTCATATCTTCTTGCAATCTCACAATGTCTTCAGGAACCTTGATTTCATCATATACCTTAGCATCATCTGCGAATATCTTGATCTTTGACTTTATTGCACTGGAAAGATCATTAATATAAATGGTGAAAAGCACCGGTCCAAGTACAGTCCCCCTGTGGGACCCCACTACATATCTTGCTCCATCCTGACACACTACCATTTACAACAACACACTGTCTTCACTTCCTAAGAAAGCACCCAATCCACGACAGCAAACCACCGCTAATTTCAGCTTTAGATAATTTGAACAATAGTCTTTGCAATGGAACACTGTCAAAGGCCTTTCTCAGATCCAGATAGATTGCATCAACTGGGTTACCATTATCAAAACAGTCAGCCCAATACTCTAAACAATCCAGTAAGTTGGTCATGCATGGTCTCCCTTTCACAAATCCATACTGATGCTCTGAGATGAATTGGTTCTCTGAAAGGTGCTCAACAATTCACTCCCTCAAATACTTCTCCAACAATTTTGATACCTGGGAAGTCAGGGACATGCCTGTAGTTATCAGGGCTCTTTCTAATACCTTTCCTATAGATTGGTGTAACAATCGCAGAAGTCCAATCCTCAGGAACCGAAGCAGAATTAATTGACTCATTAAACAATATAGTCAATAGCAATGACAACTCCTCCGCACACTCTCAGTATTTTTGGGGTGAATATTATCAGGTCCCATAGCTTTGTATACATTAAGGGATTTCAATAGCTTTTTAATCTCTGCTCTTTCAATAATAGGTTGAGTAATTTGTGATGGGTAAATAGGTCCATTATAATCAAAAGGATCAAAATCACCACCATCCTCAACAGAACTCATGAATTGGCCAGCCATCAAAAGATCTTCATCCAGTTCTGGACTATGAACAGATGTAAGGTAATCCAGTAACAAGCCTGCTGCTTCACCATCATTAACAGTCATCTCTCCGTCCCTCTGCTCCAATTGTGCTATCGGAACTCTAGATGATTTTCCACCTCCAACATACTTGTAAAATGCTCTAGGATTACTTCTCATATCCTGAACTAAATCACGTCCAAATTCCTGTTTCTGTTCTCAAACAATTCCAGAACACTTTTTTCTTTCTTTGGTATATTGTCTATACAAGTATCCACTAGGTCTTTCCTTGTACAGTTTCTATGCTAGGTTCTTCCTTCTGCTTGCCCTGATGCATCTACAATTCAACCACATTGGTTTATGTTTCCCTCTTCTTACATTAGATTTAGGCACAAATTCCTGAACAACTGCCTCATAGTATTCCTTAAATCTACTCCACTTCTCCAAAATACACCCATCACCAAGCAAGTTGTCCCAATCCTCATCAAATCTTACTCTCATTGCAGCAAAGTTGACTGTAAAATAATTGAATTTTTCACCCAGCTCAGCATTTATTGTCTCAATGTTACAAACATACTCAAACAATTACAGAATGATCACTTCTACAAATTGGGGATTCAAGCTGCACCTCAGCCACATCTGCATCACCACAAGTGATAACCAAGTCGAGTAGACTGGGTCTATTTAGGTCTCTGGCTCTAGTGTAATCCAGGATATGTTAGACCAAATAGATCTCCTGAATACATTTGAGAAATTTATTTGAATAGTTCCTCTCAGATTGAGGTGCAGTCATAATGTTCTAATTTATATCTGGTAAATTAAAATCTCCAACAATAATTACTTTATTTCTACTCAAAGCAACAGCTTGAGACATCAGGTTCAATAGACCATCATCGTTATATTGTCTAACATCGGGCTTCCTATAAATAGCTCCAAGTAAGATTCTATCTCCAGGCAGATCAGAACTAGTCACCCTCTTCATCTCAATCCAGCATCACAAGGACTCAACAAAGGGATCTGCATTAAGGTCATCACAATAATCAGCAGCTATATCATCTCTAATATATATAACAATCCCCCCTTTTCTCTGATTTGTTTGTCTATGAAAAACTCTATAACTGCTCAGATTAATATCAGAATCCTAGGTATCTAATTGGCACCCTGTTCCCACAATGCAAATAATATCTGGATTCAATTTCACAATTCTTACTTAAATTCAGGCCATTTATTTTTAATGCTCTCAATGTTAGTATACATTGAGATTTAAGCAAGACCTTTTTTTAGTATTTAGGATCACATTTTTAAAGTAACCAACAAATGTATCACTGATGCAATACCAAATACCTAGGTTTTCAGCCAATACATATGAATAAAAAAATGTATGCTTGAAATAAAAATATATTTTTTTGCCTTTTTGTTTTGCACTGCACAATCACACAGGGCAGCAACATAATATACACTCACTGAAGTCTCTGTGGGAAATCCTGGTACAGGCTATATCTTTCTTCATGGAACATAACAATATGAAGGTGAAATCTCACAAGAACAAAGTTCAAACAAAGAAAACCAAACTTCTTTTAAGGACTCAAGCACAAGTCAAATAAAAATAAACCTCAATATTCTGCAGGAAGCCTGCTTTTGCCAAGAAGTCCAGGACCCCATAAGGACCTACCCAAAGAACCAGGGATAGACAAAAGTGAACCTTGCTCTTGTGATATTATGATAGTGTGCACAAATGTTCCTCAGAGACATTTAGTGATGCATATTCTAGAAGTGCAAACAGCTCTTGTACAAGGGTTCTCTAGGGGCACTTTACCTGGTGCCACTGCATCCTCCTGGTGTACTTACTCTGGAGGTACCGAAATCTTGGACCATCAAAGCAGTAAGAGTTCAAAACAGGAGAAAATCGAAGGCATGATGATATTTACCTTCATATTTTGGCCTTACCTCTTAATCATCACATTGCTCCCTGAGCTGTCCAAGTCCTTATGATTTACTAAGTGTGTGGCAGAGAAAAATGCCAATCCAGTGACTATTAAGATGTACATCTTTTCAGCAATAAGCAAGACAATGGGGGTGTCAGAAGTAACATGGGCAACCATGCTGCAGCTGATATCCAAGCCCCAATGCGAGCAGGGCACATTGGTGGCTATGTCTCATTCAGACTGTCATTGATGATGGAGTGGAAGAAGAAAACATCCTGAAAATGATCAGCACCCTTGCCAAAGTGGAAATGCAAGAAGCCTTCACTGATGCATTACAACAGACACAAGCAGCATCACCATTCCCTAGCCTCCATCCATCATGGTTAAGGTGAGGCCCTCAGACTGTCCCTGATCTGTAGATTAGGTCCCACAGGTTCCTACCCGATCTATCACTCCTTTCATCCCCCCCCCCCCCCTATTTTTCTTCTTAGGATTGAGGACACCCAACTATCCCAACTCTCCTCCATCACCCTCAGGTCATCCAACTTAAACCCTGTCTCCTCACCTGGTTGTGCTACACACGCCATCACAATACACAGAAATTAGGGCTCAGTAAAGTGCAGCAAGTATAAACACTGGATACACCTACAACAAATGATACACCAGTAGTAAAATTGAGTAGGCAAATGTTAACAGTGAGGTTGCTCAGGGGTCAGTGTTGGAGCCATTGTTATGCTTGATTTATATTAATGATATTGATTTGGAAGAGTTTTAGGAAGGTGAGAATGTGAGACTTAGGTATTCTTGTAAGTTCATCTCTCAAGCTTAGAAAGCATCCTCCTGCAGAGTTTTAAGAATAGATTTATAGATAAGGATGCTAGGTATGAGTGCAAGTGAAAGTAGAGTGAAAGGCATTGTTTTAGGTATGCTTCTGAGATTGTCAGTCCAATTGTGCAATTGGACTGACTGAATGAATATGTGAAAAGCCTTTATGAGGAGTCGGAATTAGTGTATGTAGATGTTTAGCATGACTTTTATGTGAATAAGGCATTGTATGAATTGGATGGACTCCATATAAGCCAGGGTGGAGTTGAGGTGTTGTGGTAGGAGTTAGTTAGTGTTATTAAGTCTTTACAGGCAAGAAACTAGTTACTGATAGTGGTTAGAGAAATAGAAGAGTACAGGGTGGGGCAGAGAAAGGAAAAATGTAAAGGAGATAGAGTGGAAGGTATACAGGCTAAAAGAGGTGCTTCAGGGATAGGAGGGCTGAGTTGTCTTTATACCAATGCTCGTAGTCTTAGAAATAAGAAAGATGAGTTATTTAGTTATATTATTGATGAAATTATAGATCATCAGAATCATCATTTTTGAAGGCTCCATACATGCTTGCATGTGTCGGTCTTATTTGGCCAATGGCGGCTTTCCATGCTGCTCAATCTCTGGCTGTTTCTCTATTCAAACTCATATCTCTGAGGTCCCTCTTTATGACCTCATTCCACATCTTCCTCAGTCTCCCTCTGGCAGCTACACCCCCAATCTCCAAACTCTTAACACCCTTCACCCAATTATTATCCTCCATAATCTCCACATGACTGAACCACCTCAGTCTGCTTCTTCTCAGTGCCACACTAATGCATTCTATCCCTTAATTCACAGTTTGCAACCTGTTTCCTCCAGGCCTCAAATTCAGAGTTCCTCCACATATGACCCTTTTGCTTACCAAGTAGCTCATAGCTGTTTTGTCTTCAATGACATATCAGTAAATGATATTTTTTTTCTGCCCTCCTCTAGTTGTGGTCTGGAGGGTCTTCCCTCTATTGTTTTTAAGAAGTGTGCAGCTGCCTTATGTTTTCCTTTATACCTTATTTTTAATTCAAGTATCTCATCAATGCATGTACCAATTCAGTGGAAATCAGCTAATGTTATGCCTTTATTTAAAGGTGGTATGCACTCTGACCCTACTAATTACAGACCCATAAGTCTAACTTCTATTTATTCTAAATCGTTTGAAGGATTATTGTTGGCCAACTATATTTTAATTATTTAGATTTAAATTCTCTTATCTCACCTAAGCAATTTGGTTTTCGTGCTGGTTTGTCAGTGACTAAGCAGTTATTGATTACATATGATTACATTTGAGGGTATTAAATATGTTCTTGTTTGAAAGGAGGTGTGTGAGAGGGGATATGATTGAGCTCTTTAAAATTTTTTCTGGGATAGATAAATTGGATGTTAGCAAGTTTTTTGAGTTAGATGATGAAAATCGGACTAGAGGTCACCACTTGAAAATTAAAAAGCAAGGGTATAGGTTGGATTTAAGAAAATATTTTTTCACCAATAGAGTGGTTGACTTCTGGAACAAATTGCCGTGGAGGGTAGTAGGTAGTCCAAATTTAAATGTATTTAAGAGTAGGTTGGATGAGTTTATGGGGAGGGAAGGTGGTGATGGTTCCTAAGTTTTGTATATATTAATATTGTTTGTATATATCTATAGCTGCATGATTTAGTTCTTGACAAGCCTTGATTGGTGATACCCTTGTTTCTGGACGCAATCCTCTGAATGTAGTTTTCCTGGGAGTTTGGGTGCCTTAAAAAAGAGGCGGTTTGACTCGGATGACCTATGATGAGCCCTTGTGGCTTTTGTCATCTGTTATATTATATTGTGGGGGACTTTGATTTTGTCTTCCCCTGGTGATGGTACTTTTTGTAGGTGGGTTTTGACGGATGCGGATGACCTTTGATAGGCCCTTGTGGCTTTTGTCATCCGTGAAATTATGTTATGTTATGATTATCTGAGTCAGTATATGGATTCTGGTGTAGCTGTTGATGTACTTTACTTTGACTTCCTAAAGGCATTCAATGTAGTCAATCCTAAAATGCTGATGGATAAGTTGTTACTTGTAGTCATTGTTTAACTGGTCTCACTCTGCCGAAGGTACTCTATAGGACCCTCAGGTTAATTTACATCAGGCTCATGATTTTATACTGCATATAGTTGCTCAGTGGTTAAATCATCCAGGTCATAACAGTCAGAGAACAAAAAGGTCTTCAGCTTGTTCTTGAATGTTGCAATGTTTTCTAGTTTTCTGATGTTAAGTGGGCGGCTGTTATAAAACCTTGGAGCAGCCGATCTAAAACTTCTAAATCCAGTACTTAGTAGTACTCTAGTTTCCACTAGTGTGAGACTTGTAGTAACTCGCTGAGTACTGATCCCACTCTCTGATGACTGGACAAGATGCAGCCATCATGTCTGGCTGGACAAAATGCAGCCATCATGTCTCTACTTGGTATTGGCAATCCTCTTCTTGGCTGGATTGGTGATTTCTTGATTGGAAGAAATTTCAAGGTAGTGGTGCATGGTTCCTCTAGTCATTTTATTGAAGCTGTTAATGGTGTCCCACAAGGTTCAGTGTTGGGCCCTGTTCTATTTCTTGTTTATATTATGTTACTGAGGGTCTGAGAAGTAGATTTGTCCTATTTGCTGATGATCTTAAGATTTATTTTGCCTGCCCTTTAGATAAGCCTGAAGGTCATAATGCTAATATGCAGTTACAAAATGATATTTCTAGACTGTTTAATAGAAGTAAGTCTTTTCTGTTAATAAGTGTGCTAGGGTTAATTTTTGTCAATTTAATTTGTTTCTTGTTTTTAATTATTACCTTGGTGATGATCCAATCCCTAGCAGAGACTCTTTCAAAGATCTTGGCATTTTGGTTGACTCTTCACTTAAGTTTCACTTACATGTTAGAGAGGTATATATCAAAGCCAGTGGTGTTGCAAATTCCATTCTTAGAGGTACAATCTGTTGCTCCCCTGATTTCATGACCCAAATATTCATCTCTTATATTAGACCAATTATTGACTTTGGTAGTGTGTTGTGGAATACTGGATATTTGGGTGATTCACGATTGCTTGAATCAGTTCAGAGGAGATGGACAAAAAATTGCTGGACTCTTGTTTTACTCCTATGCTGAGCAATTGTCATATCTTAACATGTACTCAATTAATGGGAGATTGATTTGCGCTGATATGATTGTTGTATAGAAAATTTTAAATGGTCATAGTCCTCACCTAAATGGTCTATTCATGCAAGCAGCTTACAACTGTACTAGAGGTCATAGTAAGAAGATCTTTAAACCGCATTTGGCAACTAATGTTAGATCTGGCTTCTTCTCTGTTTGTGTTATTGAGCTTTGGAACCCCTTGCCCAAGTCTGTTGTATCATCATACTCCTTGTCTGTCTTTAAGAGGAATCTGGAAGTGCCCCTTGGCAATGTTCTTTCATTAAGATTAGCTTTTCTCTTCTGTTGTTTCTGCTTTGCATCCATTATTAGCCAACCTTTTGTCTCTTATTCTACTTGCCTTTATTTCTGTCTTCTGGTTGGAGGATGCTGTTGTGACAGGTGAGGGGGAAGATGCTTATCAAGGTGAGAAACCTCAGTATTAGCTTGGATATAGGTAGGTTCTCCAGTTTGGGTTTTTAAAGATTTGTTTTAACACATTTATGATTTTATACTTTTCAAAGACAAATGTTTTTAATTTTAAAAATTATGCTTACCAATGCCATTTTTAACTTCCGGAACTTAATAAAAACAGAAACTTTTCGAAAATATATTGCATTTTGCTAACTTCAAATCTTTCTGAATCATTTTTGACCTAGCACATTCAACTTTGCCTTGATTCAAGCACCTAGACCTGAAGAACTTTTGAGATCTAGAGGCAATTTGTGCATGCAAGTTTTGGCGATATACAGTTTGTTTTTTTTTAGATCAACAAGCCAACTACACATGCATTTGCTGCCTTCTTAACCAATCACATGCTCTGTTATATTTTCTTTATTCTGGATGTTTTGTGGGTCTCCATGTTTTTAGTTCCTTTAGTATAAAAACAATAGACAATTTAAACAATCCATAGAATTGTGTCAGATCATGCATCTACAATATACAATTAAAACCATATACAGGAATGTGTCAAAAAACAAAAAGTATCATCAAGATTCATCAAAATCAATCATAATATACAATAAAAAAACTGCATTCACAGCAATGAGTCCAGACTACCCCCCAAAATTAACCCTCCCTCCCCCATATAATCATCTAATCTGCGTTTGAATACATTCAAGTTTGGACTGTCTACTGTCTCAGATGGCAAACTATTCCAGTAATCTACTAATCTATTGGTTAAAAAATATTTTTAACATCCAACCTGCACCTCTGTTTTTTAATTTTTAAATGGTGACCCCTAGTCCTATTACTACCTTCCAACTCAAATAACTTGCTAAAATCCGACTTATCCATCCAAGAACAGATTTCAAAAAACTCAATCATATCTCCCCTCACACATCTTCTCTCAAATGAGAACATATTTAATACCCTCAGTCTATCTTCATATTCAAGGTGCTTCAGGCAAGGTATTATTTTTGTTGCCCTACTTTGTACTGATTCTAGCAGGTTGATGTCATGTCTAAAATGTGGTGACTATGCTTGTATACAGTACTCTAAATGTAACCTAACATACAAGTTGTAGAGTTTAAGGATAACCTATTTACTCTTGTAGCTAACATTCCTCTGAAGGGATCCTAGCACCCTATTTGCTCTATTTTTTGCCTCAATACACTGCTTTGGAAACTTCAGTGACCTATCTACTACTATGCCTAAGTCCTTCTCATCCTCAACTGAATTCAGCCAATGCCCATCCATTTCATAGCTTAATTGACTATTATCCCTTTCCATGTTACGAATTTTGCATTTTTTAAGGTTGAAAGTCATTTGCCACTTCTGAGCCCAAGCTAATAACTTATTTAAGTCACTCTGCACTTTAAAGCTACCCTCAACTTCTTTGACTACAGCTGCTAATTTAGTGTCATCAGCATTGACGCTTTGCTTTTTACAGCCTCCCCAAGATCATTTATATAAACTATGAATAATAAAGGGCTTAGAATGGATGACTGTTGGGGAAGCATTGGGAAATAGTGACCATCAGATAGTTCGTTTTAACTTGGGAATTGAGAAGGGTAAAATAACTGAGAATGCTGAAAAAGTTCCAAATTTTCATAAGGGAGATTATGTAAAACTTCGAAGCTTGCTAAATTTGGTAGACTGGGATATAGAATTCAGAGGTAAAAATGCTTATGGGATGTGGGATACTTTCAAGCATATAATAAATGTAGTCCAAGAACAATGTATCCCAATGAAGGCCATTAGGAACAAAAGTAGGAAACCATTATGGTGGAATCAGGAGATAGCTAGAAAAATTTCAGAGAAGAAAAGGGCATATAAAAAATTACAAGTAGAAAATAATATTCAAAATTTAAGTGATTATAGAATGGCTAGGAATGAGTTAAATAAGATTATAAAGAAGAACAAAAGGGTGTCAGAAATTAAATTAGCTCAGGATAGCAACAAAGATCCTAGAAAGTTCTTTAGTTAATATAAAACTAATAACAAGTCTGGCGGAGTTAAAATAGGACCTATCAAATATGAAGGGTTTGTGAGAGAAACTGATGAGGAAATAGTTGAGGTACTAAATGGTCATTTTGCATCAGTATTTACAAAAGAGAAACTAAATAGTCCTATGTATAGTACTCATAGGTCAGCAAAAGAGGTGTTTACTAACATTTGTGTGGATCGGAGGATGATAAAAGGACTAATAGGTGATTTAGATACTACCAAGGCCTCCGGCCCTGATAATATTCATTCTAGGATACTTAAGGAAGGGGTAGAAAGTATCTCAATAGCTCTGGACAAGTTATATACTAGGTCATTGGAATATGGAGAAATACCCGATGATTGGAAGAGAGCGAATGTAGTCCCCATTTTCAAGAAGGGTAGTAAAGAGGATCCAAATAACTTTAGACCGGTTAGCCTAACTCCTGTAGTCTGTAAAATTCTTGAGAAAATAGTTAAAAAAGGGATTTGCCAACATCTAGAGAGGGAGGGGTTAATCAGCGATGCTCAGCATGGGTTTAGATCAGGTAGATCATGTTTGACTAACTTACTAGACTTTCTGGAGTTTGTAACAGATCAAGTAGATATAGGAGAGAATGTAGATATAATTTACTTAGATTTTAGTAAAGCATTTGATAAGGTACCACACAGGAGACTAGTTCATAAATTAAAAATGATTGGGATATGTGGGGGTGTTTCAAATTGGATAGCTGAGTGGCTGAAAGACAGGAAGCAAAGGGTAGTGCTAAATGGTGTAAAGTCAGAGTGGAGGGATGTTATCAGTGGGGTTCCTCAGGGATCAGTTCTCGGTCCATTATTATTTGTCATCTATATAAACGATCTTGGGGAGGCAGTTAATAATAAAGTGTCAATTTTTGCGGATGATACCAAATTAGCAGCTGTAGTTAAAGATATTGATGATAATTTTAAAGTGCAGGGGGACTTAAATAAATTGTTATCCTGGGCACATAAGTGGCAAATGACTTTCAACCTTGATAAGTGCAAAGTTATTAACATGGGAAAAGATAATAGAGAATTTAACTATGAAATGGATGGGCATTGGCTGAGCTCAGTAGAGGATGAGAAAGATCTAGGAGTAGTAATAGATAAATCATTAAGGTTTTCTAAGCAGTGTATTGAAGCAAGAAATAGGGCAAATAGAGTGCTGGGTTTTATTAAGAGAAATGTCAGTTACAAAAGTAAGGAGGTTATTCTTAAACTCTATAACTCTTATGTTAGGCCACATCTAGAGTACTGTATACAGGCATGGTCCCCACATTTTAGACACGATATTAACCTTCTTGAGTCAGTGCAACGGAGGGCAACAAAGATTATTCCTGCCTGAGGCACCTTGAATATGAAGATAGACTGAGGGTATTAAATATGTTCTCGTTCGAAAGGAGGTGTGTGAGAGGGGATATGATTGAGCTCTTTAAAAATTTTTCCGGGATAGATAAATTGGATGTTAGCAAGTTTTTTGAGTTAGATGATGGAAATCGGACTAGAGGTCACCACTTGAAAATTAAAAAGCAAGGGTGTAGGTTGGATTTAAGAAAGTATTTTTTCACCAATAGAGTGGTAGACTTCTGGAACAAATTGCCGCAGAGGGTAGTAGGTAGTCCAAATCTAAATGTATTTAAGAGTAGGTTGGATGAGTTTATGGGAAGGGAAGGTTGTGATGGTTCCTAAGTTTTGTATATATTAATATTGTTTGTATATATCTATAGCTGCATGATTTAGTTCTTGACAAGCCTTGATTGGTGATACCCTTGTTTCTGGATGCAATCCATAACTGGTTTCTCTTCTGTGAATACTGAAGCAAAATGAACATTAAGGACCTCTACTATTTCCTCATCAGATTCTTTCAAAACCCCTTCATATTTAATAGGCCCTATTTTATCACTGTTAGATTGATTATTGATTCTATAATAGCTAAAGAATTTTTTAGGATCTTTATTATTATTTTTAGCTAAATTAATTTCTGCTGTCCTTTTGGTCTTCTTAATAATCTTATTTAGTTCATTTCTGGTTGACCTATAATGGTTTAAATTATCTAAACTACTCTCACTTTGTAATCTCTGGTATGCCCTTTTTTTCTCTGAAACTTTATTAGCTATTTCTTGGTTCCACCATAATGGTTTCCTACATTTCTTCCTAATAGACTTCATCGGAATACACTGTTCCTGAACCATGTTTAATATAGTCTTAAAAATATCCCACATCTCATAAGTATTCTTTCCATGGAATTCTATATCCCACCTAATCTGATTTAACATGCTGCGTAATTTATCGTAATCTCCCCTATAAAAATTTGGAATTTTCGTGGAGTTTGTCGTTGTTCTACCCTTAACTATTTGCAAATTAAACCGAACCATCTGATGATCACTGTTTCCCAATGATTCCCCTACACTCAATCCTTGAACTAAGTGATCATCATTTGAAAGAATTAGATCTAATATATTGGCACCCCTTGTTGGCTTATTAACAAATTGGATCAAAAAGTTATCCTCAAAACACTCCATAAACTTACAACTTGCTCTATCTCTTCCTATCATATTTTCCCAGTCTACAGAAGTTAAATTAAAGTCACCAAGAATAACTGTATCTTCTTTGCATCCTTTACTTATTTCCCTAATCATTAACTCATCGATACAATAAGTCTGTCCTGGTGGTCTATAAAAAGCTCCCAAGTGTATTTTCCAATTTTTACCAACCTTAATATCTATCCATAATGATTCACCTTCTCCTTGCTTTATAGAGTTATTTAGATTTGAAGAAATGCTATTTCTGATATAAATAATCAACCCACCACCAGTCCTATCTCTCCTTTGACTAATGTACATAGTATAACCCTCTAGTTCAAATTCACTGACATTATCATTAAATATATTTTCATTAACCCATGATTCAACTATACATATTATATCTATATCTTCATGAATGATATAACTAAATAATTCATCCTTCTTATTTCTAAGACTACGAGCATTTGTGTAAAGACAACTCAGCCCACCTATCCCTGAAGCACCTGAGGGCCTATCTCCTCTGCATCTCCTTTCTCTCTTTCCCCGACCCTGTACTCTTGTATTTTCCTGACCACTATCACTACTCAAGTAGTTTAACCCTAAAGCACTTCCATTAGCCTGCCTACCTTCTACAAATCTGTGTTTGCTTCCTTTCCCTGCCTCACTTTGAGCCATTAAATTTCCCTGACCACTATCAAAACCTAGTTTCCCGCCTCTAAAGACCTAATAACACTATCTAATTCCCGCCACAAAACCTCAACCCCATCTCGGCTCAGATGGAGTCCATCCATCGCATACAAACCCTTATTCCCATAAAACCCACTCCAAACATCTACAAATACCAATCCTGACTCCTCGCACAAACCTTTCACATATTCATTCAACCCCATTGCACGAGACAACCATTCCATCCCCACATCCATTCTGGGAAGCACACCTGAAACAACGCCTTTTACTCTACTTTCACACATCCTTTCAATCAGCCTTTTATACCGCTGTCGTAACTCACAAGTACCCACCTTCTTTACATCGTTTACTCCGACATGTGTAATCACAACTGCTTCCCTCTCACACCCAGACACCAACCTATCATACCTCTCACACACATCATTTACACCAGCACCCGGCAGACAAACTCTCACTCCCTTCCATTTACTTTCATTCAACTTCCTATCTAAATACCTAATCTGAGAGTCACCCATCACAATCACCTCAGTCATTCTCCTATTCTCTCTAGGCCTAGTATTACCCTCCCTCCTGCTCTCACTCACTCGACCTCCTATTCTACTTTCAGGCACGGCCACACCAGACAAATCTCTTTCAAATTCTTCCTCTCTCAGGACATCAAATCTGTTAGTTAGCCTAACAGGTTCCATGTCCCTCTCATTCACACACCTAACCTGTCCTAACTTATCTATTCTGTTCACTTTCACCCACCACTCATCATCACTTACTTCACTTACTGCTTTCTCTCCAGTCCCTGTTCTAGGCCTAACTTCCTCCCTCCTGGTCCCAATCTGACTCTTCAAACGTACACTTGCATCTCTTCTCACTTCAGACACTAAATCGTTCAGTCTCAAGCATTCCGCACGTAATCGACTCACCTCCTCAGTCAAAGCACATACACGGCACTCAGACACATTCACTCTCCTCTCTACACCACAGACATCGCACACTACATAGACACTACTTTCAAAAGGCATACTCTCTACATCCAAACAGTCAGCCATACTTAAACAAGAACAATAATAGAAACAAAAACTTACAAACAACAAGAATTTGACCCCAATTTGTGCGCGCAAGTTTAAAACCTGCTAATCAAGATGGGCCCCGAAGTAAACAAAAGTCACTTTCTCACCAAAACAAAATAACCACAATTTATACAAAATAACCACAATTTAACTTTGTTATATTAACCAAATATATGATCTTATAACTTAATATTTATGTTTATGTCACACACCAAAGTATATCAAATAATCAAAATATTCTGAGAGCTTTACGAAACATGTGCTACCTGTTCGAAGGTCAGTCGAAGACTGACTAGTCCTAAGTCCTTCTCATCTTCAACTGAATTAAGCCAATACCCATCCATCTCATAGCTAAATTCTCTATTATCTCTCCCCATGTTAATAATTTTGCATTTATTAAGGTTAAAAGTCATCTGCCACTTCTGAGCCCAAGCTAACAACTTATTTAAGTCACCCTGCACTTTAAAGCTACCCTCAACCTCTTTGACTACAGCTGGCAATTTAGTGTCATCAACAAAAATTGACACTTTTCTATTTACACCTTGCCCAAGATCATTTACCAGTAAACTTAACAGCCCCGCAGAGCTGGTTAAGCAGCATCCAACGGTCTTCTTGTTAATGGAGCAGGCAGCCTTCTCAGACTTATTCGTAGCTCCGGACATTCTTCAAATAATTTGCTAATTTTTTATTTGAATGAATTTATTGACCTTGCATAGACCATTTGGTCATCTAAATTGTTCCATTCATCAATAACTCTTTGACTAAAGGAGAACTTTCTGATATTCAATCTTGATCTATCCTTAAAGATTTTCAGGCCATGACCTCTAGTTCTTCCTTCATCAATTATTGTAAAAAAATCTTCCTTTCTTAATCCTTCATAACCATGCATTATCTTAAAAATCTCTATTAAATCACTTCTATGTCGTCTCATTTCCAATGTCATAAGATTACAACTTCTTAATCTATTTTCATATGATTCATTTCTTAAATCAGATTATTAAGAAGACCAAAAGGACAGCAGAAATTAATTTAGCTAAAAATAATAATAAAGATCCTAAAAAATTCTTTAGCTATTATAGAATCAATAATCAATCTAACAGTGATAAAATAGGGCCTATTAAATATGAAGGGGTTTTGAAAGAATCTGATGAGGAAATAGTAGAGGTCCTTAATGTTCATTTTGCTTCAGTATTCACAGAAGAGAAACCAGTTAGATTAATTGATGATAATTCTAGGTCAAGGGAAGTAGTGATAAATTCTATTAATATAGACAGAGAAGAAATTAAAGGGCTTATAATTCAGTTAAATACTAGTAAGGCATCTGGCCCTGACAACATTCATTCTAGGATACTCAAAGAAGGTGTAGAAAGTATTGCAGTAGCTCTCGAGAAGATATTTATTAGATCACTAGAGTCTGGAGAAATACCAAATGATTGGAAATTGGCAAATGTAGTGCCAATTTTTAAAAAGGGAAGCAAAGAGGACCCAAATAACTTTAGACCAGTAAGCTTAACTTCTATAGTCTGTAAAATTCTTGAGAAGATGGTTAAGAAGGGAATTTCTGATCATCTAGAGAGTAGCAGGTTAATTAATGATGCTCAGCATGGTTTTAGAAAAGATAGATCGTGTTTAACTAATTTACTGGATTTTATGGATTATGTAACTAAAGAATTAGATAGGGGTGAGAAAGTTGATGTGATCTACTTAGATTTCAGCAAAGCTTTTGATAAGGTTCCACATAGAAGACTAGTTCATAAATTAAAGCTGCATGGGATATGTGGGAACGTTTTAAATTGGATAACTGAATGGCTGAAAAATAGGAAACAGAGAGTTGTACTGAATGGAGTGAGGTCAGAGTGGAGGAATGTTATTAGTGGCGTACCTCAGGGATCAGTTTTAGGCCCTTTATTATTTATAATCTATGTAAATGATCTTGGGCAAGGTGTAAATAGCAAAGTGTCAATTTTTGCTGATGACACTAAATTGGCAGCTGTAGTCAAAGAGGTTGAGGGTAGCTTTAAAGTGCAGGGTGACTTAGATAAGCTGTTAGCTTGGGCTCAGAAGTGGCAGATGACTTTTAACCTTAATAAATGCAAAGTTATTAACATGGGGAGAGATAATAGGGAATTTAGCTATGAGATGGATGGATATTGGCTTAATTCAGTTGAAGATGAGAAAGACTTAGGAGTGGTAGTAGATAGGTCACTGAAATTTTCAAAGCAGTGTATTGAGGCAAAAAATAGAGCAAATAGGGTACTAGGTTACATTAAAAGAAATGTTAGCTACAAGAGTAAGGAGGTCATCCTTAAACTATACAACTCTTATGTCAGGCCACATTTAGAGTACTGTATACAGGCATGGTCACCACATTTTAGACATGATATAAACTTATTAGAGTCAGTACAAAGGAGGGCAACAAAAATAATACCATCCCTGAAGCACCTTGAATATGAAGATAGACTGAGGGTATTAAATATGTTTTCATTTGAAAGAAGGTGTGTGAGGGAAGATATGATTGAGCTTTTTAAAATCTTTTCTGGGATGGATAAATTAGATTTCAGCAAGTTATTTGAGTTAGAAGGTAGTAATAGAACTAGAGGCCACCACTTAAAGATTAAAAAACAGAGGTGCAGACTGGATGTTAGAAAATATTTTTTCACTAACAGAGTGGTAGATTATTGGAATAGTTTGCCACCTGAGACTGTAGACAGCCCAAACTTGAATGTTTTCAAGCGCAGATTGGATGATTATATGGGGATGGAGGGTTAATTTCTTACTTTTTGGTATGTGGATATGTTTCTTGACTCATTCCTGTGGATGCAGTTTCTTTTTATTGTATATTTTGGGGGATTTTGATTTTGTTTTTGACAGACTCCTATGGAGGCTTTAAATTATATATTGTAGATGCATGGTTGGACATTCCTATGGATTGTTAAATTGTATATTGTAGCTGCATGATCTGACAAAATCCTATGGATGCATTATATGGGTGGGATTTGATGGATACGGATGACCTTTGATAGGCCCTTGTGGCTTTTGTCATCCGTTAAATTATGTTATGTTATGTTATGTTAGTAGTAGATAGGTCACTGAAGTTTTCAAAGCAGTGTATTAAGGCAAAAAATAAAGCAAATAGGGTGCTAGGTTACATTAAAAGGAATGTTAGCTACAAGAGTAAGGAGGTTATCCTTAAACTCTACAACTTGTATGTTAGGCCACATTTAGAGTACTGTATACAAGCATGGTCACCACATTTTAGACATGATATAAACTTGTTAGAGTCAATACAAAGGAGGGCAACAGACATAATACCATCCCGGAAGCACCTTGAATATGAAGATACACTGAGGGTATTAAATATGTTCTCATTTGAAAGGTGTGTGAGGTGAGGTATGATTGAGCTTTTTAAAATCTTTTCTTGGATGGATAAATTGGATTTCAGCAAGTTATTTGAGTTAGAAGGTAGTAATAGAACTAGAGGTCACCACTTAAAGATTAAAAAACAGAGGTGCAGACTGGATGTCAGAAAATATTTTTCACTAACAGAGTGGTGGATTATTAACCTTCTTGAGTCAGTGCAATGAAGGGCAACAAAGATTATTCCTTCCCTGAGGCACCTTGAATATATAGATAGACTAGGGTATTATATATGTTCTCGTTCGAAAGGAGGTGTGTGAAGGGGATATGATTGAGCTGTTTAAAATTTTTCTGGGATAGATAAATTGGTTGTTAGCAAGTTTTTTGAGTTAGATGATGGATATCGGGGTAAATATGTAGATGAGTGGCCCGGCCGATAAGATGTACTATTTTGTCCATGTTCCAAAATGTTTCACGTTTTTGGAGTACATTTATAGGGGACGGCTCATGGGGGGTTAAACACGATGTGTGGACCGCACTACGATGATCCTGAGTTTCATTAAATTGGGGGGGTCTGGGGGGCACAGCCCCCCCAGTATATAATCATAATTTTTATAATGTTCTGACGTTTTCAGAGGTGAATGCTTTAACTACATCATGTCAGCGCCTTTAATTGTTTTGCGAATTATAATAGGGGTTAGGGGTGGGGTATGATGTCAGAAATGACACGGGTGAACGATAATATTTACACAAAATAATTTTTTCCGGCCGGGCCGCTCGTCTACATGTTTACCGAAATCGGACTAGAGGTCACCACTTGAAAATTAAAAAGCAAGGGTGTAGGTTGGATTTAAGAAAATTTTTTTTCACCAATAGAGTGGTAGACTTCTGGAACAAATTGCCGCGCAGGGTAGTAGGTAGTCCAAATTTAAATGTATTTAAGAGTAGGTTGGATGAGTTTATGGGGAGGGAAGGTTGTGATGGTTCCTAAGTTTTGTATATATTAATATTGTTTGTATATATCTATAGCTGCATGATTTAGTTCTTGACAAGCCTTGATTGGTGATACCCTTGTTGTGGATACAATCCTCTGGATGTGGTTTTCTTGGGAGTTTGGGTGCCTTAAAAAAGAGGCGGTTTGACTTGAATGACCTATGATGGGCCCTTGTGGCTTTTGTCATCTGTTATATTATATTGTGGGGGACTTTGATTTTGTCTTCTCTTGGCGATGGTGCTTTTCGTGGGTGGGTTTTGACGGATGCGGATGACCTTTGATAGGCCCTTGTGGCTTTTGTCATCCGTGAAATTATGTTATGTTTGCTACTTGAGACTGTAGACAGCCCAAACTTGAATGTTTTCAAGCGCAGATTGGATGATTATATGTGGATGGAGGGTTAACTTCTTACTTTTTTGGTATGGGAAATGTTTCTTGACTCATTCCTGTGGATGCAGTTTCTTTTTATTGTATATTTTGGGGGACTTGAATTTTGTTTTTGACAGATTCCTATCGATTGTTTAAATTGTATATTGTAGATGCATTATCTGACAAAATCCTATGGATGCATTATGTTGGTGGCATTTGATGGATATGGATGACCTTTGATTGGCCCTTGTGGCTTTTGTCATCCGTGAAATTATAAGAACATAAGAAAAGAAGGAGACTGCAAAAGACCATTCATGGCCTACACTTGGCAGCTCCTGTTCCAGTCAACACACAAAAGATTTCTAACCAGAGAAAAGCATCAACATTGTCGCCCTTTAAGGAGTTTGTCAGATCTAATCTAAAATATACATAAAATGCATCCAGAGGATTATGTCCATTCATGCAACCGCAAAATATAATCTCCCCACTCCTTAGAAAAATATATACATATGTACATTCAAAAAAAGTCAGTCCCATCTAGCAGCTTCATCCATATATTTATCTAATCTATTCTTAAAACTACCCAGAGAGAAGGCTTCTATCACATGTCTAGTGAGCCTATTCCATTCATCTACCACACGATTTGTAAACCAATTCCTCCCAATCTCCTTCCTAAACCTATACTTATCAAGCTTAAACCCATTGCTACGTGTCCTGTCGGTTCACTAAGTAAAAGAACATTACCCAGATCCCCTTTATTATATCCTTTTACCCATTTGAAGACTTCAATCAATTCCCCTCTGACTCTTCTCCTTTCCAATGTATGTAGATTTAGTTTTCTGAGCCATTCACCATAAGGTAAGTTCCTTAGCCCACCAATCATCTTTGTCATCCTTCTCTGCACAGACTCAAGCAAATCAATATCCTTCCTATAATATGGTGACCAAAATTGTACTGCATAGTCTAGATGAGGCCTAACTAGCGCCAGATACAGTTTTAGAATGACTTCAGCACTCTTATTGCTTACACTCCTCCTACTGAATCCCAATATCCTATTAGCTTTATTCTTAACATTTAGGCATTGCTTTCTAGGACGAAGGTCTGAACTTACCAAAATACCCAAGTCCCTCTCACAATCGGTCCTCCCTAAAATTCTCCCATTTAATTTATAACTATTCAATGGATTATTTCTACCTATACTAAGTACACTACATTTGTCTATGTTAAACTTCATTTGCCATTTCTCGGCCCAATTGGACAGAATGGTCAATTCCTCCTGCATTACAACAGCATCAGAATCAGCCCTAATGGCCTTACCTAGCTTAGTATCATCAGCAAATTTACTCAGGTCACTACTTATACCTATGTCAAGATCATTAATATAAATTAAGAATAGCAAGGGACGCAAAACAGATCCTTGCGGAACTACACTGCTAACACACCCCCACTCAGATTTAACTCCATCTATACTAACTCTTTGCTGTCTGTCACCAAGCCATGACTGAATCCACCTAAATATACTGCCATCGATCCTGTGTGCTTTAACTTTGCTCAGAAGCCGTAAGTGTGGCACTCGATCAAAAGCCTTACCAAAGTCCAAGTATAAAATATCATAGTTTTCATCATTATCTGCTGCTTCATACACCTTACTATAAAAAGACAGCAAATTAGTCAGACAGGATTTACCCTTACTAAAGCCATGCTGTTTCTTTTATCAACTTATGCTTATCCAAGTGATCTCTAATATTCCTTGCTATAATAGATTCCATCATTTTCCCTACCACTGATGTCAAACTTACTGGTCTGTAATTAGACATATTTGTTTTATCTCCTTTCTTAAATATAGGTATCACATTGGCTTTCTTCCATGCCACTGGCACAATGCCACTCTCCAATGATTTTCTAAAGATGCATGCTAGGGGCTCACTTAACACATCCTTACATTCTTTCAAAATTCTAGGAAAGAGCTCATCAGGACCGGGTGCTTTACTACTTTTGATTTTATCAATTTCCTTTGTCACTATCTCCTTTGTGATCAAGATATCCTTTAATTTCTCTTCATCATTACCCCGAAAGATCATTGACACCTCGGGTATATTTAGAGTATCCTCCTGTGTAAATACTGAAAGAAAAAAGTCATTTAGCATTCCAGCCATTGAGTCCCTATCACTCACTAATTCTCCATTGGAATCTATAAGTGGGCCTATTTTATCTCTAACCTTAGTTTTGTATGTTATAAACTTACAACTTGCTCTATCCCTTCTCATCATATTTTCAAGGTCATCAAGAATAAAAGTATCTACTTCACATCCTTTCCTTATTTCCCTGATCATTAGCTCATCAATATAGTCAGTCTGTTTGGGTGGGGTGTAAAAGGCCCTCAAGTGTATTATCCTATTTTTACTGACCCTACTATCTATCCACAGTGACTCCTTCTTGCTTTATAGAATTATTTAATTTGAAGAAATGCTATTACTGATATAAATAATCAACACACCACCAGTCCTATCTCTTCTTTGACTAATGTTCATATCATAACCTTGTAATTCAAATTCACTCACATTGTCATTATATTTATTTTCATTAACCCATGATTCTATTACACACATTATATCTATATCTTCATCAATAATATAGCTAAATAACTCATCTTTCTTATTTTTAAGACTACGGGCATGGATATAAAGACACCTCAACCCTCCTATCCCTGAAGCACCTCTTTTACAATGTATACCTTCCACTTTATCTCCTCTGCATCACTTTCCTTTCCTTGCCCTGCCCCACTCTGTACTCTTATATTTCCCTGACCATTATCACTAACTAGTTTCCCGTCTGCAAAGACCTAACAACAATATCTAACTCCTGCCACAACACATCAACCCCAGCCTGGCTTAGATGGAGTCCATCTTTACCTTGATGAGGGTCTTCAATCCCTCACCAGTCGCTGCTGCATCTTCCAACCAGTAGGGCAGGAATAAGACTTAGTGCAAGCAAAAAGTTTGGCTAATTACAGATGCAGAACAGAAACACAAAGGAAAAATGAACTAAACAAACACATAAAATAGGGGGCCAAGAAACAGTTCAACTTTCTGCTTAAAAACAACAACTAAACTTGCACTGACAACATCATCCGGGGGAGAATTTCAGAGATTAATCACACATATGGAGAAAAAGTGAGTGCAAGCATCCATATTTGAGTGGGGTAGAAGGATTCTTTTTGCTGTGAACACGAGTTCTATGTCTCTTCTACATTCAAACAAATCAAACAAGTGGGGACAATGACCAACCATTTAGGACCTTCCAAACCATAATTAGGTCTGCACAGAGAAAGCGTCCTTTGATTGAGAACAGGCCCAAGTTAGATAATCTATTAGCATAAGAAAGATCAGAATATCCCCAAATCTTTTTTGTCCATCTCCTCTGTATAGACTCCAACAAGTGCAAGTCGCCAACATAGCCAGTATTCCATACCACACAGCCAAAGTCAATAATAGGTCAAGTATGAGTAATGAACACTTGGACCTTGAATTTAGCTGACCTACAAATTGTGCCTCTAAGAATATTATTAGCTACTCGATTTGCCTTACAGAAAGTTTCCTTTACATTCAGCTGAAATTTTAGTCAAGAATCAATGAGGAATCCCAAATCTTTCACAGAGGTCTTTAAAGGAATAGGGTAATCACCAATGAAGTACTTCCCTATAGGGATAGAAATCAATCTACTAAAGCAAATATGTATACATTTATTAAAAGAAAAAGAAAGACCCCAAGATCTGCTCCAATGAAAAAGCAAAGTAACATCCTCTCGAAGAGAAAGACTAAAGCCTGTACCAGTGATTACCTCAGTAATGGGAAGATCAAGATATAATTTAAGATCATCTGCAAACAGGGCAAATTTGCATGACATCTGCAGCAACGTAATTGATGAAGATAAGGAAAAGCATAGGACTAACCAACGAACCTTGTGGAACTCCATTCTAACATGAACAAAATGACTAGACGAGCCTTGTAAAATGATACTCAGTTTACAGTTCTGTAAAAAGTCACTTAGCCAGCCCAACAGAAGGTTACCAATGCCAATATGTGACAGTTTAGTTAAGAGCAAGTGATGATTAACAATGTCAAATGCCTTGCTGAAATTGAAATACAGGGCATTAATAACAGCACCAAAATCAAGGTGTTTACTAACATAATCATAGGCGAACAATAGCTGATCAGTCACTGATAAACCTGCACGAAAACCAAACTGAAAATTTGATAGCAAAGAGTTAGTGTCCAAGTAGGCATAAAGCTGCAACACTATTATTCTCTCAAGAGTTTTAGAACAAATTGATGTAAAGTTTAGAGGCTGGTAGTTTGAAGAGTCAGAATGAATGCCCTTCTTAAACAGGGGTAAAACATGTACAACCTTCTAAGCAGAGGGAGCTTTCATCCAATGCATACAATGCCTTATTCCCATAAAACCCATTCCAAACATCTACAAAAACTAATCTAGACTCCTCACACAGGCCTTTCACATACTCATTCAGTCCAAATGCATGAGACAACCATTCCATCCCCACATCTAATCTCAGAAGCATATCTGAAACAACGACTTGCTAAATTTGGTAGACTGCGATGTAGAATTCAGAGGTAAAAATGCTTATGGGATATGGGATACTTTCAAGCATATAATAAATGTAGTCCAAGAGCAATGTATCCCAATGAAGGCCATTAGGAACAAAAGTAGGAAACCATTATGGTGGAATCAGGAGATAGCTAGAAAAATTTCAGAGAAAAGGGCATACAAAAAATTACACATAGAAAATAATATTCAAAATTTAAGTGGTTATAGAATGGCTAGGAATGAGTTAAATAAGATTATAAAGAAGAACAAAAGGGTGTCAGAAATTAAATTAGCTCAGGATAGCAACCAAGATCCTAGAGATTTCTTTAGTTACTATAAAATTAATAACAAGTCTGGCAGAGTTAAAATAGGACCTATCAAATATGAAGGGGTTGTGAGAGAAACTGATAAGGAAATAGTTGAGGTACTAAATGGTCATTTTGCATCAGTATTTACAAAGGAGAAACTAAATAGTTTTATGTATAGTACTCATGAGTCAGGGAAAGAGGTGTTTACTACCATTAGTGTGGAATGGAGGATGATAAAAGGACTAATAGGTGAGTTAGATGCTACCAAGGCCTCCGGTCCTGATAATATTCATTCTAGGATACTTAAAGAAGGGGTAGAAAAGTATCTCAATAGCTCTGGAGAAGTTGTATACTAGGTCACTGGAATATGGAGAAATACCCGATGATTGGAAGAGAGCAAATGTAGTCCCCATTTTCAAGAAGGGCAGTAAAGAGGATCCAAATAACTTTAGACCGGTTAGCCTAACTCCTGTAGTCTGTAAAATTCTTGAGAAAATAGTCAAAAAAGGAATTTGCCAACATCTAGAGAGGGAGGGGTTAATCGGCGATGCTCAGCATGGGTTTCGATCAGGTAGATCATGTTTGACTAATTTACTAAACATTCTGGAGTTTGTAACAAATCAAGTAGATAAGGGAGAGAATGTAGATGTAATTTACTTGGATTTTAGTAAAGCATTTGATAAGGTACCACATTGGAGACTAGTTCATAAATTAAAAATGATTGGGATATGTGGGGGTGTTTCAAATTGGATAGCTGAGTGGCTGAAAGATAGGAAGCAAAGGGTAGTGCTAAATGGTGTAAAGTCAGAGTGGAGGGATGTTATCATTGGGGTTCCTCAGGGGTTCGTGTTCTCGGTCCATTATTATTTGTCATCTATATAAACGATCTTGGGGAGATAGTTAATAATAAAGTGTCAATTTTTGCGGATGATACCAAATTAGCAGCTGTAGTTAGATATTGATGATAATTTTAAAGTGCAGGGGGATTTAAATAAATTGTTATCCTGGGCACATAAGTGGCAGATGACTTTCAACCTTGATAAGTGCAATTTATTAACCTTGGAAAAGATAATAGAGAATTTAACTATGAAATGGATGGGCATTAGCTGAGCTCAGTAGAGGATGAGAAAGATCTAGGAGTAGTAATAGATAAGTCATTAAGGTTTTCTAAGCAGTGTATTGAAGCAAGTAATAGGGCAAATAGAGTGCTGGGTTTCATTAAGAGAAATGTCAGTTACAAAAGTAAGGAGGTTATTCTTAAACTCTATAACTCTTATGTTAGGCCACATCTAGAGTACTGTTTACCGGCATGGTCCCCACATTTTAGACACGATATTAACCTTCTTGAGTCAATGCAACGGAGGGCAACAAAGATTATTCCTTCCCTGAGGCACCTTGAATATATAGATAGACTGAGGGTATTAAATATGTTCTCATTCGAAAGGAGGTGTGTGAGAGGGGTTTCGATTGAGCTCTTTAAAAATTTTCTGGGATAGATAAATTGGATATTATCAAGTTCTTTGAGTTAGATGATAGAAATCGGACTAGAGGTCGCCATTTGAAAATTAAAAAACAAAGGTGTAGGTTGAATTTAAAAAAATATTTCTTCACCAATGAGTGGTGGACTTCTGGAACAAATTGCTGCGGAGGGTTGTAGGTAGTCCAAATTTAAATGTATTTAAGAGTAGGTTGAATGAGTTTATGGGAAGGGAAGGTTGTGATGGTTCCTAAGTTTTGTATATATTAATATTGTTTGTATATATCTATAGCTGCATGATTTAGTTCTTGACAAGCCTTGATTGGTGATACCCTTGTTTGTGGACGCAATCCTCTGGATGTAGTTTTCTTGGGAGTTTGGGTGCCTTAAAAAAGAGGCCGTTTGACTCAGATGACCTATGATGGGCCCTTGTGGCTTTTGTCATTTGTTATATTATATTGTGGGGGACTTTGATTTTGTCTTCCCCTGGCGATGGTGCTCTTTGTTTTTGATCCGCTTGTGTGGCTGGTTTAAATTGTATATTGTGGGCACCTGATCTGACACAATCCTATCGATTGTTTAAATTGTATATTGTAGATGCATGATCTGACACAATCCTATGGATTGTTTATAAAGTAGTTGCATTATCTGATATAGTCCTATGTGGGTGGGTTTTGACAGATGCAGATGACCTTTGATAGGCCCTTGTGGCTTTTATCATCCATGAAATTATGTTATATGTTATATTATGTTAACCTTTTGTACCTCTCTTGTAACTCACATGAATCCACCTTCTTTACATCATTTACTCCCACATGTGTAATCACAACTGCATCCCTGTCACACCCAGACTATCATACCTCTCACACACATCAGGTTTAATATAAGGAAATACTTCTTCTTGCAAAGGGTTGTAGATGATTGGAATAATCTGCTGGAGGAAGCAGTATTGGCAGAAACAACAAATACATTTAATAATCGAATAGAGAAATTATTCAGGCATATGGAGGGGGGGGGGGGCATTTAAAGAGCCAGTGAAGGCTTTCTGCTCCAGTCCTCAACTGTCTGCCTTTGGAGTGATTTCATCCCCAAGGCAGGGATGGTAAGTTCATTTACACCAGCACCCGGCAAACAAACTCAGTCATCCTCCTAGTCCCCCTAGGACTAGGAGGTAACCTGTAACTTCTCCGATGTTTGGCCATATATTTCTACATAATGTCTACCTATTGTAAAATTTTCAATTCACTTAAGAAATCTCACAGTAATTCCATAGGAATGAAGTTTAATTCGCAGTCTTTGATGTGGCACTGTATCAAAAGTCTTTCAACAATCAAAATAATTTACATCTACAGGCGTTTGTTCATTAGTTGCACTGGTGAGATAGTCCATGTATGTTAACAAATTTGTTAGAATACTTCTTTTTTGTCTAAAACCATGTTGCATATCACTAAGTAGGTTATTACTCTCCAAGTGTTCTACTACTTCCTCTCTTATAAGTATTTCACACACTTTAGATGGTACACTTATCAATGATGCTGGTCAATAATTTAAAGAATTATGTTTGTCACCCTTCTTGTATATTGGACACACTCTAGCTACTTTCCAGGATTCTGGGACAATTCCTGTACGCAATGATTCTTGAATAATGATTGTAATTGGATATGACAATTGAGGGCCAGAGAGTGCCAAGGTAAGCACTATGAGCCCTGGAAATGGTCAATGCCTGTTTAGTTTCTATGCCCTAGGCCGTAAAGGAGATGGGTCAGAGGACTTTGTTTGCTGGGCTGACTCAGCAATCTGAAAAGAAATAGGCCGAGTTAGTATATAAGGGAGGAGATAGATTATATTCTGTGTAACTGGCCAGTTTTGGTCAGAAATGACTGGAGTCTGTGTGAAATTGCTTGGCGGATTGGGGAGTGGTAGCCAATTCCATTTAGAATGACTGGGAGTGTGAACTGTGACACACCAATTTCTCTGAGATTTTTGCAGAGGATTATTCAGGGAGAATAGTGGTGTGGACATTCTAGTATGAAGTGTGGTATAGTTTCCGGTTGATTGGGGCACCATGGGCAGTCCAGGTAAAAAGAAAGACAGGCAGAGTAGGTGGGTGGACAAACCACAGTGGCTGATTCTTAAATGGACTAGGGCTGAGTCGAGGTGACGATTTATGGACCTAGACCAGGGCGGAGGACCAGTATCCTAATATAGGATGGATCTAGGTGATCCAAAGAGTTGCTGGCAGAGGATTTCTTTCCCTGCATCAATGGAATGAGCAAGATTCCTGCTCTGTCTGCCTCTTCTGATGATACCTGAGTGGGCTGGTATCCATTGTAGCTTAACCTCCCATAGGGGGTGGTTAAGGAAGTCAAGGAGGAGTGCCTAGATATCATGGCAAAGTTGTGTGAGATAAAGTGGAGAGAAGTTGTAATGAAGACAGAGTCTGAATAAATTACCAGTTCTGGATCATCTTAACCCCTTCCCTTGCCTGAGTATGCTATGAACATTCCTGAGCATTACTTGAAGTGTCTGTCTTATAATGACATCATTCTCAACTGACCAATACAAACACTTTGTGGACGGGGTTTGTTTATACATGCAAGGCGAAAGCATGTTCTTACTAGCGATTGATTGCGTAATATATAGCATAAACTTTTAATTTTGTATATTTTGACAATGTCTTCAAGCAATAGTGATAATTATGAAGATAGTGACTTCAAACCCATGCAGTTACAATGAATCAAATGATAGTAGTGATAGTGACACTTATATTTCAATCAGTGATGAAGAATGTGAAGCAATGGATTTATCAGGCGGGTGGAAACATTGCATTTAGGTGATTTAAGCAATATGTCACTTTAAAAAAAAAAAATTATTAATTATTTAAAAGATATTCTCAACATGAACAAACATCATAATAATAGGTAACATTTAAACATAACAACATGAATAATGCAATAAATGCAAAATTTAAATAAAGTGTCGTATACAGCACCGTACACGGGCGCCGCTGCCTCATGTGGAAGGGGTTAAGGGCTTGATACAAAGCATATAATTTTGCCACCACAATATTGTGGAGAGGATCAATATGCCATGTGAGTACAGTAGAGAGGTCTGTGTAGATGACTGCAGCTGTCATTGAGGGGGATCGGTGTGGAGGGAACCATCTGTATATATTGTTAGGTAATCTTTGTAGGTAACATTTTCCAGAATGTTAAAGATTAACCTTATTATAGGAGGTGGGTCATGTTTTGTCCATTGGCAGGGGAGGGAGAGTGATATCACTGAGGATAGTGATATTTAGGAAGGAATGGGAAAGTCTTCATAGTGATAGTTACATACGTGGACTTTGAACAGGGTTGGCAAATCCAAAAATCCGGTTTTTATTTCCAGTTTTAGGGGGGCTTTTTCAAGTGAAATTTGAAAAAACACAGGGTTTGGGGATTTTTTTAAAGAAATGAATGCTACTTATCATTATTTTATTCAAAATGCATATTTGTTATAATTTGAACAAATATTTATCAAATTAAGATTATTTCTCTGATTCTGATACTGACATAATTCATCTCTCCTTATGGCTATCATAGGTACCCATAATTCTCAATCAGTGATCTGTTACTGTGATCTTTTCTTAATATAATATAATTATTAATCTAATTAATTATTAATATTATATAAAAATAGAGATAGCTATTTTTTTCTTACGTTATTTTAAAGCTTGTAGCATTTGTTTTTTGAGAAAACCTAGATAAAACCCGCGTTTGTTTTTTTTTTTTCAAAATTACACTTTTTTATATAAGAAATGAATGCTACTTATCATTATTTTATTCAAAATGTATTTTTATGTTTATAATTTGAAAAAATATTTATCAAATTAAGATTATTTCTCTGATACTGACTCATAATTCTTCTCTCCTTTTACAGGTTATGGCTATCTTTTGTACCCACAATTCTCAATCAGTGATCTGTTACTGTGATTTGTTCTTACCTCAATATAATTATTAATATTATAAAAATAGAGATAGCTATTCTTTTTCTATGTTATTCTAATTCTTGTAGCGTTTGTTTTTTGAAAAAAAAACAGAATACAACCTCAGTTTTATTGGGCTTTTTCAAAATTTGGGGGTTTTGCCAACCCTGACCTTGAATTCTCTTTATGTAAAAAAAAAAAAAACCCAATGTTTTCACACACTGGCAACCCTTAATTCAACCATTTTTCAAACATTGGCAACCTTGAAGCCAAGCAGTTAAAACAGTGGCAAATTCAAATATGCCACCATAACCCATTTTTCAATCGTTCTTTAAATATGGCAGCTTGTGATTCTTGCGCATTTAGTTTACTGGAATTTCATATGATATTTCTTAGTTCCTTGGCTAATTTAATAGACTTTTGTATTGATCATGGCCTCATTTTAGAGTTGTACTCAGAGTGCTAGTATCTTAAAAATAAGTGCTTTCCACACCTAACCGAAGCCATAAATCATGATTAGAATTCCTACAAACACCATTAATACTGTTTTTACTACAAAAAACATGGCCTAGATCTTCTGAAGTTTCACTGAATAAAGTATTGGTAATACTTCAGTTTATGGATGCGCGGTAGAGGATGCTGTTTCTGGGCTACAAGTTAGCCCTTATGATATCAGACACTAGCTTCAGATGTGACCAATTATGGTGTTATATTTTTGATGTTATTTTGTTTTTAACCTTTATTGTTTAGTAAATGCCTGCACTTCTACTCAATTATATTATTTAGTAATGCATTGATTTTTTATATTTACTAATGTATTAAATTTTTTGTTTCATTTACCTATTTTTGTGAAACTAAACCATTATTTTCACACACTGACAACCCTTAATTCAACCTCATTTCAAACATTGGCAACCCTGTCTTCTTACCCTGCTTCCTCACTTTCCATACAACCTCTCCCACAACTTTCTCTGGTCGGCCTCTAATTTCACAAGGTAGACGCTGACCAGCTTCCTCTCACCCAACTTACTTACTTGAATACTTGAAGGTGCACGGACCCCGCCTGGCCATCTCATTGTTGAGACCACCATCCTCTTCTTGCTAAATCAGTCACAGAGTTGCTGTGAGCCCGGGGGAGACCAGGTACTGGTGGCTCGTCGGGTAGAGAGAAGAGAAACTTGGTTAGCTGCGTCTTGAATGCATTAAGACTTCCAATCAATGTCAGCTCTGGTGGCAGGGAGTTCCACAAACGTGGACCTACTACAGTGAAGGAGGAGTCGTACTTTGTTAGAAGTGCTGGGTTGGAGCCTCTTAGTGGGGGAATAACTGCTTGTATGCCCAGTCTTGATTGGGGATGGAATTTTATTTGGAGATCATTGGGACATACATAATGTAGTATCTTGTAAATATTAATTATAATAAAACATTCCCTTCTTCTTTGTAAGGACATTAAACACAATTTTTTGAGTCTCTCCCAGTATGTAAAATTTTGATATCCACAAATTTTTCTCATGTATTCTCTTTGGACAGATTCAATATACTCAATATTACCTACCCTGACTGGGTTCCACAGAGGACAGGCATATTCTAGGTGGGACCGGACCATGGACTTGTAAATAATTAACATAGAAAGGGAATCTCTAGACCCAAATACGCTAAGTGCCCAGGCAGATGCATTTCTTGCTCTCAGACACATTATTCGTATATGGGGAGTCCATGACAGGTCACTAGTTAGAATAATCACAAGGTCCCTCAATTTATCCACAGGGTACAACTGGAGATCCGCGTCTACCCTATAGCTTTGGAGATCTGTGAGGAAGGGCATCTCAGCCATCCACAGTTCACATCGAGTTTCATGCATAATCAGGTCAAATTTTTGCTTATGTAACACCATATTATTGCTGTGCAATCATTCCATCACCCTCATTAGATCGTCTTGGAGGGAGGCCTTATCTGTACTGCTTGTTATCTTTTTGGATATTCTTGTGTCATCTGCAAAAATTCTGACTGTCGAGTTTTGGACGACAGATTCCATGTCATTGATAAATATTAAGAACAATACGGGACCCAAAACTGTACCTTGGGGGACACCGCTATTAACTGGAGCAGGTAAAGAGTGATGTCCATCAATGACAACAACCTGCGTCCGATCACATAGAAATGATTCTACCCAGTTAATTATCTTTTCATGGAATTTATATATTTTCAGTTTTTCAATCAAGAATCTGTGGTCTACTTTATCGAAAGCTTTTGCATAATCCAGGTAGATAGCATCAGTGTCAGCTCCATCGAGTAGACCACTTAAAACTTCGTCAGCATGAGCTATCAGCTGTGTCAGTGTGCTACGACCGGATCTGAAGCCATGTTGATTTTTCGTTATAATTTTGTTATTTTCCAGAAATTTGATCATAATTTTCCTGAGACAACGCTTGAAAATCTTGATATATTGAGAGGTCAGTGTAATGGGCCTATAATTTCCAGCAGTTATTTTGTTGCCTTTTTTGTGGATCAGAGTTATATAAGCCATTTTGTAGAATTTGGGGACTATTCCATATTTAATAGATTCATTCCAGATAATGAACAGAGGTTTTACAATTGAACTCGCACAATTTTTTATCAATTTTGCTGAGATACTGTCTGGTCCACTAGTGGAATTATTATTGATCTGGCTGATTGCTTCCAAGATCTCCGCTTCTGTTAGATTAATTTCGTAATCTGTTGTTGGTTCTTCAATATTTGGGGAGGCAAAGTTTGGTAATCTTAAGGCCTCAGCATCAGGGTTGCTGTATATATCTGAAAAGTGTGATTGGAGTATATTTGCTATGTTGGTAGGGTTGCTAACAAGGTCTCCCACATTACTTTTGATAAGGTGGACCCTACTCTTCATGCTTAATCTAGTCTTGGCGTATGAGTAAAAGCACTTGGGAATTTTTTTTTATATTAGAAATTGCAATCTTTTCATCTTTTTCTAGGTGTTTTAGGTGACATTCCTTTATGTCAAATACACAAAGTGGCAACTCTCGTTCTAATTTCCTGATTCTATTGTCATTTAAAGCAGTCCTCTTTACTTTCTGTAGCTTGCTCTGGATTCTCTTCTTTTTTCTTCTTAAGGCATGTTCTTTTTGGGGCTTTCCACTTCTTGGTCTCTTTCTGGGGATATATTCCATAGACAACTGAAGCAGAATCATTGTGACTAGGATAGGAAACTCTTTGAAGCAACACATATTGCGAAATGCCTGCCAATCAGTTTCATAGATGGCAGTGTTGAGCTTTTCATAGTCATCCCTGGAAAAATCAAGTCCTTTGAAATCATCACAGGACCTGTCTGACGTGTCTGGTCTATGATTTTCATACTGTGCTTGGATTTGTATTTTAACAAGGGAATGGTCAGATATCATTGTATTGACAGTCGCGGTGGATAAAACCAAGTTTGGATTGTTAGTGCAAAAGATGTCAAGGATTCATCAGACCAGTCAATAAATGAAAGGTTTGTGTCACCAGCTAGATAAACTTGGTAAGATGAATCAGTATTATCTTCGATTGATTGGGATATAAAGTTTAGCATATTTGAAAAACTAGTCATCTCATCTCCAGGAGGGCAATATATTACTACTACACATGTTTTTATAGTGGAGAAGAATGTTGTGATACATCCACATGTGCCATCATCATACAAATTCATAGAAGTAATGGGCAGGCTCTCATGGGAGTATAGGAGGACCCCTCCACCTCTACCATTATGGTCACATCTCGTGATGTTAAACTTGTTTATACATAACTGGGCATCAGTTATGTACTGATCCAGCCTGGCCTCATTTATGGCAATGAAGGGTACAAAGTTGCCATTTTCATTCTCATCACCAACTAGTGCTTCGATCTCCTTGATTTTGTATTTACATTGGCTGAAGCACTAGGGTTGATGGATCTGGTATTTAGTAGTAGGAAGCAGGCTCGCTGGCTTTCATACTTTGCACACCGATCCTTCGCCTGTAGGTATTGGGTGGAATTTGATTGGTCATCTCTAGTGACTGGTTCGGGTGTGCAGCTTGCATTGGCAGTAAGGTTGGACCGAGCTGCCACCCTTGGTGCCCTACTTGACGGTAATTGGGCATCAAATTCATCCATGTCTGGTACTGAAGAGACATGTCTAACTTTAGTTTTGCCATGTCTCTCTCTATGTCTTTCCGAAGACCAAGTATCATGTCTTCCAACATTGTGGTCCAGCCATTTTTTGACTGTTGTCGAGGTTCAGCTCTCGGAGTTCTGGAGTCTGATGTACCATCTCTTTGGCCTATGTTGACATTTTTAAGGGGAATATCCTCTTCTCTCGTTTGATTCCCTTAAGGTGTATGGAGAATGGGACTGCAATCTCGGACCCCGCGTCCGTGGCGGAATCCTTAGCGACCGCTTTTTCTGCATTCTCTAGCCGTGATGCTGCTCCGCCAGCATTCAATGCACGTCGTGATGTCGCGGAAGGCCGCTGCCTGGACTTTACCTCCAGAGGCGGAGAACCCTTCAACGACAAGTTTACTATGAGTGAGTTGCGTTCCGCTCTCGCTTCGTGTGCGGACACCGCCCATGGTCCGGACGATGTCCCGTACGCCATGCTTCGACACCTGGGTGAGCGAGGCATGGCCTTTCTGTTAGATTTGTTCAACAGGATCTGGGTGGAGGGTCTTCTCCCAGACTCCTGGCGAATCGCTACTGTGCTCGCCTTTCGCAAGCCGGGAAGAGATCACTCTACTCCGACCGGTTTCCGCCCAATCTCTCTAACCTCTTGCGTGTGCAAGTTGATGGAGAAATTGGTAAATGTTAGATTAGCCTATTTCCTGGACAGCGGAGGCCATCTGTCTTCTGCACAGTGCGGCTTCCGTAAGTTCCACTCCACGTCGGATGCTCTGCTCCGACTGGAAAATGCCGTCTGCGAGGCTTTCCTTCGTAGACAGCACTACGCCACAGTGTTTTTTGATCTGGAGAAGGCCTATGATACCGCATGGCGATACGGTATCATGGAGACTCCACACGATGGGGGCGAGGGGACGCCTCCCAATGTTTATATCTGAATTTTTGCGAGATCGTCGATTCCTCGTACGGGTGGGGGGAGCCCTCTCCGGCCCAAAGGAGCAGGAAGAGGGTGTCCCGCAGGGAAGTGTCCTCAGTGTCACACTCTTTGCTCTGAGCATCAACGGCATCACCTTGGTGCTGCTGGAAGATGTTCTCGCTACGCTCTACGTGGACGACCTTTCGATCTCTTTTGGCGCGGCCCAGATGCCAACTCTGGAGCGTCGACTCCAACAGGCATTGAACCGCGTCTCTCGCTATGCCGAAGCGCACAGGTTTCGGTTTTCTTTGGCCAAGACTAAGGTGGTGCACTTCTGCCGCCATCCACGGCTTCACCCCGACCCAGATTTGTTTCTTAATGGGGTGCGCCTGGATGTGGTTGAGTCGCACCGTTTCCTTGGTCTTGTATTCGACCGACGCCTCACCTGGGAGGCTCATATTCGCAGCCTTAGGGTCTCTTGTACCCGTGCCATGGACATTCCCCGTTCCGTGACGTTCAGCGCTTGGGGCGCTGATAGGGCTACTGCCTTACTTTTTTATCGATCCTTTGTTCGCTCGAAGCTCGACTACGGATGCGAGTTTTATGCATCCGCAGCCGAGCGTTTATTGCGGAAGGTGGATTCAATCCACCACACCGGCCTTCGCCTTGCGACCGGTGCCTTCCGCACTTCCCCCATTGAGAGCCTGTTGGTCGATGCCACTCGCTCTGCGCCGCGTTGCAGTGCATCACTCGCCTGTACACGCGAGCCCGGCGCCTCCCTCAGTCGCCAACAGCTTTCACTGCATCCGCAGCTGATCTCGATGGTGCCTATGCCGCCGAGAGATGCCAGTCATACCCTAAGCCCTTTGGGTTTAGGGCCAGGAAACTCCTTCGAGAGGTAGATATAGCTCTCGGGCCGGTGGCGCCCCTGGTTCTGCCCAGGACGCCACCCTGAATAGGACCACATTTGGCTATTTGTCGCCACGCCTCTGCTCCCAAAGCTTGTACTGCGCCGGTAGTATTGCGTTCGACCTTTTTGGAGCACACATCGTGTCACGCTGGTACCGTGCCAGTGTATACGGATGGCTCCAAGTCCCAAGAGGGGGTCGGCTTCCACGCCGTATCCCCTCTGTTTGAAGTCAGCGGGGCTCTACCGGGCGCTGCGTCTGTCTTCACGGCCGAGCTGGTGGCAATACACCACTCGGTACGGGAGATTACGCGACGTGCCCGGTTCGGAGACCGGATTGTGATCTATAGCGACTCACAAAGCGCCCTGAGTGCTCTCGGGGCATTGGAATCTCCGCATCCCCTGGTTCGCGATATCCGTGACGCCACGGTTTTGGCGAGCCGGGCAGATGTCGAGATTATCTCCTGCTGGGTTCCTGGACATGTAGGGATTGCGGGGAATGAGGGCGCCAAAGAGTCCGCGAGGACTCTGCGACCGGACCAGCGTTTCGCTCTTCCTCACACTGACTACATGGCAGGAATACGGGCAGCTCTTCGGACTGCTTGGCAAAGAAGATGGGAGACGGTCGAGGGGAACTTAAAGTTGCGTGCCATTGCGCCGCGACTGTTCCCATGGACCTATCCCCCAATGCCGCGGCGGCTTCAGGTTGCTTTCTGTCGTCTCCGAATCGGGCACACTCGTGTGACGCATCGCTATCTGATGGAGCGCTCGCCTGCGCCCTATTGCAACGACTGCGTCGTCCCCCAGACTGTTCGGCACATTCTTGTCGAATGTCCCAGTCTGGGTGATCTTCGCGCACGACACCTGTCCTGGTACCGGGATGGGCGGGGTCGCTACCGCCTGTCCCTTGTGCTCGGGACGAGTGCGTGTACTTTGACTGGTGGACTTAATGACTTTTTGGGGGAGGCCGGCCTTCTCTCTTTTATTTAACCCGGTTTAATTGTTGTTGTTTTTGTAATTGTTTTTGTTATCGCTTTGTTATTGTTATTGTTATTTCTTTTTATTGTTTTCTGTTTAATTTTTTAAAGTAGCCTAGAACTAGGCTGTTGTTTACGGCGACTTATGCCTAAGTCGACATTCGCCAGATTGATCCTTAAATAAAAAAAATAAAAAAAAACCTTAAGGTGTATGTATGTACACTCAAGATTTGTACATAGACAGTTCTTTGTGGAGAATTTGCACAGGATTGGATGAAAATATAAGCAGTTAGTACCCTTCTTGCAACCTTTCTGCCCTTTTGAGCCAAAATTGCAGAAGTTGAAACACCTTTTTCTGTGTAGGAATTCACATTTTCTGCCATCAATAATCTTGTTACCGTTGATACCATGGGAGCAGGCTCCTCTCTTGTATCTAGGGCATATCTCAGATCTTGTTGCTGGGATTTCTTGCATATTTTCGTCTGTGTGCTCCACAACTGGAGCATTGTATACCTCATTTGTGGAGGATATTTCAGAGATATCGAGGCTGCAGCCAGGGCACAACCAGACAAATCCTTTGGGGACTATGTCAGGCAAGGCAGCTTTAATATTTTTCATAGTAACACAGGGGTGCGATCCCCGTTCGCATCTCGCACAGGAGAAAGGCGAGGATTCTTCTATTTTAAGGCAATAATCCTGATTGCAGAGAGTACACTGTGTGTGCATGAAGGAGTTCAGTTTTTTGGTTAATTTCAGAGCCAGTGTTTTCTTATTCAGTGTTTTCCCACTTCTTACCTCCCTGGTCTCAATTTTGAGGAATGAAGCAGCTTCTTCTAGCATTGGTTTATTGAACTTGTGGATCATTTTCTCATTCACATCAATGCTGCTACCATTGAGGGGGGAAGTGGACAATGTTCCCTCACCCCTGAGCTCCAGTTTGGGGTGGTGGGCTTTTAACAACCTGCTTCACCCCGACGCACACCTTCTTCACATACCCTTTCTCTCTCTATTCAAGATCTATGTATTTTAAGCCTAGCCAAAGGTGGAGCCGCCATGCCGCAGGGCTGCCTGGCTACTGGGTGGGAGGAGAGGTCCTGAATGGAGGCAGCTGGCTTTGCCAGACCTGTATTCACCTCTTGCAGAGCGGGTTACTGCATGGGGTGATTAGCGTTTGCATCCTGTGCAAATACTACGGTCACTATGCCCATGAATGAAGTTAATAAAGTCTCTCCCTTCACCATTATTGTAACTGCTTTCGGGATACTCCACTAAAGAAAAAGAGGTTCCCCCCCCCTGTGCTTTCACAGGGGGCCATCCAAACCTCTCTGACTGAGAAGAGGCTTAGTACTCTATGCCTACGGGCACAGGGACTCCCCCTTTGGAGTCACCCATGGGCAACTCCCTCTTAGCAGCAGCAGTCCCCTCCCCCCTTTACTTTAACAGGGGACTGCCAAGAAAGCATGCAGGTAGCCCAATATTGACTGATAGGGGCAACCACCTTAGGGGAGCAAGAGATGGCCCATCGATCTGTGCCCTGTAACATCATGCACTTATACATTCTAAGTTTATAGGGAGTCACTGTATGTGCACCCCCTTCTCTCCCCTGACATGCCAGTTTGCTGGCCCAAGATGAGAGAAAAGGTTCCTCGAATGGATCTGTGATGTCTTATAGCCACATGGAGGCCCCACGTGAGATGGACATAGTCCCTGAGGTGACCCAGCCTTAGATTGTAGGATCTTCTATGGGGTCGAACCCAGGATTGGTGCCTAAGCACAGAACCTGAGTCTGCCCTGTGCAAAATTCTCCTCAGATGGCTCGAACCCCCAAGGCCTCACAAGAAAAGGAGTGATCTCTTTCCCCAGCTGGTACCCCTGTGACAGCAGAGACCCTCTTTTCAGAGAAGGATCTTGTCGAGGCTGGTCATCTGGCCTAGGGATTCTCTCTAAGGGGCGCAGCGATTTGCCATCCTGGCCGCCATGCTGATGGGATTCAGCACCCTGTCCGACCCCAGCTTAGTCTCTTCTTCCTTCAAAACACTTGTTTCCTCGCTTTTCATACAACCTCTCCCACAACTTTCTCTGGTCAGCCTCTAATTTCACAGGGTAGATGCTGACCTTCTTCTCAGCCAATGTTCCCTAACCTCTGAGCTCCGGTCTGGGGTGGTTAGTTTTTAACAACCTGCTTCATCCCCACCCATACCTTCCTCACATCCCTTTTCCTTTCCTCTTCACAATCTATATTTTTACGCTGTGTCTAAGGTGGAGCCGCTATACCGATGGACTGCCAGGCCACCAGGCGGGAGGGGTGGTCCTGAATGGCAGCACCTGGCTCTGCCAGGCCTGTACGCACCCCTTGCAGTACAGGCTACTGCAAGGGGGTGATGAGCTGTTGCATCCCGTAATAAAAAGAGGGTCACCATCCCCAATGATAAGTCCAAAAAAACCCCCCTTTAATTTCCCCTGTACCATCGATGGATCTGCCCACGGGCAGCTCCACCAGAAAAATGGAGGTTCCCCCCCCTGTGCTTGCGCAGGGGTCCCTCCATATTTCTCTAACCGGAGAGGAGGCTTACTCCTCTCCTACGACTATGGGTGTAGGGGACTCCCCCTCACCCCCTTCTCTGGAGGTGCTTTTGGGCACCTCCCTGTTTCCAGTGGCAGTCCCTCCTTTTCTTTCCAAGGGGGAATTGCGGGGAATGAGCGCGCCAAAGAGTCCGCGAGGACTCTGTGACCGGACCAGCGTTTCGCTCTTCCTCACACCGACTACATGGCAGGAATACAGGCAGCTCTTTGGACTGCTTGGCAAAGAAGATGGGAGATGGTCGAAGGGAACTTAAAGTTGCGTGCCATTGCGCCGCGACTCTTCCCATGGACTTATCCCCCAATGCCGTGGCGGCTTCAGGTTGCTTTCTGTCGTCTCTGAATCGGACACACTCGTGTGACGCATCGCTATTTGATGGAGCGCTCGCCTGCGCCCTATTGCAACGACTGCGTCGTCCCTCAGACTGTTCGGCACATTCTTGTCGAATGTCCCAGTCTGGGTGATCTTCGCGCACGATACCTGTCCCAGTACCGGGATGGGCAGGGTCGCTACCGCCTGTCCCTTGTACTCGGGACAGATTCGTGCACATTGACTTGTGGACTTGTTGACTTTTTGGGGGTGGCTGGCCTTCTCCCTTTCATTTAACCAGGTTTAATTGTTGTCTTTGTTATTGTTTTGTTATTGTTATTTCTTTTTATTGTTATTTCCTGTTCAAAATTTTTAAAGTAGCCTAGAACTAGGCGGTTTGTTTACGGCGACTTATGCCTAAGTCGGCAGTCGCCAGATAGCCCCTTAAAAAAAAAAAAAAAAATCTTTCCAAGGGGACTGCTAAGAAAGCCAGCAGGCAGCCCATTGCTGACTGCCCATTGAAGCGACTCGGTAGGGCAAACCCCCATAGGGGGGAAGAGGGAAGCCAGGCCCCTTCAGTCACTTCCCTCAAAAGACCTGCTGGCAAGAATATTGAACCTTGCTGGGGTCAAGGCCTGTGCCTCCCCACACCACTTGACTAGTGACAATACTGCAAACGGGACCTGTGATGTCTTGGGGGATGGATGGCCAACTGGAGTCCCCCCCCCTGAGGTAGACATGGTCCTTGAGGCAACCAAGCCTCAGACGGTAGGGCCTTCCATGTGGGGGAATCCAGGCTTGGCGCCAAGCACTGAACCCGAATCCACCCCTATGCAAGGTCCTCCTCAAATGGCTAGGGTTTCTGAGGCAGTACAAGGAGGGGAGGGATCTCCTACGACTGTCAGGAGCTTCTCCATTTCGGAGAAGGACCTGGCTGAGGTCGGTCCATCTGGCCTGGGGGCTCCTGCCAGCGGAGGGAAGAAGCGGGTTCATTCCCCGCCCTCCTCTACTAAAAAGATTAAGAATAAGAAAAAGACTAAAAAGATTCGGGGCTCCTCTCCATCCGTGGGGGCTGCGGGGATGGATGGGTCTGCTGCCACTTTTGTAAGTGACCAAGCCAAGATCGGCACATCCGGCCCCTCTACTCTCCCCGGGTGCAGAGCCCCCGACTGAGACTAAAAGTGCGCAGGGCAGAGCCTCGATAACATCGGGGCCCCTCATTCAGAGGTTCCCTGGTGTTTTTGAGCCCGCTGGCTTCAAACGCTTCCTCATCATTCGCTCCACTGATGATACCATGTTGGCCAAGGGTAACATGATCCATCAAAGGAGAGCATTAGCTTGTGTAATTGGTAGAGAGCCGAAGGTGACCCGTTTCTCGGACAGGAGCCCTCTGGCAAATGCGGCGAATTGCTCCGAGGCGGCCAAGATAATTGCTCTTCAGACACTTGATGGTACCCAGGTGAGTGTGACGCCGCACTCTACCATGAACTTTGTGAAAGGAGTAGTTTATGCGAGGGAACTCGTTGACTACTCCATTGAGGACATCACCTTAGAGCTGGTCGACCATGGGGCGGTCAAAGTCGAATGTGTGATGAGAAAACAGGGAGGGGCCTGAGACCCACCCCTATTCGACTGTGACAAGCTCCCTGAGTCAGTGCATGCCGGTTGGTGCCACTACCGCATAAAGGCATTCATGCTACTGCTGCAGCAGTGCTATTACTGTCACCGCTTTGGCCATACAAATCGTTCTTGTAGACGTGCAAAGTCAGGGTCACCCGAGGTCTGTGTAACTTGCTCCAAAGCCGCACACTATAAGTCTAAATCGTGTGTGGCCAAGTGTGTCAATTGTGGAGAGCCGCACCCCGCTTCTTCGAAGCAATGTGGTGCATATCTCCTTGAGAAAGAAATCCTGGCCATTCAGGCCCAGGATCGACTCTCATTCCGCAAGGCTAAGGACTTGGTCCTGGCACGCCCGGCTCTACTTGAGACGTCTTATGCCTCAATAGTTAGAAAGACACCCTCTGCTCCTGGCCCATTCAGGCCAATGAGCCCTTCTGTGGGTTGTACTCAACCCGGCGCTTCCCTGGTAAAGCTGGCGGCAAAAAGGGTTCACACCCAGCCCCTTCCCCAGTAAGGCAAAATGGCCATGCGCCTCCACAGAGTCGTTAGACTCACAGGAGGCAACACCCCTGAAGTTGGTCGCCAGGCCATCTTCCAGGGTTCCTAAAGCTGTCCTCCGAAAGGAGGACAGCAACAAAGGAGCTTCGGCTCCTTCGCCCACACCTAGTGGTGGGGTGAATGGCTCAGTGACCAACTCATAAACAAAATATACCAAAGTCGTTGGACTACCTTGGGACAGACAGAAAACGTAATAGAGAGACTCATTTGAGGAATCCAATATAGTCATTCAAGAAATTCTGAAAGAAAAGAATAAAGCCCATGATGCTTACCTCTCTAACCCTTCATCAACCAACCTTAAGAAGAGATGGCAAGACAAAAGGGCAGAGGTACAAAAGAGTCTCAGAAAATTAAAAGATAACTGGTGGCTGACTCATGCTGAGGAAATACAAAGATTTGCTGATAACAACAAAATACACAACTTCTATGATGACATAAATTATATCCATGAACCATCAAAAAATACAACAATTCCAGTTAGATCTGCTGATGGCAAACAGGGAATTTGAATAGATGAGCAGAACACTCCAGTAATCTACTGAACATGTTCAATGACACAGATGTCTCTATACTTGAAGAGTTGCCTGAATTTCCTTCAGATACCTGAACTGGATGCACCAGACATGCAAGATTAGGTGGTAAAAGCGATAAGACAACTGAAAAATCTTAAATTAGCAGGGCCAGATGGAGCCCGCCCCCCCTGAAATATATAAATACATAGGTGAAAACCTAATATCAACTCTCCATGATTTCTTCTTAGCTTGCTGGTTTAGCTGTAGAATCCTCTCCAACTTTTATAAAGCCAGCATTGTCAAAATTTTCAAAAAGAAAGGACACAGGGCAGCTGGGGAGGAGGGGGGATTATTGCTGGATGTCACTGGAAAAATCCTGTGCAAAGTGTTTTTGTCAAGACATGTAGTTGATAAGATTCTCCCAGAATTGCAATCCAGTTTTAGAGCCGACAGGAGTACGCTGGACATGTTTATTTGCAGTCAGCTGCTGGAGAAATGCAGGGAACAACATCAAACCCTTAAACAGGACTTGTGTCAATCTGACAAAAGCTTTTGGTCCAGTGAATCGAGACCTACTGTATCAAATCCTTAGTAGATTTGGATGTCCTTCCATATTTGTAGAAATTGTTCACCAATTCCACAAAAGCATGCAGACAAGAGTGATTTTGGGTGGCGATTTTTCCAAGTATTTCCCAGGGATGCATGATGGTCTGTTCTCTTCAATATCTACCTCGTGGCAGTCACACATACTTTTGCCAATCAAGTAGCACAGAAAAATGGCATTACCATTAGATACAGGATGGACAAGGGACTATTCAACATAAGAAAATTCAGTGCAAGGAGAAAAACTAAGCTAGGCTCAATCTAAGAACTCCAGTACTCAGACAACACAGCTCCAGTTGCTTACCACCCTAGAAATATACAGAGCCAGCTTTCAGCTATTTATGAGGCTTACCAGCGATTTGGACTGAGTCAATGTAAGAAAAAATGAGGTCATGCTAAATCATGCAGAGCAAGTACATGAGCTGCCAGAACCCATCACTATTGGCGGAGAAAGACTCATTGAGGCTGAGCACTTTACTTATCTTGGCAGCATTATTTCTAAAAATGGCACACTTGAAAGGGAGATTTGTAAACCGGATTAAACTTGCTTCAGCAGCTTTTGGGTGATTAAAAGACAGGGTTTTCTTAAAACACAATTTGAAGCTCTCTACAAAGGTGGCTGTGTACTAGGGTGTTTGTCTCTTAACACTGCTGTACGGGGCTGAGTCTTGGACACCTTAAAGAAGACATATAAAAATGCTGGAAGATTTTCATATCCATTGCCTCCAAAGAATCCTCCCAATAATGTGGAGAGATAAGATACACACAATGAAATGTTGCATAGAACCAACTGTGATAGTATAGAAGTGCATGTCTCTAGATGCACACTCAGGTGGGTGGGGGACAGGATAAGGATGCCAGATGAATGACTGCCTAAACAAGTCCTTTACAGCGAACTCAGGGAAGGTGCCCATCATATCGGTGGACAGAATAAATGCTATAAAGACGATATAAAAACGTTAAAAGCTTGCAACATAAACCCAACCCACCTTGAAAAATTAGTAGAGGACAGGCCTACTTGGCGGCGTACTATCACAGAGGGGATACACCACTTGGAAGCAGAGAGATGGGACCAGGACCGAGGTACAAGACACCATCAGCACCTAATCATCCCAGATGCACATGATAACTGCCATGAATGTTGAAGGGGCTTCCTGACAAGATCAGGTCTGCTTAGCCACATGCGTACCCATGACAGGAGAGATGGGAGAGGTCATCGTCATGCCGATGGACACCTATAAGCAATATAGTTATGCTTTATTTAGAAGGGAAGCAGTTAGTTGGACATGGAAGAGGAAAGCATAAGAGGAAACGATCTGAAAAGGATGAATGGAAGGAACGGTTTGGTGAAAGTTAGATGGGAGAATTTTCATGATTTTTTCAAGATTGGGATGGAGTATTTGATAGCGTGTATATTTTCTACCAAATACTCTATTTGAAAGTTTCCTTTAAATGAGTCTATGTTAGTGAGTATAAATGGGATATGTGTGCAATTGGAGAAAGAGTCAATGAATTCTATGAAAGAATGAGAAGGATTGATGGATTAAGTATAGAAGCTGGTTGAAGATTTGAGTGAGATTGATCAAGGAGTGTCATAGGTGTGTGAATAAAGTGCATGGAGAAGGGGACACAGACAGACATGGTGAAGAGACATTGGGACATATGACCAGAGGTGGGCGCTAAATACATTTAAAGTATTTAAATATTAAATACATGAGAAAATGTATTTAGAATAATAAATACATTTTGAAAATGTATTTAGTATTTAAATAAAGGGTGTTCCATTAAGACGGATCGAAGTTAGCAGTAAATAAAACAGTGTTATTGGTGAAAATGTATTGATTTCACTATTGGATCATGTTATTTGAGCCATGGCAATTATGTGTGAAAAATAATATCTCCTAAATGTCTGCCAAGGCTTTGGCAGCACACCTTCACTCGATGGTCAAAATATTTGATGACATCTCTGCATAGTTGCTCCTCGATCTCACCAATATGCCTTATTATCTCATCCTTCAGCTGTTGAATTGTTGTTGGCATAGACCTTACTTTTGAGATGACCCCAAAGGAAGAAATCTAAAGGCTTCAAGTCACACGATTGTGGTGGCCAATTAACCTTGCTGTTTCGAGAGATGATGCGACCTGGGAACTTCTCATTCAATAAAACCATTGTTGCATTGGCTGTGTGGCATGTGGCGCTGTCCTGTTGAAACTACAAATCTTTGACATCCATAGAATTCAATTCAGGCCATAAAAAGTTGGTTATCATGGCACAGTATCGCTTGCCTGTCACCGTAACAGAATTCCCGGCATAATTTTTTAAGATATACGGCCCAATGATTCTGCTAGCAAAAAATGCATACCAAACAGTGACCTTTTGTGGATACAGTGGCTTTTCAACAATCTTCCTGTGATTTTCATCAGCCTAAATGCGACAATTCTGCTTATTAACGAATCCACCAAGATGAAAATGGGCTTCATCACTAAAGATGATTTTTTGTGAAAAATCATCATCGGCTTGTCTTTGCTTATGCACCCAATTGACGAATGTATGCCGCTTCAAATGGTCAGCAGTCTTCAGTTTTGTCAATTGAATTTTGTAAGTGTGTAGAGACATCTTTTGACAAAATTCGATGTAACGTTGTTGTGGAGAGGTTCAATTCCTACGCACGATGATGAATAGAGGTGTCTGGATCTTCGGCCACATTCTCGCGCACTGCAGCAATGTTTTCAGCTGAACAGCATAAACGAGCATGTAATGACATTTTCATATCTGCTACCAACCCCGTTTGTTTGAATTTCCGAACAATTTTCCCAATTGCACTCTCAGTTGGTCGATTATGTTGACCAAAAAAATCGTGAAGTGCTCAAAATGAATTTCTGTTTGAACGTCCATTTTTGTAATAGGCTTTGATAACTTTAACACATTGTTCGATTGTTAATCCTTCCATGGTTGAAATTGCCAAAGACTGAAGTTGTTAAATCTGAAAGAAAAAGAAAAAAATCATTAGACGCATAAACTTAACTCACATTTAAAATCAGTCCAAGTTATTGGAACACCCGTTACTAAATACGTTAACTGTATTTAGACATTTTTAAATACATTTCAAATATATGATATATATAATGAAAATCGATAAGGGCCATTAATATATAATGACAATCAATAAGGGCCATTAGTATCACAACAAAAAAATATCCATTAAAATAAAATTGTATATTATAATTACTAATATAGGATTTGATGACAAGTGGACTTGGGTACTACAAAAAGAATAGAAAGTTTCATAGAATGAAATTTCAGTTAGCTATTTATATCAGCATTACATTTAAGTAATATCAGTTGCTGAAATGTTTCATCAGATAAAGAACTCCATTTTGTAGATAAGGTCAATCCTCCTAAAGAAAAGTCGTTCCACAGGAGCTGATGATAGAAAGGTGGTGTTGTATTTAATAAATAACTTTTTTTACATTTGGATATCTATAAACTTTGAAGTGTTTTATTTCAATCCTGAAGGTAACTGAACAATTCTAAATCCGCGGTTGATCGTGTTTGAATGCGTTTTGTAAATCCAAAATAATTGTCACTGTCCGATACACCACTGGATGATTCAGCTTTGGGTCCCTCTGCTAAATTTTCAATCACTTGAGTCATAATATTTTTAACAGAATCTTGATGACTTGAACTGTCCCATGAAATACTGATATCTAAACAGCGGAGTTTGAAGAATGGATGGCTTGTTGATGCAATAATGGCATCTGTAATGCTGGCTTCATTTGCCAAGGTCAAATAAAATTGTCAGAGCCTTCCAAAGATCTTAGTGACTGCACTTAGAAGAGGTTGGCAAAATTTCAAAGAATGTGACTGAAGGCTCTTCAGCTTTTTTGCCACAGTGGGCAAGGTAGGGCGCAATTCTCCATAAAAACAGTTTTGTTCTCCCTGTAGGCAATCATTTGCCACTACAATAGGAGCCAAAACTGAGACATACTCCCCCAAAAATTCAATTTCATGACTTCTGAACACTTGAAGTTCAAAAGACATCATGAGTTGATGTAATTTGTCCTTGTGTTTTAAAATTCATGACAATGCATCAAACAGAGATTTCCACTTTGTAATGCAAGGCACCTTTAATGAGCAGTTGTCCTTGTGTTTTAAAATTCATGACAATGCATCAAACAGAGATTTCCACTTTGTAATGCAAGGCACCTTTAATGAGCAGTTGTCCTTGTGTTTTAAAATTCATGACAATGCATCAAACAGAGATTTCCACTTTGTAATGCAAGGCACCTTTAATGAGCAGTTGTCCTTGTGTTTTAAAATTCATGACAATGCATCAAACAGAGATTTCCACTTTGTAATGCAAGGCACCTTTAATGAGCAGTTGTCCTTGTGTTTTAAAATTCATGACAATGCATCAAACAGAGATTTCCACTTTGTAATGCAAGGCACCTTTAATGAGCAGTTGTCCTTGTGTTTTAAAATTCATGACAATGCATCAAACAGAGATTTCCACTTTGTAATGAAAGGCACCTTTAATGAGCAGTTGATAACAGTTTTAATAATCTCTGCTGATTTTGGACGACCACTTTTGTTCCATAATGCTGAGCATCTCCCCATCACAACATGCTTGATATTTGCAAATGAAGATATGTTCACTGCCTGTTTTGCATCAGTTGTGGTGATAAGATTGAGTGTGTGTGAAGCACATCACACATGCTTAGGTAAGAAGCTGAAGCTTCATGGGTCAGAAGAAAGGTCTTCTTCCTGATATAAGGCACTTCTCATTAACCTAATGTCGTTCCAGCACAGTACTTTTTAAAATATTTTTAAAATTTTCACATTTTTTAATGCTTTACACCAAAATAAGATTTTTTTGTTTAAAAATGATTTTTTTAAAATAATTAATAGAGATAATTAATGTCACATAGTTATCCGGTTTTTGCACAAAAGCAGGATGCTTTCTCTATTGATAAATGCACATGATCAGATAATTATTGAAGGACATTTGTTTCACGTTGCCATAATTCACGTTAAATTCAATCAGCATATACTATAAATAAAGGTGTTGCAAAAGGAAGCAGGTAGGTTTATACATGGTAAACCTATGCTACTTAACATTATCGTTAGCTACTAGCAATTTTGCTATTTTAAAAAAAATAAGAAATAGTGAAACTTGTCAATTTAATTAAATGTCATATAATTAGCTTTAATAAATTCTTACCCTCAAATGAAGGCGTAGATTGGAAGTACCATTGCTCGCCGCAGAGATTTTGCCATTGCATTATTTACATATACATTTCACTTTTTTCCCGTCCAAAGATTTCACTCTAAAAAATTTACCATCTTGTAAAGGATGACTATAATTACATGATTCTTTATCTCCTGCATCTTTAATTTTAATGTTCGATTCCAGCTTGTCACTTGACTGTTGATGGCCAGCTTATCTTCATTTATTAATATGGCTTCTAAGATATTCAGTCAAGCTGGAATTGAATATTAAAATTATTTTAAAATTCCACTCATCAGACTGGCCTGTTTCCTCTAATGTTATGCTCAACCTAGGCAGAATAAATACCCTTTAAAAATTGTTTTCTTTCCTTCTGTTAGATCCTCACTCTACTCATTACATCAATAAAGGAGGCAAAAACATATCAAAACGCTCCGAAGATGATCGAATAAGATCAAAAGCTCAGCAATTTAGTTTGTTTTTTACCAAACACATTCATTTAAAAGAGAGATGAATACTGGACAAGTGATCCACCATCTACAAGATGGAATAAAAAAGATAGTTAGAAGAAGAGAAAGTTGCCAAAGGAAATTAATTAAGGCGAAATACACAATGGGCTTCACAAAATTTGCATTTAAGAAAGACTGCTACCCAACTACACTAATATATATATATATATATATATATATATATATATATATATATATATATATATATATATATATATATATATATATATATATATATAATGAAAAAACTCACAAAGTGGCACATGAGGAAAGCAATAGTATGAAAATTAACCCACAGGAAAATGAAAATATGAATCCAAGCACTTTCAAACTATATTTGCAAGTTCATTTTCATGGAATAGCATGAAAATGGAGAAGATAACCTTATATATATATATATATATATAATATTTGCTATTCTTTGGGGTTTGTCATTATTTATGTGTTTTGTTCCCTGCATAAATCAATTCATAATTAGATTATTCCTCATTATCCTTCCCTCAAACACTCAGACAGTTCTAGTTGAGCAGAATGTGGTGTGACTGCATGTTTCTAGAATTTGCCACCACAGTATCAATGATAGACTTGTTGGTTACTGCAATAATGAGATCTTAAACATCATCATCATCATCATTTTTGAAGGCTCCATACATACTTGCATGTGTCGGCATTATTTACCTAATGGTGGCTTTCCATGCTGCTCGATCTCTGGCTGTTTCTCTATTCAAACTCATATCTCTGAGGTCCCTCTTTATAACCTCATTCCACGTCTTCCTCGGTCTCCCTCTGGTAGCTACACCTCCCAACTCCTAACACCCTTCACCCAATTATTATTCTGCATCCTCTACACATGACCGAACCACCTCAGTTTGCCTCTTCTCAGTGCCACACTAATGCATTCTATCCCAAATCTATCCCTTAATTCGCAGTTCACAACTCTGTCATCTCCAGGCCTCAAATTCAGAGATGCACCACACATCCATCTCACCATTCTCATCTCAGTACGCTTGAGCCTCTGGGTGCCCAAGTTTCACTGCTGTACAACATTGCCCTTCATATGCCCCAGCATACAGACATCCCTTAGCTCGGAGGAAAAAACCCTCAGCGTCAAGAGAGGAAGCAGCCCGTAACCCTTTCCAACCACCTCTAGCCATTGCCACAGAACTCTTCCCAGCACCTCCCCCTGCACAGATCATATCTCTCAGATAGCAAAACTCCTCCACACTTGCTCTCCTCTACACACAGTGCACTGAAACTCCATCATTCTGCAGCCTACCCCTGATATCACTACATCTTTTATGCACCCACAAACCACATCCATTACACAGGATAGAGTTATTCCCTACCCCTCTGTGACAGACTGACATGGTCACATACCCTCAATGATGTCATTACCATCACCTACTCATGAAATCATCATCTTTGTTTTATCCACATTCACTCTCAGCCCTATGGAATTCATCCCTTTCCTCCACAACCTCAACTTCTCAAGTGCTGTCTTCTCATCCTCAGCAATCAGCACTAGTGATTTAGTTGTATAAATCCCTTAATTAAAATTTGTTCTGGGGTCTTTAATTAATAAAGTGCAGGATTTAACATTATTGATCCTTGTGCATGCCGGCAACTCAAAGTTGAATCAGATTCATATCTTCCTTTATCTTCCTAGTTGGTTTTATAAAAATAATAAATTTATAATAAAATAAAACAAAAATTAAATATTTTATTTGAAAAGTAAAGAATTTATATGAATTAAGTTTAACTGCAGGAAACTAGCGAATATATAGATAGGCCACATAGAAATTGAGAGAGAAATATGGATATAGACAAGACTAATGAAGAGAATTTCTTTGCTGATAGAATAATGGATGATAAAAGGGTGAGTTATGATTTTGTTTTTAGATATTTAGTTTGTATAAAACATAGGTTGATGTATTTACTCAGATTTATCAGTTTAGCTCATTATTAAGTTGTATATGGGTTTTATAGATCCAGAGGAAGCCTAAGATTATAAGCAATAGAAAAATGTTATGGATAGATAGACTGGGTGGTCAGGCATGTATTTGTTCAGAAGATGGTTCAAGATGCTTAGAAGTGTGATGTCACCATTGCTATTTAATATGAACATGGATAGAGTGCTGAGAGTATTATTAAAAGTGGAAGTCAGGGGCAGGGATGTGAAATTTGAGGCATGACGCTCTATATTAGTGTATGATAATGCCACATTATTTGCCAGTTTGAATGAGATTATTTGTGTGAAGGAGGGAATAAAAGTTTATGCAGAAAAGTGTGATTGTGTAAGAGGGTAAAACTTGGCTGGGGTATGATATTAACTTGTGGCATTGCCCATAAGTACACATTTCAAGTATCTAAGGTGTAACACTAGTGGTATGGATAAATCAGACTGTAATTTCAATGTTGTGAATGTTGGGAGAGTTTTTGAGATGATTTTAGTATAAGGTGAAAGATGAAGTAGTGGCAGATATTTGCACCCTTAGTCTCTTGTACTCATGCCATGGACATTATTAATTTTTGTTCAGTATTTGGTGTTCTGATCAGGCAACTTTTCTTACTGCTCTTACTGACCTCAAAACCAAAGGTTTTTAGGCAGGAGAGAAAGTCTTATAATGAGCCAAGAAAGGCAACAAATCGTTCATTACATTCTATAGCCATTAGTCACATGGTTGTCTCCAGGAAGACTATGGCCACTCCCATTAGCCTTGTCACTTCCCACTCCCTTTTAGCTATTTGCCTTCAGGAGAGCATGTTGAGCACCTGACCCCTGCCTACCCTCCCTTGGTATAAGAGTTGCTACTCTACAGGATGCAGGTCAGACAGGTAGATGCACAATTTACACCAAACTTAACATCTTCCTCTAAAACAATGACAGTGGACCTATGTCTGGATAGGTATGCTTTTTTTGTTGTATATTCCACTTAGCTAATTTCACTGCCATGGGCTTCCCCCATTTCATGTCACAGTTGTCAAGGCCAACTTTCTTTAATTTAAATGGTAGGCACCTCTTCTGGGGTGGGGGGAGACTACATGATCAATCTCTGGGGCTAATTCCCAGTAGACTTGCTCAAAGACCTGGAGATTGGTGCCCTAAATGCAGATGAAATCACATCACTCCAAGAATGCTTCATTTTCTTGTCTCAATCTATCATCCCTACCGCCTGCCCCATAAGGAGCATGGTGATTTGCCTTCCTGACCGCCATGCTGACAGGACTCAGTGCCCTGTCCAGCCCCAACTTAGCCTCTTCTTCAGACAGCCTGCGTTTCTCCCCCTACTTCCTCACTTCTCCTACAATCTCTCCCACAACTTTCTCTGGTCAGCCTCTATTTTCACAGGGTAGATGCTGACCTCCTTCTCACTTCTCAGCCAACTATCCTGGATCAGGGCTGAGGGGGAGGGGACAATGTTCCCTAACACCTGAGCTCCAGTTCAGGATGGTGGGTTTTTAACAACCTGCTTCATCCCCACCCATACTTTCCTCACATTCCCTTTCCTTCTCACTTCACACTCTTATCAATTTTATGCTGTGCCCAAGGTAGAGTCGTCATACTGAAGGGCTGCCAGGTCACCAGGCGGGAGGGGTGGCCTTAAATGGCGGACTACTGCAAGGGGTGATTAGTGTCTGCATCCCCTAAAAAAATTAGGGTCACCATGCCCAATGATGATAAAATAAAAATATCCACTCAATTTCCCCCCTCCACTGTTGGAGCCGACCTCAGGCAGCTCCACAGAAGAAAATGGAGGCTCCCCCCCCACCTGTGCTCTCGTAGAGGGACCCTCCAAATCTCATTAACCAGAGAGGATGCTTACTCCTCTCCATTGCCTATGCGTGTAGGGGACTCCCCCCTCACCCCCTTGTCTGGAGGTGCCTTCAGGTGCCTTCCTATTTCCAGCAGCAATCCCCCCTTTACTTTCCAAGGGGCCTGCCAAGAAAGCCAGCAGTCAGCCCATACCAGACTGCTCCCCATTAAAGCAGCTCGGCCCCGTAAGGGGTGCGCCGATTTGCTATCCTGGCAGCCATGCTGACAGGACTCAGCCCCCCTTCTGACCCCAGCTTAGCCTCTTCTCCTTCCTTCAAAACACTTGTGTTTCCTCGCTTTTCATACAACCTCTCCCACAACTTTCTCTGGTCAGCCTCTAATTTCACAGGGTAGATACTGACCTTCTTCTCAAGCCAACCATCCCAGATTGGGGCTGAGGGGGGAGGGGACAACGTTCCCTAACCCCTGAGCTTCGGTTTGGGATGGGTTTTTTTAAACAACCTGCTTCATCCCCACCCATACCTTTCTCACATCCTTTTTCCTTCTCACTTCACCGTCTATCCTTGATTTTACGTCGTGTTCAAGGTGGAGCCGCCATGCTGATGGACTGCCAGGCCACCAGGCGGGAGGGGTGGTCCCAAATGGCGGCGCCTGGCTCTGCCGGGCCTGTAAGCACCTCTTGCAGTGCGGGCTACTGCAAGAGGTAGTGAGCGATTGCGTCCCATAAAACAAAGAGGGTCACCATGCCCAATGATGACAAAAAAAAACCATCTCCCCTTAATTCCCACTATAACATCAACGGAGCCGCCCTCAGGCAGCTCCACCGAGAAAATGGAGGTCCCCCCCCTTGTGCTTGCGCAGGGGACCCTCCATACTTCTTTAACCGGAGAGGAGGCTTACTCCTCTCCTACGCCTACGGTTGTAGGCGACTCCCCCTCACCTCCTTCTCTGGAGGTGCTTTCGGGCACCTCCCTATTTCAAGCGGCAGTCCCTCCTTTGCTTTCTAAGGGGACTGCCAGGAAAGCCAGCAGGCAGCCCATTGCTGACCGCCCCTCATGTAAGCGGCTTGGTAGGGCAAACCCCCTTAGAGGGGAGAGGGAAGCCAGGCCCCTTCGGTCGCTTCCCTCAAAAGACCTGCTGGCAAGAATATTAAACATTGCCAGGGTCAAGGCCTGTGCCTCCCCACTAAAGACTCATGACACTGCCAAGGGGACCTGCGATGTCCTGGGAGGGAATGGCCAACTGGAGGCCCCTCCTGTGATAGACATGGTCCTTGAGGAAAACCAACCTCAGACGGTAGGGCCTTCCATGGGGGGGAATCCGGGCTCGGCGCCAAGCACCGAACCCGAATCCGCCCCTATGCAAGGTCCTCCTCAAACGGCTGGGGTTTATCAGGCAGTACAAGGAGGGAAGGGATCTCCTCCGGATGATGCCCCTGCGACCACCAGGACCTTCTCCATTTCGGAGAAGGACCTGGCTGAGGCCGGTACATCTGGCCTAGGGGCTTCTACCGGCGGGGGTGAGAAGCGGGTTCATTCCCCGCCCTCCTCTCCTAAAAAGAAAAAGAAGACAAGAAAGACTAAGAAGACTCGGGGCTCCTCTCCATCCGCGGGAGCTACGGGGACGGATGGGTCTGCTGCCACTCGGGCAAGCGACCAGGCCAAGATTGGCACATCCGCCCCCTCTGCCCCCCCCGGGTACGGAACTCCTGACAGACAAAGACCAAAAGTGCACAGGGCGGAGCCTCGATGACATCGGGGCCCCTGATTCAGAGGTTACCTGGCGTTTTCGAGCCCGCTGGCTTCAAACGCTTCCTCGTTATTCGCTCCACTGATGGCACCATGTTGTCCAAGGGCAACATGATCCATCAGAGGAGAGGATTAGCTAGTGCAATTGGTAGAGAGCCGAAGGTGACCCGTTTCTCGGACGGGAGCCTTCTGGCGAATGCGGCGAATCCCACCGAGGTGGCCAAGATAAGTGCTCTTCGGACACTTCATGGCACCCCGGTAAGTGTGACGCCGCACTCTACCATGAACTTTGTGAAAGTAGTTTATGCGAGGGAACTCGTTGACTACTCCATTGAGGACATCACCCTAGAGCTGGCCGACCATGGGGTGGTCAAGGTCGAACGTGTGATAAGAAAACAGGGAGGGGCCTCGAGACCCACCCCTACAATCTTCATCATGAACGACTGTGACAAGCTCCCTGAGTTGGTGCATGCTGGTTGGTACTGCTACCGCGTGAAGGCATTCGTGCCACTGCCGCGGCGGTGCTATTACTGTCACCGCTTCGGCCATACAAATCGTTCTTGTAGACGTGCAAAGTCGAGGTCACCCGAAGTCTGTATAAATTGCTCCAAGGCCGCACACGATAAGTGTAAATTGTGTGGCCAAGTGTGTTAATTGCGGAGAGCCGCACCCTGCTTCTTCGAAGCAATGTGGTGCATATCTCCTTGAGAAAGAAATCCTGGCCGTTCAAGCCCAGGATCGACTCTCATTCTGCGAGGCTAAGGACTTGGTCCTGGCGCGCCCGGCTCTGCCTGGGACGTCATATGCCTCAATAGTTAGAAAGGCACCCTCTGCTCTTGGCCCATCCAGGCCAACGAGCACGGTTGTTTCCCCGCCCATTTGGAGCCCTTCTGCGGGCTCTACCCAACCCAGGCACTCCCCTGGTAAAGCTGGCGGCAAAAAGGGTTCATACCCAGCCCCGGCTAAAACCAGGGCTCTCCCCTCTTCCCCCAGCGTGACCGTTTCCCGTAAGGCGAAACGGCAACGCGCCTCCACCGAGTCGTTAGACTCACAGGAGGCAACACCCCTGAAGATGGTCGCTAGGCCATCTTCCGGGGTTCCTAAAGCTGTCCGTCAAAAGGAGGACAGCAACAAAGGAGCTTCGGCTCCTTCGCCCACGCTCTGAGGTGTGGCGAGTGGCTCGGAGACGGTGGTTCCTCGAAAAGAGGGGCCCCCGCCTCCGAAGCCGCAACGCCCGCCTAAGGTTTCGAGGCCGAGGGAAGAAAAGACTCGCATGGCGAGCCCAACCTCCCCCAATAAGTCCTCGAAGGCGACAGCGCCTTCAGCGCTTTGTCCGGCCAACAGCGCCCCTGGTTCTGCCCCCGGGAAGCGTACGGCTATTCCTGTGAGGGTCTTCAGTTCGAGGAGGGCCCCCGCGTCTCCTCCGAGCTAGGCCTGGAGGGCATATTCCTTCAATGGAATTGCCGTGGACTCCGGGCCAACTGGGAGGAGCTGCGGAGGCTCGTCTCGTCCCGTTCCCCGTTAGCTATCTTTTTGCAGGAGACCATGCTAGGCGCGTGCCCCCTGCCCGCCCTCCCGGGGTATAATTGTCTTGCGACCCCACCACCGCGGGATGGCCGGGCTGGGCGATGTGCGGTTTACACCCGGCATGATGTCTCCGTTCTTCCTTTCTCTTTAGATACCCCCTTCCAGGCAGTGGCTGTGCAGCTGCACCTGGATAGTAGGTATACTATCATTTCTGCGTACAGTCCACCGTCAGCTGACTTCGACGGGGGTGAATTCCGCCGCGTCGTGGCACGGTTGCCGAGGCCCTATCTCTTGCTTGGAGATCTGAACGGCAGGCATCCTCTCTGGGGAGATTACTCCATAAATCCCAGGGGACAAGTCCTTGCCAATCTGATCGAAGAGCTTGAGATGGGTGTCCTAAACGTGGATGAGTTTACGCATCACTGTCCGAGAACCGCTTCATTTTCTTGCCTTGACCTATCTTTGTGCTCTTCAGATGCACAGCCTGATTTTGATTGGGGGGTAGTCGATGACCTCCATGGTAGTGATCACTTTCCCATTCAAATATCATTTTCAGGGCAACTGCCGGCTGAGAGACCACCTCGGTGGTGCTTGGCGCGGACGCGGTGGCCTGCATTTCAGGAAATGACTGAATTCTCTATCTCAGTCGAGGAGTTTAGGTCGGTAGATGAGGCCGTTGAGTTCTTCTCCGGCAACCTCATCGCCACAGGCCTGACTACTATTCCTAGGACGTCTGGCCGTTTTGCACGCCGACCACTCCAATGGTGGTCAGCCGAGTGTGAGACGGCCCTCAAACAGAAGCGTTATGCCTACATGCGCTATAAGCGCCGCCCGAACGATTTCACTGTCGCTGAATTCCGTCGGGCTAGGGCTAGGTTCCGGTATATTTCGAAGCACGCCCGCCGCTCTTCTTGGCGGGCATACGTGTCTTCACTTAACGGGAAGACCCCTTTAGCTGAGGTGTGGAAGCGAGTCAAAAGGATTCGGGGCAAGTTCTCGCAGGACCCCCCTCCCGTTCTCCAGGAGAATGGGACTGGAATCTCGGACCCCGCGTCCGTGGCGGAATCCTTAGCGACCACTTTTTCCGCATTCTCTAGCCGTGATGCTGCTCCGCCAGCATTCAATGCACGTTGTGATGTCGCGGAAAGCCGCCGGCTGGACTTTACCTCCAGAGGCGGAGAACTCTTCAACGACAAGTTTACTGTGAGTGAGTTGCGTTCCGCACTCGCTTCGTGCGCGGACACCGCCCATGGTCCGGACGATTGTCCCGTACGCCATGCTTCGACACCTGGGTTAGCGAGGCATGGCCTTTCTGTTAGATTTGTTCAACAGGATCTGGGTGGAGGGTCTTCTCCCAGACTCCTGGCGAATCGCTACTGTGCTCGCCTTTCGCAAACCGGGGAGAGATCACTCTACTCCGACTGGTTTCCGCCCAATCTCTCTAACCTCTTGCATGTGCAAGTTGATGGAGAAATTGGTAAATGTTAGATTAGCCTTTTTCCTGGACAGCGGAGGCCATCTGTCTTCCGCACAGTGCGGCTTCCGTAAGTTCCACTCCACGTCGGATGCTCTGCTCCGACTGGAAAATGCCGTCTGCGAGGCTTTCCTTCGTAGACAGCACTACGCCACGGTGTTTTTCGATCTGGAGAAGGCCTATGATACCGCATGGCGATATGGTATCATGGAGACTCTCCACACGATGGGGGCGAGGGGACGCCTCCCAATGTTTATATCTGAATTTTTGCGAGATCGTCGATTCCGCGTACGGGTGGGGGGAGCCCTCTCTGGCCCAAAGGAGCCCGAGGTGATGCCGGAAGATGTTCTCGCTACGCTCTACGTGGACGCCTTTTCGATCTCTTTTGGCGCGGCCCAGATGCCAACTCTGGAGCGTCGACTCCAACAGGCATTGAAGCGTGTCTCTCGCTATGCCGAAGCGCACAGGTTTCGGTTTTCTTTGGCCAAGACTAAGGTGGTGCACTTCTGCCGCCATCCACGGCTCCACCCTGACCCAGATTTGTTTCCTGATGGGGTGCGCCTGGATGTGGTTGAGTCGCACCGTTTTCTTGGTCTTGTATTCGACCGACGCCTCACCTGGGAGGCTCATATTCGCAGGCTTAGGGTCTCTTGTACCCGCGCCATAGATATTCTCCGTTGCGTGACGTTCAGCGCTTGGGGCGCTGATAGGGCTACTGCCTTACTTTTTTATCGATCCTTTGTTCGTTTGAAGCTCGACTACCGATGCGAGTTTTATGCATCCGCAGCCGAGCGTGTATTGCGGAAGGTGGACTCGATCCACCACACCGGCCTTCGCCTTGCGACCGGTCCCTTCCGCACTTCCCCCATTGATAGCCTACTAGTCGATGCTGGGAGATGCCACTCGCTTTACGCTGTGTACAGTGCATCATTCGCCTGTACGTGCGAGCCCGGCGCCTCCCTCAGTCGCCAACAGCTCTCACTGCATCCGCAGCTGATTTCGACGGTGCCTATGTCGCCGAGGGACGCCAGTCATAACCTAAGGCCAGTGTCGCCCCTGGTTTTGCCCAGGACTCCACCCTGGCGGGTACCACATTTGGCTCTTTGTCACCACGCCTCTGCTCCCAAAGCTTGTATAGCGCCGAGAGTATTGCGTTCGACCTTTTTGGACCACACCTCGTGTCATGCTGGAACCGTGCCAGTGTATATGGATGGCTCCAAGTCCCAAGAAGGGGTCGGCTTCCACGCCGTATCCCCTCTGTTTTAAGTCAGCGTGGCTCTGCCACGCGCTGCGTCTGTCTTCACGGCCGAACTGGTGGCAATACACCACTCGGTACGGGAGATTACGTGACGTGCCCGGTTCGGAGACCGGATTGTGATCTATAGCGACTCACAAGGCGCCCTGAATGCTCTCGGTGCATTGTAATCTCGGCATCCCCTGTTTGGCGATATCCGTTACGCCACGGTTTTGGCGAGCCGGGCGGATGTCGAGATTATCTTCTGCTGGGTTCCTGGACATTTAGGAATTGCGGGAAATGAGGGCGCCAAAGAGTCTGCGAGGACTCTGCGACCGGACCAGCTCTTCGGGCTGCTTGGCAAAGAAGATAGAAGATGGGAGACGGTCGAACAGAACTTAAAGTTCCGGGCCATTGCGCCGCGACTGTTCCCATGCACCTATTCCCAAATGCCGCGACGGCTTCAGGTCGCTTCCTGTCGTCTCCGAATTGGGCACACTCGTGTGAAGCATCGCTATTTGATGGAGTGCTCGCCAGTGCCCTACTGTGAAAACTGCGTTGTCCGCCAGACTGTTCAACACATTCTTATTGAATGTCCCAGTCCTTTCGATCTTCGCGCACGTTACCTGTCCCGATACCGGGATGGGCGGGGTCGCTACCGCCTGTCCCTTGTACTCGGGACGAGTTTGTGCACATTGACTGGTGCACTTGTATACTTTTGGGGGGTGGCCGGCCTTCTCCCTTTTATTTAACTAGTTTTCTTTGTTTTCTTTATAGGTCGCACGTTCCTGGGCTGGGGGGACCTCCCCCCAATGCAGGAGCTTGCTCTCTGCTCGTTGTCTTTTCCTTTTTTGTTTTTGAATCTTATTTTAAAGTAGCCTAGTACTAGGCAGTTTTTAATACAGCGACTAAATCCCAAGTAGGCAGTCCCCTGATGAGCTCTTAAAAAAAAAAAAGTACCTGGGTGAATCTGAGATGACCTTTTTTATCTCTGTTCAACAGGATCTAATTGTAGGGTATCCTATGCAGCATTTCTTTATGGACAGCACTGATACAATATGGCAATACTCACCATAGGGGCAAAGGGATTTCTCCCAATCCTCATATCTAAGTTTCTGCCAGATTCTGCGTATGAATTGGGGAACTTCTTTCTGGTCCACTAGGGGAGGAAGAAGCCATCACATAGGCAAGCTTCTTTACTGTCATTCTCTTTGTCTTGAATATGACTGGTATCACCCTGGTGCTGCTGGAAAATATTCTTACTATGCTCTATATAGATGACTGTTCAATCTTTTATTGCGCAGCCCAGATGCCTACCGTTGAGCATCAAATCCAACCATCTCTGAACTCTATTTCTCATTATGTTCTCCATGGCATCACCTTAACTCTTAAATGTGCCTCACCTGGATGTGGTAGAGTGACACTTTGATTATTGCTGCCTTGCCTGCAAGGGCCATATTCGCAGCCTTAGATTTTCTTGTACCCACGCCATAGCCATCTTCATTGTGTTGATATTCAACACTTGGGGTACATAGATAAAGATAGTTCTCCTCTTTTTTACCACTCCTTTTTTCATTCCAAGGTAGAGTATTGTATGCAAGTTTAATGCAACTGCAACTGAGCATGAATTGAGAAAGGTCAACTCACTCCACCACACTGGTCTCTGTTTGACAATCTGTGCCTTCCACACATCACCTGAAGAGAGCCTCTTTGTTGATGCTTGAGAATCCTTCTTGATTTTTGCTGTACGCAGTTCATTATGTGCTTGTACATGTGAGCCCTTAGTTGCTAATGGCTCTCATTTCATCTAGGCTAATCTTGATAGTGCCTATGCCACCATGAGAGGCCAATCATGCTCTAATCCTTTTGGATTTGGGGTAAAGTAGTTCCTTTAAGAGCTTGATGTACCTCTCTGGCCACTGGTGCCTATAGTTCTGTCCAGTGCTCTTAAGTATTGCATTCCAATTTATTAGAGCACCTGCCATCCCAGTGTACAAGGATGGCTCTCAATCTGAAAAGGGACTGAGCTTTCTACTACCCTTATTTGAAGCCAGCAGGGCCCTTGTGGTTGTTGCATCCATCTTCACAACCAAGCTTTAGGCAATACACTGCTCAGTACATGAGATTGTGTGACATGTTCAAAGACCAGATTGTGATTTTTTAGCAACTCACAGAATGCAGTGAGTGCCCTTGAGACAGTGGAATCTCTGCACCCCTAGTTCATGGTATCTGTCACACCACAGCTGCCGTGAGCCAGGAAGAGGTCAAGATTGCCCTCAGCTCAATTCATGGGCATGTGGGAGTGGCTGGAATTGAGTGCATTGATGAGTGTGCATGAACTGGGTAACTGGACCATTTGTTTGCTCTTCCCCACTGATTACATGGCAGGAATCAGGTCAACCCTTTGGGCTGCATGGTAAAGAATATGGACTTTAAAATTGTGTGCCATTACCATATCTTTTCCCCTCTCGACCTACCTTCCAATGCCCCAATGGCTTCAAGTCATTTTCCATCATCTCTGAATCGGGTACTCTCATAGGACCCTGCACCATCTGATGGATATTCCCCTGAACCCTACTGCAATGACTGTTTGGTCTCCCCTGACTGTGCATCACATTGTTGCCTGGGGATCTTTGCATATGCTAACTGTCTCTGTACCAGGACTACTGCTTATCCATGGTACTTGAGAGGTTTGTGCTCTCCAAATTGTGGACTAAAAAGGTTTTTTGAGGAGGCGAACTTCCTCCATAGTATTTAACCCTTTGGGTGTTAGGTGCATGATTTGAGGGTGTCTTTTTTTTTTCTCTAGACTCGTTCTTTTAACTTTTCTAAACAACAGAGACTATTTGCATTTGAAAATGACTTTTCAGTGACTATGCCCCAGTAAGCTGTGCCCAGATGTACGCCTTTAAAAAAAATAATGTTGCTCAATAGCCCAACATAGTGGCAGAAGGATTAAGGGATGGAAGTTAAATTTCTTTTCTATTTATAATGACTCAGTGGAATAAATTTGAGAATGAAGGTAAATTGTCAGGAATTTTTTTCTACCCTAAGGACGTGTCTTTGAAAATATTATTGTTTATAGGTCTCTGGGAACAGATGGAACCCCTCTGTTCCATGGACTGCATGGGAGATTAAGGGAGAAAGCTTTAATGCTACAGTGTGTGCTGTAAGCCCCATCAATGTTAAGTGAGGCTTTCCTGAGGGATCAGTTAAAGTGGAGTGATGCTGGTGCATGCTGTGGGAATGTCATAGCAATACTCTTTGCAACAACTAAAAAGTGGAAGTTCTCTTGCAACTTAACCTCATGCGGAATACATCCAGATGGAGTGGCTCCACTACAGGATTGCATTCAGGTGGGGTTGTCAGGGAATATCCAGTTAGGAATGTCTGACCACTCTTCAATTTTTGTCCCCTGCCCTTCAGGATGGCTAGAGTTTAAAAAACAGAGCCTTGCCTGCTGGGCTGCAGGCTCCAGTCATTGCATTAAATGATGAAAAACTCTTATTATTATTAAAGAAGTACTTTACAAGCATATTTGATTTCTGGTTTAAAATGGTAAGTAATGAATGATTTCCTTTCTCTTCTTTGGTCTTGGGACATCCATCTTTTATTGTGACTCTTGCGCAGAAAACTTTGAAAGCAATTCCATGATGGATTGCTGTAACTTAACAGGTCTAGTTGGTCAGCTGAATAAATGTGGGAAAGTGTTGTAGGTATGATTGAAGATTGGGGTGTCCTTGGAGTCCTTTCCCTTGGGAAATGAATCTCTGATTTCAGGAGCTTTAGGCCCTTTTTGAAGGGGAGCTGAGTTTGAGTCTATATCTGATATAATTGGGAATTGATCTTTATTTTCTCTGCCCTTTGGCAATGATGCACAAAAATACAATTACTTTTAGTGGTCTTTTGATAATACACAAGATATTACGGGAAATGAAAAGAAATTTTTACTTTTTCATCTCTTATAGGATGATTCTGGAGACATGACAATTAAAGAAATAAAGGAAGAGTTCTATGATGATAAAAGGGTGAGTATTAGTTACAATAGTGATATTGCACATCATTGTTGTTTATCTTTATAAAATTAATGTGATTTTATTTTTTTAAATTGAGTAAATTTGAAACAAAGGGTAAAGCATCTTCACTTTTATATTAAGAGTAATTGTGAAGAAATGTCAGCCCAAACAAAGATCAAGGAAGAATTTTTTGATTCATGTGATGGAGATGATTTTGGATCAACCTATCAAGAGCGAATGGTTGATGGTTCTTCTGAAGTAAAGCCACAAGACTCTTCCTTCAAAGAGGTAATTGTTTCAAGTTTCTTTTCCAGGTTTCAATGTTCAGTATCAATGGCAATTCTCTTATAATCATGATTGGATTTGTACCTGGTTTCAAATAAGACCGGCCTCTGGAACTCGGACTACAAAGTCTGCTTATAGGACCTGTAATTCAAAGGATTGTTTAAGTATAATTGAAATCCCAGAATGGCATTTATGATATAGTTTAGATAGAAATTTGTAAGGAAAGTGGAGGATAAAAGTGTTTAGAAGGAACTTAGCTCAAGTAGTTAGGACGCTTTTAGGGTGCCAACAACCTTATATACCATCTTTCAAAGGGAGATCCTTCTCTTACTAAACCCTTATAGATAAGTATAAATTTGCAAGTGTTTTTTAGGTGAGCGGATGCAAAATTGGATGTCCAGGCCATAATGCTTGAGGATCAGCAACAATAACATAGAGATCACAAGTACCTTGCCATTCTTATCCTTGATATTTATAGTTATTCTTCTCTTGCTTTCTCACCACTCATATTTACTTCCAGAATAGCTTGTCAATTTTATCCATTCATCTTCTCGCCAGTCTTCATTCACTTCTTTCTTACACCGGTTAATTTCTTACTTATTCATTCTTCTCTCTTCTACTCCTTAAGCATACTTTCTCTGATTCTCCATTTCTTCCCACCATGCACTTCCATGCACTTCCATGCACAACAAATTTAGCCTTACATAGCACAATCATGTAATGGGATAGCCCCATACTCATACTTTCTATAGATTTCATGGCATATATCTGCCACCATTTTCTTTATTACTAGGTACACATATATTCGGTTGGAAACAAAGTTCCTGCCTTATTGATTTATACAAGGTTTATGGCAAGTTAATGTGCAGTGGCCTGGTCTTTGCTAACCATCGCTTGAAAGTGCACAGTGCCTAGAGCCTAGGTCACTATGCATTTTCAAGTTATGCCTTGGAAAGCCTATGGCATTACACAGTAATTTTATGATATCTAAGTTTCAAAAATTACCCAGCAAATCACTCTTGTGAACAGCAACGTACTCTTTTACTCTGTCATTACTGTTGACATGGCTGTGTATCCTTCCATGAGCATCCTTTGCTTATGGTTAGACAATCTCATATGAGATTGTGCATGACATCACAGCACATGAGACAACCTCTCAATGGCGCATCATGGAGCCATTTAGTTTACTCTGAATGGTTAGTGTGTCAAGTCAACCAACATTTGGTAGCACAGCATGGTTATGTCATTGTCTACTAATGTTTGTTCATCTAAGTGGCACCTAAATTTGACAATGAATTGAGTTACGAGAATTGGAAACACTATATACAAATATGTTGTGAATTAACTGATCTAGACAAAACTAAGTGTGCCCTGGCTATACTCATACATCTTTGTCTATCTGGTAGAGCTAGAGCCCATTGCCAGAAATAAGTGTAACGGATTTGAAGAAAGATGATGGGGTTGACATCTTAATGAAGAAACTTGATTTTGTTTTTACCGGATCAAGGAAGAAGGCAGGTTCATGCTTTTCATAATTTATACAACCTATGGCATATAGATAATATTAAAATTGATGATTTCATAAGTAAATTTGAACATATTTCAAGTTACCAGTGAAAAGATGACATTGCCCATTCCTGTTATGGCTTTTATGCTACTGGCTTCCTGCAAATTTATCAGAAAGTGATGTCTGCTATTACTACATTGACTTATGATGCTATGAAGTCCATTCTGAAATGTGTGTTTGGTTCTAACATCAGCATACCTTCTTCATCTGCCACTACTCCCTCCGTAGAAGTGAAGGTAGAACCTGATTTTCATGGCACCAGTGACAATTTAGATTCTACATTGTTTGCTCATAACGGTTGCCCTGATTGGAGTCAGTTATATTATTGGGGTGCACATGGTCCAGCAATCATAGTACACAGGCTGCCACCAGCCCACAACAGCTGGCGCTCTCATCAACTAGAAGAAGGCCAAATCTGATAGAGCATGATGGCAGGTTTTTAGATGTCTCATATGCGACTCCCATTTGCATTGGGCACAGCACTGCCTCCATTCTTTGAGAATTCCACTAAAAATGGTAACAATGGAACTGAATCTAATTATGTTCAATTGTCACTTTTCACAGGTTACACATATAAAGTTTTTTGGTAAATGAAGCCACAGTCTTTGAGTGAATCAAAGTATTATGCAGTATTAGATACTGGCTGGATTCTTATTTGGCATTGCTAACAGATTTTGAGGAACCCTCTAGTTCCATGGTGATGGTGTGACTATTTCATCCCTGAAGTGTGTTGCATTACCCTGCTGGATTGGAAATATGACAATTGGGAAAAGGTGATCAAACTTGTAAATCTACTTCTGGTCACTTCATTTTCCCATTATCATTGTGACTAGATAGGGATTCTGTGGTTTTGTTGTCATCTGAAGGTGATGTAAATAAAGTAGCTGTTAAATTACACAAGCAATTTGATATCCAACTGCTAAAAAATTGAATACATTACTCAGAAATGAAGATTTGGAAAATTCTGAACTTGAAAATTAAATAAATAAGGTCAGTGAGTCTTGCGATATATGCGTTAAGTTTAAAAAACCTGTTTCACATCCTGTCATTAGTATACCACTAGCAATGAAATTTAATGAAGCTATTTCTATGGATTTGAAAATGTATAATAAGGTTTATTTTTTTATCATTGTTGATATTGCTACAAGGTTTTGTGCTGCAATGGTTATATGTGATAAATAATCCAGTACTATAATTAATGCATTCTTGTTGTGTTGGTTAGCTACCTTTGGTCCTCCTAAAGAATTGTTGTCAGACAACAGATGTGAATTCAACAATACTGAGATGCGACAGTTGGGTGAGGCATTTTAATATGAAAGTAATGACCACCGCGGGGAAAAGCCCTTGGAATAATGGTGTCTCTGAGTGTCTAAATGCAGTTAGTGGGGATATTATTAACAAGATACTTGCTAATACAGATGTTTACATGGAAGTTGAAGATGAGGGACAACAAGTAATGAGTGTGCGATGGATGATTACTGAAAAAATTAAGAATAAAAAGATCATCACTAAAGCCAGGTTGGTAGCATGTGGATTCAAGGACGATACTTGCAGCTTGAAAAGAGACTGTCTGCCCTGCTCTAGAGAAACTGTTCATTTAACTTTGGCTTGAGCCGTCTCTAAAAATTGGGATGTTCATACAATAGATGTAAAAGCAGCTTACCTACAAGGACGCAAAATTGATTGTGATGTGTACCTGAAGCCACCCCCTGGATACTTCAATGGTAAACCTTGGAAGCTAAAAAATAACTAAGTTTGTGCGATGCAGATTTACCAATATTTCCCCAATTCCTTTTATCATTATATTTAATTGTTTATCTTTTTTAATAAAAGGAGGCTCATCCAGTTAGTTATGATGAGAAAAATGTTAATTTTTTCATATTAACAAACTAACCCCTTTTTCTCTTTCTTTCGTCTTTCCTCTTTCCTTTCTTTATTTTATCCCATATGGATAAATCTCATCAACTTGCTGGTATTAGTTCCTTTTTTGTTAGGCAATTCGCCAGTTGATTTTCTGAAGGTATCCATAAGGCTTTGGTCACTTCTCCATTATCTATTTTTTCTTTAATGCTTGGTATGTAAGTTCGAAAGCTTTTCTTACTTATCACCTTCATACTCTTCAGAGTTCTTTCCAGTGATTTGCAATCCACAAAACACTTTATTTTTATGCTTTATCCAGTTAGTTCCTTGATTAATTCCTTCAAGAATATTACGTCATCCACAGCATACACCATAGCTAATGTCTCAGCGGCTAACATGGACCAAGCTACCCTTCTCAGTTTTGTGGATTGCCAGCTCAATGAGCTAGCTTTATCCTCCCCATTCATCCACAAAATGAATGACCTTCCTGGGAACCTCCATCTTTAGGGTTACCCAATGAGGCATCGGAGAAACACCATATTTCGCTCTTATTGATATCTTCAATTTTCTGGAGTTGTTTTTCTCCCTTTCCTTTCACCTTCTTGGCAACTTTTTTTGCTTTCTTTGCATCTTCTGACCTTTTTTGTGTTGACACCCAATTTAATTGTCCCAAAATCCTTCTATAATGTCTTCTCGCTGTTACAGTCAAAGCTCTTTCTTTATTTTGCCATCTATTTCCATTTATTCCAATTCCTCAATGTATCTATTTTGTTCCATGTAGATACTTTCTCCTCTTTCACTTTTTATGTTTACTCCAAGAAATCTAAAATTTTCATTTTCTTTTCCTACATCAATATTAATTTTCAGGCTTCTAAGATTAATTATCCTTCCTTATATTCCATTGAGTCATCTATGTTGGAATGCTATTCAGATGAATCATTTGTGAAGCTCTCAGATGGTGGTTCTCAAAGGGGGGCGAGGGCTTCATCATTTTCCTCATAGATTCTACTGGCAGTTGGTGTCCTGTATACAGGCAGATAAAGAAAGTGCACTGAATTGTGAAGTCCATTCTTTCTGCTGAAACCATGGCTCTTTTGGACTGTGCAGAGGCTGCAGCCTATATTGCAAGTATAATGGCGGAAATACCTGCCCCCTGTGTGAAAATAAATTGTATCATTGATAATAAGAGCTTGCTCGATGCAATTCACGCTTTTAAAAGTCTGGAAGATAGAAGATTGAGAGTGGATATTGCTGTTTTATGGGACATGCTCCACAAAGGGAAGATAACCAAAGTTTCATGGGTCTCCTCACATCAGCAGCTCGCTAACTGCCTCAAAAAGAGGACCCTGTACAAAGCAATTTTGTGCCACTGTTTGCAGACAATAAACAAGTCTCTGCTGAAGAAGAAAAAAAGAGGGAGAAGAGTTTACCTGGCTGTGTATCCTTCCGTGACTGTCCTTTGCTTATGGTTAGCCAATCACATCCAAGATTGTGCATGACATCACAGCCTGTGAGACAACCTCTGAATAGTGAATCGTGGAACCATTTAGGTTTACTCCTAATGGTGAGTGTGTTAAGTCAACTAATAATTGCAAATCTAGCCTGAACGCTGCCCAATTGTAACATTATATCAACCAAGCATTTGGAGAAGACACAGTAAGTGATCACGCAGCCTATGACTGGTTTAAGAAGTTTCAGCAAGCCCAATTTGATCTCTAAGATTAGCCAAGAATTGGTCGACCCTGAGTTATTCACAATGACCATTTTGCACCTGTTTCAAAGCTGATCCACATCTGACATCACTTGAGGTGGCTAGAAAGTTTAGCATCAGCCAGACAGCCATTTTGCATCATTTAGAGGTAATGGGCAAAGTCAGCAAATAGGATAAATGGATTCCACATAAACTGACCTACTTCAACTGTCATCACTGCATAGACACTACTGTCCAAGAAACAGTGTTTTGATTTGATGAACAAAGTGGTTACTGCAGATGAGAAATGGTGTCTACACTTGAACATGGCATGCAAAAGAAGCTGGACAAACAAAGATACACCTCCACAAATTCAGGCAAAGGCCAACTGACATCAAAAGAAGCTTATGGTTTGTGTCTGGTGGTAATGTGAAGGAAGTGATATACTGGGAAATGTTTGAATGCAATCAGTCTATCGAGGCTCAATTATAAATCCAACAACTACAACAGGTGGCAGATGCAATTGCACATAAACAACCAGAATTGAATGAGATCATGTTTCTTCATGATAATGCCTGACCACACATTGCAAATTATACCTGTGAAAAACTCCTGGCACTGGGGTGGAAAGTTCTCCCTCACCCACCATACTCGCCATACCTGGCGCTAACAGACTACCTTACCATCTATTCCAGATACTGCCAAACTTCTTGAATGACAAAACTTTCGCAAATGATGACAAATTGAAAACTGCAGTTGGAGACTTCTTTGATAGCAAACCAATTGAATTCTACAACAAAGTCATCCATGATTTTATCCCATCATTGGAAGTAGGTTCTCAAAAATAATGGTGATTACAATGTTCATTGATATGTTTCTTTTGCTGCTTTGTTTCATTGTAAATGATTGTCAATAAAAGTTGTGTGAGAACTTTGTTTCCAACCTATTAATAATAATAGATCATTAATACTCTTAACTTCTCCTCCTCTGCTTTGCATGGTCCATGTATATTTGCACATCCTTGTGTTGAAAGAATGTGTTTGTCACACTTGAAGTTTCAGGCACAGAACCTTACCACACTTCTTCAAGTGTACCAAAAGCTCTAGTTATGCTTTCATATCTCATATAACCATCAAGCAATATACATTCACAATTAAGCCACCCCTCATTCCAATTCATTCCAGAATCTCTCCCCAAATTCACTTGCATCATTACAAAGTCCATACAATACAACCACACACAGTTTCACACTAGCAAATCTCTGCTTCACTCACATAATGTTCTGCTGTCTCAATTAATAAAAAATGCACACCCATAATTTTCAAACACATTCATTAAATCATTGCATCATGTCACTTCTCAATCAAATGCAAAGTTTAGATATAAAAGATATTAATTGCTATAATGTATCTACCAGAAAGTGTTTGTGGAGATTTTAAAGAAAGAAGAAATTAAGGAAGAATTTCTAGAAGATCAAAGTCCTCTCGATGATGAAATTGGAGAGAGATTCAATTTCCAAAATGCCTCTACTGAAACATTGCTTCCTGATTCTCTCATAAACAAGGTAATTTTGCTCATTTTAATATTTAATAATAAGTTTACATCCAAATTGTGATGGCGTAAAAAAAAAAAAAAAAATTATTGCTCTCCCAAAAACTGCTGATGAAAATATAGATCTCACATTCTGTCAGGTCACATAATTTCAATGCAGAGATTAATCCTTATATAAGTTTCAATTTAGTCTCTTTCCAAGCATTAAAAATAGGGTTCTGTGGCAACTCTTTTGACTTCCAGCAGAGACACTGCCTGTCGCTCTTGTAGAGTTGCCTCAGTGTTTGAAGCGAGGACAATGAGAGGGAAACTAGTTTGAACTTAATTTTTTAAAATTTTTAATTTATTTACAGGAAATAAAACACATATATATATATATACATACTTCTTTATTTATTTTCATATAACGGTTAAAATAGTTTGCCCTATCTTTCCATTCTCTACATCTCCCATTTTCCTTTTTAAGCTTTCATTGGTTCATGTAATATTCTCCTTAGAGTTTTTCCGGGTTGTGTTACCAATTTCCATTTCTTTGGGCCTTTAAATACATATATATATATATATATATATATATATATATATATATATATATATATATATATATATATATATATATAAAACGATACCGCAAACCATGTATATATAGCCTTATAATCTAAGATCATCAGCAAATAAATATAAATAATTCATACCCAAAACCTCCTACCTCTAACATACATACAATCATACCTACTCACACAGACTAATACTTACCTGGTCTCTTATCCAGCTCATTTTCTTGTTCTCACTGATCAAAACTCTTGAAACCACAAATTTTACACATCCACAAATCTTTCATTATACTAATTTCATAAAGTGAGCTGCAAAATATTCCTCTGGGAGATGAATGGGGGATACAATGAAAGTCCATTGTGTCTCCATCTACATGCACTTCATCCACACACACACACACACACACACCTGACACTTCCTGATCATTCCCACTCAAATCTTCAACCAGTTTCTCTACTTCATCCATCAATCCTTCCCATTCTTGAATCTTGCTCCAATTGTACACTTATCTAATTTATACTCGCTAACATAGACCCAGACTTATTTAATGGAAACTTGCAAATACTATATGTTCTATCATATACTCCAGCTCGATATTGCAAAAAGAATCGTGAAGATTTGTATAACTCATTCTCACCTAACTATTCCTTCCATCCATCCTTCCCTAACTGTTTCCTCTTATGCTTTCCCCTTCCATGCTCAACTAACTTTATCTGCTTCCCTTCTAAAGCAAGAGCTATATCATTCACTCCCTCACAGTCTTCCATGCTTTCCAACAGACACTCCCGTCTGGCCCAACTTAGCCTCTCTTCCCTCCTTAGCTAACCCCTAATCTCTGTCTCCTGTAGCAACTCTCCCACATTGTGTCCCTGCTTTTCCGTTGTCCCTTTACAATCACCTTTTCTCTACCATTTTGTTGGCCCCTTCTTCTCCTGTTCCTAGACCTCCTCGATCATAACCCGGCGCTCACCTGAACCACAGAACTGAACACTCCTACGACAAGATGTTAGGGGTAGTGACCCTAACCTCTCAGAAGCTGGTCACCATGCCACGTGTAGGATTTGGTCCAGGTTTTCCCAAGGGGGTGGCGGAGGAGTATACCACCCCGCCCAGTGATAGCGGCTGGGACTAATCAAAGGCGCACAGTAGTGCCATTCCCTTATTGGGCTCAGTGTTGGCTGTTAAAGGCAGGGAATGGTGAAATCTTGTTTTACGGCCATGGATAACGCCATTTTTACCATTTAACATTGTCAGAGCTGCTCTTGGGCAGCTCCACAACAGAAAAGAAGCTGCTCCTCTGTGTTTTCTCAGGGGCCCCTCCAACCCTCTTCTACCAGAGAAGATACTTATACTTACTCCTCTCCTAGGCCTATGGGTGCGATGGACTCCCACTCACTCCATTCTCTGGAGGTGCTCTTGCGCAACCCCATCTCATTTCTAGCGACAGTTCGCCCTTCACTTTCACAGGGGACTGTCAAGAGAGCAAGCAAACGGCCCAAGATACACCGCCCCAGTGGGAGCGGCTCAATAGGGCCAACCTCCTTAGGAGGGCATGGAAAAACAGTGCCCATCAGTCCAAGCCCCCTAATGTCCTGCAGTCATGCATTCTCAGTATATAAAGGGCCAGCATACATGCTGGTCCCCAATGAATCCCCTCCCTGAGGATCAGCGTGTCGTCGTGGAGGGGTTTGCTTACTTCAATGACACAGTGGGTTATGTCAGTGAAGACTGTGATGGACATTGTTATCCATCAGTCTGTCTTCAGACGTCCTACCTTGCTGAACAGGCCACTGTGGAGGAGTCAGACTAAGGATCCTCACACCCGTGTGTTGAGTACCGCTGTATGGGTTGCTGATCATGTTCACAGGAGGTATCACCTTGAAGGCCGCACTTGTTCTGGAGCTGATAGCGGTTCACAATGTGGGTCTTAGCCTAGCCATCATCAAACTTCCACTCATGATGTTGCACTGTTTTTAAAACGACGACTGTACCATGGGGGAGGGCTACCCTGAGGACGGTGTAAAGCACCTAGTCTGGGGCAACTACAGTAACATGACTCCATTTTCCCAGGGGTACATGTTCTTTTAATACAAATATTTATGGGTAAAAATTATAAAAACTTTTCCCAGAGGCCCCAGGCTTCTGGTTCCTGTGCCACCAATAACTGTGATCTTCGTAGACTCGATCCTTTTGGTTCCGAGGTCGACGATGATCAGGATTATGATAGATTTGTAGTTTTAAAGTCAGACAATGATACATCAATAAGTAAGGCTGACATTTTCAATGTGTATGAAGACTTTGTTGCCAAATGTGGTGAACCTGCCCAAATGTGGCCTAGGAATGATGGCTGCCTTGTTGTGGAGTCTGCATCTGCATCAAAAAATCAAAGCACTGGATTCTCTTGCTTCCCTCAATACCTCCTCATAAGCCCAGCCTACCTTTAACACCTGCAAGAGGGTTATCAGGTCGGGGGAGCTTATTGAATATGATGTGGACCGGCTTGTTGCTAAAGTGACTTCTCAGAAAGTAGTTGGTGCATACCGCTTCACTCGTAAAGTTAATGGCACCAGAGTTCCTTCCACTACTATCATATTAACTTTCAATAGATTGGAACTCTCTAAGAATATCAAGGCTGGTTATCTGTATATTCCCGTGAAACCCTACGTGGAGAATCACCGTAGGTGCTTTCATTGTCAACGTTTTGGGCATGTCAGTAAGCACTGCAGACAGGTGAGGGTATATGTCAATTGTTCCTCTGATTTCCATGGAACACTGTGCCCTCGTTCCCCTTGTTGTGCCAACTGTGGTGGCGACCACCTAGCCACCTCTAAGTAGTGCACCTTTTTCTTGTATGAGAGAGAGGTTGTTGCTCTTCGGAATAAATTCCGAATTAGCATGAAGGATGCTAGAAGGAGAGCTAAAGAATAATACATACAGCCAGGAGTGCGTTTTGCGGACGCTCTTAGTGACCAGACCAGTCCATAACAAACAGCAGAAACCATACAAGACCTCCACTTTTACAGCTGCAGAATATCCATCAAGAAGCCCCAATCGAATCTCTGCCTCAGAATGATGCTCCTCCTCCCTCTCCATTCATTAGGGAGATTCCTGCTTCTCCTAAACCAAGGCGCAAGAGGACTCGCCATTCCTCAGATTCCCCTCCATCAGAATCCAACCAATCATTGACATGTCCTGAAGACATGGAGGCAGATTCCGAGGATGTTCGTTTCACCTTTGGACATCCACCCTCCTCCCTCTGAATCTGCCTTGAGTCCATCAGTCACAACTAGCCAGCCTATTACATCCACAACATCAGTAGCTCCAGAAGAAGCTGAATGGGTTTTTTTTTCATCTAGCTTTGGCTACGGCCTTTTTGGAAGAGGAGAAACAGCCTTCTGGGGTTTCTTCACCCATCCCAGCTGACCCACCAACCACCTCTCAGAATGACTCGGTAGCATCTCTCTCGACATTACTACCTACCAGTAGAGAGGACCCAATATCTTCAGAGGCATCTTTGCCAGCAAAAACCACCCTGTTGTATTCACAACTGACAGATGGTTCTTTGCCGTCTAATAAAAGTGCCATCCCCAAAACATTCAAACTACCTATGCCTCAAGTGTTAATTACCCCTATTGTTCATTGTTTCCAATTGTTCATTGGAATCTACAAGAGATCTTCTCCAAATGGGAAGAATTCACACTCCTCCTTCATGATTACAACCCTAGTGTATAGCATTACAGGAGACCCAATTGGGTATTCGTTGATTACCCAATATTCCCCACTATGTGGGATATTTTAAGAATCCACTAGAACCCATTCATGGTTCGGCTATTTTTGTCCGTGAAGAGTGTTCTCACTTAGCAATCCCGTTGAGAACAGACCTTCAAGCAGTGGCGATTCGTGTGTATACCAACCGTTTATACACAGTCTGCTCACTGTACCTACTTCCTGGTGAATGAGTAGTTGCTTCAGATTTGGCTAACAAATTAGCCAATTTCATCTCCCAACCCCATTCCTACTAGCTGGAAACTTTAATGCAAGACACCACCTTTGGAGAAACTATGATAATAACCCCAAGGGAAATCTGATTGTGAGACTTATGGAGACCTTGGATGTGTCATTATTTAATGATGGCACTCCAACATCCTTCCATGTCCAGACCAACAGCTCTACCTGTGTAGATTTGTCACTTTGTTTCTCAGAATGTAGAGCAGATTACAGCTGGTCAGTGGATTCTGATCTGAGAGGAAGCGATCACTTCCCAGGTGTTGTGACTGCATGCCTGGGTGGCCCTCCTCCCCCACTGGGCAATAGGTGGAACACAAGGAAAGCCAATTGGCCAAAGTTTAAATACCTTTCTCACCATTCTGGACACTTCCCTCAGGGCGACATTGACATGGTCCTGGAGAACTTCGATGATCATGTCAACCAGGCGGCAAATTCTTCCTTTTGATCTGAGGAATGCAGCAAAGTGGTGACAGAGTGTAAGCGAGCTTGTCGTCGCTACCATCGAAACCCTACTGCCATCAACAAGTATGCTCGTAGCCGAGTCAGGGCAGTACCGCAGCGTACCCTCCAACAGGCTCGCCGAATTTCCTTAAAAGGGTACATCAACTCTATCAACCACCAAACTCCACCAGACAAAATCTGGAAAAGAGTGAAAAAGCTCATGGGCAGAGCAAGTCGTTTCTCTGCCCCCAATATAGTTGAAGCAGGTGAGCTTTTGGGAGACTTGTCCAGAATTTCAAATGTCCTGGCAAAGACACTTGCTGACATTTCCAGCCCTAACACTTATTCCTTAGAATTTCAATGTCAGGAAAATACAAGAGTGGTGCCTCTTGAACTTCATGGATCCTTGTATGGATATGGATAATGAACCATACAATAAGCTTTTTTCCGTTCATGAACTTCAAAGTGCTCTTAAAAGATGTGCATCCACCACACCTGGCTCTGATGGTATCTTTGATATGATCAGGAATATGCATTCAACACTCATTTCACATCTTCTCAATATATTTATCTATGTGTATTAAGGGCTGTTTCGCTTCCAATTGGAGGGAAGCAATCATACATCCCCTCCATAAACCAGGTAAGGAAGGGACACTTCCGACCCACTATCGCCCAATTGCCCTTACATGTTCCCCATGCAAGCTTTTTGAAAGGATGGTGAATGCCAGGTTGGTATGGTTTCTGGAGAAACACAACCTTATTCCTCCCTCACAGTCAGGTTTTAGAAAAAAACAATACACCACAGACCTGCTGGTCAGGATGGAGGATTGCATTTGACAAGCTTTCTCAAAAAGACAACACTCCATTGCTGTCTTTTTTTATATAGAAAAAGCATATGATACCACCTGGAGGTATGGTATCCTAAAGTAACTATATGACTGAGGTATCAATGGCCATCTTCCTAGGTTCATACAGCAATTTCTTGCTAGACACACATTCCGTGTTAGGGTAGGAAATGTCATATCGGAGCCTGTTGATCAGATAGAGGGCGTGCCATAGGGAAGCGTTTTGAGCATCACCTGCTTTTCAGTGGCTATCAACAGCATTATTACTGATCTTCCTGCAGAGGTAATGACAACTCTTTATGTGGATGACTTGGCAACTTTATCAGCATCGCCTGGGCTGCCATTTGTCATTCATAAATTGCAACTGGCCATTAACATCATTGCCAAGAATGCCTCTACAAAAGGCTTCTGACTGTCACTCTCACAAACAAAGGCAGTTGATTTCTCGAATTTCAGGCAAGTTGACTGGGAACAGCCAACCTTATCTTTGTATGGCTCCCCCATCTCGTTTGAGCCTCATTGTAAATTTCTTGGGGTTATAACATAACATAACATAATTTCACAGATGACAAAAGCCACAAGGGCCTATCAAAGGTCATCCACATCCGTCAAAACCCACCCACAAAAAGCACCATCACCAGGGGAAGACAAAATCAAAGTCCCCCACAATATAATATAATAGATGACAAAAGCCACAAGGGATCATCATAGGTCATCCGAGTCAAATGGCCTCTTTTTTAAGGCACCCAAACTCCCAGGAAAACTACATCCAGAGGATTGCGTCCTGAAACAAGGGTATCACCAATCAAGGCTTGTCAAGAACTAAATCATGCAGCTATAGATATATACAAACAATATTAATATATCCAAAACTTAGGAACCATCACAACCTTCCCTCCCCATAAACTCATCCAACCTACTCTTAAATACATTTAAATTTGGACTACCTACTACCCTCCGCGGCAATTTGTTCCAGAAGTCTACCACTCTATAGGTGAAAAAATATTTTCTTAAATCCAACCTACACCCTTGCTTTTTAATTTTCAAGTGGTGACCTCTAGTCCGATTTCCATCATCTAACTCAAAAAACTTGCTAACATCCAATTTATCTATCCCAGAAAAAAATTTAAAGAGCTCAATCATATCCCCTCTCACACACCTCCTTTCGAACGAGAACATATTTAATACCCTCAGTCTATCTATATATTAAAGGTGCCTCAGGGAAGGAATAATCTTTGTTGCCCTCCGTTGCACTGACTCGAGAAGGTTAATATCGTGTCTAAAATGTGGGGACCATGCCTGTATACAGTACTCTAGATGTGGCCTAACATAAGAGTTATAGAGTTTAAGAATAACCTCCTTACTTTTGTAAGTGACATTTCTCTTAATGAAACCCAGCACTCTATTTGCCCTATTTCTTGCTTCAATACACTGCTTAGAAAACCTTAATAACTTATCTATTACTACTCCTAGATCTTTCTCATCCTCTACTGAGCTCAGCCAATGCCCATCCATTTCATAGTTAAATTCTCTATTATCTTTTCCCATGTTAATAACTTTGCACTTATCAAGGTTGAAAGTCATTTGCCACTTATGTGCCCAGGATAACAATTTATTTAAATAAATCCCCCTGCACTTTAAAATTATCATCAATATCTTTAACTACAGCTGCTAATTTGGTATTATCCGCAAAAATTGTCACTTTATTATTAACTGCCTCCCCAATTATTAACTGCCTCAAAGCTCTCCTGGGTCCTCCATATAACTGCCTTGAAAAAATCCTGCTTGAAGAGAATGGATATCTTAAAACTTCTATCACATGTTTCGTGGGGAAGTGATCGCCGTACCCTGTGGCTTTTGTATACAACCTTGATCCAGTCTAAGCTGGATTATGGGTCACAGGTGTACTCTTTAGCCTCATCCACAAACCTAGATAAGCTCACTTCTATTAGGAACCAAGGAGTGTGTCTAGCTTTGGGAGCATTCAAGTCCTTCCACTATCCTTTCACCAGTACCTTTTCAGGCTGCAACAGCTCTCCCATTCACCTGTATATGAATGCACCTATAATATTCACTCAGTGGCCTCCTATGACAGGTTTCCTTCACCGACTCGCCCCTTTGCCCTGGAGATACAGGTCAACTGAGGGAATTATTAGTTATTCCATTTCAGATGCCTAAAGTACCCCCATGGCTATTGCCACCCACGAGGGTTTGCAAGGTGCTGCCAGGCGAACTGAAGACCAAGTTCTTGCCTTCGGTTCTATGAAGCCTCTTTTATCAACACACTTTGTGCCACAAATCAGGCACTTTTATCTACACAGATGGATCTAAATCCTCTGATGGGGTAGGAGCTTCTGCTATCTTCCCCTCCCGTCATGTGTCTGTGTGCCTGCCCAATACAGCCTCTATCTTCACGGCTGAGCTTGTCGCGATACTGGCTGCACTCTATACCATCGCTTCTTCATCAGCGGGATCTTATACAATATTCTCTGATTCCCTCAGCTCTTTGGAGGCTTTAGTCTTTTTATTTCCAGATCACCCGCTGGTCTCAAAGATCCAACAGTGGCTTTTTTATTTATCCTCGTTCCACGAAGTTTTATTCTGTTGGGTACCTCCTAGCCACATGGGTATGAAAGGAAATGAGAGAGCAGATGCTGTCTCCAAGGCAGCTGCATCTCCAGGAACCTCCACCCCTGCTCCTCTTCCTTTCCGTGATGCCGTGCCATACATCTGTGAGTACGTGGTCGGCCAGTGGCAGAGGACTTGGGATGACCTCCCCCAACTAAACTGCATACCATCAAAGTCAGTCCGCCCTTGGCCACGCACTACTAGGACCCGTACTCAGTATGTTATTCTATGCTGTCTGAGAATTGGGCATTATCGTCTGACACATGGCTTTCTCATGGAAAAGGCCTTCAGCAGCCTCCAATGTGCACTCGCTGTGGAGTACCAATGTCTGTACTCCACCTATTTGCTGAATGCCGACGTTTCCCTACTCTGAGGCAAAGACTTTTTCCTTTCATTTGCCAAGGGGTGTGTCCCCAGCAGGTTCCGAGGAGCAACCTCTCCGAACATGAGTGCACCTTTAACAGGAATCGAGTGTTTAAATTTTTATCAGAGACAAATCTTTTAAAGGAAATTTGATGTTTTATCATTTTTAGAACCAAATAGACATCTTTTGATTTTACAGCATTCTAGAGGCATTTATATTTCTACGTTTTTACTCCCTCTTCCTTTTTTATATATATCTTTTAGATTGTTAACCCATAGTCTCTGTTTTTGAAGAACATTTGAAATTTTAATGAATCCTCTTTTTCTGAAAATGGCTGCGAACTTGCCCACTTGGCCTGACGCAGCAGCGCCCGTCTGTTTTGTACCATTCTTCTTCTTCTTCCCCAATGGATGCCGGTTCGTCCGCCAGGGACGACGAGACAAAAGGTGCCTCGCATGGGATCTGGATAACGTAAGGGCCACGGCGATTTGCTTTCCTGGTAGCCGTGTGGATGGGACTCAACGCCCCATCCGGCACCAGCTTAGCCTCTTCTACTTCTTTCTGACAGACTGCGTTTCTCCCCCTACTTCCTCACTTCCCCTACAACCTCTCCCACAACTTTCTCTGGTCAGCCTCTAATTTCACAGGCTAAGATGACAACCAGCTTTTTCTCACCCAACTATCCCGGATCGGGGATGAGGGGGTAAGGGACAATGCCCCCTCACCCCTGAGCTCCGGTTTAGGGTGATGGGTTTTTAACAACCTGCTTCATCCCCACCCACACCTCCCTCACATCCCCTTTCTTTCTCCTTTCAATGTCTATTGATTTTACACTGAACCTAAGGTGAAGCCGCCATGCCGATGGGCTGCCAGGCTACTAGGCGGTAGGAGTGGCCTTAAATGACAGCGAGGGTTCTGCTTGCCCCTTATTCACCACTCGCCGAGCGGCCTACTGCGTGGGGGGATTAGCATATGCGTTCTGTGCGACAAAATGGTCACTGCCCAATGATAAGGATATAAAAACTACTCTCCCTCTACCACCATCAGAGCCGCCCTCAGGCAGCTTCACTGCAGAAAAGGAGGTTCCTTCCCCCCTCTATTTTCTCAGGGGATCCTCCAAACTTTTTTTTACTGGAGAGGAGGCTTACTCCTCTCCCATGCCTACGGGTGCTGGGGACTAGCCCTTACTTCCTTCTTTGGAGTCTTGTTGACTCTCTTATTAGCGGCAGTCCCCCTTTTACTTTCCAAGGGGACTGCTAATAAAGCATGCAGGTGGCCCAAAATTGACTGCTCCCGGTAAGAACACCTCGGTAGGGACAACCACCTTATGGAGGCAAAGGATGGCAGGGCCCATCGGTCAGTGCCCCCTAACATCCTGCACTCTGCGTGCAGAGTCTACAAGTAGTCACTGTACGTGACCCCCTCGCCTCTGCGACTAGTGCCTGTTCGCTGGCCGAAGACGATACGAATGGGATCCAAGATGTCTTTGGGGGGGGATAGCCACATGGAGGCCCCCCAAGAGATTGACATGGTCCTTGAAGTGACCTAGCCCCAGACGGTAGAATCTTCCGTGGGGTTGAACTCGGGGTCGGTGCCAAGCAAAGAACCCGAATCTGCCCCTGTGCAAGCTTCTCCTCAGACGGCTCTGGCCCCCGGGGATCTACAAGGAGAGAAGGGATCTCCTCCCATGGCTGGTGCCTCTGTCACAGCTAGGACTTTCTCCATTTCAGAGAAGGATCTGGCTGAGGCCGGTCCATCTGGCCTAGGGGCAACTACTGGCTGAGGAGAGAAGCGGGTTCAGTTCCCACCCTTCTCTCTTAAAAAGAAAAGGAATAAGAACCCGAAAGTAGACTAAAAAGACTCAGGGCTCTTCTCCTTCCGCGGGACCCGCGGGGACGGATGGGTCTGCTGCCGTTTCGGTAAGCGACCAAGCCAAGATCGGCACGTCCCGCTCCGTTGCTCCCCTGGGTGGGAAGTCCCAGACTAAGACCAAAAGTGCGCAGAGCGGAGCCTTGATTACGTTGGGGCCCCTCATCAGAGGCCACCTGGCGTTTTCGAGCCCGCTGGTGGTACGGTATCATGGATACTCTCCACACGATGGGGGCGAGGGGACGCCTCCCAATCTTTATATCTGAATTTTTCGAGATGGTCGATTCCGCGTACGGCTGGGGGAAGCCCTCTCCGCCCAATGGAGCAGGAAGAGGGTGTCCCGCAGGAAAGTGTCCTCAGTGTCACACTCTTTTCCCTGAACATTAATGGCATCACCTCGGTGCTGCCGGAAGATGCTCTGGCTACGCTCTACGTGGGCGACCTTTCGATCTATTTTGGAGCGTCGACTCCAAGAGGCATTTAACCTCGTCTCTCGCAATGCCGAAGCGCACAGGTTTCGGTTTTCCTTGGCCAAGAGTAAGGTTCGCACTTCTCCCGCCATCCACGGCTCCACCCTGACCCAGACTTGTTTCCCAATGGGGTACGCCTGGAAGTGGTTGAATCGCACCGTTTCCTCGGTCTTATATTTGACTGACGCCTCACCTGGGACGTTCATATTCGCAGCCTTAGGGCCTCTTGTACCCGCGCCATTAATATTATTCGTTCCGTGACGTTCAGCGCTTGGGGCGCTGCTAGGGCTACTGCATTACTTTTTTATCGATCCTTTGTTCGTTCGAAGCTCGACTACGGATGTGAGTTTTATGTTTCCGTAGCTGAGCGTGTATTGCGGAAGGTGGACTCGATCCACCACACTGGCTTTCGCCTGGCGACTGGTGCCTTCCGAACTTCCCCCATTGAGAGTACTTCTCGATGCTGGAGAGAAGCCACTCGCTCTACGCCGTGCACAGTGCATTGCGAGCCCGTCGCCTCACTCAGTCGCCAACCGCTCTCATTGCATCCGCAGCTGATTTCGACGGTGCCTATTCCGCCGAGAGACGCCAGTCATACCCTAAGCCTTTGGTGTTTCGGGATAGGAAACTCCTTCGAGAAGTAGGTATAGCTCTCGGGCCGGTGGCGCCCCTGGTTCTGCCCAGGACACCACCTTTGGCTATTTGTTGCCATGCCTCTGCTCCCAAAGCTTTTACAGCGCCCGGAGTATTGCGTTCGACCTTTTTAGAGCACACCTCGTGTCACGCTGGAACTGTGCCAGTGTATACGAATATCTCCATGTCCCAAGAGGGGTCGGCTTCCACGCCGTATCCCCTCTTTTTGAAGTCAGCGGGGTTCTGCCAGGCGCTGCGTCTGTCCTCACGGCCGAGCTGGTGGCAATACACCAGTCGGTACGGGAGATTACGCGACGTGCCCGGTTCGGAGACCGGATTGTGATTTATAGCGACTCACAAAGCGCCCTGAGTGCTCTCGGGGCTTTGAAATCTCCGCATCCCCTGGTTTACGATATCCGTAACGCCACGGTTCTGGCGAGCCGGGCGGATGTCGAGATTATTTTCTGCTGGGTTCCTGGACATTTAGGAATTGCGGGGAATGAGGGCGCCAAAGAGTCCGCGAGGACTCTCCGACCGGACCAGCGTTTCGCTCTTCCTCACACCGACTACATGGCAGGAATACGGCCAGCTCTTCGGACTGCTTAGCAAAGAAGATGGGAGACGGTCGAAAGGAACTTAAAGTTGCGTGCCATTGCGCCGCGACTGTTCCCATGGACCTATCCCCCAATGCCGCCACGGCTTCAGGCTGCTTTCTGTCGACTCCGAATTGGACACACTCGCGCGACGCACCGCCATTTGAGGGACCGCTCGCCTGTGCCATACTGTGAAGACTGCGTTGTCCCCCAGACTGTTCGGCACATTCTTATTGAATGGGTGACGTTGGCGCGCGCTATTTGTACAAGGATGAGCGGGATCGCTACCGCTCGTCCCTTGTACTCGGGACGCGTTCGTGGACTTTGACCTTATTTAACTGGTTTTGGGGGAGTGGGTGTATTTCGCACGTTCCTACGCCGGGGTAAGCGGGCCTCTTCCCTGACGCCGGAGCGTGCTTCCTGCATGTTGCCCTTTTTCTTTTCATTATTGTTGTTTTTTTTGTTTTGTTTTGCACATTGCTATTTCAATATAGCCTAATCGTAGACTGTCGTGAGTACGGCGACTTATGCCCAAGTGGCTGTCGTCAGATTGGCTCCTAAAAAAAATATTAAATGTTAAGTGACAATAACCTTGTCAATTTAATGGATAGGGCAAAGATACCCTCAATCTTATAAAGAATGCATCGATACCTGTAGAATGATATATAATACATCGGGGGTGGGCCATAATTTTGTTGAGTGATAAATGGCTTTCCGAGCTCCATGAAAGGGCGAAAATTTAACTCGCAATCACGATCGAAGGTTATTGTCACCCAGCAATTTTGAGCAACGAATGATCTTTTTAATATAGTTAACAGATGACTAAATTATCTATCAAACGGTGTAGAAAACATTATTCATAGCCCCTGCGATGATGTCGAAAAGGGACAATTTTTGCGAGGAAAAAATATCACTTTTTGGCCGAAAGTCCAGGCTGAGTAAACTAGTAATGCTGCGATGAAGAAACCTTCACAAAGAGAAAGAAGGGACCGAAATAGCTCAGCGAAAATAACTGAGATTCCTAGCTTTTTAAAATTTGAATTAGACAAAATTATTTAGAGAATATCAGACTGAAAGAGTAGAGAATAGCACCATTGGAGAGAGCGGAAAATTTTAGTGTGGATGGGGTTAAGGTCCCATCGCTCTCGGAGGCCTCATAGTTCTCGAGATATCGACGGAAAATCATTTCTGTGGTGTGTGCCGTTAAAAGGGTGTCCTAAATATTCGATTATATCTCTGTAATTTGCTGTATAGAAACTGTTAATGTTAATGGCGGATCCAGGAAAAAGTCAAAACGCATCCCCAAACCCAACTATGAGCTTTTTAATAATAACTCCAAATTTGCCCCTGTTATTAAAAGGCCGATAAAGATTTTTGTAAATAACCGGGATTTGGCAGTTTTTGATTAATAACTTTTTATCTATAGGTCTAATCTTTACCTAGTTTACGTTACTAAATAGAAAATTTATCTGTCTAATAATATATAGTTAATGTTAATTGGCTGCGATCTTAACTTTGCCCCCTACTTAGGTTTAATCGGTGGGGCGTCGCTCAAAAAGTGACGTCACCCATCCTCGGATAATCGCTTATATCTCTTATTTTTAGCCCTACTCAAAACGAACTTATATATTCATATAGAAAGTTAAATCCCACTAATATGTTATTCCCGGTAGAAACCTGATTTACCACATAGAACCCCTCCCAGCGAGGTTCGGATAAAAAAAAAGGCCGAATAAACGAGAATGATTTTCTGGTTTAGGCGCCACTGCCCCGGCACAAACGCTGCAGGATAAAATCTCTTATATCTGTAGATGCAAAACGTTAGTTCTATGATTTGTTTTCGCTGATAAATTTTTGCATATCCAATTATTTTGGCCGTTATTGTCACTTAACTTTTTCAAAATTTACCGAATTTGATTTACACCGCCCCAAGTTGGGGCCTAATTATCGGACGAAGGATTGGGTTGGAACTCTTCAAATTGGATTCATTAAACGAGGGGTGAAACGTTGATTAATATTATATAAGAATTCTAATAAATTACTTTTATTAGGGTTCGAATGCCCCAGAGACGTTGATTTTTCGGCCGATTCGTTGGTTCTAGCGGCAATGACCCAGTTGATTGGCACATATCGAGGAGTGTTGCATACTTCTTGATAGAACATCTTATCCGCTATAGAAAACCATCTCCCCAGTTGAGCTGTGCCAATTAGACAATATTCTATGGTCATTTAAACCAATGTGGGTGGACACAATTTTTGAAATTTTGAGTATCTCTTCGAAATGGGGGTCTAGAGTGGGGTGGGGGTCGTTCGTGTTCGTTCCTACGAACACCAAATTTGGTATGTAAGTTGGGGGAAGACCTATAACTTCACGCTCTGGCTCCCAAATCCGATTCTGATTGGAATTTCTTAGTTCGTAAGTCTCCGTCCGAGTTCAAAGTCGAATGTAGGGTATAAAGTAATATACCAAAACACTAGATTCGTTCCTACGAACACCAAATTTGGTATGTAAGTTGGGGGAAGACCTATAACTTCACGCTCTGGCTCCCAAATCCGATTCTGATTGGAATTTCTCAGTTCGTAAGTCTCCGTCTGAGTTCAAAGTCGAATGTAGGGTATAAAGTAATATACCAAAACACTAGATTCGTTCCTACGAACACCAAATTTGGTATGTAAGTTGGGGAAAGACCTATAACTTCACGCTCTGGCTCCCAAATCCCATTCTGATTGGAATTTTTTAGTTCGTGAGTCTCCGAGTTCGAAGTCGAATGTAGGGTATAAACTCTCATGCCAAAACACTAGATTGCTATGGGAAAAATCTGGTCTTATAATTAATTTTTTGAACGAAGATTGTGACGTCACTATAAGAGCTAGGACATTGAAATTTTAACATAATAGGAAATAAGAGCTGGAAAATATGAAAATTCAATCTATTTGGGGATCCAACCAATAACTTTTGCAAAATTTAATAAAAAAAATTACTGCTTAAAAACTATTAAGGAAACGATGATAAAACTAACGAAAATAGAAAGAACGGACCAAGATATATAAGGTAAAATACTCGCGAGATTCCTAGTCTTTTTTGCCTAGGCGCTTTAAGTTTTAAACTTTTAATTGATTTTAATATGGAAAAAATAAAATGTTTTTTTTTAATTAGTCCGATTAACGAACACCTTAAGTAGACGTAAAGTATAAAATTTTCATCATTCTAAGATTACTTTTTAGCCGAACGAACGAGGGCATCCTTTTCAAAAAATGGATTTTGGTCAATATCTCGAAATGTAGGGGGGGGAGAGCAGAGAGACTTACACCAATCGAAAGGACGTCCAAAATGGGTCTAGAAAACCGTAGTCATTTTTCTTTTCGGTCGAATTTACGGGGTAAAATACAGACTCAAACAGAAATAAAAACAAGACGACTGCTGGCCTATAAACACGCTTAAATATTAATTTTAAAAAAAATATATTAAACTGAGATAACTAAAAATATAGTATCTAGAATAGTTGTTTCCCCATCTTTCGAACGGTACATATCCCAAATCGCTAGGACCAATAGGTCCAATGGTTTGTAGGGGCTGTTTTTTCAGAAAAAAATTAATAATCGCTAATAGCTAGTTATCTGTGGTGCAAACAGCTTCGAAAGCTATACCATTAGGCTGCGTTCACACCAAGCAAATCGAATCACTTTATGTAGAATCATCCCAATTCATGATTCGTGTTGATTCGCCATTTTAATATTGAACCGTTTACACCAAGCGAATCGAATCAATTCATGGAGAATCATGGCGAATCTTAAGTCAGTGATTCGCGAGGTCCTATTTTTTCATCAGTCACGAAAAGTCCGCCAAGGAGTGAGCATGATGATGCCGGACGTCCTGATCAATTTAGTTCAAGAGCAACGTGCTATATATGATCCTTGCCATCCTATGCACCGAGATCGGGATGCCATTGCTGCTTTATGGAAGGAAATTGCTGCCGAAATGAAATGCACAGGTGAGTCTTAAGTTTTTATTCACTACAATATTTTAAGTACTGAAAGCAGAAGGAATGGTCGCTTGATAGATAGTTACTGCTAACAATAATATCCTTACTAATATATACTACTAGTAATACTCTAATAATGTGACAAAATAATAATGATAACATAATAGATCAATATTTGTGTTATAATCTCCTTCATACTTTCTTCACGGTCACTATCTACCTTCGTTCACTACCTTCCGCAGCGGTATTTCATAATATGACCATAAATGTTGCGTCGACAAAGAAAATGAAATGAATTAACAAAAAATCTTTCATATTTTATACATGCTTAATAAAGAGTAGATGTGATGTGCTAGCAACAGGTGCGGCCATTTCTTCTTTGGTGACTGTGTTATAGCCTATCAGTGAATCATTCTGTCCTGCCACTCAGTAGCTCCACCTGGTGATTCAAAGATTTTCTCGAACTAACATTGCTTGTGCTGTAGGCCTTGTACATCTTGTTGGTAACAGGCTCCTCATGTTTTGACGGTGGTCATCAATTGTATCATCATTGTCACCAAGAAAGTTGATATTGTTTTCATGATGAATGAAATTATGAAGTACTCAGATACTTTTAACTATTGCTTCAGATACCTCTGTGCTTGTCTCCATTGTTGTTTTAAGTACACCAAATATTTTAGTTAACCTTTCGAAAGCACATTCTACTGTCGTCCTATCTCTCCTCATCCTATAATTAAATAGCTTTTTAGAGTAATCTAAGTTCTTTTGAGGCTAAGGCCTCATTATATTGGGCTAAAAGGAAAAACTTCATCTCCAATGAGATAGAATGGTACTTTAATCTCAGTATCTGGTATTTTACTAGGCTGTGAAACACCTAAATATCCAGAGAGAAATGATCTACCTATGCTTGAGTAACTGAAAACTGTACTATCACTGTTTCTGCCATATGACCCTACATCAATCAGAGTAAAACAACATTTGGTATCAGCAACAGACAGTAATACAATAGTGATACTCTTGATCATCAGGTCAACAATATAGTGTGGCTGCAGTACTTCCCATATAACATTGCTTGTTTCTTTAACAATTATGCACTGTACTCTTCCCAGTGCGAAATTGGGACCCAAAGGGAAGCAAAGGATTCTCTAGTAGCAACATGTCTGAAAATTATGGTATACAAACTTATAACAATGTTATATAACTTCTTGTATTTATTGAAGAGATAGGTAGAGAGAGAGAAAGAGTGTGTATCATACGGGGAGGAATGAGAGCCTGAGCGAATCCTCTTATTATAAGTAGCATGAACATTATTATTATTAATATTATTATTAAATTTTCTTACAGAAACTGAATGCAGGGAAAAGTGGCATCAATTAAGGAGCAACTTCATGAGAGAAAGGAGAAGAACTATTACCCAACCATCTGGATCAGCTAACACCAAAACAAAGAAGTGGGTATTTTATGATGCTATGGAATTTCTCATTCCCTATGTGACACCACGACCAACTTCTTCTAATGTACCAACACAACCTGATGACAAAAGTTATGAATTAGATGTTGCACCTGATGATTCATCAACTTCTGCTACCCCGGATGCACCTGATAATGCAGGTTTTCTAGAAACAACAAACAATGGAAACACCTGTGAAGGGGAAAGCACACCTGCTAACAACCAGCCAACTTCTACACAAAGGAAGAAACCCGACACCATGAAAAGACGTCACAGCGACCTTGCAAATGAAATAGATATGCAAATCATGGGGAAGCTGCGAGAACAAGGGGCTTCTAATAATTCTAAACATGAAAATGACTCAGATCGTCAGTTCCTGTTAAGCCTTCTTCCTCTAATGAAACAACTGTCGCCAGTTGACAATCTTGACATCAAGATAGAAATACATGAAGCCTTTCGGAGGAAGATCTTCAAACGCCCCAACATCTAGCATGGCATTAACACCCAATACAGTTACTGGACTGGGCAACACAACTCATACACCATCACCATCTCCTGCTAGCCACAATAGTTCTGAGTACGTTTGCTTCTGAGAGCTAGCCTAAACTAGGAGTACATAATGTATTTTTGTTTAGATTATTCACAACAAGAAATAAAGGATATATTTATTCACAACAGGAATAAAGAGTTTATTTTTTGTTTACTTTATTCACAACAAGAAAAAAAAAGATGTCTATTTTTTGTTTGATATAAACCTGCCTGAAATATGAAACCCCTCTAGATACTTGCCCTTTTTTTTCACTAATTCACTGCTTACTTTAGAAAAATGGCCATCATTTCTTCAGGTCCAACAGCACTTAAGTACTTAGTATTTTCTTATAGAGAGTGCAATCAACTCCACTAACATTTTAAAGTATTCTGTAGTCATCCTGAAGAAATCGTAAAATTTCTCTGAATTGTTTACCAAATTTGGGAATAAATGTCCAAAGCTCCCAAATTCAGGCCTTCTAGCACAAATTTCATGCACCCATAATTTTCTTTGATGCATACACCTATGCTGCCTCATCCACAGCAACCCCACTATTCCAATGAGATTCTCTACGTCCATACTCCTCAAAGGCAGCCTACACACTACTGCCTGTTGATTCTGAGAATTTGACTAAGTCATTGTGAACAGTGCTGATTCAAAATGACTCAAGGTGAATGATTCTCCATGAATTGATTTAATTTGCTTGGTGTGAATTCCACCTTAAAAGAGCATTAAAAGATGGTTTATAATCCTGTAGAGTTTATACTCGTCCCCAATTTATGGGGATGAAATGCTGACAGAAGAGGATAAAATGGGCCAATATCAAAGAAAAATATTAATATATAAAAAAAATTGAACTTAGAAGAATGAAATCAGAGGACATAAGGTAATTTTATAAGCTCTTTTGATATATGTAGGAGAGAAATCGCTGCAAGGAAAAACCCTTACATTATTGGACATTTTCTTTGAAAATCACATTTAAAAAAAAAAAATATATAAAGAACTACTAAT